>CM048841.1:100707041-101398041 GCA_026545765.1 Plantago major | reverse complement strand
CAAAAATCTTCTTCATATTTAAATAAAAGGGTTCAACTTTTTTGAGCAATTGAGGGTTTCATTCTTAAAATAAAATTCTAGGTTGACGGATCTTGATTTTAAAGATTCAATTTGGAACTAAAATTTTGTGACGGGGTCTGATGTTTATTCCAAAATTTTCAGATAAATTAATTTAAAAACATGACTAGACTCTAACTATGGTTGAGATTAAAATGTTGGGAAAATAAAAAAATAAAAAATAAATAAATGAATTGACACATGTGTATCTACCTGTGGATTGAAATTTGCACGCAAATTGAACCAATTTCAATTGAGGTATACTAAGGCTCTTTTCTCTTCGTCTGCAAACTCATTCAGTTCAGTTCAGTTCAGTTCAATTCAATTCTATTCAATTCATTTCAGTTTTGCTTAGGCTCTGTTATCTTCGTCTGCAAACTCATTCAGTTCAGTTTAGTTCAGATCCATTCAGTTCAGTTCTGCTTAGTTATATTTTATACTATAATTCAGTTGAGTTCAGTTCCATTAAGTTCAGTTATGTTCTATTCAGACGAAGAGAACAAAGTCTTAGTTATATTTTATACTATAATTCAGTTCCATTCAGTTCAGTTCAATTCAGACGAAGAGAACAGAGCCTAAGTGATAACTAGTAAGGCTCTGTTATCTTCGTATGAACATAACTGAATTAAATTGAATCGAATCGAATCGAATGGAATCGATCAATTGTAGTATAAAAACAACTAAGTAGAATCGAATGAATCGAATGGATCGAATAATCGAAATTAATGAGTTTTCAGATAAAAAGAACAGAGCCAATTGAATTCAATTGAGTTTTGAAAATTTATATTTCAGTTATGTTTAGCAAAACTAGTTGATAAGCTAATTGATTTTATAATGTTTGGTAAATCAACTAGCTGATAAGCTGGCTGATTTGCTAAATATGGTATGTAAAAACAAATCAGTTAGCTTATTTTTTTATAAGCTTCATAAACAAACTCATCAGAGCAGCTTCCAGCTAGGCGTTCACGTAATATGCTTATTACGAAAATAAGTTCATCAAACTGATAAACTAACTGATAAGTTTGTGCTAAACATAGCATTGGTATAAATTTAAATTTTTATAGTTTTTTATAGAGTAAATTTTTAATTAAGGTGTCTGTAGCCCTCTCAGTTAAACTTATAAAATGTACAATTCCATTAAAATCTACAAGCCCTCTATCGCAAAAACTTTTTCTTATCAATTAAAATGCCATTTTTATTTCTAATCCAAACAACCTCACATACTCCATCCATCTCATATTCCATACTTCATACATTTATATCTTTTACTGTTCTATAAAACTCCATACATTACTAAAAATAAATTAAATATACTTCACACCAAACAAATACTCCCTCCATTTCAGAGAAAGTGTTACATTTGATTTTTTGATCAATCGTTTTTTAGCTGATTATTAAATTACTCATAAACAATAATAGTAAATAATTTAATAAAATCATATAATAAAAATTTAATTACTAAATTTTTATTATATAATTTTAATAATTTATTTATTAATATCGTTTAAGAGTAAATTGTGGTCAAAATGGCATGACCGCAGAAACGTAACACTTTTTCCTAAAATTCATGGAAAGAATAAACAATCTTACATTTACACGTAAATTACACACTTTACAACAAATAATGCAACTTTCATCACATTGTTTATCCTCTACCTTGTCAAATTACACGGTATCCTTTATTTTATTTTTCACTTAAAACTATGTGTCACCCCAAACGTATAAAAAAATTTGGGACGAAGGGAGTATACTCTCTCGATGTTTATTCTTATAAACTTTTCATTTAAAATTTGAATGTTCCACACAGATTTCATTTTCATTTACGTAATTGTTACCATCTATCCAACCCAGTGCACCAGTATCCACATGATACAACTATATATACAACCTTACCATCATATTCATTTTTATTTTTTCATTTAAATAACAGTCTAACATTTTGTGAATCGTGACAATTTCAAAGTGTGACAAATTAGAGACATTTCACATGATGTGAAACGAACCGCTTGTCTGGCTCCCCAAGTGAGTTGAGTCTTATCAGCTCAAATTGAGCTTTTCCAATTTGATGTGTTTGTCTATCCCCTCTATATTACTCTAGATTGGTCACTTTTAATCAAATCTAAAATCTAAAGTTTAAAACTCAGATATAATACTAGGCTCGGATAATTATTTGAAAATTCATTAATTTCATTTATGTTCATATCATATTTACTTAATTAATTGACTTTTATACTTCAAATAAATTCGGTTTGATTCAGTTATGCTCAGGGAAACATCCACATAGCCTGAATCCTTTAGATGTTTGTCAAGATATATAACAATAATCAACTTCAACTTCAAAAAATAACCCATCTCATATTATAAGTCATATTTTATAATATTACATTTTGCATTAGATGTCTTTCATAGCTTATTTTTCGTTTCCTAATTGAATTACTTAGAATATAAACATATATTGCTTTATATTTCTTGTACTATTACTTACTTCGATCAATTGATCAATTATTTACTCAATATAATTTTATCTCAATTTCTATATATATTTCAACAATATCACAATTTAATACGAAATATAATACTTCAAACTCAACTTCTTTGTCAACCAATTCGAGTTTGTTTTGGATACCAAACAAGCATGAAAAGGATTAGTAACGAGCCAGGGCTAAAGTAGTCATTTCGGTTTCCAGCAAAGTTTGGTGGAGTGGCAGACGGCTGAGTACTTGAGTTGAGAAGGTGCACGGTCAAATTCGGCTCTGCCATATCTGTTACTGTTTTTACCGTAACAATTTAATGAGGAATGGGCCATGCTTGTTAACAATTTACTAATGTTCAATATGTCGTAACTTTTTTGATGGTTTGAAATGCTATTAATTTTGCAGTTTGAAATATTAATGGTAATTTGATTTGATGTGAGTGGAATATTGGACTAATAAGTTTGTTTAGTTTCATGTCAAAAAAAGATTTGTTGTACAACTCGATTTTAATGTAGGTTAAGTGTGTGCTAGATGATCTATTCATTCATTCATTATCTCAGTTTATTTTTACGACTGTCGGTTTAATATTGCGTCAAACTTAAAATAGCAAAAAAATAAGCCAGTGACTACTATTCTTTATCCATCTCTCACAACTTTCCACATTTTTGTCACTTATCTGTCACAATTTAACACCTAACCAACTTTATTATTATTTACCAAATAATTCTCATGTACCGATCTCAACTTCCTACATTCCATTTTGATTCGTCTCAGTATCAACTTCACATACCATACATAAAACAATCTATCTCCTACTCTATTCACGTCCTATCATATTTTATTTACTCAATGTCTTACTTTATTACTCACTGTTTATATTACTTTATTTATTTAATCCTACACTTTCTAAAATATTCTGGATATTTATATATTTCACTTTTAAAAACCTGTGTCATGCCACAGGTTAGGCTCAATCCTAGGACCGAAAGAGTGTATTAAAAAGTATTTAACTAAAAGAAGTTGAAGTAAGATTAGAAGTAAAAGGTTTAATTCACTCAATTTCACTAAAATATATCGATTTTTACATTTCGAGCTTTCTTTAAAATCTTTCCATTTTATTAAACCCGATATCTCCACTTATAATATTTTTAATCCGTATATGTCATAAATTATCAACTATCTTTGTTACTTTTAATAATATCCACCCACTCCTTTATCACCGCATATCATGTTTCTACCCATCCTCCTTCAAAACTATGATTACCATAAATGTAAATCCTTTGATCTGATGGAGGAAGTAAATTGGATGCTAACACAAGAGTGTATTATGTGAGACACTCATAAAGCCTAAACACATAAAGTGTAGGTTTGAAATCAACTCATAGGGTGAATAAAGTTGTCCGATGAAAAAATAGGTGATTTAACTAATATTTATGAGGTATTTCGGTAAACTTCCACCTTTCAATCACATTATTTAAAACTTTAAAGACTTGGTGTAGTTTATTAGAGAACATGTCACCTTATAAGTTTTATTTATTCTTTAACCAAATACTCCTTTTACATTATTTAACTTGATGTAGTTTATCAGAGAACAGATCACCTTAATTATAAGTTTTATTTATTCTTTAACCAAATACTCCTTTTACATTAACAATTTTATAACGTTACCTCTCTATTGGTTTTGTCAAACATAACCAGGGTAGAGAGCGGGTACGTATAGTTGTTCCAGATGGAGGGAGTATCATTCATGTGGGGTTAGGGCGGTTCCTCATGTATGCTAGATGCGCGAGCAATGCACACACTAGACACATATATGTGAGATCTGCATGGATCCCACTTTTATGTGTGCACTGCCCATGACATAAAATTTACTGATCAAGGTCACTCAGGATATCGGTTAATGAAATACAAAAAAGAATGAATGTCGAGTATAAATATGGGAAGATTATGCAATAGACTGGGTCTGTGAGTAGGCCGCCCTGTTGAGAATGATCCACGTTACTTTGGAAATTAGTTTAAATGAATTTAAAACACTTATGTCCTGTTCTCTTCATCTGAAAACTCATTAACTTTAGTTCAATTAAGTTCTGTTCAGTTCTGTTCTGCTAAGGTTCTGTTCTCTTCATCTGAAAACTCATTAATTTCAGTTCTGTTTAGTTCAACTTAGTTGTTTTTTATACTACAATTCAGTTCAGTTTAGTTATTTTCAGGCGAAGAGAACAGAGCCTTATTTGTTTTTTATACTACAAATAAATTCAGTTCAGCTCAGTTCCATTAAGTTCAGTTCAGATCAGTCCAGTTTTGTTCAGACGAAGAAAACAAGCCTTATTCAAAAACACGTTGTTCATTTTCAACCACAATATATAATAGGCCCGGTATTAGAATAATTTTCCATAGAATACGAGGGCACAACACGCGTTTGGAGTCGGTTAAATAGCATTTGTCAGCCTCGAATGCATTTGGGTGTTACGAAATGCAGTTTGACCGCGAAATCGGGTGATTGGTATCACATTTTGTAGGCGCATTTTGGATAGCCAAAACACACATATAAAAATAGTTTTGGTGATTGGTTTAGATGTATTTTGTGTATTGGGGTCCATATTTCTATTATACCAAATGCCATAAATGTCCTCACTCAGCTTTGAGTGTACTAGGATGATGAAACCTTACAAATTTGTTGGTCAAATTTGATGGAGATTTAAAGTCTTCCTTTATTTGTTCATCTTATTTTTTCATCGAGTATCACCCGAACAATAAGTCTCAGAAATCTACAATCGAATTAGGTTAAGGAATTGGGGGGGGGGGGTGTTGGTCCAGATAACGGCAAAGTAAAAGACTATAGGGGCGAATAGTCTTTTAAAACTTTTGTCGATAAACACGGTTTCTCAGATATCTGTGAAGATTTCTGATACTTAATTTCAGAGTGCGGAAGACTTTTCTGTGATAAGTGCACGTGCTCAGCAAGATAGGTGTAAATACTTTGCAAGGTAAATAAAGCAAGTAATAAACTGCATAAAGTAAATAACACAAGTCTTTTTATAGTGGTATCTGAATGTGGCGTAATCCTTCAACTAATCCACTTCGGTCTTTCTCAGACCTAGAATCCACTAAGATAGATAAATGAGGTAACCTTACAGGTATCTTCTCTCGATTCCTAAATACACTAGGTTCCCAACCAAGTGTCCTCCCTGAGTTATTCCCCGGCTTTCACAGCCAAGTACTTCATGTACTCATAAACCTTTTGAGCTATTCCTTAGTTTCCCAAACTAAGTACTTCCTATGCTCAGTAACCTTTGAGTTATTCCTTAGTTTCCCAAACTAAGTACTTCATGTACTCCACGCCGATTAAGGTGTTGGTTAAGGTAGTTTGTTAGATGAGCTTCTTTAATAACTTGTTCAGTTATGCAGATAGCTCTATGAATCAAGTATACTTAATACACTTTGCAATGTATGGTATCTTGTTCTTTACTGACCCAAGTCTATGATAAGTGTCAAGAGAATGAATCTCAGATATGAAATCTTAGTTCAACTCTTTCACAAATAACAATGCTTGTTAAGGATCAGGACACTTAGAACTTTTGTGCTACTTATAATCAAGAGCTTTGGTCGCAACAGAAAGCTTGAAGGTAAGTAGTGTGCTTGAGAGAGCTTGTGATAGTATTCAATGTAAGTTCAGTGTTCTAAGGTGTAAGTTCTGTGTGTGTTCTCATGCAGTCTAAGTGTTGATATTTATATATGAATTTGAGTGTCGTTTGACTAGTATCCGTTAGGCTTAAATCAAATTCAAACTATTGATATATGAGTATAGTACTGTAGTACGTTTGTCTTCTTCTTCAGAAGCTACCATTTTTGTTCAGACATCTCTGTCCGCGCATTTAATGCACTGTACTATACTTTGTCCTGCAGTGCCAACGGAACTATGCATGGTATCAGAGATCTTTATACTATCAGATTTCTCTGATGCTGTGCACGTCCTTTTCAAGAGATTATCACAACTCCAGATACCACTTGTTGAAACAACTTGTTATAATATATTTATTTTCAAAAACATAATTTATGTTCAAGGTATCTGAGTGTAGATATCTGTGGGCACTTTTCTCGTCTCATAAACCTTTTATTTATCAGATATCTTTTGCAACACTGTTTATTTAAAAACGCTTGTGTCTTCAAGATATCTGGTCATAGGTATCTGAAAACCTTTGTCTTCAGCAATTTTGTGCAGTCTTCAAATCCGTTGAACTTTTCCTGCTGGATGCCTTCTTCCTGGTCTTCTTCAGAAAATAAAAATTACATTCGGAAATCTAACATCCTATACAAGATTAGCTAGACTATCATACTTAGTGAGTTTCCTCTTTTACAGTGTTCAAGTGAACCAAGAGTACTAACCACCTTTATGAGCTAAGATAAGTCATTAGGTTGCTGATCAAAATCTAAACAGATATTCCTAACAGGGGGGACAGCAACCTGCAGGGCAACAGAAGAAAACCTAGATACGTGAGGTTCCAAGGTGACACTGGTGTGGTTCCGACCGGAAGGGACTCCGATGCTCAGGTCAATAAACTTGGAAGAAGATGTAAGATAGAGAGAAGGATGATGAGAGTCGACTTATCCTGTTGGTTGGATCGGTTCGGCGGAGTGAGGATGAGCACCGGCGAGAGGTTAGCTGACCTTGGTGGAGGAAGCTAGCCAGGTTGTCAGACGGTGATATATGATGATGGAAAGAGATCGATGGTGATGGAGGATGGTGGATGATGATGAAATTTGATCAGAGTGCTTGAGAATGATGGAGTCGTCAAAAAGGTAGCTAGGGTTTGTTCAGTGAGTATTTGATGATCTCTTTCTTCCTCACATGCCTCATATATAGTTCAACTAACCGTTGGAGTCCTTCCTCTAACATCGGTGAGGCAGTTGGAGTCTCCAAGTGGGTTGGACCACGTCTTGGTTAGTTGGGGGAGCCGTGGGTCGTTTGGCACGTTAGCTTAACTAGCTTCCTAATGAGACGGTCAATCGACTAGCTCTATTGACTGAATGAGTGAGGTGGGATGGCTAGCCTCCTCACCATTCGGTTGGTTCCATGAGGAAGGTCGTGTACCTGACTTCTATAGGGCCAAGCACAAGAGCTAGATCTCATGGGTTGATCAGGTGCCTTAGCTCCTTCGAGGACTACCAAGGAGAAGCCCTGGCCTATGCTTGATTGGTCAGTGAGTGATGAACCTTAACCGGTCAATGAGAGATGGACCTTGACCGGTCAATGAGAGATGAACCTTGAATGGTCAAAGTCGTCGAGTGACTGAAACACATTCGAATTGTTCTCATGGATTGGGCTTGATCACCGAGTACTGGGCCATAAACGAGACCACATCAAATACTATTTGGACTAAGTTATGGATCGTATCACTACAAGAAAAATGCCGAATAGTAACGAATTTTAGTAACGGATATTATCCGTTACTAAATAGCGACGAATCGGCATTGATTAATGACGGATTGAGCGATTTGCTCAATCCGTCGCTAATCAGTCGCCAAATCCGTTACTAAATAGTAACGAATAGTTTACCCGTTACTATTTAGTAACGGATAAACTATCCGTCGTTAAATTGCGCGTTGACTAATTTAAAAAAATAATGAAAAAAGAAACTTAGTAACGGATAAGGCTATCCGTTACTAAATAGTAACGAATAGTTTATCCGTTACTAAAATCGGCGGAAACCCTAATATATATCCCCCTTACTCTTCCTCCCACCACCACTCACAATTCCATCTTCCTCCCACCACCCCTTCCACCACCACCCTCCTTCCTCCCACCACCACCACCACCTCCACACCACCACCACTCTCCTTCCTCCGCACTACCACCACCTCACCACTGCCACCACCACCCACCACCACCCTCCTTCCTCCGCACCACCACCACCTGACCACTGCCACCACCACCTCCGCACCACCACCACCACGAGATCTCCCTCCGACCACCACGAGATCCGCCTCCAGATCTGCCTCCGACCACCACGAGATCTCTCTCCCACCCCACCTACCTCCCATCCACCACGAGATCTCCCTCGCCACCACCTCCCCACTGCCACCACCATCACCACCACTCCACCTCCCATCCACCACGAGATCTCCCTCCCACCGCCTCCCACCACCACTGCCCCCGTCCGATTCGTCAAGATCCACCGAGATTCGTTGAAATTCGTGAAGATCGATTTTCTTTGTATTATTGATAAAATTGTACTGTATTATTGTTTATTGGACATTGAATATTGTATTGTATTATTGGATATTGGATTATGTATTATTGAATATTGTATTGTATATTGTATATACAATATTGTATATTGTCGATTTATTGTATATCCAGTTTTATAGATAAAATTGTATAGTCTCGTCTCCAAATAATATGTAGGTAAATCATCTCGTATAATCCAGTCTCCAAATCTGCAGATTTATGCATTTAAAAAAAAATAAAAAATTATCCGTCGCTAAATAGCGACGGGTATTTATCCATTAAAAAAACTCTCAAAATTATGTAATTAAAATTAAAGCAAAATCACACTGAAAGTCAACGGATCTATCCGTTACTATCTACTATCCGTTACTAAACTGCTATAGACGAAGGAAATTGAGACGGGCTTATTATCCGTTACTAAGGATTTAGTAACGAATCGGTAACGATTTAGTAACGGATAAATCCGTTACTAAAAACCTGTTTTTTTATAGTGTACCAAGTTACGAAAATTTACCAATACAATAAGTTAGCGACTTATTTATGTCGGATTATATGCTTGATACGGATATGAAAATAATGGTCCAGAGATCTACTGAAGTAGTGAGACGTGGACATATCGTCTTATAACATCTATGGTCGCCCTTCTAACATTTTACATTCCATGTTGATTTTTACATAATTTAGGGACATATTTGTGGGATTTAAAGTTTTCCTTCATTAGTTCATCTTATCTGTTCATCGATTATCACCCGAACAATAAGATATCGACTTATTTTAGTCGGATTATATGCTTGATACCGATATGAAAATAATGGTCAAAATCTACTGAAATAGTGAGACATGGACATATCGTTAGGTAATATCTATTGGTCGCCTCTTCAACATTTTCTATATTTAGTGTTGATTTTTACACAATTTGGTGACATATTAGGAATGGTTTCGCCTAAGAATAAAACATACTGACTTGTATATTGGTATAAAACCTCTGTATTTATCAGTCGCCGTCATCCAGAAACTTAATCGTGAGCGACTTGTATAGAAAAGCATATATAGTGAGAAGTTTATTGTTAGATCTTAAGTAGACAAACTTGAGCTAAATATGAAACTTGAAAGTATTAAGAAGATTCATGCAACCATCACAATTAAACATTCAAGACACCTCAATAAATAGCTTCACTTTAGTAATAATTGAAGAATACTCAATTTAGTCATATATTCAGACAAAAACAAAATCTTCAGCACAAAAAATAAATAGAGTCTACCTTTCTCAGTAGATCTTGCGATTTTGTAGCTGCAAACACAAACCGAAGCTCCAATTACCTACATGTAAAACAAGTACAAGGAAGAAGATGATATTTCGAGCTCATTTTTTTAGTATTCCGGCAAAGACCACTAGTGATGCTGGAAAACTTAACCCGTTGTTGCAGTGGTGAAATAAATTGGTCGGCTGGTGAAGTGAAGTGAATAGAAATGGGGACAATTTTCTATTTATATGGGTAACTAGGGTTAAGATTTTGGGGGTTATTTTTGGACATTTCAAATCGTATATTCGAAACGCAGCCCTAAAAAATGTACGGGCTTTTGCAAACGCGTTTGGGCCGAAACACACCATACCAATCACCTTGAGAAGTGTGGTCAACCATTAAATAGCATCACAGTACACCAAATCAATCAGGCCCTAAGAATATCTCCATGCTATAAATTGGGCCTATCAGTAATTAAAAGCCCAACAAATTGCCTTTCTTAAACAGATCCAAAAATCACTCCACTCCACTCCACTATATGGGCAAACCAGGAGCTGGCCACCTATCAATCACCAAGACTACTAGGGATCACAATTCGGCCCGTCCATCCGGATACAACCCAGCCCAGGCAAAACGGGCTTTGGATAGCCCGATTACCGATTTAGAACTTGGTAGTCCTAATCAATTGGGCCAAATGTAACAATACTATAATTTATGCAAGTAAACGACAATCACAATGTATGTTTCTAAAAAAAAACAAAAGAGAATGGATCACAAAGGTTAAAAGAACAATAGAAGTCGGGTCGTTCCGGGCCAAAATTCCAGGTCAGCCTATCAAGTTGACCCATATTGAACCTTGCTCGTTAGACCATAAATATCAATGAACTTGGTGGGGGTGGTGGCGTGGGCCCCACCAAGTTCATTGATTTTTAAAAAAAAAAATATTGATGATGGGCGCCCATCATGGCGTATATATGCCAACCGGTGGTTGGCATTCTTCCCTTTTTTTACTTTTAATAGGGAGGGGACAAGTGTCCCCTCCCTATTGGTTGTATATATTTTTTTTTTAGATTTTTTAGTTTTTTTAAAATAACTTCATATTATCCTTTTAAAAAAAATAAAAAAATATATCAAAATTCATAAAAAAAAATTCTCTATAAGTAGACACCCATATCAGTATAGTTTTTACACATCTGAAAATCCCTCTTCTACTACTTCATATCTCAAACACTTCCAACCTCAAAACTCTCCTCTCCAATGGATCCTAATGATTCCTTCTATCCAAACTATTATTCTCCATATGGAAACTCCCAAAACTCTGAAGAATTTTCTGGTTACTCGCAAAATTTCAACTCTCAATTTCCTCCGAATCTTACTCAAAATAGCCCTCCTAATCTGACTCCAAATAACCCTCAGCCCGAAGTTGCAACGAACAAGGGCAATGAATCTGTTCAATGGGAGCCCCTTGAAGATGTGGCCCTAATGTCAGCTTGGGTTCACGTCGGTGGAGATGCAATAACCGGCACTAATCAAACAGGTGATAGTCTGTGGGTCAAAGTTCTCAAATTGTATGAGCAATCCCGAGCAGAAAATCCCGGTACACTTTCAAAGCGAAGTAAGGAGTCGTTGAGAGGTCGTTGGTCGCGACTTAACAAAATGTTGCGAAGTGGATAGGTTGCTCTGAGAAGCCTATAACGAGCAGCGGAATGAGCATGGCAGATGTTGAAAGTGCATTTCGTGACTTTACAATAACAAGAAGGATTTCGCATACTCTTGTTTTTGAACAAGTTATGCGCCACGTACCAAGTGGGGCTGAATTTGGGCGGTGATCATAGGAGGCCTCGTCCAGTTGCACCGGATTCAGGGGACGAAGGTCATGGTAGTTCAAAAAGATCACGAACCGATGATGAAGACCCCGCCGAACCTACTCCAGAAACTCCGGTGAGTGATGCTTCAACAATAAGTCGTCCTACCGGTAGAGAGGCGGCCAAAGCTAAGCGAAAGGGAAAAGCGAAAGCATCATCATCATCAGTTCCTGCTACAATTCCAGAGGATTTTACTAGTGAACTTCGTGCGATGAGGATCACACGTGAAAAAGAACTTGAGCATATGAAAGAGACCAGGAATGAAAGGAAACAAATTGAGGAAAAAAGGCTTGAAATGGAGAATAGGAGGCTCAATGCAAACATGTTGAGTGCTTTGTTGGCAAAGCCAAACTTAACTCCACAAGAAGAAGAGCTTAAGAATCGCCTGTTGGGTTTGCACATGACCTATCTGTAATTCTAATTCCTTGTTTTCTGTTGTTGTTATGTAGTACTATGTTTTCGTGTTATTTTAGTTGTGTTTGATTATGTATTATTATGTAATTTTAATTTCTGCTTATGTAATATTAATTCCTAGTCTATTCTACTTTCGTTTTTTTCAAGATATCTGACATGATATCCGACATGATTCTTCTACTTTTTATCTTTTGCCAATGCATTGTCAAATCATCTGAATAGTCTATAGTCTACTTTCATTTTTTTCAAGATATCTGACATGATTCTTCTACTTTTTTATCCTTTGCGATTGCATTGTCCAAATCATCGAAAAATCTATTGTCTACTTTCGTTTTTTAAGATATGATTGTTCAAGATATAGTCCAATCTACTTTACGCAAGATATGATTCTTCAAGATATAGTCCATCCACTGAGTCCAACCTACTATAGTCCATCTACTTTCGCAAGATATGATTCTTCAAGAATGGCTCAGTCCATCTCTTTATATGTGGTGAGATCATTACCATACTCACACTCAAGTCTTCCTCATCCCTTCCATTTCTTCACCTAAAATAATGTCATCGAATGAGAACATATTCCATGGTTCTAATTGGTGATGATTCTCAAGAAGAGTGGGAAGAACGTGTTTACAACAAAACGAACACTTGACCGCATTGTCGAGGATGTGGTCTCCCAAATTCCCACTACTCGTTGTTACGACTACAAACCACAATATTAGAGCTAGGAGGCGGCATATTGAGCGAATTCGTGGGAAGGCCATCAAAACTTTTACAAAATGTATTTCTCTTCTTCCGGAACCAATCTACCGGAAGACGTTTTCCACGGGAGGTTTCGAATGAGAAAGCATGTGTTGAACGTATAATGGAAAAGCTCGATTAGATGAATATTTTCAACAAAAGCGGGATGCCACCGGTCGATTAGGTATGTCTTTGATTCAAAAATGTCTTGCTATAAGAGTTTTGCTTTATGGAACACCACCAGACGCATGATGAATCCTGCGAATGAGCGGTGATAAGAAAATCAGTTATGGAGTTTGTAGAGGGCGTAATTGCCAACTTTGGGAATGAATACCTCAGGAGTCCAACCGAAGACGACATGGCGCGGCTTCTACATATTGGTGAACGCCGTGGATTTCCAGGAATGATGGGAAGTATTGATTGCATGCATTGGGACTGGAAGAATTGTCCCTCTTGCGAGGCGATGTCGAGGAAGAAGTGGAAAGCCAACAATCATTTTGGAAGCTGTTGCGTCAGAAGATTGTTGGATCTGGCATGCATTTTTTGGAACCCCAGGTACGAACAATGATATTAATGTGCTACACAAATCTCCTGTTTTCAATGATATTTTAGCAGGGCGTGCCCCGAAAATCAGTTACACTGTTAATGGTCGTGAAAGGAATATGGGGTATTACCTCACTGATGGAATTTATCCTGAATGGGCTGCATTTGTGAAATCTATTAAGTCTCCAATTATTCGCAAGCACAAGTTATTTGCTAATCGTCAAGAGGCTGTTAGGAAAGATGTTGAGCGGGCTTTTGGTATTCTCTTTTATTAAACATCCATGTCTTCTATGGGATCGACATGCCATTGGTCAAATTATGATTGCTTGCATCATCCTCCATAATATGATAGTTGAAGATGAAAGAGACACTTACCTAAACTATACTGATCCCACCGAATTCATGAAAGATCGTCCCGGACATGTGAATGCAGATGAGGGCAAAGAAGCCGTTGTTGATCCTATTTTCAACTACTCCAATGAACGTATTGCAAGTCTTGCCCGATATATGACTAACAGGGACCAACTTCGCAACAGAAATAGTCACAATGAACTTATGGACGATTTAATTGAGCACATATGGGAGCATTTTAATGATGAGGAGGACCGAATATGTAATTTTTCAATTTTTTTTATCTTTCAGCAGCGTTTTTATTTTGCATTTACATTTGAAGCGTTGTAATTTTTTTTCCATGTAATTCTGTAATGTAGTTTTAAATTGCCACATCACCTTGTATTTTAAGTTTTCAAACTAAATTAATATTTTTAATATTATATTATAATTATTATATATTATAATTATTTAATATTTCAATATTTTACTATTATATTTAATTATATATTAAAATTATTTTATGATAATAATGAAAAGAATAATAAAATTTATTGAATCGGTTGGGTTGGTGGTGGTCATGGATAAACTTGAATTTTATTGTTGTGGTTGAGTTGGTTGGAGGTTGGGTATGTGAAGGAGAGAGAAATTAATTATTTATTAAGAAGGTTGGGTGTTTGGGTGGTTATGGATATTTATGGTCTTAGGGAGCCCGGGTTGGTTTTGGGTCCGGATTTACGCAATATTGTGTAAGATCACATTTTAACAAACTCACTGTTACTGGCTTGATGAACATTATATTAGTTTCTCTTGAATGATCTCTTCCCTGTGAATGTTATAAAGTTGCATAAGTGAAAGAATAAAGGAAAGAATTGACATGAAAACTTATGTAAGACAAGTATAAATGGAAGAAGAAATCCAGTCTATAACTGATTCCTACACCTAACAACAATTAACCTAACCCTAACAATAAACTTGGTGAATGACAATTGGTTCCTATCTTGGACCTAGACTAGTCTCCTTGGATATCAAGAAACATGCTCGCTAATTCTGCCACTAGGGTTATATCGTGTAATGGTGAAGCTTCAACCGTGATTAAATGGATTAAGAACCTGAATCAATTTTGTCTATCAACTAATAAAAATTTAAAAGTCATGCAACGGGCTTAATTTGGATTGATTTTAATACTTGTGACTAGGCATGCAAACGAGCCGAGCTATGTTCGACTCGAGCTCGGCTCGTTTATCATTTTTGTGCTCGAGCTCGATCGATCGAGTTGCAAAATTTGAGCTCGAGCTCGAGCTCGAAATAATTTGTTCGACTCGAGCTCGGCTCGTGAGCTCGATTTTTTTTCCAAATCGAACCTTTAAAGCTCGAAAGTTATTTCGTGAATTCGAAACTTAAAATAAAATTTCAATTTCGAAAGCTCGAAAATTTCCAAAAATGAAGTAGGGTTTTGTTTTTTTTTTTTTTAATTTTTAAATATATATTATATAATTAATAATAACTATAACTGAAATTAGCCGACGAAACTTTCTGAGATTCATTGAAACTCATTTAAAAAAAATTTCGGCAATCGAAACTTTTATCGAAATTCTTCGATAAAAATTCTGATTCGATCATACTCTTGTGACCCACTAAAAGTTTTCAAGTGAGAAAGGAAGTGCATGTTGGTGACTGGATCCATCATATCAGTGATGAAATGTCCGAAAGCAATGACCCTGACAAAAATTGACGGGTATAGAATTCTAGATTGGTTAGTGGTGAGATATAATAAAAGGAACCTGATTGATTAAACCCTAAAGGTTGCGTTTGGTCAGTCAGGGCAGCTAGTAAGGTCAAAAGTTAAAATAGTATTTGAAACGGATCGATGACACTAATCATATGAATATTTTCAAAAATCTAGTTATAATAACTTTAAATTATGCGTGCGTGCCTATGCAAAATGATTTTAGGATGGATGTTCAAATGGAAGATTTTTCGAGTGAGGACAAATGCAACGGGAAGTATGTACGAGACCAACATATGACTCATAAACGATTCCAAATGAAAATTCCAATGGGTCGAAAATTAATCGATTAGGATTCGGGTCGGTACGAAATGGAAAAAAAAAAAATGGAAAGAAAAGTAAAAGAAAGGCATCCGATTCTTCTTCTTCTTCTTCTTCATCCCGAGTTTATATAAGAGCCCCACACCTCTCCATTAATTTCTTCGTTGACATACAACACATATCTCTCTGTGTACCAACCCATTTCTCGCTCTCATAATCTATTAGCCACTACACATCCAAAAACTTCGATCGGAAAATGGCGGATCAGCTTACCGACGATCAGATCTCAGAATTCAAGGAAGCTTTCTCTCTGTTCGACAAGGATGGCGATGGTCAGTACCCTATCTAATCTCAAATCAACATTCGTGTTTTAGCTCCTTTGCAATTCGTCTTTTGTGTAGTCGGATTTCGGTGTGTTTTGCTTGTCGATCCTTGTTAGTTTGATTTAGATCTAGCTGGCTTTTTTTTGTGGAAGCTCATCTACGTGACTCTGTGAGCTGTTTTTAATTATGTTGATCTGTTGTTGATGCCATGGCGATGTGTTACAGATCGGAAGGTAGATTGTGTGGAGAAATGGTTTTTCTGTTTAGGAATTTAATTGGATGCGAGCTGGATTTTTGGTGTTTGATTGGTTTTGGATGGCTCTATTTGGTAGCCGATTAGTCAGAATCAAACGATTGATTCTGGTGGATCGTTTCTGTATTTTGTTCTAAGCGCCGTTTGTTTTGTCATTTATTGGTTGATGAATAACCAATTTGATTCTGTTCAGTTATTGGTGGTGTGCCTGACTGAGTTGATGACAATGAACATGCCATATGTAAGAGGTTATACTGTGGTCTGCGATTCGCTCTTTGTGATGAAAATTTTGTCTCTCTTGATCATATGTTTGTAGCTGGATGTATTTTGTGTTTGCTGGAATTATGTATTTATGGATGAATATTTGAATTTTGAAGAGTAGTTCATGATCAAATTCTGCTTGATCCTGTTAAGGTTAATTGAATTAGATCATATGTGAGTTGTGATGTGCTAATTAATAGGTTTGGGCTGCTGTTCTGATGTTCAGAGCTTATTTCTCCCGGTTGATAGTCTATGCTTAGTTCTGTTCTTTTACGTGTGTGTACACATGTTCTTTCTTAGAGCTAATCTCCAGACCGTTGCATCTTAGCTCTTTCCCCTTCACTGTTACTCTGCACGAGAATGTCATTCTTTTATAATTTGTAAACTTTGTTTATATTTTCCTGTCGTTCATTGTCAGGTTGCATCACCACCAAGGAGCTGGGAACTGTCATGCGCTCTTTGGGACAGAACCCCACAGAGGCTGAACTTCAGGATATGATCAACGAGGTTGATGCTGATGGCAATGGTACAATTGATTTCCCAGAGTTCCTCAACCTGATGGCCCGAAAGATGAAGGACACTGATTCCGAGGAGGAGCTCAAGGAAGCTTTCAGAGTGTTCGACAAGGATCAGAATGGTTTCATCTCTGCAGCTGAACTCCGCCATGTCATGACAAACCTTGGTGAGAAGCTTACCGACGAGGAGGTTGATGAGATGATCCGTGAGGCGGATGTCGATGGTGATGGACAGATCAACTACGAGGAGTTCGTCAAGGTCATGATGGCCAAGTGAGATCTAAACCACCCAAACTAATCTTTTCAAAAATTTGGGGTAGACCAAAAAGGAACAGGGCAGATAAGTTTGATGAGATTTCTTTTCTGGTTAGGATGGGCACTTCTTGCGTCGTTAACAATGGTTGGGTGCTTGCCTATTTTGCTGTTTGCAATGTTTTTTATGTGATGTTCTTTG
Organism: Plantago major; assembly: GCA_026545765.1. Classification (NCBI taxonomy): domain Eukaryota; kingdom Viridiplantae; phylum Streptophyta; class Magnoliopsida; order Lamiales; family Plantaginaceae; genus Plantago; species Plantago major. Next base: position 101,380,291 of record CM048841.1, on the reverse strand, counting down.
TTATATGCTCGTTTGCCTTTCTTTTGTTCTAGTGTTTTGGGTTGTTAGGGCTGTGAACTATTTCTTCCAACATTTGCTATTATGAACCTAGTACAGTTGGAAAACATTGAATTTTTTGTTGATATGCCATTTTGAAGTTTGAACTTTATGATTTCATACGCCTGTTGGTACTCTTACCTGTATTCTCTCATAGTCTCATGCTGCTCTTTGTCTCTTTTCCAATTCAAATTAGTATGCGTCCCAGCCTTACTGTGCATTGGGTATCATGCGATGGAAATTGGAATCATTAGCCCCCTGCCCAGACAATGCCCTACCAGACTGGTGTCCCAAGTGATGTATATATTTAGCTCAACTGCAACGCAAGCCTTCGCTCTCTACTCTTTTAAATTATGGTTTCTTACTTTTTTGTACCCGTTCCCCTTGTTACTTTCTTCTTCCCCTCACACTTTTTGGTGTGCTCCACAGCGTTTTTATATCTGCCTGCATTCTTCCCATTCCTGGCTGCACTGCTGGTGTCTACCTTGTACGGTTGTACCCTTTTAACACCTTGAACATTTTAACATACGCCTTCTTCCCTAACCTAGAGGGTGAACTTCGTTACAAGTTATCAATTTCCCTCGTTGGCTGCAGCTCAGGATTCTGCGACTGTGATGCAAGTATAATTCATACGTACAATATTCCTTCCTACCGTTTTGAAAATTCCGAATATACAGTAGCATTGTTCTAAATTGGGGTAATTGCTAGTATAAACCTTTGCACAAATTATTATATGTCCAGGCATCTTTTCCTTTGGTGAGTGCGCCACACGTTCTTCCTGCTTCTAAAGTTTTGAACCATGGCCTACCAATTGTATATAATCAAGAAAATATATGGTTCTTTTTCACTTTTGCGATGTTTGTTTTCGGCATCTGGTTCGTGTAGCATGCACAAGCTGGTGAAACCCCACAACGTTCATGTGTTTTTTAAACCTGTAATGATCGAACTCGAGGTGAGGAATCCACTTTTCATGTGATTCCTCTTTTTGTGCTTAGTTGAGCTCTCCGTGGGGCATCTTTCTGCAGTTTTATTGCACCTTTCTTTCTTTGCCGAGGGCGAAATGCACACAAGCAATTCTCCCCCCTTTTCCCTCGATCCACTCGAGGAATTTTCCGATCATGTCTGGGTCATCTGTTACAAGCTACCGGAGCTCAAAACGATGAGAACAGTGAGGTTGTGGCCCAAGTATTTCGCTTGATTTCTCCTTGGTGTGTATTTACTCCTTGCGAATATCAAAGAGAAGAAAGCATGAAAAGTGAAGACGGGCGGGCGGGACAGTTAGTCGGACTTGTAGCATCTCATTCACCCGTCTAAAAGTATGAAAGAGGTGTAGCATCTCATGAACCCCGCTGAAGTAGTATGGGAGAGCGAAGATGTTTACTCGGTCTTTTAACCTCCTTTTCAATTCTATTACTGGGGAGAGGTCAGTGCCAAGTTGCCAAGTTGGTCTGGCCTTGGTCATTTTACAATCAGAAAAAATTCCAGATGTATGTTTGTCTGAACATAAAAGTGCAATTTTCGCTAATTTCTGGTGACAATGGACAAATGTTGTTTGGAATGTATTTCAGAAAACATAGCTGGGTAGTAGTATGGGACACCAAAATAAACATTTCAACAAATATTTTCCCAAGTAATTTCACTGAAAACCAGAGGAGCATTCAACAACTAAAATTGTTCTGAAGTTTCATTGAAATGAGAGCAGGTATTTGGTTCCCTATTCGGTAATGACTTAACCAGTTGCTCCTAAATGCAGAAGGCGAAGGCTTCAGTTTGATGAAAAGAGGCGAGGAACAAGGCAATCAAGGAGGGGAAGTTTCTCCGGCAACAATAAAAACAAGAAGAGGGCTCGTGATCTCTGCGTTATACTCTAAACTCAGGCCACTATCCTACTACAGAACTACTGTTCTAGATCAATAAGGTAACCCTCGAGACCTCTGCATCAAGTAAAGGGGTCCAAAAATAGCACTAGGCCTAATCCTAGGTGTGTATTTTCGAAAATAAGTTGAGAAACAGTGCTAATTACTAATTCTGTAATATTTTCATCTACGCTCTCTACTACTGGAATGGATTCCTGTTCAGACTTGTTTGCTATATCTATTTCCAGCAATACTTCAAACACTGGTCGCAAACAGATTACTAGTATTTCGCAACACGGGTGCAATATTAGAAAACAAGGAGACTTCAAAATTGCGAAAGATAAAAAAATGCACAAAAGGCGAAGTGCTCAAAAGTTTAATGTATATACAGCATGATTAAGTCTGATTACATTTATCAGACTTCAATACACCATAAAAAATCAAGCATAACATCCAAGTGCAGAGTTATTGATGCCTCTTTACTGATTTAAAAAGGACAACAGTTACGTACTTGGACTGAAACCGGTGAGTTGTACCGAGTGCAACCACCGACGGAGAGGACAGTGTTTTATTCACAAGCAGGTGGTCAAGCACCACATGCTTAGGTTTCGAAGTGTCTTTGCAGGTTTCTGGGTATAGCATGGTTGACTGGAGTTGAGGGGGAATCCCCAGAGGATCTTTGTCGAAATCTTCATCGTCAAAGAAGGATTGGGTGTAGCTTGAGTCTGGTGATGAGGGAGCCTCAAACTCAGACACACCAGCAAGGTTGTCTGGAACATACTCCTGTTGATCCGTAAATAAGTTGTAAGGTTATAAGGAAAACATAATTCGAACAATAATAACATCGTCAGAGAACACATAAGTTCAGCAGAAGCTAATGGTCGCGCAACAGAAATGCAAATGCGTGCAAAAATTAACTTCTAACATTGGTGGCATGCAATGGCTTATGGAACCAGTTCATATCAGAGTAAAAGCTCCTCCGCATTTGATATTGATGTGTCAGGAAACAAAATAACGATGTGCTGCATAACAAACTAGATTCCTTCGTTTAAATACACAAATTTGTATATTCTTCCGTACAGTTAGTTAGACGGAATCATGACCTGAATATGTCGATTTTTTGCCTGGCTTCTTAGCGCTCATAAATGCCAGTACAATAGCTTTGTTGTATTCCAAATTTTGTAAATATACTAATTCTGTTGATTTCCTCCCTTCAAAACATATGCACAAATCAAATCTAAAATGTTATTGCGCGCTGGCTCAGCCTTATAGATTTGCATAGCTAACAGTTTGAGTATGACACATAACAAATGGGCACATATGACAAATAAAGCACTGTTAGACAACGAAGAGCAATATCAAGTGTGCTAAATCATACACTGGTGGAGTTGTTCTACAAAAAAGCAAAACTAAATATCAGGGATAGCATACAAGCTCTTTCAACAAGTCACCAGACCAGATAATGGAAGTATTTTCGTAATCAATGTCGTCTAGCATGCAGTTTTAATGATCAAATCTCAAGAGTGTAAAGCATTTATAATAAGCAATGCCTTGGCACCAAAAAAGAAAAGGACAACAAAGGAAAGAAGTTAATAAGCAACGCCAAAGGTTATTGAAACTTTTATAATCATTATTAGCAAGCACAAGTATTCAGGAATGCAATATGTGGTTGATAATTTGACATGCACAACTTACAAAGAATTTACAAAGAGATTAACCAGTTTTGCCAACGTTTTATTTTACTGCAATTTACCAATACTTGTGCAATTTACCAATATATATAGATTAACCAGTTTTATTTTACTGCAATTTACCAATATATATATATATATATATATATATATATATATATATATATATATATATATATATGCTTCGACTTACAGTGACTTCGATTATGTTGCAGGTAAAGCCCTTCTCATTCACTTCACTTGGAAGGTGCGGAATGTGTCTCATCTCGCCATCAACACAAAAGCTGAAATGGTATATCCCTGCTGCGAGGACCAAGACCAATGAGTGGTCCTTACCTGCCTTTTGCAGTGTTTTTCTGCAAAAGAAGAATCTCTCTGTATATAGAGGGAGTTGAAAATATGTTTGATAAATTACACACATATGCCATTTATTTCTCATTGCTTATTTATGTAACAGCAAATTAATATTTCAGTCTTGAAGCTCATAAATGAAGCAATGTGAAGAATTACCTCTCTCTCCAGTTATCCCAGGATCCTTTGACCGATACATGGTCACCACCAAGGCTCCATGTTATCAAAGTGGGTATACCTAATTCAAGGGGTTGACCAGCAGATCCCTGAGAATTATTCTGCCGCAACCGTGTGGAGCCATTCCTTAGTAGAGGAATGGTTGGTGCCTGTCAAGGTGAAAAAATAGAAATTGTTTAACACAATCATGATAGAGGTAATAAAAGTATGTTGGACAATATAGTTGACCTTCATATCCACAGGGTTACGATACGAAAGAGATTCTAGAGGGTTTTAAAGACGTTTCTTGTAGATTACTGTATTTACTCCAGTCTTTCAAAGTTATCGTATTTTCTAATTTTATTCTAGAATCCAAGTATCACTTACATAAAACATTTTTATCTATCACCGAATTTGAGGGAGTTTCACTTACACATGGGTAACGAATGGAAATAATCAGAAGTGCCCAAACACACTCGAGATACAAGATGCCACTAATAGACCAATCTACAGGATATACAAACCAGGACAGTAAGGAAATGGTAGAAGAGCAAAAAATTGGAAAGAAAAAAAAAAGAAAATGAGAGCAAGAAACTATGCAACTTCAGCAGAAGGTAGCAGAGCGGCCACTCAATTATTTAGTGCCAGCATAAGTATATAGAAAAGGCATATATTGAGCGGCCCATGCAGATTGTACAGTGCTGATGTAACCAGAAAAATGTGAGTTATTCTCTTAAGAGGCTGTAGAATGTGAGCATCCCAAGCTTGGGGTAAGGCACAAGGCTGTTATGCACATGATATTGTGTCTCAGACGCATAAAAAATAATTATTATGCTCACGTGCATCGAGCACGACAAACACGTGCAAAATAGGTAAATAATGAGATCTCCAAAACACATTGACGATGAGAGAGTGTACGTGCATGCATGCTTCTATATTCAATTGCATCCCAACACCTATCAAGTATCAACTAAACTCCACCAAATTGACATCTGGATAAATTTGTTACCAAAACCCGAAACATGAGAAGCATGTTTACTAATATAGAATGCCATTCAATAATCTCAAATGAAGGTGGTGGACCTCATCCTCAAGGATTCCTTACCTTCGATTTTCAAATTACTTTTCACTTCAAGTCTCAAGATAATTTACTAATATAGAATGCCAAGTTAAGTTTCAAAAAGTAGTTTATAGCCTCATCTCATGCACAAATTTGGAATTCTTCTCAGGTCATCGGAGCTTAGAGATCAGAAAATTTAAGCTATGGTAAAAACATTTACATGAAGCACATCCTACAAGTCCGAGCAAAACTAAAATTACTAGCTAAATCAATTCCTCCTGTTGAAACTTCAAACATAATCCTAATTCCAAAGCCAAACAAAGTGAAGTAAACACAGTGTATCAATCAACGAAGCTCAACTCTAACAAATCCACTAACAACAACAATCAAACCAAACATATTTAATGTTCATCGATCTCATTGCAACACGAACTCACGAAAAGTAAATTCACAACAAGCACAATTCAACTCAAATGTCAGCTATCAGTAAAAAACACTCGAACGATTCTCTTAGATATATCTCGAGCTAGACATGCATCATTTCCTAATTCCAAAGCCAAACGAAGTGAAGCGAACACAATATATCAATCAACGAAGCTCAACGCTAACAAATCAACATACGGCAACAATCAAATTCAAACCAAACAGAATTGATATCTTCATCGATCTCACTGCAAGTCTGCAACACGAACCACACAGAGTAATAAATTCACAACACAACAAGCACAATTCAAGTCAAATGTTAGCTCGCAGTAAAAAACACTGGAATGATTCTCTTAGATACATCTCGAGCTAGACATGCATTTCCTAATTCCAAAGCCAAACGAAGTGAAATCAACAAACAGCAACAATCAAACCAAACAGAATTGATATACTTTACCGATCTCATTGCAACACGAACTCACAAAAAGTAATTCAACTCAAATGTAAGCTCACAGTAAAAAAAAACTCGACCAATTCTCTTAGCCATATCTCGAGCTAGACATGCATTTCCTAGTTCCAAATCCAAACGAAGTGAAGCGAACACAATATATCAATCAACAAAGCTCAACTCTAACAGATCAAAAAACATCAACAATCAAATTCAAACCAAACAGAATTGATATCTTCATCGATCTCACTGTAAGTCTGCAACACGAACTCACAGAGAGTAAATTCACAACAAGCACAATTCAACTCAAACATAAGCTCGCAGTAGAAAACACTCGAACGATTCTCTAAGCTACATGCATTTCCTAATTCCAAAGCCGAACGAAGTGAAATCAACATACATCAACAATCAAATGCAAACCAAACAGAATCGATATGCTTCATCGATCTCATTGCAACACGAACTCACAAAAAGTAAATTCACAACAAGCACAATTTAGCTCAAATAAGCTCACAGTAAAAAAACACTCGAACGATTCTCGAAGCTGTATCTCTATCTCTAGCTAGACATGCATACACAGCGATATGATTAAAACGGAAACTCCATTTCATTCACCTGAGACGAAAACAGCAGCGGCGATCGCGACAGCCGTGAATCAACACCAACTGGAGGCGCGTGGAGCTCAGCTCCGGCCACAAATTCCTCGCTGCCGTACTGGATGCCTTGTTCCGCTCTGCCATTAGCATTTCCCATCTCTTCTTCTCTTTCTCTCTCTCTCTCTCTCAACTGGAGTATCAACTGTTTGTACTTTGTATGTGTGAGTCTGTGAGTTGGGTGAATCAGTGAGTGTGTGTATATATACTAGAATAAGTGGTTTTGGTTTGGTGAATGGTGGTGAATGGTTTTTAGAGAGAGAGAGTGGGGTTTAGAGAGAGAAACGGAAACACAAGTGATTTGTATGGGAGGTTGATCTGGACGGTTCAAGGTGGATAAGTACGTTCTGAGAGGTGATCTGGATCGTTCATTTCATTTCGAATGTGTTTTATATGTTTTCCGCCAGTGCACGTACATTGTCACGGTATCGTTTGGTATTTTATTTGTCTTTATTCACCTAAAACGAGTAATGAGGGGAACAACCACTTTTAGTAAATTTCATGCTTTAAGTATTAGGAATTTTGATATTTTATTGTCATGTCATAACAATTTATCGGTAGCTGTCGCGGATAAGTGTCGCACAAATTTATATTTGTCGGTAGTTATTGGTCGAGACTCGTATATTAAATTAGGTTTTAATTAGGCAAGATATGCGTAAGCAAGCAGACCACATTAAGTAGGTATATATAATGGGGTAATTTGATTCAGAAGTTGATCTTTCCAGGACATTGGCAGGCTACTTGCTCGAATTCGAATGAACATAATGAGGTTTTGATTTGAACTTTTTAATCTACACTTATGCTAAACAAAATAATCGAACACTAGGTTTACTAGGTAAATTAGGGCTGCTTGGTTTGAATCCGCTATTGGCTCCGATCAAATAGCGGATTTTAGGCCCGAAGTGGAAAATGCGTTTGGGAGACGTGTTTGACCGCATTTTGTCCGAATATAGGGTGATTGGTTTGGTGTATTGTTACGCATTTCACCTGTCGCTTTCAAGTCCGAAATACACTTGTTGAATAGCATTTGGTGATTGGTTTATGCGCGTTTGGCCTCGTGGGGCCCTTTTTTTTTACTCTGATAGTGACATGTTGCACTTCAATAGCATTTGGTGTTTGGTTCGATGCATTTCGTATGTTGCATTTGGGTGTTGATTTGGGGGTTTTATTAATCAGAAACCCTACCCAAATTGTGATGGAGACATTGATTTTGGCGCCAATACTGTACCAAGGTTTCAATTTGGACGTTTTTGACGAATTCCTCGTACACGTGGATAATTGTCGCATTTGTGTTTATCCTTAATTTGAAATCAATTGTTACTAATTCTATTACTTTCTGCTGGTTACCGTTACGGATATGCAAATAAAGGTCCAAATCAAATGCACCGCTGCAAATAAGTTAGGATTGTAAGGAGAATTTATAATTTGATTGAGCAGTTGTTAGTACTCGATTTTACTACTGATATGAGAGAAATGGTGTAAACTAAAAATCCGATAGGTTTTGTCTCGAAGATTAGTCGCACATGTTTTTTTTTTGTTTTTTTATTGTCGAATGTGCTATTTTAATGAAATGTCTATTATCGATTCATTAGTATTGTGGAGATAGGATATTTCGGACTTGATATTATTTGGACCGACTAATATTTGTCGAGTTCAATCTTTTGAAAAACAATATTGTTCGACTCGTATATTGTTCCGACTATTAGTTCGACTCGATAACTAAACCCTCATACTTAACGGAATTATTGCAATGCCATGGAAATGGGTATAATTTCGTGAGAATCAAGATTAGTAATGATAACTAATCCTATCAGTTAATTGATTTCAATTAATACAATCTCCTTTCAACAGACTCTTCATTTCTCCTTCTTTCCATCTTCCTCTTCTCTACATCATTGAAGCATATTCTTCAAAAACCAGAGATCACTCAACCACTTCATCACTTCACTACGATAAGCCACGAACATCACGGAATGTCTTCTGAACGGCGAGGAATGGCACAGGTCCGGGCACTGGAATACCGCTCAGGCGTGGACCAAGGTGTGGAAAAAGGGTTGTCAGAGGTAAGAAACTAAACCCAACTCTTATACGAATGTGTAATCTGTCTAGATCTTCCATGCTAAGTAGCATGCATCAGATATGTAGATGTGCAATCATCGATTTCCTTAAGTTGCAATGTTTATTGTGTTTTCTGTTTTTTTGGAATTATGATCGATAAGTTGGACAATTAAAAATTAGAACAGTGTATTTGTGTGGGATATTGTTGTGGACTTTGTGTTCTTCATGTAGATGTTAATTCTGTTGTAATGGTAAGCTTCTTGTTGTTAGGGTTAATTTTGTTCAATTTAGTACTCTGCCCATGCATATAAGGGCGTGATCAATGATGTTTTGATTTGTCCTTTTTTAGTTCTCATTAGTAAAGAATTGATTTTTGGTTACTGTATTGCACAATTTTTGTTATTCTTGTGGATGTGTGCTTCGAAAAAATGGTATTGTAGTTTGATTATTAAGGTTAGTGGAAAACCTATAGTTCTTGGTTTAATGAACTGCCAGTAGAACTTGTATGTTAATTGGTTGTTTAGGGTTTTTAATGTTAGTTTAGTTCATATTCTGTTTATAGGCTTTGATTGGGAAACACTTGATTTTGTAGGAATGCATGCTCACCTCAGAACAATTTGTCTGAGATTTGGCGGGAGGTTTTACCATGATCCGGAGAAGGGAACTTTTTACATGGGTGGGTGCAAGCGCTGGATCCACTACGTGAATCCTTTGAGTTTCAAGCTTGCAGAGCTCTTCCAGGCAACACATAGGGTGCTGCATAAGATGGGTAAGAACACAGCTGGGAATTGGATGAGTCTGGTGTGGTACTTTGAGCAAGGTGGTGTTGACAACGAATCTTTGAGGGTGATCCAGAATGAAGATGGCTTGCGGAACATGTGGATCGATGCTGATGCTCTTCATACCAAGGAGGTGAACGTGTTCATGCAGGATGCTGAGTACGAGATATGTTCGTTTAATCGAACTCTCCTTTATGCCATTCCCCTTGAAGTTCCAGCTCCGTTGGGGCGTTTCAATAGCAAGGCCATGAATACCCAAGCACAGATTTGGCAGAAGATGCAAGACAAGGTGGGTGAGGCAGAGCTTAGCATGAGGGAGCTTGAAGCAGATAAGTGGTACATTGCTGAGACTCCAATTCCAAGGGCACCACTTGTGACCAGAGTGAAGCTGCGTCCACGCAAAGGGAGGAAGTTGAGTAGTGTTCCTTTGACTATGGAGTAGATGGTATCCTTAGGTATCTGTTTTGTCTTGATGAACATGGATTTTGCCTTGAACATTCTAAGTATTACTCCCTCCGTTCCATAGATTTCTTTCCATTTTTCCATTTTGGGCGTTCCATTAAAAACTTTCCATTTCCTTTTATGGAAACCCACTATCTCCATTATTAATATTTTAATCTCTCTCTTTCATACTTTTTCAATTCTCTTTCTTACTTTTTACTATACACTTACTACTTTATCTATATAAACTCATTTTTTACTCAAATTTCTTAAAATTTGTGCAAAAATAAAATGGAAAGAAATTGGTGGAATGGAGGGAGTAGTAATTAGTGGCCTATAATCTAAACGGCTCTTTATTTTGAACAATGATCTTTGGATCTAGGTGTTGGGGTCATGAATCTCCAGCTAGGATTGACTATGGATTGATCTAGTGTTCCTTTGACTATGGATTGATCTAGGTGTTGGGGCCTTGAACAATGATTTTGTCTTTAACATTCTAAGTATTAGTAATGACTAGTTTAATTATGTAATGTCTGTTTGGATCATGAATGCAGTTGTTAACATCAAATGGTATTCTTTTTCTATCATGTTTGTTTGTGCTGACAGAAGGATTGGCGTCCGCCAACTTGAGAGTTGGCGGACGTCCGCCATGTATGAACTGGAAAAAAGACGGAGAAAATCAGAATATGGTGTGAAAAACAAAACTGGCGTCGCGAGTTTCTTAGCGTCATTCCAGAGAGTTACTGGCGTACGCCAATTTAATAACTGGCGTCGCCAGTTCTTTCTGGAATAACGATTTTGCCCTTTTGCTCATTTTAACTTCGATCCTTGGTATTTTGGCCTCCCCGCTCCACTTATAGCAACCATACGAAGTATTGGAACTCCATATCTTCAAGATGCATGTAAAATACACCCTTTTTTTGCCTTCAATTAGCGCGGTTTAACCAAATACCTGCAAAATTCAAAAAGAACAAAACAAGTAAAAAGACTCTAGGAAAACTACTAAAACTATACTTAAGGATAACAAAAAGACGGTAAAAAAGACCAGATGAGACGATGTAAAACCGACTCATCAGTAGTAAATGCTTCCTTTGCACAAACAAGGAATGACTTCCTAGGACAAAATGCTATCCTATCTCAGAAGTGTAGCCTGAATTTTTGCTTGATTCATGGTCATTAATCCATCCAACCACAAATTGGTTTGTATTCCTTTGAGTGTTAGAAATTCATGGATGAATGAGTCTGCAGATGGTCATAAATTGAGCACAAATTGTGCAAGTCTTTAAACCTTGTTCATGTACACTCTAACCAAGAGAAGATATGAAATCTTTTGCATTAATGGAATACTTTCATGGGATGACAATGAGCTCAACTTCTTGATAGACCTTCCACATTAAATTGATACACTTTTGTAGTGTAAGTGTAGTCAATTTGAACCACAACCATCGTAAGTTAGGTTATCGAATTTAATACGGGTCCTTAGTTCTTCCTTGGGCAAGTCACAAGTGTAGTGAATAGGGAAGCACCTCCTATTCTCCTATATAAGGTGGCATAAAGCAGCTCAATTTCTTCCACATTAACACACTCAAACCAATCCAACTAAGTTGCCTATCTAAAACACAAACAACCAAGTCCAAAATGACTTCTCCCAATATAAGGAAAGCCCTCCACCGTGCACAAGACATGTTCTTTTACGACAAGAAGTTTCCGAAGGAGCATGTCGAGCGTACGGTGATTGCATTGGAGAGAATTGCTCTTGACGGTGACATCCCGTGGAACTATCCACAGGATGTGCTCTATGCTTACGACATCATCATCACGGAGTTGTACAACAACTTCGGCATATCATACCAGTTTGAGGACCTCGAGAGGATCGTGGCAAAGCTGCCGGAAAGGCACGAAGTGTTCTCTAAGTTGTTGAAGACAAAAGGAATGCAATATGACGTGGTAATGAACCGGTTCTTCCCTGCCGACGACAAAGTGTGGGAGCAGCTTATTAAGGTTTGTCACAACTTATCTCCGTTTCACATAACTTATTCATGACAATCTTGTGATACACTAATTCTTGCTTTGATTGTGAATTACAGGAGGATGACCGATGCCTTTGGTACTACCACGTTGGTGACCCAATGTGGACTGATCTTGGTGTGGTATTTGAAGGTCCGAAGTTCGGTGTAGCTTCCGACACTTTGGAGTTGCCACAAGACGCCGACGAGTTAGACTCTGTGAATGAAGATGTGGAGTTGGATTCATGCGTGCATTGTTTCGAGCTAGACAAGGTCGCTTCTAAGTTCACTAATCTGCCACAGCCTATAAGGTCTCCTAATGCTCCATACCATTGCACGCTATTCGATTCTCCAGTTAGCAAACAGGGTAGCTCCACTGCTGCTTCTCCAAATGTGCAGCAGCGTCTAAGGTTTGCGTCCCCGAGAATGCCCGACAGCTTTGCTTCAATCACGGAGGAGGAGTGGAAGGCTGCAAAACTTGCTAGTGAGGAGAAGGCGGCAGCCATAAAGAAGAAGAACATGCTAGATTTCACACTTTCTCCGGGTGAATCCGTGGGGAGCAGTAGGAATGGTAAGGGCAAACAAGTCGATCCTATGAGCAAGTTTGGTAAGCTGATGCCAAAGTTCAACAAGAAACCGTTATGATTTCTTGTAGTTGGCTTTAGTAGATTTGATCTCCACCTATCTAGTTTTCTTTTATGCCACATTGCTCTAATTTTCAAGAAAAATGAGCAATTAATTCGTGGTATTCGGCATTGTGCAAGTAGTTTCCTTCTCGTACTCTACGTAGTTGCTTGTCTGTTTGTGATGTTATCCAGTTTAATGTTTTAGGAATGAAATGGTGGAAGAACTTTTCTATGGGCCTGCTTGAACTTATCTTTACTTTGAGTCCCCATTCTAGACAAAGTTGAGTTTCTTATCCAGAACAAGAATTAAAGAGTGCCAAGTTGAAAATTAATAGACTGCATAATGACCATTTTCACCCAAAGTTCAATACAGATCAAGTACAGAAACCCAAAAACATGACCTGCCTAATCAATTACAGGTCCAGTAGTAGTACTCTGCTTCTAAGGTCAACTATAGTTTATAGACAAAAGACCACACATTAGCAAGTTAATCAAATCCTGACCAATAACAAAGTGCTTTCAACAAAAACAGTCAACTAAAGTCAACCAAATGGTCACCTATGCAAAGTGTCTAGATAGCATCATCATCATCATCATCATCATCATCATCATATGGTGGCACATAAGGATCCACCATATCAGGCCCACCCAACTTCTTGAGCTTATTGTTGATGTAGTTGAACTTGTCAATTTCATTCATGAAGAGGAAGAATTGCAGAGTTGGCAAGTCATGGATGAGAATCAATCCAATTTCTACCTTGAATGAGGAAGGTAGACGAGGGAACTTGTCAAGCTCTATATTCATCATCCGAATATAGTCTTCCACCGTGTATGCAGAACTTTTTTGAGATGAAGATTCCCCAATGGACAAGTTTTTAACTCCTACAACAGCCTCTTTTGTGAACTTGACAAACCCATCCATCATGTTTAGAAATGATTCATCAGTTTCCCCGGCATTTACCCGACCTCTCTTCCTCTTAGGATACACATTTCCTTCGCATATGTCGAGAATGAAACTATGGATTTTTGCAGAAGGTTGAGTATTGTTACCATTTTTTGTACCTGCTCCAAGTGGATCTTCATTGCAAGTAGAGGGAGCTTGGCTGCAACCTGGCTGAGTTTGCTGAGTGTTGAAAGCATTCGGGGCATCGGAGGCAATGTTGTAGCCTTCGTCCAAGTCAGAATCAGTTTCGTGCGACATTAGTTTCGACTTCATTCCAAATGTCTTTGCCCTCTTGCCAATAGCAATGTCCCTCCCAAAAATCTCACACCAGTCCTCGAAGTAAGTCCACGACTTATCTCTCAAGTTCAGCATTATGGTATGGTCCTAACAAGTGATCAAAAATGAAAAATACATGAACATAAGGCAGTCAACAACCACATCATAAGCTAAAATTGTAAAGGTTAGTGGAAGCTTCAAGTGTGTCATAACTGGGCATAATCTTTCCATACATGATCCTCACAGTTAAACTTCTTCTCAATATCACACCACCCTATGCCACTCTTATTCTTCAATGCAAGTACAGCACTGTGGAAGGCCTTCCAGTTCCTAATCCTGTATGAAATGTGTGGCTTAATCCGCAAATCAGTTCCAGAAAACTTGGCCCATATTTGGTTTTGAATGAACATCAGACCACCAGGCTTGAATCCCTGCTTCCCCTTCAAACCAGCCAGCTTTGCATTCTTCATTGCATCCAGGAGCTCAAGTTCTTCCAGCTTAGTCCACACCCTATAGTTCTTCCTTTGTTTTCACTTTCATTCTCAGACATCTATCAAACACACAAATGCTGAGGTAAACATCTCATAAACAAGCACAAGAGAATCAACATGAAGATCCAACATTTAACACACAAGATAATCAACATAAACATCCATGTTCATCAAGGTTAAAATCTAATTGAGGCATTCAAACACTAAGGTCAATAATACACAATACGAAGCATATCATAGCATCATAACAAAAGGACTGGTACCAGCCAATAAGTTTCTAAACACAGAGGACATCATCTAACAAAGTGCAGATTCATAAAACAAAGCAAAGTTCTTCTAAATCTATCATTGGTTTCTTGCAGCCACTCTCTTCCGCCATCCAAAGTACATGTGATGCGCAAGAGCACGTCGATATTGCCTCCATTCTGGAGATTCCATCAAATGGTCTATTGGTTCATCATCCTCAGCATCATCATCATCTGATTCTTCACTGTCTACACCAATCCCATTCAATTGGGCTTCTCTAAATTTCTCCTCTTCAATTAACTCCTCCTCTTTCAGTAGATCTTCAGCATCTACTTCCTTGAGGAAGTTGTGTAGTAGACAACAAGCTAGAATGATATCATTTTGTTTCTCCAATGGATAGAACATGGTAGACCTAAGTATAGCCCATCTCTTCTTCAACAATCCGAATGTTCTCTCTATAAAATTCCTAGCAGAGGCATATTTTAGATTGAAATACTCCTTTGCATTCTTAGGTTGCAGATTGCAGTCTGACCACTCCTTCAAGTGATATCTTGTCTTCCGAAAAGGAGGTAGGAATCCAGGAGCATTCTTATAGGCAGCATCAATCAAGTAGTAATTACCTACAAACAGAATGAATGAATTAGTGACCCAATCAATGACAAGAAGTTTGAATCAGTTTGACATCTTCACAATTAGTATGTAATGAAGAGATAGTGTTTGGAATATACCTCTAGGTACATAAAATCCATGGTTTAGAGCATCCCTCAATACACGGCCATCATTTGCAGATCCTTCCCATCCTGTTAGCACGTACATGAACTTCATGTCCTTGTCACAAACAGTAAGGACATTAACAACTATGAACCCCTTCCTGTTTCAGTACATGTCCGACAGTTTTGATGGAGTTTCAACGCAAATGTACGTACCGCCTAAGGCTCCAAGACAACCCTGCAAATACATGTTCAAATGGTCAGTCAACTAGAATGTTTAGTCCAGCTAGCAAGAAGTATCATACTATGATCAACACTATACTACGTACCTTGAAGTGGCACCAAGGTTCCTCCTCACAAGTTGGTGGTATGGGAACCGGCTTGGCAAGCAAAATCTCATGAAGCCTCAATACAGATTGAAGCACCTCATTGAAGTATAGGCTAACAGTTTGTCCACTCCTTTTGAAGTCAGTTGTGGCCATCCTTTGTTTGGTGTGATGGCCCAATATTTTCAAGAAGATGGCCACTTTCTCCTCCAAGGTAACATATAAGCTTGGATGCAATCCTCCTTGATGTTTAAGTAAGACACACAACTGCTTGAATGGCTCCATTCTCATCCTAAGATTGTCTTTGCATTTGGTATCACTAAGTAGGGTAAGCCTACGCATATAAGCTTCCGACCTTTTGATTTTCGATACCAGTCGATAATGAACCGGAGGTGTTCTTTTACGTTTACGTGGCAGCCTAGGCCTAACACGCCTAATGTAGTACCAAGTCATGGCAAGAATCATGCCCATAGACATCACCAATATAAGCCGTATGAGTTGCTGCCTTTGTGTGTTCGACAACTTGTCTATATACCACAGTAAACAATGAATAAATCGACACAACAATTACCTAACTTTCTGTACAAAACTACCAAATGTGCCATATAGTAGAAATCCATATTTGAAACACATTGAGTACAGATCATTACCAACACTTAACATTGATTAGTAAACTGTAATTAAATAACCCAAGTCATGGACAGTTTAATTTAGGATGTTTAACCCAACAAATGAAAAACGAAAAACAATTACAGAAAACAGTTCAAACACATTAAATACCAAATCAAGCATTCAATAGGCCTCGATAAATAGCACACCACAAGCATTTAATGAAGAAAACGACTCAAATTTCATACAAAAACAAGAATTTCGGCTGTAAAAAAAACGAAGAAGCCATTGTCATACCTTCAATCGAGCTCGAGATCTGTAGCTCAACTACCAAGCAGCAACCAAATTCCACCGGAACAGTAATCACGAACACCTGTGGAAGCTTGAAATGTTAGAATCCGACCATGGGTTCGAAAAATAAAGACCAGCAGATAGGTAGATTTTAGACTCAACTTTTTTGGTCTCTCAATTTCAGACAGTGAGCTCGGAGAAGAAGCTTGAAGAAATGCATTTCGTTTTCCCTATTTATATGTAGTCAGTAGGTTTCACTATTGAGGGAGTTTTTGGTAATTTCGCATTAGGCTGGAAATGCTATTTGAAACGCATATCTCAAATACATGACCCGAGATGGTAGTTTCGCATTAGGCTGGAAATGCTATTTGAAACGCATATCTCAAATACATGACCCGAGAGACGCGCTCAAATGTGCTCAAGATATGTGTTTGGCAACGCGAGCCCGCAAAAACGCATGGGCTTCATCAAACGCGTTTGGGCCGAAACGCATCAAACTAATCACTGTTCGCTATGCGGTCAACGCCCAAATAGCGCCACAACGCATCAAACCAATCAGGCCCTTAGAAGCATGGATACACGGGTAGATTCGTAAGCATGCATGAACACATATAAGACTGGTCAAAACGAACAACTGATACACATATTGGTTATCGATGAAAACACTTTAAGAGGCCGTTTGGTTTGAAAGGGTGTTTTACTATTCATAAATTCATGGTATTTAGGTCCGATTTCAAAAGGAGGGTAATTGAAGTGGTATTTGAAAATAAATACCATGTTTGGTAGTATTCAGTGGATGTGGTATTTGATATCGAAGTATCATGTTTGGTACAAAACATCACTTTTTGAATATTCCGGCACTGTGCAATAATCCCCTCGGCTTTTTTTAAAGCCAATTTGTGCCAATTTAACCAAACATTTTTACAACATGTGGAAAGAAAATTCATGAACCTTTGTAAAGTTGATAACATTTTAATCCTTTTAAAAAAATATATCTTTCTATATACAGGGGCGGACCTAGGATTTCAACATCCGGTGGGGGGGCGAAATTACATATATGAGGTTTTTCCGAGGAGGGAGGGAGCGAAATCCAAAATTTTCGAAAATATTACCTATAAATTTTTTTTTTCCAAATTTTAAGAGGGGCGAACGCCCCTGCCCCCACCAGGTCCGCCCCTGTCTACATACATAGTTTGGTACGAGATATTAATGCACAACTTTGTAATCTCATGAGATCAATTCATGGAAGATTACAATGATACTAGAATCACGTTTCAAGCAACCTCCTTATATTGTTCTCAAGCAAACTCCATATGTTCTCAACTTGGCTCTGTTGTGTTGTTTGTAGCTGTTTATTATACCGATGCATACTGCTTTACATTATTGCAAGGAAATGCACCGAGCAAGAGTGAGATTTATTGATACTTAAATGGAAGCAAACATATCCCAACTCTTCTGAACAACAGTATATGACAGCACGAGGATAGGAAATGATAGTTTACGGAATAGATTTAGGCTCTCTTGTTTTCAGCTGAAATTCTTGAATCGAATCGAAATGAAGCGAATTTGAAACGAATGAAGAAATTACATTTGTCCCATTTTTAATAATAATGAATCTGCATCGGTCCATTAATAAATTCGTAAGGAGACTTTTTACGGACGTTGGTATGATACTCGCAAATTACACGACAAAAGAATATAATAAAATTATATTATAAAAATAAATTAAGTATATTTGACTAACATAACTTTGTTTTATACTTTTTTGTACGTAATTTGTAGAGTTTGGTTTGAATTTAGTTTGGTATAACTTGTTTTTTATTTATTAAGTTTGAGAAAAAACTCAACGTATGCTTCTGAGTTTACTTCTATTGTTCTAATATTTTCCAATAAAAGAACATGTCGATTTTTTGTTAGAGATGTACGTACAAAGTATGTGAACCAGTTTGAATGGTACTCTCAGGTTCCTGTAGTTTCTTATCTTAACTCAACTTTTACGGTAGAAAAGAAGGGTAATTCGAATCGTAACTATACTTTTTATTTCATTGATCTACTAAAAGTCGTGTTAAAAAGAAAGAAAGAAAAAGGTTGAAAATATATCAATTGGATAAATTTTCTTATTTTCCTCGTACAAAAGATGGGTTGTGTAAATAAATGATAAAATATTAATAATAATAATAATAATAATAATAATAATAATAATAATAATAATAATAATAATAATAATATGAATTTAATGAACTTAAGAGATTTGAGCGAAGGCAATTGAACTAAATCGAATCGAATCGAATGAAATCGAATGAGTTTTCAGTTGAAAAGAACAGAGCCTTAGTTGAAAAAGCCATCAGGGTATAATATCAAATTTAAAAAAGAGAAAAAAAATTACAGGCTCGGTATAACTTCTTGTTTGAAAATTAGACTACTTAGGCTCTGTTCTTTTTAAATGAAATTCTTCAATCGAATCGAATGGAATCGAATCGAATCGAATCAAAGCTGAAACGAAGCAAATCAAACGAATCAATGAAGAAATTACATTTGTCACATTTTTAATAATTATGAATACTACATCCGGTCCATTAATAAATTCGTAAGGAGACTTTTTACGGACGTTGATCAGACTATCAAATTACACGACAAAAGAATATAATAAAATTATATTATAAAAATAAATTAAGTATATTTGACTAACATAACTTTGTTTTATACTTTTTTGTGCGTAATTTGTAGAGTTTGGTTTGACTTTAGTTTGGTATAACTTGTTTTTTATTTATTAAGTTTGAGAAAAAACTCAACGTATGCTTCTGAGTTTACTTCTATTGTTCTAATATCTTCCAATAAAAGAACATGTCGATTTTTTGTTAGAGATGTACGTACAAAGTATGTGAACCAGTTTGAATGGTACTCTCAGGTTCCTGTAGTTTCTTATCTTAACTCAACTTTTACGGTAGAAAATAAGGGTAATTCGAATCGTAACTATACTTTTTATTTCATTGATCTACTAAAAGTCGTGTTAAAAAGAAAGAAAGAAAAAGGTTGAAAATATCTCAATTGGATAAATTTTCTTATTTTCCTCGTACAAAAGATGGGTTGTGTAAATAAATGATAAAATATTATTAATAATAATAATAATAATAATAATAATAATAATAATAATAATAATAATAATAATAATAATAATAATATGAATTTAATGAACTGAAGAGAGTCGAAGAAAGTTGAATCAAGAGAGTGGCCGAAGGCGAATCAATCGAATCGAATGGGAACTGAACGAGTTTTCAGTTGAAAAGAACAGAGCCTTAATAAGAAAAATTTCTGGAGCAGTATATAGCCCTTTCTAGCGGCGGCGAATTGGATATTGTGTCTGAGTATGGCGTCTCAGGCGGCAGAGCTTGATGAAGAAGAAACATACAGTTCGTTCTGAACGATATTGAGGATTAGGGGTGGATTTGAGAAATCAAGTTGAGTTTTGTGATGATGTGTTTTTGGATCAAATACCATTTTCAATAACCCACTCTGGGTGGATTATTTTAAATGGTATTTCGAATAACAAATTTCGCGGGCTTGAAATTCTGGTGTTTTGTGAGTTCGGGTTTTTCGCAGGCTATGATATTTTATATTTGTGTAACCAAACGTGATATTTCAGAGGGTGCTTTCGAAATACTACCAGAAAACACTACAAACCAATTGGTCTACTTTAAGTATCGGGCATGGTGTGCGTAGAGGTTATGTCAAGCCGCAATCCATATATATATACATAAAAAGCACAAGGGGCTAAACCTCAATAGATTCATTCAGTCCTACGTGGAATTTTGTAGAATTAATTATATTTTAGCCAGTATATATTTCATTGTTATTTTTTGTATGTTGATCGTATATATAGTTTTTATAAATCTCATATAACTTTATCTACAAAAATCCGAAAAATATTTTGAACATATATTTGAATTCGCCATGATAAGACGAATCCATAGACACCAATCTTGAGTACTATTACACCATATTCATTCAGTCCTACGTGGAATTTTGTAAAATTAGTTGTATTTTAGCCAGTATATATTTTCATTGATATTTTTTGTATGTAGACTGTATACATAGTTTTTATTAAATCTCATATAGCTTTATCTACAAAAATCTGAAAAATATTTTGAACATATATTTAAATTCGTCACGACATGACGAATCCATAAGACACCAATCTTGCATACTATTATTAATTAAATAAATCATTTATTCATTAAAGTAATATATAAATTTATTAGATAAGAAAAAATGAAAATTTAAAAATAGAGCATTTATTAAATTAATTCAATCCTACGTGGAATTTGTAAAATTAGTTGTATTTTCAACCAGTATATATTTCAATGTTTATTTTTTGTAGGTTGACTGCATATATAGTTTTTATTAAATCTTATATAAACTTATCTAAAAAATCCCGAAAAATATTTTGAACATATATTTGAATTCACCGTAACAAGAAGAATCCATAGACACCAATCTAGATTATTATTATTAATTAATTAAATTATTTTTTCGCTAAATTAAAATATAAATTTGTTAAATAAGATAAAATAAAATAATGGAATTTTAAAAATAAAGCAGAGTCCGAATAGGGGACTAGAACTTTATTCCATGAAGTTTTGTCAGGTTAAACATGAGGCTAATGTTTTAGCACTTAGATTATCAGGTGGGTGTTATCCTATAATATAAAAAGTTGATGGGCTAAATCCCACCCGATTCATTCAAATTCCAAAACTTGAAATTTTGATACGGTTGAGCAGAGTCCGAATAGGGGGGGGGGGGGAATTAGTGTTGTTACTAGGGATCATGAGGGCAAGGTTATTGCTTGGTGACAAAATTTTATGTCTTATGGTTGCTGAAAATGCGGAAGATTGGCTAGCCAAATTTATAACTAAATTTGTTTGAGATTTTGAGTGGCAACATGTAGTAATTGAAAGATATTGTTCTTTGGTGATTAAATCTCTTAAATCGATAGATTTTAGCTTTGACCCCTTTGTTTCACTTTTCAAAGAAATTCAGGTATCTGATAAAGAATTTTATTCCATGAAGTTTTGTCAGGTTAAACGTGAGGCTAACGTTTTAGCACATAGATTACCAGTTGGATGTTTTTATGATGATGTTGGTTTGGTAGATTTGTATTATCCATACCAAGATCGTTATGTGGGGAGCACATACCAGCCCAGGGGTTGTCTCGATTAATTAATTTTGCCTCCCATTTCTATTTATTATTAGACGTAAACTATATCGCGGCATCGCCACGAGAATTTTGTAGAAATAGTTACATTTTCAGCCAGTATATCTTTCAATGTTTACTTTTTTTGTATATTGGTTGCATATATAGGATAAATTTATATACAAAACTTCGAAAAATATTTTGAATCCAGAGCATACAATTTTCTATACATGTTTACTAAGTTATGACAATTAACAAGAGCGAGGAACACTCTACACTGGTATTCCCGGGTTCTATCCAACCTGAATTCAAACCCGTTTGGATTAATGATGTCCAGACTCGAACCCGTACATACCTTTGTGACAATACACAAACCGCAACAGTTTATGGTTAAGTTAGTGAAAAGTCTCCGCGAGGGGTGGGTGCAAAAAAAAAACCATCGTAACATTTAAATTATGTTTGTAGAATAATAAATTTTATGTGTGGTGGGGACCAAATACCACCTTAGGGGTTCTTCAACCCCATTAACTGCGTTGTAAATTTTGGTATTTTATTTTGGTTCGGATTGGAGTATAAGTTAGTAATTAACGTGTTAGGTACATGTAGATGACCTGATATAAAACTATCATATCCCTTTCAAAGCATATACGTATGTCATGATGAGTCGTATTTTACATTTTCTATAGTTACCATAAACAAAGATCAAATGATATAGTATTGGACGAAGAAGGACTCCACACAAACACCACGGCCAACGTTGTTTGTAAGGAATTGTTAATGTCTTATTTTATCGATTAATTTGTTTATCATTAAAAGCAAACTATACCGTGGCATCGCCACGGGTTCGGAGCGGGGGGAGGGGGCGCCCCAAAGTTTGTTGGGAACCAACCATGTTAATTGCGTTCTACACTTTTGTATTTATTTTGGTTCGGATTAGAGTATAAGTTATAAATTAACGTCTTAGCTACGGGTAGATGATCCGATATAAAATATTATATATTATCAAGCCGTCGAGTCCTGAACGGGTTCGGGTTGGGTTATACCCCTTTCAAATCATATACGTCATGATGAGTCGTATTTTACATTTTCTATAGTTAACATAAATCCAATGACATATTATTGGACGAAGAAGGACTCCAGACAAACACCATGGCCCACGTTGTTTAATTTTTACTATCTTATTTTATTGATTAATTTATTTATCATTAAAAGCAAACTATACTGTGGCATCGCCACGGGTTCGGGGTGGGTGGAGGGGCACCCTAGGGGTTGTTGGAAACCAACCATGTTAACTGCATTATGCACTTTTGTATTTTATTTTGGTTCGGATTGGAGTATAAGTTATTAATTAACGCATTAGCTACGTTGTTTAATTTTTACTATCTTATTTTATTGATTATTTTATTTATCATTAAAAGCAAACTATACTGTGGCATCGCCACGGGTTCGGGGTGGGTGGAGGGGCACCCTAGGGGTTGTTGGAAACCAACCATGTTAACTGCATTATGCACTTTTGTATTTTATTTTGGTTCGGATTGGAGTATAAGTTATTAATTAACGCATTAGCTACGGGGAGGACTCGATATAAAATACTACTTCCTCCGTCCCGTCCGATGTTTCCCATTTTGACTTTTCTCGGTCAACTATTTCCAAATTTGACTACGAATCAATCTTCAACGAAAAATGTAAAATGTTCAATTAAATTATATTATGAAACTTTAGGGAGTGAAGTTTCATAATATAATTTTATTAAAAAATTTACATTTGTGGTTTAAGTTTAATTCGTAGTCAAAGTTGGAGATGGCTGACTGCAAAAAGTCAAAATGAGAAATATCGGACGGGACGGAGGAAGTACATGTTATCAACCTATCGAGTCCCGAACTGGTTCGGGTTGGGTCATACCCCTTTCAAAGCATATATGTCACGATGAGTCGTATTTTACATTTTCTATAGTTATAAGGCACAATGATATAGTATTTGACGAAGGACTATACACTGACACCACGACCAACGTTGTTTACAAGGAATTTTAACTATCTTATTTTCTCAATTAATTTATTTATCCTCATATTTTTATTTATTATTAAAAGTAAACTATACCGTGGTGATATTACTTATAAAGATTGCATAAGTAACAACCAATGTACGATAAGAGGAGCTCTGGACTAGGACTGTATACGAACCGAACGAACCGAGCTTTACACTAAACGAGCCTTGTTCGTGAACAATGCACATATGTTCGTGTTCGAGATCGACGATCTTTTCAAGATCGAGCTCGGCTCGTGTTCGGTCCACTTCTAATTATGATCGGATATGTTCGTGAACAGTTCGTTCGTTTATGTTCGTTTGTGTTCTGTTCGTTTGTGTTCGACAATTATGATCGTTTATGTTCGAAAAAGCTCGTTAATGCTCGAAATTTGCTCGTTTAGCTCGAACAAGGTCAAATATATATCAATTTTCAAATCTAACATACACAAGATGCATGAAATACTTCTATTTGTTAGTGTATGAACTTCCATCAATATCACTGTAAGAGACCGGCTTCAAAATATCACCACTGCATGCACTACTCTTCAATGTGTCTTCCCCATTCTTAATATTTGGCCGGCATGAACATGGTTTACCAGTTGATGGGCAAACAAAATCACTGTTCTGAGTGCCTGTGGATTCTTTCGTGTACAGAGCATCATTTGTTCTAGCAAACACACGAAACGCATCAATTATGGGCCTATAACCTGTGCAGCGACATAAATTTCCAGCAAGGCTTTCCTCAATGTCCTCTTCACTAGGTGGCTTGTGAGATGATCTCAGTAAGGCATACATGGACATCACAAAACCAGGGGTGCAAAAACCACACTGTGAGCCATGTGCTTTTGCTAGCGATTCCTGAGAAATATTGTGAGCATGTTACATAACAACAGAAATATGGCCTCAATATGAGATAAATTTAGCAAAATCTGACTAAACAAAGTGAAACATGACACCTCAAGAACAACATGTATACATGGCATGCAGGAAATATGAAGAGTAAAGAATTAGACAGTGTATGATTATTTCATAATGCTAGTAAAATGAGTAGTACAATCCCATCTTCAGAATAGAAACTAACGGTTTACTGCAATATTATGGACAAAATGGATAAAGGTTTATACAAATGGAAACTGGAAAGAGTATGCAAATCCAAAACATTCTTCCCCTCTTAATTTCTCACAATGTTTCAACCGGCAAAATTATATCGATCTGGTGATGGGAGAAAGGCACCAATGGCCCTGCCGTTTGCGGCATATGGCGCGCGCAGTACCACGTTTGTCTACCATGTGACATTTAGTTCTATTGTTTAAAAAATCATGGCATCGGAAGGAGTTGTTGACGAATTTGACCAAAAAAACTGACATGACATGTTAGTCGACTGGTCAACCCTGCCAACTCACTTGTCAACTCATCGTCTAAAGAAATGGAAAATGAAATTAAAAAATAAAAAAAGGAAAAATAAAATTCGTAATTTAAAATTTACAGAAAAAAATAAAAACCAATTTAAAAATAAAAAAATAAAAAATAAAAATGGAAAAAAAATGGCGCCAGATTTCCCTCAGTTTTTATCCTAAAAATCCTAAAAACACGTGCCCAGATCCCATGTCTTCTTCCATTATATTACCCGTCTTTCCCAATAACAAACCCCGATTGCAAAACACACAATCAATCAAATTATTCCAATTCGCAAAACACGCGGTTAACAGGCGCCTCCATGTCGTTCAAGTGTGCCGGCCGTTTCGCTATCATCGTCGTCGGAGAAGACGACAGTTGGACGGTGGTGAATTTTGGTGAAGATGGCAGAATTAGGTTTTACTTGGTGAATTTGGGAAGAAAGTTACCGTTGATTATGTTTAACGGCTTACTTACCAGTCTACGTTTTTTCCCATTTTTGTTTTTTGTTTTTTTAAATTTTAAATTGCTTTTTATTTTTTCTGTAAATTTTAAATTATGAATTTTATTTTTCCTTTTTTTAATTTTTTTAATTTTTGAATTTCATTTTCCATTTCTTTAATCAGACGATGAGTTGGCAAGTGAGTTGGCGGGGTTGACTAGTTGACTAACATGCCATGTCAGCTTTTTTGGTCAAATTCGTCAACAATTCCTTCCGACGCCATAATTTTTGAAACAAGAGGACTAAATGTCACAGGGTAGGCAAACGTGGTACTACGTACGCCATATGCCCCAAACAGCAGGACCATTGGTGCCTTTCTCCCATCTGGTGATGCTATGTGATAGTGAAAGAAAGGAGTAAAACTTGGAAGAAAACTTTAGCCAACTGCAAAGGCCCAAAAGTTAGAAACAGATATCTATGTTACAACAAAATTCAAGCTTTTTTACTCTAAAATGTGAGCTTAAAATGTACACAAAAAAACTACAGGTACTGGGAGTATTACCCTTGAAAAGAAGACAATAAAATAAGCAGAAAGTGTTTAGCATCATTATAACTATCCAAAATTTAACTGCACTCTTCCAGAAAGTAGTTCTTGGCGAAAGAAAAATAAATGGTTATACCTGGATTGGATGCAAACCATTCCTACGATTACCAACACCCTTAACTGTAATTACATGCATCCCTTCAACGGAATACAGAGGAGCTAAGCATGCGTTGATTGCGAGATGCCTGCAGTATTTCAAATAACAAAAGAATTAAATTCCATATAATTCACAATTCAAGAATAACTCAAGAGATACAAACAACCACAACACCAAAGACAGGTGCAGCCAGGGCCATATGCTATGCAACACATCAAAAAGAGCCTTTCTAATCAACATGCAATGAATACTCTTGCCCAAACTAATCATCATTTCTAATCCTATAACAAAATGCAATGAATACTCTTGCCCAAAAGCTTCTAGAGTACAAGAATTCAATCCACAGCAACCTAAATAGAATATATAATTTCATTCCACAATAACCTAAATCTGAGGAAGAAATTGTTTATAAAGTAGAGGTTGAGAATTAACCTGCAGAGACTCAGCAAAGGAGAGCCCAGCCGCCGGAAGTCGTCGGAGGGGAGTGACGGCAGAATTGGAGCAGCAGATCGGAAGGAAGACGCAGAGAAGAGGCGCGCAAAATTGGAGCAGCAGAGGAAGAGACGCGCAGAGGAAGAGGCGCGACGGGTAGAGGAAGAGGCAGAATGAGGAAGAGGCGCGGCGTTTGGTGGCTTGGTGAAGAGTGAAGACTGAAGAGGACGGCTAGTGAGAAATGGGTTTGATTTGAATGTTAAGGGGTTAGGGTTAGTTAGTATAATTGTTTAGTTTTTACTTTATATAAAATATAATTATAAAAGTAATAATTATGCATCTATGTTCGCGAACCGTTCGCGAACAGTTGAGCCATAAACAATGAAGCTCGAAACTCGTTCGTTAATTACTCGAACACGTTCGCGAACCGTTCGAGTTCGGTCAACTCGATAACGAACCGAATGTTGACCGAGCTTTTTTCACGAACGTTCATGAACGGCTCTGTTCATTTACACCCCTACTCTGAACCAAAATGGAATGCGGAAAGATGAAACTGGGACGGGGGAGTATATGAGAATTCGGGAATCGTCCCAACTGGAATCGAAATTTTCTGATTGGGAATTTCGTGACAATTCCAATCGGGATTGATTTCCCAATATTCCATACCAAAACTCCATCCCTAGCTGCATTGCAATATTAATGACTTCTTAATATCACTTTTAAGTTTAAAAAAAAAAAAAAAAACACTTTTAAGTTATAATTAGACTAACTTGAATGGATTGGGCCGAAGAGAGGTCTTCCGAATCCACACATTTGACTTTTGACAGGGGTCGTGGGCCGAGAAACCAATTTTAACGAACACTCCTTCCATTTCAGAAAAAGTGTTACATTTCTTGATACTTAATCGTTTAGCTAATCATTAATTTCTTAAACGATATTAATAAATAAATTATTAAAATTATATAATGAAAATTTAGTAATTAAAATTTTATTATATGATTTTATTAAATTATTTACTATTAACGTTTATGAGTAATTTGTGGTCAAACTCGAAGACAGTTGACAGGTCAAAGTCAAAATGTAACACTTTCTCTGAAATGTAGGGAGTATAATTATAGTAAAATTCTAGCCCAAGACACCAAATATTACAAAAAAGTACCCAATATAAGTTAATATAGCGTCGTAACCCAGAGAGCAATGAGTTAATATAATGTTGTAACTCAGCGATTCATATGTTAATACAATGTTGTAACTGTTGTAACATTGAGGGAATTTGTTTGAATTAAAATTTTGAGAGGAGTAACCCAATTACTATAATTATGTTAAGAAGAAAAATTGTGGTATTTTGGTCAGTAAGATATAGTACTAGTATACATGTAATTATTCTTCCAATTTTGACCAAAATTTATAAAAAAATAATATCAAGAAATCGTTGACGGGTTCTACAAATTTGCTTATTTAGATTTTCCACTATCCTTTTATCCATGGGTATTATCTCATTCACATCACCTACTTAAACGCATTGAAATATTTTGATTAGTAACATAAATGTAATGTATATCCATTGTGTAAATTTTCCAATGTTGACATCATCACCACTACGGAGTAATTAGTATTTAATTAAAATTATAAGGATATTATTCCTATTTTGACCAAAACTTATCAAAATTCAATATTATTAATAAAATCGTTGACGAGTAATACAAATGTGCCCTTTTATATTTTTTACTATCCTTTTCTTTTCATGGGTATATCTCATGCACCCTACCTTGGTGTATGCATTTAAATTGCATTACTAAAAAAAAAAAAATCCATCAATTTCTTCTTAATCAGTCACATATTATTTTGTGAATTTACTACTTTCTTTCTTAAAGTTTGACTGAATTTTTACATACTAGATTCTTGCAATTGAAAATGGTACCGAGTGAAAACTATAAAACGGGGCAAAGAGAGCGTACTCGGCATCAGTTGTGCCGAAGATATCTCAATGGATCTCAATCCTTCAAATTCCAATTCCAAAATCCCAGTCGTTTTACTCATGCATCCCATTCTGGATCCAAAACTTGTCAAAAATCCTTCAGAAAAAAATGATTCTTGCTCAAAACGAGTTACAAATCCATCTCCACAAAAGAGGAATGATTTAGCTCCCAACATTCCTAAAGCTAGGAGTTTTGGCTCTGGTGCACTTCCTGAATGGCTGAACACTAGGAAGAGAACAACTCTTCCTCTCAATCGTTCAAATTCCAAGGTCAAAACCCCAACCTTACCCCCGAAACCTTCCATTTTGGATTCAGCACTTGTTCCGAATCCTTCGGAGCAAAGTGATTTTTCCTCACTAGTTACAAATTCATTGCCACAAAAGATGAACGATTTAGCTCTTGAAGTTCGTAAAGATAAGAGTTCCGGCTCCGGTTTACTTACACCAGCATGGTTGGAAACTAGGAAGAGAACAGCTCGTGGCAGAGCTCATTCTGACAAGGGCTCTTCCCTTTTAAATCGACACGTTCATCCATCAAAAGAACATCTCCCACCAAAGAAGAGGAGATCAAATGTACCGTGATGAAACCGGAGGGGCATAGAGTTGATGAATAGTTCATTCTTCAACATTTTATTGTAAGCTGCTAAGTGGCACAATGTTTCTCATGACAAACATAAACGACTGTATTTTAGAATGAGACATTGTATGAAGAATCTTTTTTTGGTGACGGACTTTATCATACTCCATCATACTCCATCTATTTCACTTAAAGCTTTACGATTTAATTGGACAAGTAACCCATCTGATAAAATTTCAACCAAAAAAAAAAAAAAAAAGAGAGAGAGAGAAAAAAATCTCACATTTTCTGACCGATAGCACAACACAACTATATACAGTTTAATATTACAATTTCGAACTAAACTAACACACCCTTAACCCTTAACTATACATAGATACATAAAACACTGGAAACTGTTACTATAAGGGATATAAATTAGGGCTATTTGTTACAGTTGGACATCGTGTAATGCGTGATCTGGCAAAAACCGTTGTATAATCGTGTCAAGATGATTCACAGGTCCATAGACATTAGAAACATCCGGTCGTTTGCTAAGCGGGAGGAAGCAACGTCAACTATCTGCATGAACCAAATGATGAGGAAATCTGAAATTTGAAAGTTTATGACTGATAATAAATAAAATCTAGCAACAAAAGAACTAGTAGTATTATACAAGTGGAATTAAGAACATGGTGCAAGCAAGTCAGATTCATTACCTTAAATCCAGTTTTTTTGTACAGATCTTGGGCAGGCTTGTTATCTGTTTTTACATGAACAAAAAGTTGCCTCATACCTGACAGCATAAACAAGTACAAAGGATGTCCATGGTAAGATATAGGTGAAAAACTTAGCTAGAGTAGTACAAGGTGAAACTCAAGATAACCAAACCTGACATTGTGGCAGCGTCTGTAGCTAAGTACATCATGTTTGCAGCAATGCCTTGGCGTCGAGCAAACTTTGCCACACAAACGTTTGAAATATAAGCGTATCTCTGCGTATCAAAGGGCCCCTGGCTTGCCAGAACCGAAGAGAGTTTCTTATGTTCCTACAAAATATATATTTAACTTTCAGACTCAGCATAGGCAGAATCCCTTGGCAAGTATAGCAGTTCTTTTAGGTTAATGACTCTATGCTCCTCAGAGGAACACTGACTGGAGAAGAAAATCAAAGTGAAACACCATAGACTATGTCGGAGATAAAGTGTGTGGAAAATAGATTTTATACTTGTCCGAGATAAATGGAGTAATAATGACAACAAACTATGTCTAATTTTGGCAATAAGTGAAACAGCTCAAAATTCTGTAAAACTTTACCCCAGGATATGTTTCCCCTAGCAAGAATTGCCTGATGCTCAAGTCCAAAGTTCCCACAACACTGTTCAGGACAGTTCTTCGAACTTTTTTATCCTCCTTCTTAACCTGCGAAAAATAAAGTTAGAAGATTACAAATTGGAGTTTTGACCCAGAAACCGAAGCTATGTAGTAGTGCAGCATTCTTACGAGAGAATAAGACACGGCTGAACATGACAAGCAATCAAAAGAACATGTTAAGGAATAGATCAAAAGGCGAGTTTTCCGGGTCATTTTATATTTTTATAAGCATAATTTGCCATGTTCATAAACATGGTGACAATTAACCGTGGTGGAAAACATGCATGGGGAATGTTTCTGGAAAAACTAATTCAGCATTCATGTATTTGTGTGTGAAACAAACCAAAGTTGACCATTACAATAGCCTCAAATAGGAATTCAGAAAGAATCTGGGAGACGGACTCTGAGACGATTTGTTTTACTTACTGCAAGAAAACAAATGCAGTTCAGTGAACTCCCTTCTTGCCCAGAACATCTACGCTTCAGAGAATAAAACTCCTGTCAATATGACAATAACCAAATTGAGAGAACAATTTAGACCATGAATAGACCACAAAGCAAGTCAGGTAGCGTTAGAGTATACTAAGTTTCCAGCCAAGCAAGATATACATATAATGCACTGAGAACTAAGTTTTGTTCCATAATTAGTATCAAGATTCAAGACATTATAGCAAGAGAAGATCTACAATAAAACTATTTGATGAAAAAGCAGAAGGCAATTAACTAGCCACAACTCAATTATAGATGGAGATTACCATGTGTATAATGAAATAATATGCACGTAAAAACCTAATGTACCTGTTCAGCATATTTTCTTTTGTAACTGTCAACATGCCTGAAAAATGACACCATTGCCGTGGTAAGTAGATAAATTCAAAATTGACCATTTAAAAGAATATCAATTGCTTGAATTACACTGACCTCATATAAGACACGGATTCCCAATGTGCTTCTGCGCGGAGCCAAGCTGCTGTCTGCCATTGATAGTCAGATACGGACAAAAATTCTTAAGTTCTTTCATAGAATAAGATATGCCCTAACGTATGAAGATATCAATCTGCTAAGGCTCGGAGATCACACATATAGTTAATAGGAGGAGAAATGGAAATAAAGACCAACCCAATATTCTTCATCTAGTATAGCTTCACGAGCAACAAAGCGACCAAAAAAACGTCTTTGCTGTCCGTCACATTCTTTATCGGTAAGTTGCAAGCGGTTAAAACGGAGTTCTGGCATCTTGGGTTTCTCATTCTCTGAAAGAGCCAGCTGCTGGATCCCTTGGTCGTTACTGCAACGAACTTCCAGGTTCTTACATCTACTGTATTGAGAGGGTAATGTGTCCCTGTATTGATTTGGCAATCAAAATAAAGGAAGCAGTTAAAAAATCAAGAATTCGTAAAGGGCATAAATATATCTAATTCCATAATCAACCACCATCTGAAATAAGAATGGTTTATAATAAGGTAGTTTTTACGTTCGTATTAAATCTCACTATCTAAACCAAGAAAACATTCTAGTTTTAGGTGTTGAACAAGGTAGTATCTAGTCGAAATCCTTGATTCATGCCCACGAAATTAGAGACAAAAAATTATCCAAAAGGTAGGAACTATAATACACGTGGGAGTATATCAATAATGCAACCGCAGAACTAAAAGCACTCCATCCCCAGAAGCTCGATAACACATGCTCATAACATGGGAGAACGCATATTGTCTGTTCAATGATATGACTAATAAGAACAATTCAGAGCACATAACTTGCACACATAATAGTTAAGACAAAAACTTCAAGGATACGACTAATAAGAGCAATTCAGAGCACATAACTTCCAGACATAACAGTTAAGACAAAAACACGTATTAGACGGTCTACTGGTTATACAACCTGAACAATCGAACAACCACACGGCCACACCTGGTACCACCACCTTGTCTGTCTCACACAAATCAAATTACAACAAATCAAGCCAAAACAGAGCATGATCAACAAATCAATTACAACAAATCACAAAAAGGCTCATACACAAAATCATAACTGGCGACCAAACGCATAAGCTAAAACGAGAAAAGCTGAAAAGCCAAAATAAAAATTCAAACAATTGCCTATTCAATTCCGAAGCCAAAGATACGAATAATCCATGTACAATCATCCACAAATAAACTAAATTCGTTTCCAAATTCCAAAATTACTCAAACATTCCAAAAAACTACGATTACCTATTCATTTACAGAGGCGCAATACTGTAATAGTTACCTTGAAAAAGAGCTTTTGGCGAGGAGAGAACTTCGCTTCGTAGAAGAAACAGTAAACCGAGGCAAAAATTCACTCCTAAGCTCCATTCCCCCTTTTGAATTGCAAAATCACATTAGGAGGAAATCGTACGGAATATACGATCGATTGGGAATCTCCTCCCGATGACCATTTCTGAAGCTCTCAGAAACGGAACTGGTCTTCAGAAATGGAAATCAGGAAGAAGAAGATGAAGAAATGGAAATTTGGAATGATTCTTTGAGAATATATATATATATTCTGAGAGGTATCCCAAAAATAGGGGTGTTCGTGTTGATGATGGTCAAGAACATTCCGATCTATATTCATTCAGTGGACTCTATCTGTTTACGGAATTGCAAAATCCACGACTTTTGTTTACGCTTTTGGTACATTATTGAAACACAGTCTCTTACCAACCTACGTTATCAAAAATTATATGCTTGTTAAGAAAATGTAAGTAATATATACTCCGTCTCGAATAACTTTATACGTTAGAATTGTAGTGCAGTTTTATGCGAAAAGTTAAATTAATGATAAATTATAAAAAAAATGTACTTTAAATGTCAAAATGTGTAATTTGCGAGTAAAATTAAGATTGTTTATTATTTTTTGGGTGTGGGGTATTTTTTTTTTTAAGTAATGTATAAAGTTCTGTGTTACGTCTAATATGGTAAATATATAAAGTTCTGCGCGACGGAGAAAGTATTTTGCATATAAAAAAACATCAATGTTGAAATCATAGACGTTTTGATTAACAACATCGATGATTTTTCTTGACAATATAAGTCTCTATCTTTAGATAGTTTATCTAGATACCATTTCAGAAAAATTCTTGCTAGGGGAAACATATCAAGTGACTTTTCCTATATACTCCATCAATTTCAGAAAAATTGTTACATTTTACTATTATGTGGTCAACTGTCTCCGCGTTTAACCACAATTTACTCTTAAATGATATTAATAAATAAATTATTAAAATTATATAATGAAAATTTAGTAATTAAATTTTTATTATATGATTTTATTAAATTATCTACTATTATCGTTTATGAGTAATTTGTGGTCAAACTCGAAGACAATTGACCGGTCAAAGTTAAAATGTAACACTTTGTATGAAATGGAGGGAGTAATACTTTGTGTTTAGCAATTATTATTATTATTATTTTTGGCCAATTTGACATTTGGGGGAATTTGGAGGATATACTTGTTTTTATTTCCCTCATTAATGAGCGGTTTATTTGATTTTTATTCTGGTTCTGGGTTGAATTTCACAATTCTGATTTACTTCCTCCGTCCCGTCCCATGTTACTCATTTTGACTTTTTTCGGTCAATCGTTTTCAACTTTAACTACGAATAAATCTTAAACGATAAATGTAAAATGTTCAATTAAATTATATTATGATACTTTAAGGACTAAAATTTCATAATATAATTTAATTGAACATTTTATATTTGCGGTTTAAGATTAATTTACAATGGTGTGTTGGTGCAATGGCTATCCCTAAAGCCGGGATAGATCAAGTTTATAATGTCAGGGGTTCTACGTCAAACACAAAATATTTCGTGTATTTCGTGCTCGTTTATTCGTGATTAGGCCAGTCTCATTCTTCGAAGTTAAATTATCTGGGTTACTCTACCTAGCAATGTCAGGGTCTGCAACATGAGACTTGTAATGTATGAAAGATAACACTATTGAACTCTATCCAATGCAAACTATGATGTTTATAAGTTCATTATATAGTTTTATAGAAATGCTATATATCAATAGACAACAACCATTATTGCTAGTACATGAAATTCAACAGAATCGAACAGTTCCTGCTAGGAACTAGAAAATTTGACGAGAAATCAATCATTCTTGGATAATTTGGGAAAGACTTGTGAGCCAGTACCGCAAGATGTAAGACAGCTAGCAGTGCTTGCACCGCAACCTTGGTAACACGCCATAGAACCCATAAGCCCGCAATCAGTAGCACATGAGACTAATTTCTGCCCGCACTGCATCATACACTGCATTGGCGATGGTGATTGCCCCTCAGCCTTCTGGACGAGCTCCACCGCGCACAACAGGGCTAAAACCGTGATTATGATGAACAACCTAGCCATTTTGGTGTGATAAGTGTTAGAATGGATTTAGTTTATGAATTGATGTACATAGGAGATCACATTTTGGCTCTATTTATAGTCTAATTTATTGGCAAAGTTGTATACTATGAATATGATCCTGTTGTTTTGTTCTGGTAAAAGGTTAAGGTAGTCTCCTTTTAGTTCTCTTCACGAAATTTGTTAGAGGTTTGTTCTGATCAAATTTGTCATTTTGTGCGCTTTAGTGCTTTTGAGTCGTCATTACAAATCGAATTTGTTCCAATGAAACGTGATTTGGGTGCTTTCATTTGAGGTGGATAAGGTTCTGGCGTTAGAATTTGATTATAATCTACTCCATATGTCCGGCTATTATTGTCTTACTTATCTTTTATTTGCGTTCAATTAAAAATGTATCATAACCCAAATAGCAAGTACACTAAACTCTATTCTCCGTTAAAAATGTACAGTATCACATTCAAATTAGAAAAACCAACTACTAACAAACTTTATTATCTTTCTCTCAATTTTTTTTCAATCTTCATCATTTGCCTCTACTTTAATATTTACTAAACAATTTTCATATTTATTCATATTCCTTAAAAAACCCCATAAAAGAAACAATAACAAATAGAATAGGCTTATTAATTTAGACGACGGACGTGGTGGCATTTTCCTCCCCATCTTCGATCTAACCTAAAGTTTGTTTGAAATCATGTTGAAGGTTTTGGAAAACGGATTTTTTTTGTATATATATGTTAGACATTTGGGGTGGTGAGATCTTTGTATTATGATGAAAACATCCCAAATGCTTTGTGTAACATTCATCAATCATCAATAAAAACCTTTGCCGTTCCAAAGCAAAAAAAGGTCGGGATCATTATCCGCATAAATCACTAAGGTTTTGTTCTATTCAACTGAAATTTACTGAACTGAACTGAACTGAATAGAACTGAACTGAACTGAACTGAATTGAATGAGTAAGGCTCTGTTCTCTTCAACTACAATTTTCTGAACTGAACTGTAGTATAAAATATAACTAAGCAAAACTGAAATGAATTGAATCAATTTTCAGTTGAAGAGAACAGAGCCTAAGAATTGCATTTCGTATGAACTATGAAGTATACAAAGGATTCCGTTCGAAGTAAATATATACAGGTTGGAAATTGGAGTAAATTAGACCCAAACCTCTTGAAGTAAGAGTTTTAATTGGATCTCAATTTAACAAAGAGAAAAAAAAAATTCCACTAATAACTTTTGCCCGTTTTTGAACTTACTCCACAATCCTTTTCTTTTAGCATTTCACATCAAAAAGTTTATAAAAATTTTAACATTACACAAAGGTTGGATGGCCGTTAAGTTACCGTTAACTTATTTTAAAATTACACCAAAACCTTTGAAAAAACTTGTCTTCGCCACCACAACCTTTGTATATAGTAATAATTTATTCATTTTGAAAATTTTTAAATTTTATTCCAACAAAAAGAACACAAGAAGTGTTCTGAAAAATAAGGATTACAATCCGAGTCACAAACCAACAATGACACTTTACTTTACAACCACAGAAGCTACATATGAAACCATATCCTATCCCTAAGAGAATAGAGAATGACCAACTCTTATCACTCACTCCATAAACATGATACACTAGTGTATTTTGTATACTAAACACACTTTCTTCATTTGTTTGCTAAATATAACAATAAGTTTCTTTTATGATAGATATAACAATAAGATACTGCATATGTATCTGGCGAATGTGAAATTCCATAGTACACGGATAAAAAATGATAAAATTTATTAGTATATTAATTGGCATACATTCTATCTATAAAATTAAGTGTTCGAACTCTCTTTACATTCCATTCCTCAATTAGTTGCTTCAATAAAATTACAAAAATGAAGGCACAAAATATATATGCTCGTTCCACATACATATAAGTAGCTTTGTGCCTTTTTTAGATCCAAACACAGGAAGATACACAATTGGCAGGGGGTACATATGCAGTTCCTTAAATCATTACACTGAACAACCAAATTATATGAAGATTTTGATTGCAAAAGGCAAAAGTCATGGCAAATACGATGCATATTCCAACCATCACTAGATTAGCAACCCCAAACAATTCATGAGAACATATATTTTGATTACTCAAATCAATCAAGAAAGGTTCTGGTGTGATTTAAAAAACAAAAAAAAGGTTTTGGTAGCGGGTGCAAATTTTTGAAAAGGTTTTGGTGTGATTTAAAATACAAACTTAATGGACGTCAATTTTTTGTGTAACGTCAAAATATTACTAAAAGTTTTGGTGTGAAATGCAAAAAAAAAAAAGTTTGTGGGGTAAGTTCAAAAACAGGCAAAAGTTATTAGTGCAAAAAAAAATTACTCATTCGTATTTTTTAGAAAAATCTTATATTCATAATTTAGAATAATTATTAAGCTGGTAATTTTGAAAATTCAAAATAGATTTCTATTTTAGATTCAAAGAATATTTGAAGTTTACAATAATGTATGTACTTTGAACGATTTGAAACAAGTATAAGTGGCTCGCTACTATAACATTTCATCTTTAGGATATGCAAGTTATTTCTAGCAAGACATCCTTTTTCAATTAGCGGATCACGTAATGGATACGGATTTATCCGTACCCGTGCATACAAAGTAATGTGCAATTCTATCCGTCATGAATGGATCGGATCACTAATTAATGAAGTTTTTCTCAATCACATCACTTCGTAGATATCCATTCGAATGGATCGGATCGATCATATCCGATTCACGCATATATAGTAACACATGACGCGTTTTGTTATCATCTGAGTCATCTGACAATGTTGTACATTTATGATATTGTTCAGTATTTGTGCATATTGTCTTTATAAAGATGCCGCACTCTTCCATGCTTTTAATGTACAAGACAACATTTAATACATATGATACAACCATCAGACAATCAGAAAGACCAAGAGGTAATGCAAAGATTTGATAAGAGTAAACCGTATTTGTGAATCCATCCCTTTGCAATTTCCTTGCCAAATTTTTATCATGATAATTTGATATGCATCTTGCGGACAAATTAAACATCAGGAAATTGAAGGAGAAACAATATTATATATAGAGCTATATTTCAGAACTCTTCTGAACATCCAATATATCTTCTATTATTTCATGGCCTTTATTCGACTTTATACCATAAAAAGTATTTGCCACCATGTAATAGACCTGGTCTATAACAGTATTTTCCGATAATTATATATCGATAATATATGCTAGTACATTGATTCATCGCAAACTGTTTCGTGCTAGCTAGCTATAAGCAGAGCCGCCTCCAAATCCCGATAGAATTCATTCAAATGACCATTTCGGTAGGGCTTTTAACACAACCTTGAATACAGTTTATGGCTGCAGTAGCGCAACCTGTCACACACGTTGTCTGAACCGCGAGAACACACCCGGTGGCACAAGTCAATAGCGTTTGCGCGCAGTTCACCAAACAAGTGACTGCCGGCACTGGTACTTGCCCATCAGCATTTTGCACCAGCTCTACGGTGCAAAACAGCACAAAGAACGCGATGATTAGCAATCGAGCCATTGATTTATATAGTCGTAATGTTGAAGTTTTACTTAGTGATTGGTGTACGTAGCAGATTGCAATGTGCTCTATTTATAGTGTTATTCAGTTTGTCTGTTTTGGCAAAATGCGGTCTTCTTGATTTCTCTCCATGACGTTCTTAGCAAATTTGTAATTTTCCGTTTTCGGAATGGACTGCGTAACGGATGGCTGTTTGAGTTCTAATTTAAGGTAATGTCCAAGTACTGAAGAAACTCTGTTGCGTCACCATGAAACAAGATTTATATGCATTGGATCAGGCTCTGATAGAATAAGGATGACAGAACCAGCTATGTCAGACGAATTGACTCTTGATTAATTCGTCTAGTTTACAGAGTTAGGGATCTAGTTGTACATCCTGCAGGAAGTGTTGTACCCGGTAGTTAGCGGTTACTAAACCTAAGTCTAAGTATCCGGGGAAAATTCTAACAAAAAACCCTTTGACACCAAGTATTACGAAAAAAAGACCCGACCTGAGTTAATACAATGTTGTAACTCAGAGAGTTCTGTGTTAATATAGTGTTATAACTCAGCAAGTCGTGTGTTAATATAGTATTGCAATTCAGATGGTCTCTACTTAAATTAAAATTTGTGGAGGGGAGGGTCTCTATATGTGATGAACCCTATCATCCGAGACTCCCCTGTATTCACCTCCCTTGGGGACCATTCAAGTGTAATTTAATTTGTGCGAACCCACTTTGGGTGTGAGCTCTGATGTGATGGTATCTAGAAGTTTGAAAGTTCGAGCTTTTAGATGCGATGGAATATGTGAACTTTTTGTATGTTGATCAATAATCATGTTCCTGGATTCCAGGTAGTATGCTAACCAACTTGAAATTAACATGATTCGAGTAGGTTCAATTTAATCGCAAGTCTGTTCTTTCTGTAATGTCTTACTCTTCATCTATGTTCAGCTCCAATTTGAGTCTTTATATGAACTTGGCCTAGCTAGAAACATCACTCGATCGATTGAATATTTGAATGCCTGTTTGGAACAAGAAACATGTTTCTGGTAAGACCTAGTTATGATATGATTATTCGGGTCAGTTCAATCCTCCCGAACGTCATATTGTTACTTGGAATCCGGTTGTGGCCTAATCAATCAGTATGTAGACCTGGTCTACGTAAGAATTTTCCCAATTTCTTAGCATGATGAGTAGATCTGTAGGTACACAACTGATCTGTACATCAATGCTCTGCATGTTTTAAGCAAAACTCAACAATTCATCTTATACCAATTATAAGTGGCACAGATACAACATACAACTCACTCTTCAATCCTCATCTAAACTACTTACAGCAGGTTGCAAATCTGATGAAGCATACAAGAAAAATAACGGGACAAAGCGAATCTAACTACAAATCGAATCTCAATGATGCCCATTGTGCCTATTGTTCATGAGCATTCTCCCTGTCAAACCGCAAGCAAGAGCCTCATTAGGAATCCCCTGAACACGGCGTACGCCTTCAGCAAAAATAACTCCCATTCCCATATGCAAGTGAGGCTCAATGTGACAATGGAACGCCCAAACTCCGGGATTATCCGTCACAAACCTAAGTGCAGTCCATCCGAACGGGAAGATGACAGCTGTATTTCTCAACGGAGGATTCTTCAAGTTGAACTTGGCTACGTCCTTTTCGGTGAACCTCCCTTCTCCATAAGCCAGCACCCAGAAGTCGTGTCCGTGCAAATGCCATGGGTGAATTTCACTAACATTTGCTGCAAGCGCGTTTGCATTCTGTAGAATCACATCAACTGTCGTGTTAAACTTCAGCACGTAGACTCCATTCCCAGAAGTCGTATTCTGGTAAACTGCTGGCCTTGTTACGTCGTAATCAGGTCTAAAGTTATCAGGAGGACTCTGTTGACTGAACGCGTTCTTTAACCCGTATTTCATAGAACCTAGGTAAGGAGTAGCTGGCAAGGTCAAGGACACATTGTTGATAGCCCACCTGGTATATCCATTCATATAGTTTTGAGTGTTCAACAGTACAATTCGTCTGTCATGTGTAGTTGGTGGTGTTGGGGAGCCCTTAAGGGCAAGAACTCTGTTTGTAAAGTTCTTGCTGTAGGCATAGTCGTTCCATAGTGGCGAAACTGGTGGGGGTGATGTCGGAAGCCTTGATGCAGAAGTCGGTAAGTAGTTTAGTATGGTCAGGCCTTGTGGTGTCCTAGGTTGCCTGCCTCTTACACTGACCGATATCCAGTAGTTGTTTGAGGGGTTCTGATCAGTTGTGAAAAGAACCGAGTAGCTTTCGCCAGAGTATATGTCCAAGGTTTCCGCAGAAAATGGTTCAAGATAGTTTCCGTCTGCCTCAACCACAACCATCTTATGATTCTGTTAACGCGAAGAAACAAACGTCAGAATCAATTCTCCTTTGAATGTTAGCATATCATTATTCAGTTAAATATGAAACTCTATCTGCACACCAAATTTGTACGATGAATTGCAGTAAACATGTAAACTTCACTAGTGTTTCTTTTAGACTTCATCTATATTAGATAGTATGGGACCTCCAATTCAACAGTCGAGATCTATCGAATGGTGAAACTACGCGACACGCGGAAAAGGAGTCATGTGAAGGACTCATCAGATTGGAGATTCATAAACATGGTGAACATCAGGAACTGTTTGACAGTCTTCAAGAATGCTTATGAATCACTCATTTGCTAAGTGGAAAATGATGGACCATGAAGCAAAAGTGCCTATCTGTACCACTTCAGAGTTCAGACATATATCCATCACATATTATCTATCTTCTAGCTACTTTCTCTATTCAATGGAACACCAATATGGTCCTTTCAGTATCTGATAGGAAAATGCCAAACAATAGGTTGAAAGTTTCTCTACGTACTTTGTTTCATCTTTTCATACTCCTTTATCAAAGAGATTTTATACATTATGTATAACGCGTAGTACAGCTAAAAATGATAAATTTATCAAGTTCTGGGAGACTGAGGGGTAATTAGCAAATAGATGAAGCTTTACAGCCTTGCAAGTAAAAGAATGGGTCAATTTCTCTTTTCAAGCATGACTACAAGTAGACTTGGATTATAGTATCTCACACACTCATACTTCCACTATGATTTTAAAGTATCCATTCCCATCAATTTTTAACATATTTCATGGTCACAAAATATGTCTTTAGTGAATTTGTTCTGTTGTACATGCTCGTATTTTCTTAGTGAGTGTTTGCAACAGTTTGTATTTTACATTAAAATGATAGGGAAGTTGATTAAAAACAAGAGGAATCTGGAAATGTCTAGATCACATGCTTGGTTGATATATGATACAGTGCCTTATAGATAGATGTCTTGTGTCTTGTCCATTTTATGCTATGCTGCTGTCATTGCCTGTTTTGAGAGAATCTATGCCTGTACTAATTGCTAAATTTTCAAAAAATTCAAAAAAAAAAAAAAAAAAAAAAAAAAAGAAAGAAAGAAAGAAAGAAAGAGTAAAGTTGCATAGATTTACTAAACATAATTCATTAAATAAATAGCAAAATTATTGTGTATTTGTGTATGCTGCTATAAGGTGCTTTGCAGTCAAATGCTGGTAATATTTTAATTTTGGTATAAATTAAATTGGTGATTTCAATGTATTGTTTATAAAATGGAGTACTGGGGGTCTAGTTTTATTACCCCAATGGCCAAGTTGAGGGAAGCCAGTGCAGTGGTGCTTGCTAGCCTGAGCCGGTAGGTCTTGTTTGGACGGACGCGTAAAATGTTGGGTGCGTACTGCTCGTTGCCTCTTAACGTGCACTGGCTTGCCGAGGAGTTGCTAAATCGCGCGGCCAGTGAGCAGTTGAACTGACCTCTTCCATTCATAAGCAAAGTCTAAGGATGGTAACAAATGTGAAGATGTTAGATGTAACATTTACCATTTTGTGGCATGTAACTCTGTACCGTATAAACTATCTTAAAGAATAAATTCATTATAATTATATTATATAATAAAAATTCATGAGGATATTATTGTATAGAGTTTCAACTGTCATGGACTTGTTGGATGAAAACTTAATCTGGAAAATAAGTATAATGAATGAAATGCAATCATTCCCACAAAATAATTATTTCTTGGCATGTAGCTTACATTCCTTATTTACGTTGCTGTCCAAACAGATGAACAAATTTAGAAAGTTCAAATATTTTGCCATTTGCATGTTAATTTTTCCAGAATGAGGTTTTTAGAAGGTGACTCCTAACCAATTTTGTTTACCGAACTAGAGAAAAATAAAAATTTGGTAGCTAACTAGATTAGGCCAAGAAAACTTTACTAACGAGTGTTCTATCATTTAATGAACATGCATGTTGTACTGTTAAGTAAATTCGTTTAAAAATAGTGTTGGAAGTTAATTAATAGCGGGTATGTCTTAACTTGAACAAAGTTCAAAAGGAAGGTTTTGAAATGAAATACGAATTTTAACAGAGTTGGTAAAATATTGAAGGGTTTAATTATTAAAACTTACACGCTTAACAAGTCATTAGCTACACGTAACATTCAAGATACTTCAACTAAACATTTTATGGTATAAACCATATCCTATCAACCTACAATGAATTTTTTATGAGAATACCTTTTTACTCCAAAGTTCTATTTGACCACATCTTATCTAAGGACTATTGAAAAATGATCGAGAATCATCTTTTTGTCGGACAGACAGTTTTAAATTTCTGATATTAATTAGAGATGTAGACCTGATTTATGTAATAATTTCGTATTATTTAGTACCTGTGCTTCACCGATCCAACGCATAGGTCTAGCAGAAAGATCAACCTCTTGCTCCTGAGAGCTTCTATGCCACCAGTCACTAAGCAAGATGTTGAACTCTCCGTCGTATTTGAAAGGCTCCTTTTCGCCTTCTGCCACGTCGACTATCAACGAACC
The DNA here is from genome assembly GCA_026545765.1 of Plantago major. NCBI lineage: Eukaryota > Viridiplantae > Streptophyta > Magnoliopsida > Lamiales > Plantaginaceae > Plantago > Plantago major. The sequence continues at coordinate 101,336,865 of CM048841.1, read as the reverse complement.
GTACAACCCTGCTGATCTTTGCATCCCGTAGTGTCCATGGTAAAAGTAAGTACCAGCCTGCACCAAATCAATGTCTCCAAATTTTCATTTCATTTGATAAATATGTTTATGTTACATACTTAACTCTAATATAATGTCATTTTCCTAATTCAGTGGAAGACAACCAGAAAGTACAAGACAAGTGTATAGAGCATAATTATTGCATAAACTAGCTTTTTAGGTCATTGATGTTTGTCTTGAGGTTGTTTTTTAAAATCGAAAATTGACCAAGTTTTCTTTCATCATGTTTTGCGTGTGAACTTTGGGGTGGGTGAAAATGGTAAAGTATTATGGTTTATTGTGCTTTACACCATGTATGCCTTCCGATGTTTTATATGTTGAAGTAGTATATACTATGTGCGTTATATACTGCAGTGTACAACAAAATGAATTATTAGGAGACATTATAACATATCGTAGAGTATAAAAAATCAAGTATTGGTTAACTATGAGTCTGTCATACGACTCATACCTGCCTTCATGACAAGATAATGAGTCATTTCTTGGATAACAAAGTCCACAAATAGAGTGGCAAATCAAAGACGTTCGGAAACACAATGCTAAACAAAGGGATGGTCCCGTCGTCTTGCACTTCGCTCTTAAAACTATTTGTTCAGCTCAGTTAGAAGATGAGTTTGAGACAGATGAAACATTTAAAATACGTAATAATATCATTAATATCCCTTATCGGGCTATCACTATGTATAAATTAGTTGATATTAATATGGACCCGCTGCTATAGGAAGAGGGCATACCAATAATATAATTCTAGGATGGAATAATACCTACACGTAGCTAGAACATTATACTAGCATAAATGAATCAATATACCTTGTCGACTGTAAACCTATAAACAAATGTTTCTCCTGGATTAATGGCACACTGTGAAATTGATGCTGTCCCATCTGCCCATGGTGTTCCAATCTGAAATTTCATTCAAAAAAATAAAATTAACAAATCATTATTCCAGTAATTTTCATTATAAACAAGTGTAAACTCCTGCGATGCAACATTAATAATTTGAGAATAAATTTAAAATATAGTTTAATAAATTCCAATTTCACAAATTGTACTATAACAACTTAGACATAAAAAGAAAGTTAATAATGGAATTGAAACACAAAAATATATGTATAATCTGACATATTAGATGAATATTTCATTCATGCAACATACATGCAATCCTAAGTAGTACTATATCCGGATTCACATGTTTGTCGGACTCACTTAATTTCTCCTAAAGTGATTAAAGAATTTTCTATTATTTAGGAAAATCAATTCTTACACGATACTTGCTCACAAGTTAACTACCATATACAAACACAAGATGTTAAATTAAGAGGATATGTAAAAACCTGTCTAATGCCATGCCAGTGAATGACAACTCCTTCAGTGTGAAGATGGTTAGTGAGCTCAATATGCAAGGTATCTCCGGCTCTGGCACGAATGGTTGGTCCCGGGAACTGGCCATTAATCCCCATGACCACACCTTCCAAACCATCTGGATTCCAGTGGATGTATCCCACTTCCCATTTGAAGTGCCTAACCTTACGAGCACCCAGAGCTGATTGCACTAAACATGTTGACACAATGCTGAGTGTGACAAGAAACCTAGTAACTCTCAACAAATCCATGTTTCAAAAGTGTTTTTGGTGAGGCACTTAAATTTTGTAGATTAAAGGCCCTTATATAGAATGGTGGTGCTAATGAAAATATCGTTCTTTAAAGCTTTTTGGTTGAGTCTTGGGAAAAAGTCACGAATTTGAATTACTCATGATATTTCCCAACAAGAAAAAAGAAGATTCACCAATTGTAGTGCATGGTGATAATGGCTGCTGAAATTTCTAATATTCTGCTTTTAGGAAGAAAAAGGTTAATACTAATGGACCTTATTATGTGTTTGTATGTAGTGGGATTATGAATGATTGCTATATATTCTGTTGTTGCTGCTGCTTTTATATAATAATTTGAAATGAGGCCCTGCATAGTTTAAGGGAATCTGAAAAAAAAGAAAATATATTGTAAGAAAATCATATCCCCTGAGAAAATCTTTGAGGAAAATGAATATTTTCCTAGGGTTTTTGCTGTCTGGCACCCTTTAAATTTTCCAGGAAAATTGGTAATCAGGATTTTTTTTCCCTAATTTTTTTACTAAAAATAGGTATGAGTTTTTCCTCCGTTTTATTTTCCACGTTCATCCTTACATCCTGCAACGTTTTTAGATACTATTATATAGATTTGAATAACCTTTCAAACGCCACGCACTTTGGCAAAAAACAGGCAGCCTTATGGATTAGATTTTAACTCCTCTTAGCACATGATATGCATTAGCTAAATATACAAAGAAAAGATAGTAAGTGATTATATATTAGTGGTTTTAATATGTCCTTGTAAGTTCAATATTTATGTTCTAACATTTTTGTGAGTAATTTGATTTTCCTACAAATTCTCTTCTTTTTTCTCGAAATCCTTTAATTCCTTAAACTATGCTAGCCTCCTTGACACTCCAAGATTGCCTAGAAAGCCAATGTCCTATATAGTGACTTAGGGACTATTTGGCAAGTGATTATAATTGCGTAAATATGGTTAAAATTAAACACTTAAAAATACCTATTTTAATATGATTTTCTTGATTTTAATCGCTATCCAAACAGTGTGTTAATTACTAGTATAGTAATCCACTCTAATCCACAGATGCTTCATTTGAAAAATAACAATTAAATAAAAAGTATGAGAGGAGGCAAAATAAAGGTAGTATTTCGACAGGTAGTATGATTAAAAGTTAATCGACAGCTAAGAAAATTTAAATAATTGCTTAGCAGTGCACTTGATATATAATTAATTTACGAACCACATGATGAAACAATTTTCTAGTAGGAAAGTATGAGAGTCATCTGGATACTTATAATCTAGGGGAGGGGGCAGAAGTATGGTATTTCCCTCTCCGTATGTGCTTAAAATCCAAACTTATTTACAATATGTGCCCGGAATCATGTTTATGCAGGCAGGCACCCCGACATGGAGGCACGAGCATCTGGTACAGGGTATTAGCAGAATTATGAAGTCGATTCAGGTGGAGACGCGGAGTGGACTTTTGTGAATCGGGGTGGCCGAATGGCAATGAAAGTGCGGATCATTTGGCAAAACTTGACAGCTCTTTTGATATGTTTGTATAGTATCGTTGCAGTGTGAGGTGAATGCTCATCTTGACTTGTAACATTTTGGAACAAGGCGTTAATGTAGCTAAAGCTCCAATTTGCCTAGTGGAGCGGGTATTCATGTAATGACTTGTTTAAACAATATTGAGTTTAATTTTTTAAGAAAAACTGTGCAAACATCTAAAGGCCAGAGAAAATATCCTGAAAACATACCCTACAAGTCCAGAAAGTGTATGGACAAGTCACATCTTAAGTAAATGTTTCATATGTAAATTGTGTTATTCACATAAATCAAATTAGGTTTACAGTATTTTAAGGTGGTAACACCCCACATTACAGTATTGGACCCTCAGTGTGCTACTATCATTGATAGCATATGTAGGATTGAGATTGGGGTCAAGGAGTACCCAAATCTTGATTGAGATTTTAAGACTTCCACACTTAATTTTAACATGTGATAATTAATCATAACAATTCCAAATGATGAATTATTTTAGTGAGTACCAAACACGCTTAGCGTGATTCATGGGTCGACCATCTCAGTATAGGTCTTTGACCTCAAGCACACATCTATACCACCAACACCTCCATGGCAAAATTACACCAAAGTCACCCCAATAAACATCATATTAATAAGAAAGTTCATCGTATTTGAACAATAACACTACAGAACAAGTTTCATAAATCAATTACGTTTTAGTCCAAAAGTCAACGGCTCTATCCTACGTGGCTGATAAATACCTACGTGACTGATAACTTAAATGATTTTTCTTATTTTCCTATTCAGATTTTGAAAAAATAAATTGCAATTGACCCCTTTTATTTTAATTCACACTCAATTTATATCCTAAAGTTTGTTATGATTCCAAATCAACCCATATTTATTTTTTCCTATTCAATTTCAACCAAAAATAAATTGCAATTATACCATCTCATTCGTCTCCTTCTAAAAATTTCCTCTCATCTTCTTCCTTCCAAAAATTTTATTTTTCCATTTTTTCATTCATTAGCGGAGCAGCTCAAGCTCCATTTTTGAAGCTCAAGCTCCATTTTTATGGAGCTGTTCAAGCTCCATAAAAATGGAGCAGAACATCTCATCGAGCTTGAAATGGAGCTGTTCTGCTCCATTTTTACGGAGCTTGAAGTGGACCTGTTCAAGCTCCATATCTTGGAGCTTGAACAGCTCCAATAATGGCGCTTTCTGCCCCATTATAATGGAGTTTCAAGCTCTATTAGTGGAGCTCACCAATTGAGCCCGAATTGGGCTTCAAGCTCCACCATGGAGCTTAAAAACTCCATTGATGGAGCTTCACAGCTTGAAGTTCCATCAATGGTGAAATTAAAAATTACGATTTAGGGTTAAAGAGGAAGAAGAATTAAGGAACTCAATAAATATGTTATGAAGAAGAAATCAACCAATTTCTTTTTGAGGTGTTAGAAGAAGAAGATGAAGACTAGTTTAGGATAAAAGGTTTGAAGAAGATGAAAATGAAAGAGTAAAATTAGTTTGGGCCAATTTTGAAATTTTATAAACTTTACAGGGGTTAATGTGCAAAATTTGAATTAAATTCCAAGTGGAAATGTAAATCTTGGCCAGTCAACGCAAAAAATTATCACACCCACGTTTTTTCCCTTTCTTTTTTCCCTTGATGATAATAATTTGTACCTCGCCGTTTAATACACCTAGACTTCGTTTAAGTGAGTTTGAAACCAAAACCATGAAAGACGGAGCATCCAACATTCTAAAGATAATGACAAGTAAAAATACATAAACGGGTCGAGGTCAAATAACTACGACTTGATTCGACTTTTCAGCCAGCTGCATCAAAACTCTAAACCCTGTTTGTGCAATTACTAAAACATCAAGCAGGACCATTTGAGTTGCAATCTACTAGATAAATGCACCAATGAAACCCAACAGCATAGATGGGATAGGATCACAAGAGGGCAAAATATACATTAAAAGGCCTACACGCAAAATATACTTCTCTTTCATATTTCCCCGGGCATCAATTTCAACAAACTCGGTTGTCAATGGTTTGGTATAAGGATTTGAGCGCTGTGTTCCATTTGTCTATAGCAGTGTACTTCTTCATTCCCTTCGACCTGTTCGTAGGAAACCAAGGAGAAAACGTAAGATTCTAGAACAAGGACAACGTAAAAACAAATAAGTTGATCACAAACCTGTCGCCACGCTCCAAGAGTCGGTTCACTTGATCAATATGACCATCGATTCGGTTATCCAAGATCAGAGAGACCAACAAGTCCTCTACATCTTTCTCCGGCACATTAAGCTCCTGCATTTCACGTTGGTTTTAGAAAGAAAGTAGATGCTAAATAAAGGATGCATGCTGGTTCAATATAACTTCACCAATCCATAATTGTTTGGAATAAACATGGAGATTTACTGAAAAGCAGATAAAACATATACGCCTGGTGTTTTTTTCCTTTACCTCCGGCAGGCAAGGAAAAAGAAGATAAAGTGACTGGGAAAAGAGAAACATGGGAGGCCTCAGGAGATGAAAACTGTTTGTTACCTCTGAGATAAACGGGATCCGAATTCTTGTGTAAGGTTTGATGAGCTTAAGTAAAACTTGCGTTCTCACATTCTTCAAAAGATCTTCAATGTAATTCCGGATGAATGGATCGTCCATTATTGTCCCTCTGTTACTCTGTAAAATTACAAACAATACTTGCTTTAGGACCCACCAATAAGATTGAGGGGAAAGTACTTTGGGTTAACAAATGTACCTTCAGAATTTTCTCAAACTCCAAAATCTCATTTCGCTGATACGCAGCAATTAGGTTTGTCATTGCCGTAATCTCGGGATCATTTTTGTATCTACAATGCAGGTTAGGAAAGTGAGACTGGTGTGCAATTATGTAGAAGAGAGCATGCGCTAAAAGTTTGTTCTACATACGGTTTTGCTTCTTGGCCATCAAAGGGGTTGACCTGTGATTCCATCAGCATGTTCGCAAGAACCAAGTACCTGATAAAGAACACGGAACTTAGAAAAGCAGCACGCCAAAAGATAACACTAATGAGTACAAAGGGACAATTCCAGCAACAATATCATACTAGCATCAACAGCATATCGGACATCAATCCATCCAATAGTAACGGGACCTATATAAAAATGCAACACCAAATTCATAGGGAACCTATAAGCTAAGAACACAAAAGCCTGGGGATTTTGTCATGTGATGTCTAAGCTTTTCATAAGTGGAACTATTCTACATACACACCCAGAATCGGGTGTCAAGCATTTTTCAAACATGAGTCTTTTTACGTAAAATATTACACAAGTTATCATATACACCTCTATGCAATGATAAGCTCTAATTAAAAAGCTGGAAGTAGCTGTCTTCATTTCACGACTTTGCCAATATCATGTAACAATCTAACTCATCTGCTCTTGTGACAACATTCCCACTTCTCTTTCAATGACATCATTTGGTCCAACACATCCTTTCGTCTTAAAGTCTAATTTACTTGACATACATAACCAAGATCAGCAATCATATTGAACTACATGTCTATGTGATAAAATATTCGGATTTACAGTGATGTAAGCATAAAAGCTTTAATCTTCAGTCAAATAAAACCTTCAGGGCCAACTACGTATTGACAACTGACAAGAATGCATTAAGATATTTTTTTAATTATAGGTAGATACTTGTGTAAACAACAGTCCTTACTAACCCAAACAATCCATAAATACACTAAGTAATAAATTCAGGGCATACTTGAGACTTTGAATACGGCGGTGGTTTCCTGCTTCATCATAATTCTTAAAAGCTTCGAAGAAATCAGTAGCTGCTTCTGCCCATTGGCGCTCTGCCATATGCATTTTTCCACCACATTCACGAATTATCCCCATGATTCTTGGATGAGGTATAGCCGATTTAACAGATAGTGCCTTCAGATATAATTCCTGCAGGATATCCAGCAATCAAGTGGCCAATTAGATGTTAAAAATTGCACGAGGACTTTCATGAAATCTGAACTGATAGAAGAAACTTATCCTCGGAGCTGAATGCAATCAGACAGACAACATAAACAGCTCCAATCGCACCCCATATGGAGAGGAAATTAGTAAACCGATGGTAGAGGAAAACGGGAAGCTTGTTCCGGGATGGAGGAAGTACTATCTTCTCACCATAATGTATAAGCAGATGGTAGAGGAAAGAACGACACTAAATCATTTTTCATATGAGTAATCAGGGAAAAATGGATGCCAAACAAGGGGTCTGATCCATTTACAACGGGAGGTTGGAACAGTGTAGAACAGAATCTGAAGGCATAATATAAGCATCTTTACAATCTCAATACATGATATATTCCCCACACACAGTCTTTGCAAAGAACCAACTCACCTTCAACTTTTTGTTGTTTTTAGTCTCGGTGTACATCTGAATCTCAATTGCATACACTTCCAACAACTGTGTTCCTTTCTTCTGATCATCAGTACCATCTTCCTTTTTGCATGATTTGTGAAGCTCCTTCAAAATCTGATCAAATATGATACGTCACACACTCAAATTGTACCAAAACCAAATCTGATCAGTATTCTAAATTCTAAACAATACCTTACTCATCCGTCCATATTCTCCAATATCAAACCATATTTTGCAAAGCTTTAGATTGGTCTTGAACCAGAGCCTCTGCAAAATAGTGGACACGTGAGATTTTATAGGCAGTAAAAAAGCTCATTGTATTGATGAAGCACAGGTATTTACCTCATTCTTTGCCTCTTCGAGGGCCTTCAAGGTGTTCTGGTAAAAATCTTGCAACAAACTGAAGTTCTGACTAGCAGATACAGAAATAAAATCCATAAGGCCATTTATACATTTCTCGCTGTAGTTCCGGGTCACTGCTGACTTTATATAGGTCAACATTTCTCTGTAAGCATCCATCATCTCTTTGTACTTTCCGAGCTTATAGTAAAGCTTAACGGTCTGTTTTAAAGCCTTAAATCCCCTGAAGCAAACATTTAAGTATGCAGTCAAGGACAGGATCCATCAAGAACATTTATCGATCATCAGTGCGGCTTTAAGATCACATACACAGTCGAATAGAGTAAAACTAAGTAAAGCGATACAGATCAACCATACATAAGAGAATATGGAAATCAATAAGCATAGAACCGGCAAGAAAAGCATGTAGACACGGATGGTAGAGAATATCATCGGTAACTAACAATAGTTATTAAATCTAGAGAGCAATGATCATAATTCTGACAACACATTCCATTAATGGACATATCTTGCTCCCATTATTACGTATGGATTTATGCATCACGACAAACGTCACAAACCAAACTTACTAGCCCCCAATTGATCTGTAGAAACATTAAACAAATACTAATTTCCAAATATATATGGACTTATGCATCATGACAAAACAAACATGCTAGCCCCAGTTGAGCGGTAAAAAAACATCAAACAAGGTGGGGTCACTGGATCCCCCTGAGATTACCATACATATAAATAATATACAGTAAATTTATCCGTTTGACCTTCAGACTATCAAACTTGGATCCCCGTGAATTTCGCTCCTGAATTCCCCAGTGTGTAAAATACTAACAATTATCAAAGAGCTCATGAACTGAGAACTAACCATTCAGCCTTTTCAGGTTCCATCCGCACCACTTCCCTGAAACCTTCAAGTGCGGCTTCGGGGTCTGTTTCAACCAATCCTAATAGCCACAAATAAATGGAAGAGAAAAAAAGAAAGAAAAAAAGTTAGCATCGCAGTGTATTCGCCATGCATCCTGACAAGTGATCAGTGCAAACTTAGTTATTCAAACCTACTGCAACTTGCAAATCTAGTTATTCACGTTAGTGACTAGCCTTCCTAGTTATACAAATTACAGTGTATTTGTAATGCATTCCGACAGAAATACTTCAATGTTCATCAGTAGCTGAAGCATAAGCAACAAATAACATCTCCTACACGAAAGCATCCCGAATACATAGGGTTTCTCAAACGCGAGATATGAACTTAACAAGCACCCGAAAAAAATGCAAATACTCAATCAAACAGAAGATTTCAACATTTAGGCGTCAATCAAATTACATTGTAATGCATCCTGACTGAAATATTTCAATGGTCATCAGTAGCTGGACTGCTGAAGCATGAGCAAAAATAACTTCATCTACACCAAAACATCACCAATACACAGCTAGAGGTTTCTCAAGCGCGATCGACTAACTTAACAAGCACCTTAAAAAATGCAAATACACTATTTCAATATTTAGGCATCAGTCAAATTACAGTGTAATGCAACCTAACAGAAATACTTTAAATGTTCATCAGTAACTCAGGCAAAAGCAAAACCAACATCATCTACACGAATACACAGCTAGACGTTTCTCAAACGCGAGAGACGAACTTAACAAGCACCTACAAAAAGGCACCTAAAAACAATGCAAATACACGATTCCAATATTTAGGCATCAATCAAGTTACAGTGTAATGCAACCTAACAGAAATACTCCAATGTTCATCACTAACTCAGCATAAGCAAAAAACATCACAAAAACACAGCTAGAGGTCTCTCAAACGCGAGAGACGAACTTAACAAGCACCTACAAAAATGCAAATACACGATCAAACAGAAGATTTCAATATTAGGCATCAATCGTACCCTTGGAATTGTAATACTGGTTCTCGATATCAACATCCTGTTCCTCCGGCTCATCGTCTGAGTACTCGAACCCATAGTCTTCCATATCAGCATCTGCAACAGATAGCACACAAAACGATGTTCAGAAAACGAGAAGAATGACGTGAAATCGATGACATGTGAAGAGAGAAAGTGTTACCTGAACCCATGGTGATTTGTGATTTCGAAAATAAGGGAGAAGGGATTTTGATTTTGAGAAGACGGGAGAGTTTTTGCTGAAATTGGAAAATTGTTAATGGTGAAGATGAGTTGATGACTGGTGTTTGGGCCTTTGATGTGACAATGTGGGCTTTTTAGAAGTAATGGGTCTGCTCTCCTATTCAGCCCATTGGGCATTGATTTTTAATCAGTCCAGATAAGTGTGGGCCTGCAAGTGGCCTACCATAGTTGTGAATCGATCTTGCTTAGATCAGGTCCAAGTCCGATGTATAAAATTTCCAGGCCTTTTTTCAATTTTCACATACCACTAATGTCGTCCCGGCTGATGATTTTCGTTTATTTTTTGTAATTCCTTATTTTTGAAAATCTATCCATAAGAACTCAATATTTGAGCGTGCTTGCTCTGTAATAATTATAGAATGGATGACCGACTAAGAATTATCCCCGTACAGCGGGGCCAACGTATCACCCGGAGTGCAGTATGTGGGTAACCACGCCGACCCTCGTTACACATGGTAATGTAGTACCTAACATCCCGCATCAACCATGAATGAAATGTACAAACGGTATGTAGGTAGACCACCACTCTCACATAGTATTAGGCGTTTGGGTAATTTCAAAAGAAAATTTGTACGGTCCCCGGTCCAAAAGGGCTAGTATCATACTAGCATTATGTGTGGCCGAAATTATGCGTACCCGCGTCGGTCCTAAACACCTGATCGATCGTTGATCGGTTGTTTTCTATAAAAAGACTAAACCAACCAACTCTTCATTGCTGCATGGATACTCAATCATGTGAAACTTATATTCAATTCACGTGAATCATGATTAATATATAGTAGTACTATATATATATTTTTTATAAAGGGGTATTATAAATGCTTAGACTTAGCTACCTAATAAACGAGACTAAGACGGCCTAATCGCCCCATAATCAATAGCCATCTAAATTGACGGTGAGACTATAATACGAGGAGCCCATGTCCTTCGGTCATTTTGTGATTATAATAACTATAATAATAATAATAATAAAGTGAATGATTGTTTCATTAGTCATCTGATAAAATTACTCATGAAATTCTTTACCTTTTGCGTGGCAAATTGAATGCTTGGTGAGAAATAGTTCGGTAGACTCCACCGATATAATTCGACCTTGTTTAATAAAACCAACTGTAATAAGTTACTAGATCATAGTAGTTGATAACTTATCATACGACTGGATTTGAAAGCTCATTGATTTACTTAACCAATTCATTTTAGTAATTAAAAGGAATGAATAATTTAATATAGTTTATGAACTACTGTTAAAAACACATGCATGGCTCCATCTTGCCTGTATTTGTTGAACCTACAGTTACCTAACATGGAATAATTTATTTGGTTATTAAACAACACATGGCATGCATCATGCCACTGTGATATACTCATATTCATGGGGTAGGATAAAAAATTAAATCTAAGTGTGATTGTAAAAAACGATACTTTCAAATTTTAGCCGGATTAAAATTGTAAAATCTTCAAAATTTGAATGTTAAGATTGACAAACTTTTAAATTTAGTGGGACCGCCTCGAACTCCAACGGCATCCCTTTCCCACATCTAAAAACACGTCGCCTGGGTTCAAAACCGGACCTGTCACGTCTACAACAGAGTCCGCCTCCCACATCTAAAAAGTTAAAACTGGCACCGGATTGGTCCGACAGCGGGACAAGTACCTAACATGTGTGTCCTAAACTGGTGAATTATCTCTTCCGATCCGAGCGAAAAAGAAAGAGTTGATGGTGTCATGACATACGTACACACTGTACCCAAGAACATGCAATTTGCGTACGGTTTCGTCTGTACATACCATCTCTCTGACCCACCTCCATGCCCTAAACGTGTGCCTGATATCCAGATCTAATCACAAAATCCCATTTTCCATTTTCTTTAATTCATTTCTCCAACCAACTATACTTTATTATGATAATAATCATTGATCACTCTGTTTTGGATGTTTATGCATATGATAATGACAGCAAATATATCAAATTAGCATTAGAATATTCGTTAACTATGGCTTACAGTGAAAGCATAAGTGAAATAGTGATTTAATATAGTAGTTTTTAATTGTGCATCAAACGTAAAAATTGATGAATAGTGACTTAACTGAGTTTTTAGTTAATTGTCAAACCACACCAGATTCGGAGGCTATATTGATTGATTTCAATTTCAATCAATTTCTTCCCATTTTCTTTCTTGAGATCAATCAAACTGGAAATAATCCTGTTCGACCCATTTGGACTCCAAGAGTCGGTTTAGCCCAAGTATATCCTCATTCTCATTCCTCTTCTCTTTGTATCTCCTGTTCTTATCTCCAACTTGCACATTTTATAATCAGCACTACTTTATGATTATTGAAAAGTCCTTTTTTCTTGCAAGCACATGTTTTTAAGAATACATTAAACTCGTTGCATGTGGAGACTTGAAAGTGGTTTCTTTTTTCTGGGATTCGGTTGCTAGTTCTGAATTGTTTTTATTTTTTTAGTGCTGTCTTTGTTGATTTTGTTCATTTTTTCTGCGGAATTTGGGAACTTTCTTTGGCTAGGCTGCAGTTTGGTGTGAGTTTGTTGTAAAGTTGAGGCCTTTTTTAGCTTTTTGTGAGGATAATTGAGTTGGGGTTCTTGCTGGTTGTGCTTCTGGGTTGTTGAAGCTAGCTGTCTGCAAGTATAGCTTGTAAGTTGTCTTCTCTGCCATTGATTTATGCTAGCTCAATATGTTATCTGTGTGTATTGAGCATTTTAGTGTCTGAAATGCTTCTTTTTTCCTCAATTGTGTAACCATTTGTAGTTTAATTGGTGTTTAAGTCATCCAGCTACTCAGACACATTGCAATTGTACTAGTACTTTGTATTGTTTCAGTTCATTTACTTAAGATATTGTTTCGTATTAAGCGAAGTTTACTGTTCCATGATACAATCTTGTTAGGTTCCAATGGTACTTCATTGCCCTATGTTATGATCTTATGGTTCTTTGCTCATTTTCTTATGGCCATTAAAGATAATGTCAGTATAGTATGTTTGCATTGTTTGTTTAGGAGTTCTTTCTGAATTGAGAAGTGTGTTTGTGCAGGAAAAAGCTAGTGAAACATACCGAGAAAGAGGAATCAACAAAAAATGAGTAAATCCACGGTTAAGCGCAGAATTGGGAAGTATGAGGTCGGAAGGACAATTGGTGAGGGTTCGTTTGCGAAAGTTAAGTTTGCTAGAAATTCGGAGACTGGGGAGCCTGTAGCTATCAAGATACTTGACAAGGATAAGGTGCTCAAGCACAAAATGGCTGAACAGGTAGACATTCATTTTCTGGCTCAGGAGTTCCGATTGTCTTTCACCTAGCTAATGTGTAACTTGGTACTGAATTTATGTTCTTAAATTGGATGGTACTAACATGCCTTTTGTGGCAGATTAGACGAGAAATAGCAACCATGAAACTTATAAAGCATCCCAATGTTGTTCGATTGTACGAGGTTAATCTTGTTCTCTTACACTTTCAAGCTGACTGCAGCACTTTAAATGCTTTCAGAGCTGAATAATACTCATTTCTCTAATTCCTTGGTTCTCGTCTCATGACTAAATATTTCCTATGTTCAGGTGATGGCGAGCAAGACTAAGATATTTATTATTCTGGAATTCGTGACTGGGGGAGAGCTTTTTGACAAAATTGTAAGACACGAACCTTTTATCTTTAGCAACTAGTCCATTTAATCATGTTATTTAAGCTTGTAAGGTGGAGGGATGATTCAAATATAAATTCAGATTATGGAACTCCTTTTACTTTTAAATGCTTATTTGTAATTTTGGACCATCCAATTTAGCCATCTACATATATCAATAAAGCATATTGGTATCTGAAATAAAAATATGTGTGCGTAAAGGTAAATCAAGGAAGGATGCGAGAAGATGAAGCAAGAAAGTACTTTCAGCAACTTATTAATGCTGTTGATTATTGCCATAGTCGGGGTGTATTCCACAGAGATCTAAAGGTATATTTGATATTGTTATAGAAAGATCGCACCAAGATTATTGTACATTCACATTGTATATCACCGAAGGACAAAATGTAATTGCTTTGACTTGCTTTTCTATCTTTTCCAATGCAGCCGGAAAACTTATTACTGGATGCTGCTGGAAACCTCAAAGTATCCGATCTTGGTTTAAGTGCTCTGTCGAAGGAAGTCAGGGTAAATATCTCTAGCTGAAATACACTTCTTTCAAATTCAGCGTACCTTTTCATTTCAGTTCTTCCCAAAAGTTGATTGCATTAAACTCCTGAAGGGCCTTTCCTATTTGTTTGTGATTTGTAAGTCAGTGTATATATTTTTTAGATTTCGGGTTGATTAAATTAAAAAAAGATGCAACTCAATCTTGCTAGCTGTCCTCTTAACGTTCATATCATATGGAACTCCAATTTGGCAGGATGATGGTTTGCTGCATACCACGTGTGGAACGCCTAACTATGTTGCTCCTGAGGTATAGCATTCAAAATATTTGTTGTTCTCGTCTTTCTGCACCTTGTATAATGTATACCGTCATCTGATTCATGGGATTATGTTTGTATAGGTTCTCAATGACCGAGGTTATGATGGAGCAACTGCAGATGTGTGGTCATGTGGAGTAATACTCTTTGTATTGCTTGCAGGTTACCTGCCTTTCGACGACTCTAATCTTATAAACCTTTATAAAAAAGTGAGCAACTTTTGGACTTCCAGTTCTTCTTTCAGCACATCATCTTTTTTTTTTTTTTTTTTTTTTATCTCAGTGATTTAACCAGTTCTGTCATAACATGTACAGATATGTTCTGCTGAATTCACATGCCCTCCTTGGCTTTCCTTCAGTGCCATGAAATTCATCACTCGGATACTGGATCCAAATCCTATGAAAGTAAGAAATAGAAAGTGATATTTGTAGGCTCTCATTTACAACTGCTGCTACTTTTTTGCTGGATTATGTTAAAGTTTTCTCACCCGTGCATTCTTTTCAGCGCATTACAATCTCTGAGATATTGGAGGATGAGTGGTTCAAAAAGGACTACAAACAGCCAATATTTGACGAGAAAGAAGATGCAAATCTGGATGATGTTGAAGCCGTGTTTAAGGATTCTGAGGTGCATGTAAATCCTCGAACCCAAACTTGTATGCTTAGTTTTGCTAGAATATTATGGTTGACAACTTCCATGTGTGAAAGTATCTCATGGGGCTTCTTACAACAGGAACATCATGTAATGGAGAAAAGGGAAGAGCAGCCAGTTGCTATGAATGCGTTCGAGTTGATTTCCATGTCCAAAGGTCTCAATCTTGAGAATTTGTTTGGATCGGAACAGGTTGGTGTTGTTTTTCCCCGTAATTGTTTCCTGCTGTTAATAATGTGATACAAGTAAAATACCAGATTTTTATCCTAATGATAATATCACAGTGCTCCTGTATGTTTCAACTTTCATTTATTCGTCTGTTTTCGTGGAACTGGTTACAGGGATATAAGAGGGAAACAAGGTTCACTTCTAGACGCCCAGCTGATGAGATAATTAGCAAAATTGAACAAGCTGTGAAACCTCTTGGCTATGATGTTAAGACGAAGAATTACAAGGTAATGTTGATTTTCTCCGTTTGCCTGGAATAATCAGCGAAACTATGCTTCACTACAACCAAATAGAAGTAGGAGTCGTGCTTTTTTTTTAATACATAGGATAGTAAGAACTCTGCTTTCCCGTAGTCTGCAAGTAGACATCATAGACGTGCCTTGTGAAAACCTTGTCTGAACCAATGACATAACAAGAACTGTGCTTTGCCGGAGTTTGCAAATTGCAAGCATACATAATAGACGTGCCATGTGAAAATCATCTGAACCAAAGATGTTAAATTAGGGACTTTGGATGGCCTAATTTCCTCTGCCAGAGTAGTAGAGAATGATGAAACAACAAGGGTAAAGAATTGTAGAGGACACGATCAATTCAGTTGTGGCCCTTTTGCTATAACTTTCCACAGCATGAACCAGACAAGCACCACAAGAAGCATTACCAATATAATCTAAAGAGTAGCTTTCTTTTCGTCTTCTGATGATTTTCATCATGTTTTCTCCAGATGAGGCTTGAAAACTCAAAAGCTGGAAGGAAAGGAAACCTTAATATTGCTACGGAGGTATCTGTTTACTAATTTTACTTCGTTTATTTGCTTTCATGCCTGAACCGGGCATATCTTCCTCACTAGCACTTGCTAAACACCAAATTTCCTGCTTAAATCAGATTCTTCAAGTTGCTCCTTCTTTGCATATGGTTGAGGTCAGAAAGGCCAAAGGAGACACTTTAGAGTTCCACAAGGTACGTAGTTTGCCATTGTTGTCGTCATAAATTATGCATCTGGAAGAGAAAGTTTATTTTCTTGTCAAGGCTTGAAAATAACAGCAGCTAAGATTTTTTTTCTGGTGCTGTGCAGTTCTACAAGAATCTATCAACTTCCCTTCGGGATGTTGTATGGAAAACTGAAGAGGAAATGCAAGAAAATAAATAAGAAAGTTGCGGCTAGAATTAGCAGTCTTGTATAATTGTTGGTTCTTTATTCAATTGGTTTGGTTAGCTCTCTTTCATGGGAATTTTTACTCCCACGCGAGAGAACCGGGGTGTCTGTTTGTTGCGTGCTGTAAAATGGGAGAAAATAAAGGTTTCTGGATGAGTTGTGGTTATCTGTTGTTCTGTATCTTGTAAAGTCTGGCCAAATTCATTCCATCTAAAGTTAATGGAGTAACAACTAGGACGATTTTGGCTATTTCCTGTTCATTTTTCTGTTTTGCTACTGCTTACTTTTGGAAATGAAATTCTTTAAAATTCAACAGTCTGTTGGTCGACCGGCAGTGATTTTTGCCTTTTTGGCTAAAGCCCCGGCAAATCGGAGGCCCTGTACGCAACTTGGTTGGTCAGGGTGTTGGGGACATTTAGAAAGATGGGGTAGACAATGGCCCATACGTAATTTGGGGATTACACTTCGATTTAAGGTTGTGAACTAGCAAACGATTGCCTTTCCAAAATTCATCCAACTGCAATTCCAGTTGCATATGTTTCTTTCTCTTCACCTTGGTGACTGAGAGTCCGAGGTGACTATTAGTAATGGTTATGCGTAGATATGGTAGAACTTGATATATTCGGGGGATCATTTTACTCCAGTTCGAACTTGTGACACAAAGTAGGCTATCAATCTTATAAGACTGTTTTGGTATTTTCTTCTCGAACACACAACAAATGCAACTAAAACTTTGTGTATGACACTTGTGCTCTTGACATAACATGGACCTATTACTCTAGTTGTCTCTGCCTTCACATTGGTAATTGGGACTAGCTTCATACAACAAACGGTTATCACGTACAAACATGAGACGAACTTAACAAATTACGGGTCCGTTTTAGCAGAGTTCAAACTTAAGGGATCATTTTAGCATATTGACCAAACTTGTCTGTGGGTTTTTGCATCTGTGAGATTTATC
This sequence comes from Plantago major, assembly GCA_026545765.1. Lineage (NCBI taxonomy): Eukaryota > Viridiplantae > Streptophyta > Magnoliopsida > Lamiales > Plantaginaceae > Plantago > Plantago major. The sequence goes on along the minus strand of CM048841.1, from coordinate 101,319,314 downwards.
TTATGTAAGATTTAACCTATTTTTGTGGGTTTTTACATCCTGTATGTGAGTTTTTGCATCTGTGAGATTTATCTTATGTGTGTGAATTTTTGCATCTGTGAGATTTATCTGGTATCTGTGAGTTTTTATAATTGGGGAATTTAATGTTGTGTCTGTGAGTTTTTCTGTGAGTTTTTATAACTGGGGGATTTAATGTTATGTCTGTGGATTTTTACATCTTGCTGTGGGTTTTTGCATCTGTAAGATTTATCTTATGTCTGTGAATTTTTGCATATGTGAGATTTATCTGGTAACTGTAAGTTTTTATAACTGGAAAATTTAATGTTGTGTCTGTGAGTTTTTATAACTGGGGGAATTAATGTTGTGTCTGTGGGTTTTTGCATATGTGGAAAAGTTCGGTCTGACTGCTGACCGTGCACTGGTCTGACCGCTGACCGTGAAAAACTTAAAAAATAGGTCTTTCCTATTCCAAATGGAAAAGCAAGTCTTTCCTAAACTTTGTAATACAACAAACGGTTATCACGTACAAACATGAGACGAACTTAACAAATTACGGGTCCATTTTAGCAGAGTTCAAACTTAAGGGATCATTTTAGCATATTGACCAAAGTTTTATGACTGATTTGCCAATCTTCTTCCTCTCAAACACACATCTTCTGCAAGTCTGCAACTCAAATCTCCATTGAAGAGGCATAACCAATTCACCATCATGAACACATAGCTCTAAACCAAACATGGTAGTTCTACAAAAGCAAAAGTTTCTCCAAATCCTCTCCCTCTTCCTTCTCCTCTCACTCTCCTCCTTCTTCCTCTTCTCCACCAAACCCCAAACCCCAATCCAGCCCCAAATCCGCCAAATCAGCCCAACCCCGAACCCTAACCGGAAATTCACCTTCACCATCAAGCTCCTCACCTTCAACCGCCTAGCCTCGCTCTCCAGATGCCTCAAATCGCTCGCCAACGCTCACTACGACAACGACGAGGCTCATCTCCACGTATTCATCGACCATTTCCAGCTCGATTTGCAGAATGTTTCTTCTCCCGATTTGGATCAGAAGCTGGATCTCTCGAAGCGAATACTCGATTTCGTGGATCGATTCGATTGGAAGTTCGGGCGGAAGATTGTGCATTATCGGACTTCCAATGCAGGGCTTCAGGCACAGTGGCTGGAGGCGTGGTGGCCTGAGTCGGATCACGAGTTTGCGTTCGTTGTCGAGGATGATCTCGAGCTTTCGCCACTCTATTATAGGTTTGCTTTTGTTTTTTTTTTACATTAGAGATGCTTGTTTTGGTCAATTTTGATTGAATTTGAGCTGATTGAACTGTGATTAGGTCTGCTTTTTTTTTTTTTTTTTTTTTTTTTTTTCACATTAGAGATGTTTGTTTTGGTGAATTTTGATTGAATTTGAGTTGATTGAACTGTGATCAGGTTTGCTTTTGTTTTTTGTACATTAGAAATGTTTGTTTTTGTAAACTATGATTGATTTTGAGTTGATTGAACTGTGATTAGGTTTCTGAAGGCTGTGATAATGAATTATTACTACAATGCCACGAATTTTAGCCCTTCGATTTATGGGGCCTCGTTGCAGCGGCCTAGATTCGTTCCAGGTACTTGCTTGCTTTTGTTAGTGTATCTTAAGTGGATTTTGCTTGAGTTTCAGGGAATAAAATAGGATCTGGTAGTGAGTTTATTAGTTACTTAAAGTAATGCAGTAATACTTCCGTATTATATGAGCTTATTTAATACTACTGTTAAGAGTGGACGAGTTCCCTTATGTGACTTCAAGTAGCAATGTAGCATACATGTGGTGGCACATTTGTTGAAATGGCTGAACTCAGCTCAGCTGAAAGTTGCAATGCATGCATTACGGTTAAGTGGGAAATGATTTAATAGAGGTCCTGCGTGTATAGGATATTATTGACACAGGACTTTGTCATCCTTGAAGTCATTTGAAGAAGTGAACCTGTGGGAAGTCTTATGCTTAATTGAACCGAAATCAATATTTATAACTAAGAACAGGAAATAAATTAGATCTTCCTCGTTTCAGTAGTCTTAGCAGTATCCATCATATTTATCCACATTTATCAGATCTGCTAAATGGTGGGGAGATGTTATTGCACGCTTGCAATTGCTCATGAGGAAACATATGGTTCCTTCTTTATGAAATGCAGTGAATGCATTAACAAACTTTTAGGCTTGAGGACTTGCTTGTTCTAATATAAAGCAATTGCATTGGTTGCTCTGAACAGGCAAACATGGAAATAAAATGAAATTAGATGGTGAAGCTCGGATTTTTTTGTATCAGCTGGTTGGAACTTGGGGCCAACTTCTGTTTCCAAGGCCCTGGAAAGAATTTCGTATGTGGTATGACACGCATAAGGCCAAAGGCATGAAGCCTTTCCTGGATGGAATGGTAAATTCTTCAAATAAGTACCTCTTTATTGCCTTGATAATTGTTGTCATTGTTCTTTAATCTAATAACACAATTTGACCTTTGATGTATTTACAGGTCACAACTGGATGGTACAAGAGGATTGGGGAAAAAATCTGGACGCCTTGGTTCATTAAATTTATCCAGTCTCGAGGGTATTTCAATATTTATACCAATTTTCACCAGGAGAGAGCACTAAGCATCTCTCACAGGGATGCTGGGGTGAATTATGGGAAAACGGCAGGGCCAGATTCTTCCTTACTGGATGAAAGCTCTATGAACTTTAATTTATTGGATCTGTATCCTCTGAATGATCTCAAGTGGTATGACTTCTGCTTCAGAAGAGTAGTTAATAACAGAATTGTGAATAGTTCAGGTTCGCTTGGTCAAATGCTACAGCCAGTGCAGAAAAAGAACTCTGTTATAATTGTGATCCTATACGGAGTACCTGAACCAGTAGTCAGGAATATGCTCTGCCACTTTGAAAGGCTGAACATTGAAAATTACATTCTGGTTGGCCCAACATCTCAGTTGCTACTTGATCTTGCTAGAAGGGGGCACCCAGTGGTTAATGCGGGTCTTTTTTCGGACTCCATTAAACTTGCTCGTTCGATCAATTTTCAGGATTCAACCGTGGAACTGATGAAAGAGGTTCTAGTAATGGCACAGGTGGTTAAAAAGAGTTTAGAGCTTGGTTATAGTTCCTGGCTGCTAGATGGGAACACACTACCTCATAATAATGATTCATTTTTTGATTCTTTTGACCAAAAGAGTGATTTTCATATTGGTAAAGCTAGTAGGCTTATGTTTGTGAGGAGCTCATCAGCTAGTGCAAAGATTTGGTCCGATGATTTTGTGTATAAGGTTGCTTCATTCATAGACACATTAAACAAAAATTCAGTTTCTCATGAACGCATCCTTTTCTCTGCGGTTGAGAAAGTACTGGAGCAGCAAGGTGTCAACTTCAACAACCTTGATAATATGCCCCTTTGCGTGGATGTTGGAAGTGGCCATTCTGACTCAAGCTCGTTTACGAGGGAAACTAAATTTATTTCCTGGTCTTCTGAGACAGAGTCAAGTGTAATCCAGAAGCAACTTGTCAGTTTGAACGCGTGGGGTGTTGATGGTGATTTGTCATGTACCGCAGTTGTCTGTCACCAATCATGATGTATATCGACGACTGAAGATATCAAAGATGTTTACCATGCTAAGGGCTGTTTTTGCTCAGAGAAATGTAAACGACATTCTCAGCTGAATGGTGAGTTGAATGTTCAAACTAGTCTGAGATGGTCCATGAATGATAGAAGATGACTGTTGGGAAGATAGGTGTTCAAGGTAAAGCTCTCTTCAGACACTCTGCACTCTGCAGCAGGAACACTGATAAAATGTGTGGGAGTTTACTGTTTTTCAAACTGGCTTTTGCAGATGATCATGTCAGCGCATAATCTGACAGGCTATGCTATGCGAATATCATAGGATGGGCAGACGATAACAGTAGCCGGATAATTATCAAGTTCGGATTTGCTACTGCAGCATGTGTTTGTGCGTCCAATTTTCTCTCGAGGAGACTATTGTCTTGGTCGGGTTAGTTGATGCAGGCCTTGTGCTGGAGAACCTAACGGTTCTTGCAAGGTTGAGCAGAGACTTTTTCTGTTGTATATTATTCTTTCAGACTGAAACATAGAGCTTACTTCATTGAACATTATAGTCATGTGAAAAGTCATTCATTTATTCACATTTTTGAAAGATTCAAGCACAATATGATATTGAAAATCATACGTAGACTTTTAACAATATTGAGTGTGTGAAATTCGGCACAGGGAGAGGAACTGTGCCAAATTATATTTGGTCATCAGTCTCAGGTTAACTGCATGGTTCCACTTCATTCTCTTCTCATCCTCTTCCCCTGGCCTGAAGAATTAAGGGGGATGAGTTTGATACTGAATTACATCCTACAGAATATAAGTCTAACTATCGGAGACTGTTTTTATGAGAGTAATAAATATTATGAGTAAGGCTTTGTTCAACTGAAAACTCATTCAGTTCAGCTTGTCTCCAGTTTAATTCAGTTCATTAAATTCATATTATTGTTGTCGTCGTCGTTGTTGTTATTATTATTATTAGTATTATTATTATTTTATCATTTATTTACACACCCGATCTTTTGTACGAGGAAAATAAGAAAATTTATCCAATTGAGTTATTTTTAACTTTTTTTCTTTCTTTCTTTTTAATACGACTTTTAATAGATTAATGAAATAAAGAGTATAGTTACAATTTGAATTACCCTTATTTTCTACAGTAAAATGTGAGTTAAGATAAGAAACTACATGAACCTGAGAGTACCATACAATCTGGTTCACATACTCTGTACGTACATCTCTAACAAAAAATTTACATGTTTTTTTGTTGGAAGATATAAGAACAATAAAATTAAACTCAGAAGCTAAAGTTGAGTTTTTTCTCAAACTTAACAAATAAAAAACAAGTTAAGCCAAACCAAAGTCAAATCAAACTCTACAAGTCTTTCAAATGACTCTAAAAAACTCCAAAACAAGTTAAACCAAACCAAAGTCGGACCAAACTTTATAAAAAGAACATTATCACAAATATTGAAAAATGATATTTATTCCTCCATATTATCTTCCTCGGACTCTATATTATCTACCTCGGGCTCTAAATTGCCTGGAATAGAGCGTCAAATTCGCAATGAGGTTTGGGAGCTGGGCTTCAACTTGGGACTTTAACAAGTCCAATTCTAAATTCTTCTCGTAAGCCTCTTATAACAATACGTAGAAAATCAAAAAAAATCACAGGATTTTACAATAAAACAAAGTTACGTTAATCAAATATATTTAATTTATTTTCATAAAAGTTGAAATATGAGTATTGAGACATGAAAGTTGAAGAAGCAGTTTGAAAAATGGAACAAGGCTAGAGGTTCTAGACAAAAAAGTGTGTTGATGTAAAGTTGTTGGCACGAGCTTGTGCATGGTTTATGGACTAGTGATTTTGGTTAAACTTTTAATTATTTTATTTGCCGAACATTGTCCATGCTCTTGTAAACGTTTTCAAGTTGTAATAAATTTCACCGATTCAAAAAAAAAAAAAACTAGATAAAGACAGTTTGTACGACGATTAAAATGCGGTTTTAATCGAGTTATCATTCTCATATTGTTTTCCACGCGGTTGGTTTTAAAGTTTGTTATACAATAATAAATAAAAAGGTAAAGTGACAGAAAAATAGTAGGAAGAGTGTGAGAAAGATGACAAAAATAATATATTTTTTTAATTGTGATTATATATACCATCATATAATTGTTATTATTATTAAAAAATAATTTCTTCAGTTCGGTTCAGTTTAGTTCGTTTCAGTTTTAGTTCAGTTCAGTTCAGTTCCATTCAGTTCAGTTCAGAAAATTGCAGTTGAAGAGAATAGAACCTAAATAGTTTCCTTGATAACATTGAAATTTATAAACATAAAAAAAATGTATTTTATTAAATATTAATTACTACTTTATGTTAAAACTTCGATATTCACATTTATAATACAAAATAACATTCATTTACAATACATTAAGAATAGCATAATAAATTTATAAATAATCTTTCCCTCCAATTTTAGAACACAAGGTCGATCTCTAAATATACGATTTCTAACTAATTTATGTAGAAACGAAATTAAATTATCAATATAAACATTCATATTATTAATCAAAACACTAACAAAAAATATTAATATTGAGAATATAGTCGTTTTTATTTATCACATAAATATTTTTTGACAATATAGGTCGTATCTTAATAAGTTTCCGTTATAGGAAGCAATTGCAATTAATTTATTTCTTGAATAGGAGATACTAATAAATAGAAACAATGAGCAAGTAACTACCATATACTCTGAGATACTAATTAGTTGTAACAGTAACGAGTAATCATTACCAATTTACCATATATAAGCAGGATTACAGGACAATAATAATGAAGTCGATCTCAACTAGAATTGCATAACATTATGATCCAGTTTCTAACCGTTACGTTCCTTTTCTGTGTTCAAGAATTTGGAAAGTTTGTTATTGTATCCCATTAGGAATAGGATTTATTACGCGGTGATTTTCTCTATAAAAAAGAGCTAATCCCTTCCCATAATCTGTTTTACATTCATCATCAAATCTCCTCTCCAAAACCAATTTCAGAAATTACGTTCTTCAACCATGGCAAAACTTTCAACATTCATCCTTTTCATCTCGTTCTTGATTCTCTCCTTGTTCTGTGCATCATCTTTTGCACAGAACTGCTCCGATCACACCTTCTCCCAACACAACAAATACACAGCCTGCAATGATCTCTCCACCCTCAACTCCTCCCTCCACTGGAACTACTACCCTTCCAACCACACCGTCGACATCGCGTATCGTCACCGGGGCATGTCCGACTCCAACTGGATCGTGTGGTCTCTCAATCCAACCTCGACCGGCATGGTAGGCGCTCAATGTCTCGTCGCGTTCAAGAACTCAACCAACAACTTGATCCATGCTTACACGTCTGCGATTACGGGTTACGGGACAACCCTGCAGGAGGGTCCTTTGAGCTTTGGCGTTCCAAGCATAGCGGCTGAGCTTACAAGTACTGAGATGGTGATCTATGCAACTCTTCGACTGCCTCCGAACAGGACGAGTTTTAACCATGTTTGGCAGTCTGGAGATGTCGATGGCAACGTGCTTCTACCGCATCAGATGTCAGGGGATAACATGAAATCGTTCGGAACCATTGATTTTGCGACTGGGGAGACGGTAGATGTTGGTGCGGAAGGCGGAGGGGCGATTATAAGTCGCAACAAGATTATCCATGGGGTGTTGAATACCGTAAGTTGGGGGCTTATGTTACCTCTTGGTGCTGGAATAGCAAGGTATCTCAAGGCATTCAATCAGCCAAGTCCTCTGTGGTTTTACCTGCATGTGACGTGTCAATCTTCGGGGTACATAGTAGGCGTGGCTGGTTGGGCTACTGGACTGGTTCTTGGAAAGGATTCGCCTGGAGTCGTATATCAGACTCACAGGTGCGTCGGCATTACCATCTTTGCCCTCGGAACTCTGCAGGTTCTCGCGATGGCTTTTAGGCCAAAGCCAGACCACAAGTACAGGATCTTCTGGAACATATATCACCAATTGGTTGGCTACACGGTGATTGTGTTGAGTATCATCAACATATTCAAAGGTTTTGCGATTCTTGATGCTGGAGAGAAGTGGAGAAACGCTTATATCGGAGTGTTGGTATTCTTCGGAGCGTGTATCGCTGTTCTTGAACCATATACTTGGTATCTGGTTCGCAAGAGAAAGGGGGAAGAAGCAGCAAATTCAAACCAAGAACAAGAAAGCAGTGTTTAATTTTGTTCTGGATCATGTTTCTTGTAATAAACAACAGTCTATCAATTTGAAATGTAGTTTTTGATGTTACCTTGATGAGATTTATGTACATGTTCACTTTTGATTCAATTTGATCCATTCGAGCTATATATAAAACTTCTGATTCTTTTTAGAATGATTTCTTCAATTTCGATAATTGCCTTTTTTTTTTTTTTTTCCCAATATCAGCAGAATGCGAGCACCTACACTTGAGGTAAAAAACAAATAGTCCGTATTAAAAATGTACAAATTTTAATTAAAAAAACCGAGGACAAATAAAATCCGGAAAATGACACAAGTTGCATTTTTGTGACACTTCAAAGATGGAGGACTTGGGCGAAAGAAACATAGGTTCTAATACAAGGACCAAAATGGAAATAACTAGAAGATGGGCTGCAAATTGCAATTGAAGTTTTAACTGTAGCCGCTCTTTTATTCACAAAGACGCTCCGGACGCCAATATAATTCGACCAAGTTTTTTTTATAATAGAATAATTCACTCCACCGATTTTCCCTTTTGTGCATCGCTCGATTGTACAACGACCTGTACGAGCTGTACATTCTTCATAATTAGGGTTCATATTCACTTCCAATTCATTGTTTTAGAAATTCTGGAACAATGAACCTGCAAAATTTATTGTCAGTCGAATTCAACTGATCTTTCTTGAGCACTTAAAAGCCATGAATTGATCTTGTTTTGGTACTCTAACTTCAATGAACATTAATTTATTAAAAAAAGAAAATTAATAAATCCAGGAAGATTGAACGTCCATCCCAAATATAAAAGCTGATGCCTATACTGGATAATTTTCCATTCTACTGTGTTTCAAAGTAAACCTAGTAATTTCCGAAAATGTCAGATGTTCCGACGGAGTTGTATCGTGAGATTTTCATCAGGGTGCCGGCTGAACTGCTGCTGCGGTTCAGGTGCGTATGCAAGGAATGGCGGAGAATCATTGATGATCCTGATTTCTGACAATTACATGTTGTTCGTCAGATGGTCCCTGAAAATTTGCTCATGATCAAATCTGATGACGAGTTTTACCCGGACGCATATTCATTGGCTTTGGATCCACTTGATCATCCTGAAGGTTGTACCAGGAAGATCAAGGGTGCTTATATTTCAAATGTCAACCTTAATTGTTATGACTTTGATTTTCCTGTGCCTTCATGCCATGGTTTGGCTCTCTTGTATCAATATGGTATGCCATATGTTCTATGGAATCCTTTTTTAGGGGACTGGCTCGAGATTCCACCCTCGAATAAACTAGTAAGCGGTGCGATAACATGTGTTGTTCTAGGCTATGATGGATTGATGGACGGTGCGCTTCATTGGATCATGGATTTATTGGTAGGAAGTAATATAAAGTGTATACTGGCTCTTGATCTTATTACTGAATTTCAATGAACTTTCTCTGCCTTCGGCTCTCTCAGGAGTTGATATTGAATTATATGCAACGGCAGGATGCTTATTGATCAGCTGTTACAACCGAATGCCGTGGTTGGAAAGCATTTGCATTTTAAAGGATTGTGGGAGTGATAAGGTCTGGAATAGATTGATTTCGTTTGAAAATGCAGCCAATAACCTGTTGGGGAATTGGTTGCAAGAGGCAACTAAGTGTGGTTGCAAGAGGCAACCAAGAGAGAGCCAAAATTGTTATGTGTTATAATGTGTTAAGTGGGTAACTTTGAGCAATTAATTATCTAAGTTCCACCTCTCGGTTTTGCGTGTTCTTTAGCTCGTTACGAAGTGGGATGCGCAAGCTTCGTAACGGTATAAGATACGGGAGATAACCAATTCTAGGTGTGAATGATAAATTGGCTTAAAGTGAGCTAGTTGAGACTTGCTTTTTGCAATTGTCCCACATTGAAAACATATGGAAGGAAGGAGTAGTATAAAGGTATGCTTGTGTTTACTCATGGTCAAAAGTGTGTGTTGTGGTTATGGCAAACCTCCTACGCGCGCAGGGGAGAAACATTTGAACTAAAAAATTCCAAGCAATTATGGTCAAATATTAATTTTTTTACTACAATTTTCCATGGAATGCAACTTTTGGCCTTCCAGAGATTTTCCAGATTGTTCCACTTAAATGTGAAGATGTAACCTCCCCACTAACATGCTGCTGCATTACTCTGAGCTTAAATGTTGCAGCATCAATTTGGCTACTAATGGTGATCAAAGCTGTTACGTTTCTACAGCTATATATACCCCTCCCTCACTTGACAAACAGGCACCAGAAATTCTTCTTCCCTACTCTTCTCTATTTTCTTTCTGCACTTTAGATATTCGAGTGTTCTTCACCACAGAAGTTCGACAGAGCTTCTACTGCTGAGCTTCCAGTGGTTGTTGAGATTGGACGTTGTACCTTGGGAGCTAATTGTCCGAGGAAGGCCTGGAGCTTACTAGAGGCGGACAAATTTAGCTTAAGGGGAAGTGGTCTCACTACTGACTCGTCCAGGATTAAATCCGAACCTGTGTTTTTGTTTGTGTAATCAAGTTTGATAAGTGTTGTGATTTTTATTCGCATCTTGTCATATTTCATATATTTTCATTGCTTTTTAAACTTATAATCGGATCCAACATAACCTATATCCTGAAGCATATTTTTTCAAGAACAAAGAAAGTTCTTCTCGGGTCTGCGCATAATTATTTTTTATTGTTTGATTTGGGTAAGATTGTCGGAAAGAAAATTGATGTATGCGCAATGCCCCAGGGAAATTATTCTTACAAGTGTTTCAGGAGAGCCTTATTCGGCTTACCAGTATTGCTAATGATTCAAAACATATACACAAGCGACTTATGCGACCTGTTGTTAATGAAATGTTCTACTCGAAGCGCGAGTTAGATACTTCCTGGTGCTGGAAATTCCTGGATTTTTAGATAATATTGCTTTTGTTGATAAGAAGTTGAGGAACCTGTCATCATTTTGAGTCCTGAAACTTAGATAATTTCTTGAAGTTCTTCCCAGATCCTTGTAATTGATAAATGCGAATGCAGTTATCTGGTTGTAAGTATCTTATTCTACTCCCAGATTTCATTGACAGAGTAGCCGAAAATCATGGTGACTTTGATTTCCAGTAACCAAATTCAAGATTCAAGAAAATCCTGATACAAATTCTATAATCTCAATTTAAATAAGCTTAATTAACTCTGTTTTGAATTGATGATGACAAGAGCTGCATATATAGACTATAGTCTGATTCTTTAGCAGCTTAACATCTCCATAAATTGAATCATCTCCGTGATGGAGGTGAAAAGCGCTGTTAGGATCAATCTTAGCTGTGTCATCAGAGTTCACTGTATCATGTACAATTGGTGATCAGGTGTTGCCTGGCTTTGATACCATACAATGATACAAAGATTGTGCAGAGAAAATGTAAACTCGAATACCTTAAGTAAAGTTGGGGGCTTATGCTGCCCTTTGGTGCTGGAATAGCTAGGTATTAATAAAAGGCGTTCAATGTGCCATGTCCGCTCTCGTCTAACTTGAAAGTGACGTGCCAATCTCTATGTCTCTATGTTGTTGGCACCACCATCGGCCCTCGGAACTCTACAGGTGCTCGCGATGGCTTTTAGATCAAAGCCAGAACATATAACATCAATCTGTTCTGTAAGACCGTAGGAGCAACGTTTATATATGGGTCTAACTTTAGTGCGACGTGCCAGTCTCTATGTAGTCGGCGTTGATGGTTTGGTCATAGGACTAATACTCGGCTCGCTGGCAGGGATTCGCCTGGAGTCGTACATCAGATACAAGTGCGTTGGCTTCACCATCTTTGCCCGCGGAACTCTGCAGGCGATCGCGATGGTTTTAGGCCAAAGCCAGAACATATAACATCAACTGTTCGGCAGAAGCAAAGTTTGTATATATCAAATAGAGCTTAAAATATGCCAAAAAAAAGGGAAAAATTATTTGTTTCCAAATACGGGAAAACTTCCAAAGAGAGTTAAAATCCTACCCTTATAAAAACAGAAGTCCTAATCCGAGTAGTATTAAAAACAAGACTAATGTTCCAATTCTTCAAAATTCAACTCAACTCTATATAAGCTTACGGTTTGTTTATTTCATTATAAACAACATTAACGCATATATCAGATATATATTCTGTACAAGAAAAAAATATTTGTATTATTAAGCATGGACACAATTCAACATGACAAAACTGATGAAACTGGTGATGATTATAGTCCTGTCATGACAGCTTCTGAATTCGCCGCAGCAAATCGACAGGTACTCTTAATCCGATAGAATTCCATCCCATCTAATAGTTTGAACTTGCATAGAGGGGTGGAATCCAGTCGTCTATATTATTTCTCCAATATATAATCATCTAATTTATTAACTTGTATTCAAATCATGCAGTTACCGGTTCAATTCACCACCAAGAAAGCACTTTACTACAATTTTTTCCCCAGCCAGGAACAAGAGAATCCGATCAAAGTCCATCTACCTCCGTCGCTCGTTGAGATACGGGATGTCTACGCTCCAGCTCCACCGATTTCAAATCACAGCCCTTGGACCATAAAGAAGAAACTGAATTGCCAAGAGGTTGCTACAGGGAACCTCGTGTTACGTTACAAGGATGTTTTCGAGCACGTGCTTAGGCATTGGCATACCGTCGTGGCTGAGCTCTTTGTTATTGACGGTGTCTGCGTTTCTGTGCCTCTGTTGGATCTCACAGAAGAGAACAAGCATGTAAGGGAGAACAAGGACGTGTTTTTCTACATGCTGGATACCAGGGATTGTGTTCTGGCTTGCTCGGAGTTGATTAGGAACTTGAAGGCGAATGCTGACGTCTTCTTATATTGGGATGCAAAAAATATGAGATTCTGTTTCAGGTCCTAAAATTAGTTGTTGCTCTTTCTCTTGTGATTTGTCCCGCCTGGTTTCTTTTTTTTATCAAAAAAATGCCAAGTGCAATTGTCAGTACTTAGAAGTTAGAAACACCATTGCAATCTGTAACATTCATATCATCAATCTTGGTCCAATTTGGTACACTTATTGCACACACAACTATTGTTGACTAATAGTGTTAATACTTCGACTACTTTTTGTGTCTTCTCCCAACTAGTAAAGTAATAAGGGAGAATTTCATAAACCCCCACATATATACCCGATATTACAGAAAAATCCAGCACTTATCGCTAATTACATTCGACCCCCTGCCGTTAGCCATTCCGTCAGTCAACACCGTTAGTCAACTTTGATGATGTCATGAACCAAAATATGACTCATAAAATAATTATTTCCAAAAATTCTCAAAAAAATAAAAAATTCCAGATTTTCGAAATTAATTATGATGTCATAAAAATCTTGTGGAATACCGAAATTGTCCAACACTTAACTTAAAAACCCCCTCATTATTTTCATTCCATAACCTCAAAACTTTTCTTCTTCATCAAACCCACAAGTCCCCATAACTCATCTAATTCTCAAAAGATGGCCCTTCAAGTTTTTGAAACATTCAATTCCAGTCCCTGCAAATCCAACAAAGTTTCTAAAACTTGATTTCTTGATTCTTTTCACAAATTTAATTAACGAGATATTTTCCAATATAAACTATATGATGTGGGGTGGCTTTGATTTCTTCGGTGCTAGCGGTCAGGAAGATATGGGAGAAGGATAACAACTGACATATCATTATGATCCTGATTTCCGGTACGGGGATGGTACTAAAAAAGAGCCCATGCGAACACGATTCACTGTAATTAGTCTGACTACCTCCATCTAAGTCCATAAGCTATAAGCTTGATTGATTTACATATAGCGCTTATTAACCTCACCGAGTTAGTTGACAATCAACTTTAACACTGCATGAAAAGTATATATTATACTCTTTGTTTGTCCCCCCCCCCCCCCCCCAATAATCTCTCATATTTAGTGCTTTGAGTGTTGGAATCAATTCGGTTGCATGGGAGCCATTCGGTGTTCCATAGAGTCCGTCTTCTGAGAGTCCACAATATATTGAGAGTCATTGAGAGTCCAATATAATAGACAAACATAGCCAATTTACACGTAAAACTATACAACATAATTTTTTCTGAATGGAAATTTGGCCAATTCGACCATTTTCCTTATAATACACAGCTCGCTTTCATGTGTACATCCAATCATATTGATACTTTGGATCAAACTGCCTTTGTTTGGTATATAATTGTCTATGTCTAGTATAAAATTACTGATGACAACCTATTTATCCAAAAAAAAAAAGTTATAAAGAAATATAGAAATCAATTTTATTCATCAATCAATAAATGTCATTACATATAAAACAATACAAAATAATTAAAATCACTATCTCCAAACTACAATCTTCTTTCACCGACATTGACTTCCTCCAACCTCCATCCACGTCTCAATCTTTATCATCAATCATTTTCTTTATTCGACCACTATTTTTACGAAAACCTAGTATATGCAACAAAAACATCAACAAACATCAACCATTTTATTTTTAACATCAACAATTGCAATATAAACATATGCAATTAGTAGTAAGAAAATATAAACACCCAAAAATAAAAAGCACCAACAAACATCACCTATTTAACATTCAATATCAATAATTACAGTATAAATATGCACAATTCACATTGAAAATATAGCCTTTTGTAAAACATAATCTCTACAAAAAAATTAAAAACATCAACAATTTACGGCTACACATACATAATTTACATAAAAACCTAAACAGGTAAGAATTTCAAAAGATAAAACAAAACGCATATATTAAAACATTATCTATTTACCCTTAAACATCAACAATTGTAGTATAAATATAGACTATTCATACATACATCTCATTTTACAAAACTATAAAAACTCTATACAAGAAAGGAATGAAACCATAAATATCAGTAATTAACAGCTACATATGCACAATTTACATTAAAAAAAAACTAAATAATAAGAATTTCAACATAAGAAACATAAAACATAACCAATTTACCGTTAAACATAAGCAATTTCAGTATGAATATATGCAAACTTAGCCAATAAGCACTAGAAATCAAAGATCTAGAACATAATCAAACATCAACTATTTACACATAAACATGCACAATTCACACAAAAACATAGACAATTTTTAAAAAACTGCAGAAAATCTAATCATAAAGCAATGAAACCAAAACATCATCTATTTACAACTAAACATACAATATTTGCATGAAAATCTAAACAAAATCGAACACTACAATCTGATTTACAAACAAACGAAGCAAAAGCTACGAAACACAAACTGAAAATAGAGAAAACACGCAAACATCAACAATTACAGGTCAAACATGCACAATTAAGGTTAAAACATCAACAATTACACATGAAATATAAAGTTACGCGAAATCACTAAAAATCACCAAAACCAAACAAAAAATGAAAAAAAAAAAAACTGAAGAATCGAGAGAAGAAACCTGAAAATCGAGGAAACAACAAGGTTATAACTTATATGGGTTGTGCAGTCGGAGATCCGCCGGAGAAGACAACCGGAAAAGCTTTGAATTCTGGCTAACCGTTTTAAAAGTCGACCAAATGAAAAAAACGAAACGATAGAAAGGTAGATCGGGCCATGAGCTACTTAAATATGCAATCGGATTTAAGATTGGTGGTCGGACGGCGGAGATATCGCCGGAGAGATGATCGGAAAAGAGAGAGAATGGAAAAGGGAGAGGGTAGAGAGAGAAGAAAGAAGGAAATGAAAGAAAAAAAAGAAAAATAGGGTAATTATATCAATCTGACAACCCGCTTTTAGATTCAGATTACCGAACCTGCAACACAAGATCTGCGAATTGACCCATTTATTAATGAAGAAGTACTAAGGCTCTTTTAAGTTTTAGTATTGGATCTAATATCAACATGACTTAATATATTATGGATTCTTACCTCCAAATCCACTCTAATCGTTCGTTTGTATATTTTAAGCGCCCACGACCTGAAAACAAGGTCTTCCTTAGGCAAGCCTGGTAGTCCGGCTCAGCCCAGTATCTGTGTGGGTGACTAGTGGTCTGCTATGCTGAGCTAGGGACCAATAAAGTTGAAGGTAATCTAAAGAAAATAGAAAAGAGATTGGAAAATGAAAACACATCACATGATAAGTCGAAAAGAATAAGACTTTGAGGTCACAGGAAACTGTAGAAAGTGGACAGGTGGTGTTGATTCATGTGAAGCATATCATGGAATATGCATATTGGAAAAATTCTAGCCAGACACCAATTTTACTCATAAATCACGAAAATAGATCCAATGAAAGTATAAAACACTAGCATTTATGTAACACAGTTAATAGTTTTTATATAAACCAATGAATCTGTGATTGTAAAAAGAGAAAATATTTAATAATAAATAAAAGGGAGAAACTTATGCCAATAAGATTCGAACCTTAGACCTTCTATTTAAAGTCTTATGATGGCATTATGACGTCTGGGATTCAAATTGAATCAGTAAGATCAACGGATGAGATTTAAATTGAATTGAAAACTTAGTGAAACTTTGTGAATTATTATACTATACTTTGAAAAACAAAATACAAAAAGACTAAATGTACAGCATTAGCGATATAAATACGGTGAAAACATGCATCGTCGGGTATATAAACACAAAACTAGATGACATTTTTACATAAAATTTTCCGACTAGATACCGATCATGGTTATCCCACGTTATTGTCTTATTATTATTCTCATGTGATAATTGATATGAGATGAGATGAGATGGTCCACGAACCAATCATACAGCCGCTATCACATGCTGCAAGTAATTCCCCCACCGACACCTCTTCGGACTTCGATCATTATTCTTGGTACTTGCTTTTACTGTCATTTTCTTCAACGAATCAACAGTTAAATAATACTGCTATAAATGGATAAGGAGATAACTAATTAACTAATTACTGTTGCTATTCTCATCAAATTCATCACAAAAATGTTCATGTATTCTTCACTATTACGTGATGTAAGGTTCGAGGTTTACCAGTACTATCATTTTGTGTATGCATTAAAACAGATGGAATGTAGTTAAGTTCGTATTGTGGTTTATCAGATGTAAGGAGTGTCTAATATATACGCTAGAATAAGGTATGAAATGATGTCGTTATTTATAGAATGCATGTTGTTATTTGTGAATATGACTATGGTGTAGGGAAAAGTTAAGTTCATTTTTTTTGTCAAGTTACTTTGTGGTTGTTATCTCTTTGCATATAGCTAAATCTGACTTAGATTTTGTTCTTTTCTTGTATGACAATTCTATGTCCAGAAACTGCATCAAAGGGCTTGAGTTTCAAATTTGCAACTTAGGCTCTGTTCTATTCAAATTAAAACTTCATTCGATTGATTCGATTCAATTCGATTCTGCTTTTATATATTTTATACTGATTCAATTGATTCGATTGAAGATAACATAGCCTTACTTTCCATCTCCAAATTTATTCAAGCTACTTCACAGACCACTTCTCATGTAGTAGCTTTCCAGAATGTAAGCTACTCCATATTAAACACTTTGTAATAATGACTTTAATAATAAGTAATGTACTGTATGAGCCCTTCGAGATTAACTCAAGCATGTGGAAATTAATAAAGTTGAAATTTCGTATTCAAGAGCTCAAAATCCAACTCGACTCAATCCAAGCATCATATATCCCTCGGTTTTAATCTCAACTTTCAACATTTAATTTCTTATTATTTTTATCAATCTCAATTCTGTTTATTCATCATATACGATATCTCGTACTTTTATTACTCTACACTTAAAATCGGTACTCAATCAATGATAAGTTAAACTCAAAAAGCTTGAAAGTTTTTACGGTGTCCAATTCGGGACTATACTTGTGTAGGATAGACAATTCCACATCAAGATAGGATCATTATTTATTTCTTGTTTTGTAGCAATACATTGGACCTTCATTTATAAAACCTTTAAAGCAGCAGTAAAATGCACCAGGACAAAATTCACAAATCAAAGTACAGTACCAGTTTGCAACGTGTCGGCATATATCTTGTTTTTCCCCTTCAAATATCTGAGAGACAGATATATACCCCTTACCCTACATCATACAAAATAATTATTTCGTCCCGCTAAACTTATCTCACTTTCATCTTATACATGTCCAATTAATATATTCTAATTATCAAAATGTTAAAAAAGTAAACCCCACAAATTAGTACAAATTTAATTTTATTATATACGACTTATATTGTTTACATTATTTATTATTTTTTTATTACTAAAAATAAGTGAGAAACATTTTGCAGTACGTAGGGTATTAGCATCTAGCATAACCACTACATTACTTTATTGAGTGATAAAGAGAGTACACCAAAGGAACATAGCTGGAACCTATTCTAGCCCAAATTGTCAATCTCAAAAATCCCAATATATAATCTTGTTCCCACTTCCCACAAACAATTCGTACGTTTGCAAATTTACTCTCTCAAAACAAGAATGAAAATGGAGAACAGGGCTCATAAGCTCTGTTTCTTGACTCTGTTCTGTGTTTCATTCTTTCTTTTATCATCTTGTACAGGTGTTGTTGAAGGGTACAAGAACTACACGGTGGGTGACTCACTGGGTTGGTACGACTCGCTTGAGAATCCCAAGATTGATTACCAGAAATGGGCTGCTGGTAAAACATTCGGCCTTGGTGATTTCCTCAGTAAGTAAAGTACTCTTTTGCTTACATTACTCTGTTTTTATTGTTCTGTTTTTCGATTTCTCTGTTTTTGTAGTATGGACAAATTTGTGTTCTTCTTGGAATCTTGGTAATGTTGCTGTTGATCAAATGGAGATATGATTCTGTGTGTTTGATAGATTTCTTAATCCAATTTGTTGATCAATTTATGGGGTTTATCTTTATCACGAATTCATGATCAGATCAAAGTTTTCAACTGCATTTTGTTGCATATCTGATTAATACATCCATTCTACATCGGTTAGGGTGAGTGGGCTAGAAAGTATATAATTAGTCCACCAACTAGTATGAGAACTTTTGGGTGATTATATCATAGGCTAACCATGCCACGCCGACTTAAAAAAGTCGGGTTTCGATCGATTAGTGTTCATATGGTTGTATTTTGATTAGATGCATGTGAGGGAGAATTCATGGTCACAAAATCCAAATTCTGACAGATGTGTAAGTTTATTCCTTGTCAAAATCCAGAGATAATTTGACAAGTACAGCTTCTGACAGCTGTTTCCTGGAGAATCTTAAGGTCAATCATCCTTGTAGTTATGAGGTAACTTTGATAAGTGAGTTTGTGCTGGAAAAAACAGCACTGCATTAATTGATAGGGTGCCTTCTTAGTTTGGCAAAGGGTCATCACATGAGAAAAGGAAAAACTAATGAGACATTTGCCAATCCTGGATTATTTTTTAAAGCGTCTTCCAGTGACACATCACGTGTATTATGTGTTGTACGGTACAAATTAAAACGGTAAAATAACACTTTATTGTTCTTGTACCTGCAGTTTTTAACACAGACAATAATCACTCGGTCGTCCAAACATACAACTTCACCACCTACAGTCAGTGCAACTACGATGACAGTGTAGAGAATGACACTACCCAATGGTCATCCTCAAATCCTTCGGCTACTACCCCAGTTTCCATCTCGGTGGCTGTGCCCTTGATGAAAGTTGGACCCACATACTTTTTCTCAGGCGACTACGACGGGGACCAGTGTAAGAACGGTCAACACTTCAACATTAATGTGACACGTGGCCAGGGCCTGCCAGCGAGCATGGCAAGCCCGTCTGCCGATTCTCCCGCTGCCAGCCCAGAATCGGGTGATGATGGCTCGGGGACGTTTACCTTGGGCCCGGCCCGTGCGGATCCTAGTGATAGCTTAGAAGAAGATCAACCTTCAGGTGCAGTTTCATTAATTGAGGTTTATAGGTCTTTTGGTGTAAGGTTGTGTACTGGAGTATTGTTATTAGCAGGCTATTTTCTTGTTAACTGATCTTTAATTCATATCCTATTGCTTCATTTTTCTTCCTCATACATGGGTTGTATTAGATCTTGAATAATTTGTGGTTTCATGTATATTTTCCACTTGTATTGTTTTGAACAAATGGTAGAAAATAGGCATATGGGAATGAGAGGAGATCATATATATATATATATATTTTGGAGACATATATGTATATTAATTACATGTAATAGAGTAATTTATTTTATTGATTTATATTCCGATGGAAATACATACTGAAAAAAGCGAACCATCTATAAGTACCGAGCTATACATTTATGATGCCCATATGACATTTTTAGGCGAACACTGAAAAGATAATGAGTTCTAACTTCTAAATATATATGTTGAATAACATTTTTAACTTCACACCTGTAATTATTGTAGTCGGTTAGTAGGCCCAACATAGAAGCCCATTAATCTAACGCTTATCAGAGGAGAAAAACACTATGACTACTTGTGTGTCGAACAATTACTCTTGTCAACTCATGCGTGAATGCATAAGCCAACAGAGAAACCGAACATAAACCTCAGTGGTTGTTGTTATATTCTCCTGCGTCATTATTCTTTTTCTTCCTTTGTGGTGTTAGTGGATTTGTATTTCGTATACATTGGTGGTCTTATTAGTTCACGTGCATGGAGGATAAATCGACTGAAAGATGACCTGATCCAACGTCGTGGATTATCGAGCTTGGTTTATGTTTGTTGGTTGATGTCCAATTTCGTTCAACCATTGCATGTTTGACTGCATCATTTATTTACTCCCACTCCCCACACCTCATATCTTATACGAAATACATATATGCTATTAAGTATATTATAGAGAATTAATTCTCATACCGTTGTGAATGATTCTAAAACCAAATACCTTCATCGAAAATAATCTCGGGGTGGTAGCATTTATTCTAAGGATGATGCTTAAGTCACGCATGTTAAGAGGAGGTGTATACAAAAAGCATGATATCAATGGTAAGAAAAATTACGAGCAAAGGAGAAATAGGTCTAAGTTTAGAAAAATATACCGTTATAACTGAGGAGATCTCATTTGATCAATCTATGTTCATGAGTGATGTTTTGATGGGTTTTGGATGCTAAGGTACGCTACATTTGGTACACAATATCAAACTCCTAATGAGGCGTGTGGGTCACATATACGAGAGGATTGCAAGTTGCGAGCTACCATCTAATAAACCCGGTTGGTAACGTTTCAACAAAGTATCCGACCCGACAAATACCCGAACACAAATGCCCGACCCGTAAGTTCTCCCTTTCCTCTCCAGCAAGCCATAGCAAAACGAAACAAAACAACTCAACTCGATTCAAAATCAGCACCTCATTCATTTCACCGGAGAGATCAAACGAAGAAAAACACCTGCAACCATGGCGGAATCAACCTCATCTACCCTAGGCTGGTGGACTGCCACACTGTCGGGCAAAACAGACGACGAGAAAGAGGAGCTGCTGGACAGAATGCTGACTCGTTTGGCACTGTGCGATGACTCCAAGCTGCAAGAGTTGCTCGCCAGAGTTCTTCCTCTATCCATTGCCTCTCTCGCATCTGCTTCAGCTCCTCTCCGAAACAAAGTATACTCGTCTTTGCTTTGTTAATTTTTCGTGTGTTTCGTTTTACTTGTACCAGTTGCTGTATTAGGTAATTGCAGTTAGGACTTGTGGTAACGAGAATTTAGATGCTAGGGCGCTTATTTAGGTGTGATTTTGCTTCTCGAATTGGTGAATTCAATCCTGGACTGCAGTATTGATGAATTAGCTTTCTTATTTACCTCTCATAAAAGGTTAACTAGAATCGGGCGTGATTTGGTGGAGGAGTTAAAGTATCATATATGGTTGGTTTGTTTTAGTTGGAATCGGTTCTGAATTTGGTTTCGGTTTCCGTCGGTTTTACTAGCGTCTTGGTCCAAAGTATATTTATGCTTATTTTTCCTTTCCATGTTGCTGAAGAATGAGAATGAAGCCTCCGTTGTTCAAGTTGCGTGGGAGGGAGTTGAGCTGTTGATTGCTGTAGCTGAGAGCAAGTTTAGTGAATATTGGCATTCTGTTACTGAACACGATCATTTTTTGTAAAATGAAGTAGGAATTACCTGTGTTTTTTTAAATTTTTTTCATATGATTTGATTTGGTTGGACTTAATTGGTAATTGAAAGAATATGCTACAAAATGATTAGGTTCGAGAAAATCTAAGTGCACTGGAGGGACTTGGTTAATATTCTCTTAATGTGCAGACCTGATATTTATAATCATTGTCCGTATTAATCATGTGTTACTGTCTCCATTTGGCTATAGAAAAATATTGAGGAGCTGATGGATCTATTACTGCTCGGTTGATAGATTCTGTGACTTCTTGAATGAGTTACACACTGAACCACATGTTAAAATGCTTCGCGTGATATATTGTTGTTGGTTATCTTATTCTAGTCTATTTTTATCTAAATGAAGCAGTTGGATCTAAGGCTCCATTTGGATTGAATTGACTGTGATTGATTGGAATCTTTGATTGGTTTTGTGAGCCGAATCAAGGTTATTTGTGGTGTTATTGTATGACAGAAAGTATGTTGTGGAATTTCAGAGATAAAGATAAGGAAACTCTTTGGAATTTTATCCCAGGTTGTTTGGTTTGGAGTATTTGGATTGAAAGGAATAATACATGTTTCAAGGATGTTTCCAACCCGGATTGGAAGATTTTGAGGAATTTCTTTGGTTTGCTACTGTACTGGTTTAATGGGGCTGCAGTTAATCCATTACCTGATAGTGCTAGTCTCTTTTTTTTTTTTTGTCTGACCTGCTGTAGTTCACTTCCCGTGTATCATCAGTTTTTTTTTTTTTTTAATAAAACCTTCTTGATTACTTTTCAAAAAAAAAGTAAAAGTAAGAGTAGTATAAGAGTGATGTTTGATGGGTTTTAGGGTTCTAATTAGGTGTGTGATTCCAGTCGAATTTTGAGCAAAAAAAAAAAAAAAGATGGAAAAAGTGGAGAATTTTGAATGAGATTGAGTCAAGACTCATTCGAAATTAGTCCTATATTGTTTTGGAATTTCTGGTTCAATCCTATTTCACAACTTCGTAATTTAACTTGTAGTGATGTCAGCTATAAATTGTTCCTGACTGTTTCCGCCTTTTAGGTTATTGAAGTCCTGAGCCATGTAAATAAAAGAGTAAAGCATCAGCTGGACATTGGTCTACCTTTGCTTGATTTATGGAAGTTGTATGTGGAATCAGCTTCTGCCCAGATGGTTAGAAACTTTTGCATTGTGTACATCGAGATGGCAATTGATCGAACCCACAACGAGGTCTGCGCTTATTATTAGATAGTTGATTGTTGTGTAACTAAAGCTGCTTGTTATACTGAATTCTCATATTGCTGCAGGAAAAACAAATGATAGCTCCTGAATTTTTAGCTAACATTTCAAAGCTGCCAATCCAACATCAGGACATTTTACTGAGAATTACAGCAAAGGTATTTTTCTAAGTATAATCCGTTTTGTATTCAGAGATTTCCTGTTCTTGCATCACTTATGACTATGGTCTTAATTACAAGTATTAGTTTAAATACTATGCCCCTCTTTAAACTATATCAGAGCCCCTTTGTAGTTAATGTATCTTCAGGTATATATTTTTATTATAGTATCACCTGAGAGTTGAGACTTAGCTATTTCACCAGTCATCTGCCAAACTTCAGGTGGTCTTGAGCCCCAATCATTCTCAGGACTTCAGATGGTGAACCCAAGTTAAAACTTCTGCATTAAACACGCAACAACTTATGCGGACCTCCAGAGCTTTCCCTCTATAACAATGGTTCTGCTTGGTAATCTTAGTGTCCAAGTATGCCATTCCTTATCATAATATTGCATGGTGATTTGCTGTATATTGAAACCTCACATGCAGAGCTTCTGTTGCACAGTATATTTCCCCAATTCGTTGCCTATACACACCCAAATCACTCTCAAGAAAAACAGTTTGTTACTTGCCGTGCCTGTAAAATATGTTTCCCACCGATTCATCGGAATTCGCCAAGAGATAGCTCTATAAGTTAACTTCTATACATAAACCTAAAGCAAATTGTAATGATCTTGCATATATAGCTGATTAAACAGTTAGACTGTAGTAATTTTCACATGTTATGCATGAAAGTAGACATTGTTTCATTGGAAATTCCCGTATCAGTGTAAAATAAGTACTATTACTATTTTAGCGTGCTCTTCTGGATGAAATTTTTTAAAAGAATGTGTGCAGATCAGTTATTCTCCGGCATTTGGGTTGACCTAAGTCCTAGCAAGTGTGGGTGAGTGGCTGAGGCCTGAGTGCTGTTTTCATTTTTCACTTTTGTGTTTCAAGCAGAACCCTGAAAAGTGAAAATGTGCTGCAGCTCTCAATGTCACATCTATATTTAGTTTGTCGTCTCTGTAGCTGTTGCATGGAGTGACATTTATAATTTCATTTTTAGGTTATTGGTGAATGCCATTCATCTCAAATCAGCGATGAAGTTGTCTCAAAATATAGGATGCTGATTGGTTCTAAGGACTCTGAGATATTTCTTGATTTTTGTCTTCAGACTATTCTGTATCAGTCTTCCTCTCAGAGGTTAGATCATACTTTGATTTATACCCAATAAATTTATGTTTTTGTAATTAACTCGAACAATGAGGTCATTCTTTAATCATGGAAGCTGGTTTTTTCAGTGGAGGATGTCCAGCTGGGCTTTCAGTAATCCAATATGAACGAGTTACTGGAAAACAACCACTGCATGGAGATACACTTCGCAATCGCAAGGTAAGAATATTTGATAGTACTGTGTGCTAATCCATCGGCCATAATTTTATGAACATTTAGCATCATATTCTTCAGTGCTTATTCTGATATATTTTAATTCGTATATTTGCTGTAGTCAGGAATATTGAATATTATTGAAGCTCTTGAGCTGCCAGCTGAACATATTTATCCTTTGTACATTGCTGCATGTTCAGATAGGTACTTGTTAATTTCTTCTTGGTTTACGCTTTCTTCTGAATGTAATTGCTTTCCGGAAGTATTTCAATTTGACGGTATTTGTCTGTTCTGTCCTCTCTAGTCAGGAATCTGTTCTCAGACGAGCGGAGACTTTATTGAAGAAGAATGCATCTGGTGTAAATTTAGAGAACGAGAACCTGATCAGAAAATTATTTTTATTATTTAATGGTAGGGAAGATCTCTCCTTGTCAGATAATGGATTTGTTTGGCAAAAGGAAGGACTTGAACATCTGTTCCATGACATGTAGGAAATGCTAGTTCCGAAAATCTTGCTCCAGAATCTAAAGTCCAACCAGCAAATTTACCTTTGAGAGTTAGGTTGATGTCTATTTTCTGCCGATCAATTACTGCAGCAAACAGTTTCCCATCTACTTTGCAATGCATTTTCGGTTGCATATTTGGTAAGCTGAATTTTATATCTGTCTCGCCTATATTTGAATAATCAAGAGTGTTTTACATGCTTGGACTTGTTTTGCGTATTTTCTCCAGTTCAAAGGTTGTCACTGGCTAGTGGCTACCCCTTCCTTTCCTTATTATGGAGATAACGTAGTTTCAGTTGAAAAAGATTTAGTTTCTAACTTTCAATGCCACCAGTGTGCTAGCTCACATGCCAGAAGTTACTGGATGTTCGTCACTTTGGAACGGTGTGGTTTTAAGACATAATCATGAAAATACACATAGAACCAACTACATTGAACCTAGACTTTGTCTTTATATGTTGTTGTATTCTCTTTCTCTTTTATGGCTAATTTTGTTTTTTACTCTATTGTAGGAACTGACTCCTCATCCAGGTTGAAGCAGCTGGGTATGGAGTTCACTGTTTGGGTTTTTAAACATGTAAGCGGATCACAATATGTTTCACATGCAAATTAGTTCTTGTATTTAGCAGCTGGGTATGGAGTGCACCAGAGAGTTTGTATTTAGTTACTAAGGCATACACCAGAGGGAGGAGTTGTTTTTATATTACTATTTGTTTCTGCATTTGTGCTTTCTGATAAGTGTGATGCATGTGCGTGTACCCTATATGTATGTAAATGATTCACTCATATAAGTCTGCTGCATTATAAAATCCTTAGCATTTTCAGCTTAATCATACGAATGTTCATTGTGCAACTAAAAGACAGTACTCAGCTGAACTAGTTGAGCTAATTAATTGTCTCACATCCAAAGAGTGTCTTGTTAGTTGATTCTACTGCAGAAGAAATATAAACCCTTTTCTTGATGTCTGAAGTACAAACTAAAGACTTCTCATTCTTAATGTGACTTATGGACGTATGTAAAGTTGTGCATATATCAGTTTTTGTCACTATTTGATGATGACCATGTTTGCCTTCAATGCTGGCATTTATTAACCAAAACAGTTACAGTTATTGATAGTTCTTACTTCTTAGTATGGGGTCTTCGGAGTTTTCCATAATCCATAGTGGTTCTTCACTATGAGCCAAATTTCTCCGTTTTGATGTGTTGACACTTGACAATAAATGTTTGAACTTGTTATAGCTGAATGCCTTTTCCCCATCATGTATTTCTGTCATGTTGCAGGCTAGAATTGATCAACTGAAGCTGATGGGCCCTATAATTCTTACTGGAATCCTGAAAACGTTGGATAATTCCCCGTCGGTGGATTCAGGCCTGTCCTTTTACGCTTGTTAAACCTTTTGCTCTTACTTTATCTAGAGGAAATGGAACGAATTGTTGTTAACATGAAGCGGTTGGTTGTTCTAACTGTCATCATGCCATGCATGCATGCAGATTCTGTTGCCAGGGAGACCAGAAGTTTTTGTTTTCAAGCAATTGGATCGCTTGCACAACGGATGCCTCAACTGTATAGGTACTTAATTTACTAATTTAGTCATCCTTACTCTTCGCGTTGCCAATCTATATATATTAATGATGTTATGGCGGTCACCATTTTAGAGATAAAATTGATGTGGCTGTTCGGCTCTTCGATGCTTTGAAGCTTGAGTCCCAGTATCTTCGCCTGGTTATTCAAGAAGCAACAAGTTCCCTTGCTGTTGCATACAAGGTTTTATATTGATTGTTGATGAATTTTCTTTTTTTGAGTTTTAATTCCGTATTTAAATCTGTTGTGATTGCGGTTTTGTTTGAGCCTCAGGATGCCCCCTCAAATGTGCTGAAGGATGTGGAGATGCTCTTGTTGCGGAATTCACAAGTGGTATATGCATCTATATGCTTCTCCCTGTTCTGTACTCGTAGTCATAAGTCATGTTCCTCAACTTTTTAAAAATGAGCTTGATCTTTCACAAAGAATTAATCTGTTCTTATGTTTGGAGCATTAGGAACAAAGTGAAGTACGCTTTTGTGCTGTAAGATGGGCTGTGTCCTTGTTTGACTTGAAGCATTGTCCGAGCCGGTTTATTTGCATGCTTGGAGCTGCAGACTCAAAACTGGATATAAGGTAGCTCGACTTTCTTATATCAATTCGTGGCTTCTATAGGATTCCATGAATCACCTTGAATTGCAATCAGAATAGTCCTTGTCTGTTGTTCATTTCAGTGTAAAAGAATAATTAATTTATGAAAGTGGTTAAGTACTATGAAGTACAAATTATGAAATTGAATGTGCATTTCTCTTAATTTCTTGGATGAGTTACTGATCAGTTGGGTTAGACTGAGGACATAATGTTTCTTACTGCTGTTTTGAAGGATTTTGCAATTGCGAATAACAAAAGCCTATTTTGTTTCTACTGCCACTTGTGCTGTTGCAGTTTCACTCAGTTATTGTTTGATGTTTAATTTTAGATAATTCCTCACCCCAGTTCATGTTTTCCCTGCATGAACAAGTATTAGAAGAATATATAATTCTCTGAGGATATGGACACATCACAAAGGCAGCAACCGAAGAGGGACTCCATTCCTTTCCTGCTGCACTTTTTTGTTGTTATAATGAAGAGAGTAATAGCAAACTTAGTCATTTAAAATTGAAAGTGAGAGAAAAGATTTTTAGAAGCACATCTAATTTGGCTTTTCTGTTTTTCTTTTCTTATATTTTTTAAATGCAAACACCTAGATGATGCCATATGATACAATGTATTTTCTTCTTTGACATGCTTTCATTGAACAAGCAACACTTCATTAACATGCAGGGAAATGGCATTAGAAGGTCTATTTCCTGGTGAAGAGCAGAGGAAGACTGTTTTGCAGAACATCTCATCTGAATACCCACAACTTTCAGACATGCTAAATTTTATACTTGAGCAGCAACCAGCTATACTAAATGCTAGTGCAGTAGGCGACACTAAGCTTCTTTTTCCATCCAAAACTTATGCCGCGATGATAAAGTTCTTGTTGAAGTGTTTTGAGGCCGAGGTGTTAAAGACAAGGCCATCTGAAGACTCTTTCTTACAATCAGTGGATAGATTATGTTTACTTCTGGAACATGCCATGGCCTATGAAGGGTCTATTGAGTTGCACGCTGCAGCTTCCCGGGCAATTGTCACTGTGGGATCTAACTTTCCTGAGGTAGATTTGTTCAATGGAAGAAACATGACTTGCACACCATTTCTTTTGATCTAGTTTCCTTTCCATAATATATCAGAATTTTCTTTTCTGATTTTTGTCTTATGGATGGCAGATGATAGCATCTCGCTACTCCCAGAAAGTTCTATGGCTTAAGCAATTTCTCAATCATTTGGATTATGAGACTCGTGAATCTGTTGCTCGTTTACTCGGACTAGCTTCCTCTACTCACCCTGTATCTTCTTTGAATGAACTTATTGGTGAACTGTTATCTTCAATCGCTGGACCACAAAAACTAAGGTATTTTCACTGTCATCCACATAGGTTAATTCATCATTCTATTGCTGTCTAAGTGACTGACCAACCTGCATATATAGGTTCGAAACTCAACATGGACAGCTATGTGCTTTGGGATATGTCACAGCAAATTGTATGCTGGGAACCCCCCGTGTAAGCTCCTCTTTGTGTGTAATATGTGGCTGATCTTTGCAGTGAACATGAATCTAAAACATCCTTATATTATACTCCCTCTGCGCAATCTCATCTTCCCACTTCCGTTCTTTGTTTGTCCCAGTCTTATCTTCCCATACCTGAAGTGGAAAATCTCTATCCTACTTTATTCATTATCTTTCCTACCTTATTTTTTGTCTCTCATACATTATTAACTATATGTCATTCCACCTTATATTTTCTAAATTTCTAATTATTTATATAATTTACTCTTAAATCCCATGCGGAGCTCAATGAGAAGATGAGCATGTGATTGGGTGAGTGTATTTCACTTACAGAACCAAATAGGTTTAAAGTTTCCCCCACTTTGGAAATGGCTACTATGCATGTCGGGGCATACTTTTTGTCAAATTCCAATGGAAGTTATGAAAACATACTGTCTCTCCAACAAAAATTAGGCATGTCCAAACTCCAGATGTTTTCCAAGTTGCAATTTTTTGAACTTTTTATCATGTTACCGTTTCCTTGTTTTTGTCCGTCCGCTTAATGTATCCATTTGTTTCTTCTCGTTCTTTGTTTTCTTATTCCTGTGTGTTCCAGATAATGGATTTTCGGATTTGGCCCACAAAGCATAGACTTTTCCTCTTACTCATGGGCCTTTTCTCTGATTAAATTTGTCCGAAGTATATACTTTATGGTAATGGTAAATCCAGAGCGAAATATCTAAATCCAGTGTAAGCAGTTGGTAATTGTCAAATAGACCCTTCATGATCAATTAGCCTTAGATTAACGAAAGCAAACAAAATGTCTGAGAACAAAGTTAGTATATACTTTAAGCCTTGCCCCTTACTGTTTATCAAATGTCAGAAACCTGAGCCAACCCAAATATAGATTATTAATAATATTATGGGCAAAACACCATGAAGAAAAAACAATAATATGGCAATTTTGTTTTGAAATTATTTTCGTGCTGTATGGCCTGGAGGCTAGCTGACTAAACTAGCTACCAGAAGGAAGAGAGCAGAAAAGGATTGGAGAAGGTTATTGGGTTTGAAGGGAAAAAACCTCTTTTAATTTTCATTCTAAAATTTTGTTAAACGGCAAAATTTCCTTGGAATATGTATTTTCTCTGGATTTATCAGTGCCCTATATGTACCAAGACTTCCTTGAAAAAAGCACAAGACCTTTCTCATGTTTGTGCTTGTGAATCTAATTGATATAGTTATTTTGATAAAGGGTTGCTCTTGTTTGTTTACTCCAACCATTGCATGTTTGACTCCTGTAGATTTGGGTGGCGGAGTTGCCTCAACTTTTCTCTTTTTTCTTGTTTTTCTTCTCCTAGATCTCAGAGTTGCAGCTTCAGAATATTCTGAAATGTCTGGTTGACATTGTTAACTCCGAAACTGCTGCATTAGCTTCTGTAGCAATGCAAGCTCTGGGTCATATTGGAATATGTATTCCACTGCCTCTGGTTGTTGTCGATGCTACTACAACAGGTAAAATTGATATTTTTCTGCTTGCATACTCATTCAATATCTGACACGATTAACTTGCTGCTGTTGTGAAACTCATGCACGGATGACTCGTGTATCTTACATTATATGCTGCAGTTTCCATTTGGACAATTTTAACTGAAAAGTTACGCAAGCTACTATCAAGTGATGATATCAAAGCAGTTCAGAAAATTGTTATAGCATTGGGACATATGTGTGTGAAAGAATCATCTTCTGAGCATCTGAATACCGTTCTTGATCTAATTTTCAGTCTTTGCCGGTCTAAGGTGAGTGACAAGCCTTTTGAAATTTAACTGAATACCCTTGCGTCATCCTTATTGATTCAACCCCTTCCCTTGCAAAAACAAAAGATGAGTTTCATAGGGAAGTAGTTGTGTAGTTTTAGAGTGAGAAAGGAAAACCCATGTTTTTTAAAAGTTGTTAATACACTTCCGCTGCCGTTAAATTTTCGAGCAGGTTGAAGACATCTTATTTGCCGCTGGGGAGGCACTATCATTTTTGTGGGGAGGTGTCCCTGTCACAACTGATATGATTCTCAAAACTAATTATTCATCGCTATCTATGAGTTCTAACTTTTTGATGGGAGATGTGTCCTCGTCTTTGCCTATAAAGTCCTTAATGGAGGGAACTGTTGGTGATTACCACGTTACAGTTGGAGATGCAATTACGAGAAAGTTGTTTGATGCTCTTCTGTACAGTAGCAGAAAAGAGGAGCGCTGTGCTGGAACTGTCTGGCTGCTGTCGCTAACAATATACTGTGGCCAAAATCAGAGTATCCAACAATTGCTCCCAGACATCCAGGTCTGTGCTAATTAATGGTTGAATGTGTGCTTGGACCTCTAAATTCTAAAGTTTCATTTATCGCACGCACATATTAGTAAGGACTTTTTGTTCGGATTAGGAATTTGGGCAGGCTCAATTCCATTGCTAAGAACCCAAGCAAATTTCAGGATCTTATTACCCTATTTATTCAGTTTGGCATACATGATAGAGCACAGAAGCACAGAGAAACATTCATTCTAGGTATCAGGGAACCCTTTGTTTGCCTTATATGTTTCTGAGTGTATCTTATGTCGGCGTGTTCGTTGTATTAGCCCGATCCAAAATTTCAGATTATCTCGGATCTGATAAAGCCCAACCAGTCCGATAATAATAATAAAAAATACGGAGTAGTTGTGGTCATCATCAGTCTTCTGAATTTTGTGGCAACTCTTTAAATGATTGAAATTGTATGTACAACTATTTATTTGACTCTATGTCGGCCACTCTGCCAAGATGAATAACGGACTAAGCCTAGAGGTCTTTGCTTGTAATCTTTGTCCTTCATATTCAATATTTATTCATGATGAGTAGTTGTGGGCATCATCGGTCTTTGGTTCACAGCATATTTTCTTATGATGCCTTTCGTATAAGTGCAGGAAGCATTCTCTCATCTTATCGGAGAGCAGAATGAACTTACGCAGGAGTTGGCATCTCAGGGCCTTAGTATTGTATATGAACTTGGAGATGGTGGCATGAAACAAAACTTAGTTAATGCACTTGTTGGGACCCTAACTGGTTCTGGGAAGAGGAAAAGGGCAGTTAAGGTGAGGATTAATAGCTTTTCTTTGTTCTCAGCGTGCTTGCATGTATTCAACTGTTTTGTTCTCACTCTGTTTCTGTCCGGTTCTAACAGCTTGTTGAGGACACCGAAGTGTTCCAAGAGGGTTCCTTTGGTGAAAGCCCAAGTGGTGGAAAACTGAGCACGTACAAGGAGTTGTGCAGCCTTGCTAATGAGATGGGGCAACCGGACCTA
Source organism: Plantago major (assembly GCA_026545765.1). NCBI lineage: Eukaryota > Viridiplantae > Streptophyta > Magnoliopsida > Lamiales > Plantaginaceae > Plantago > Plantago major. The sequence continues at coordinate 101,287,259 of CM048841.1, read as the reverse complement.
ATTTATAAGTTCATGGATTTGGCCAATTATCAGGCTTCTCTTAATTCTAAAAGAGGTGCTGCCTTTGGTTTCTCAAAAATAGCAAAGCATGCTGGGGATGCACTAAAACCTCACCTTCGTGCATTGATTCCGAGATTAATTCGCTATCAGTATGATCCTGATAAGAATGTGCAGGTATGGTCCTTCAGTTTGTTAGATAAGAATGGTACTTTGGCTGCTATCTGTTTCTGGTTTCATTTAGAAAAATCAAATCTGTTCATTTCATGAAGTTAACACAAATCAACCCCATTAGATTACTTCTGTACTGAACTCTTGATAAGTCATTCTCTGTTTCTTTTAAACCGTCCTTTTTGGTGAATAATCCAAGATGCGATCTCCCATCTTTTAATATTTATTTTTGGCCCTTTTGAGTGCCTTCGACCTTTGTCCTGATTTGTAATCTGATCCAGGATGCCATGTCGCATATCTGGAAATCACTGATAGCTGATTCGAAGAGAGCCATTGATGACCATTTTGATCTTATTATTGAGGATCTATTGATACAATGTGGATCTAGACTTTGGCGTTCCAGGGAAGCTTCTTGTCTTGCTCTGGCAGATATACTTCAAGGACGGAAATTTGATCAGGTTCCCATTTTTTTCTCCGTTCTATAATTTGAAGTGTCCCTTGTTACAAAAGGACATGGTATCATCAATCTCTCACTCACGTGCTATGTTATGTGACAGGTTGAGAAGCATTTGAACAAGATATGGACAGCTGCTTTCCGAGCCATGGATGACATAAAGGAAACTGTTAGAAATGCTGGTGATAGATTATGTCGTGGCGTTACTTCATTAACTGGGAGGTTATGTGATGTGTCTCTTACACCAGTCCAGGAAGCAAGACAAACAATGGCTATAGTTTTGCCTCTGTTGCTAACTGATGGCATAATGAGTAAAGTAGACAGTATCCGCAAGGTGGCAATTGGTATGGTTACAAAGCTAGCAAAGGTGAGGACAAAGACTAAATCTTACTATTTTCCAGTCAAAGTTGGTAGCTCTGAGTTGAAATAATCCGGTGTTATGCGCAAGTGGTTATATAATGTTTCACTTTTCTGATCATATGGAAAGTTTATTTACATACTTTTGAATGTATTTCTCCGTTGTCTAACAGGGTGCGGGTGTCGCTGTTCGGCCATATTTGAGTGATCTTGTTTGTTGTATGTTGGAAAGTCTGTCAAGCCTTGAAGACCAAGGAATGAATTATGTTGAGGTCTGGATGATTCTATGAAACTCGTTATGTTACACAGCTCTGGATGCTAATTGCATGTTTTCCTGTTTCCCGGGATTGATTATTCCATAACGTTCAAGGCTGGAAGTCACTGGTGACACTCCACTGCAATCATTGTTACATTTTCTCATACTATTTTGTTCTCCTTTTCTATTTCCTTTCAGTTGCATGCAGAAAATGTCGGGATACAAACTGAAAAACTAGAAAACTTGCGAATTTCAATAGCCAGAGGATCTCCAATGTGGGAAACTCTTGAATTCTGCATAGATGTTGTTGATTCCCAGTCGCTGGAAGTATTGGTTCCACGCCTTGCCCAGCTGGTCAGATCTGGAATTGGCTTGAACACGAGGTACTTTATGCAACTAATTATTCTCTTAAAACTCATACAGCCTTGTGATGTTGTCTAGCATGAGCAGCTTCATCTAAATATTATTTTTTCAATTTCATGTCTTGGAGAAATGTTAATAATTGTGAATTGGGATGACTGTAAAAATAAATATGTTATAGCGTATTGCCAGGGACATTTGTGTTTTTGAGGTTAAAAAACATTGAGTATTATATATGAATGTGAGCATAGTTAATTTACTAAAAGCATTTTTTTGGTTTAACTTGGACTTGTTCCAAATTTCTAAATTGAATGGGATAACTAGGTTTAAGCTTGTTGTCTGTGCTGTGTAATAGTGGAACATGAAAACAAGTTGGTTTTTTATTACTTTCCCCATCACCCTCGTGTGTGATAGCATATGCTCCTCACTCCTGCAGTTGTCATTTCTGACTTTAACTTCCACAAAAGTGCTATTACAGATGACAAATGTTCTTTACAATTTTGGAGTAATTTGCTGCGCGTTTCATGCGAATATTGCTATTCCTCAAACTAGTGCTGTATTATGAGTAATCAGTTTCAGGGAATGATCTATTCTATTGGAAATGGAATACTTAGTAAAACACAGAACTTTTCACTAATCTATGTTGTATCAATGGTGAAATATGTGTACTTTATCCTACAGATGTCACATTGCTTATCCTTTTAGAATCCCAGTTCTAACCCATGGGTAATTTAAACTCGTATCCTATCCTTTCATGTCTTGGTAATGTCAACTTGTCATCGCAGTGTTGACTTTCGTTGAAATGGGGACTGCTATTTTACTTGTTCCTAAACCCATGCCGCCAATAGATAAATTGATTTTATTGAGATATTCCAGGGTAGGTGTAGCAAATTTTATCAGCTTGCTTGTTCAGAAAGTTGGAGATAGCATCAAGCCATTCACCAATCCGCTACTGAGGCTCTTACTTCCAGTTGTGAAAGACGAAAGAAGTGCTTCATCAAAACGTGCCTTTGCAAATGCATGTGCACTTGTTTTGAAGTATGCAATTCCATCCCAGGCGCAGAAATTGATTGAAGATACATCAAATTTGCACTCTGGGGATCGAAATGATCAAATTTCATGTGCAATCTTGTTAAGAAGCTATGCATCAACAGCTGCTGATACACTGAATGGATATCATGCCATTATTGTTCCAGTTATTTTCGTTTCAAGGTGAGTTGGTTTCCTTCAGAAAATTCTAACCCCGTCTACATTTCCATCTCCCTTGCCAATTATAATTTAACTAACTTCTTATAAAGCAAGTGTATATACATGGGGAAGCTATCACTTAGAGAATATGCGGTGTGAGTTGTGACTTCTATATTTTTAAACAGACAATTTATTTCCTCTTTCCCTTTGACTTTCGATGATCATGCAGACTGTAGAAAGGGCTGCACGTGCAAATTACATGCCAAGTTTTTAAACATCTGCATTTGCACTTCTGATCATGTAGGCTTTTTCTTTTTAGCTTGATCATGTTCATCTTTCTACAATCTAGTTTTTGTGAAACGAACTGTAGCTAGATTAGAAAACTTAAAGTTTAGAAAATGTAGGTTTGATTTCAGAAAATCTAGATTTTTTCTTTGAAACAATAATCTTTATCATCATTCATCTGCATTTATGCCTTCCCTATGGTTGAATAATCCGTAGCAGATCAATAGGTTAGTGATGCAGTAACGTAAACTTTCAACTTTCATTTGTTTTATTCTTTCAATTGGCATCAACTCCCTTGTCTCAAGCGAGGAAAAACTAATGGGATTCATCTGCAGATTTGAAGATGATAAGGCCATCTCGAGTCTATATGAAGAACTATGGGAGGAAAACATGAGCAGTGAACGGTTAACCCTTCAACTCTACTTGGGAGAAATTGTTGCTCTCATTAATGAAGGAATCATGTCATCCTCATGGGCGGGCAAAAAGAAGGTACGTCTAATTAATTAGTTACCTTTTGTTTTCTGTTTCTCTTGCTCATGGTATCTATAGAACGTAGAAGTATTTCTGTGTTTCCAGGCATTCTCCTTATAGATGATTCATGTTGCTATCGGCAGAAATTATAAACTGAATGGTTCTTTTTGTGGAATGTGCAGGCATCACAAGCAATTTCTAAACTCTGTGAAGTCCTTGGTGAAGAATTATCTTCACATCATGATGAGTTGCTTACTTCTCTTATGAAGGAACTTCCTGGGCGTTTATGGGAGGTAGACATATTTTCATTTCAACCCAATTAATCTGCGTTCGTGGGCGCTCGCACACTGCATTATTATAAGGTCCTTTAGCTTTTGATCTAAGCAGAGAGCACATTTGCATGATCTGAGCCTTTTAACAAATAAAGCAATCTGGGCTATGATATTCAGAATAAGAAGCATACTGAATCATGAACATGGAATGATCTTTCTCTAGTTGACCACTTACCCCCCAACCAACACACAGAGTCACAGACACATAAATGTTAGAGATATCACATTTGTGTCTCAAGACTCTCAACAGACAACAATAGTGTTACTGAATGTGCAAAAAGTGACATCCATGACTTGGCTGCTTGGTGATGTCTTAGTTTCATTGACATGCACGCATATCGCCTACCAACTACTTTTATTGAAGGGTTTTATTGCTCCCAGCTCTAAACTATCACATTTTATTAAAAACCCATTATTATTTGCCGCAAAGAAATTACTCAGCCCCATGATTGGACAAACTTAGCCGTCTTCATTTTTAAATTAGTTAAATATACAATGGGAGTTTGGGACCATGGTTTGGTACCAAAGATGTAGATGGTCCCGCATCATGGTGTTGTGTAGTTATCAATTGTATCATCAACATTGAGTATTAGTTTGTACCCGCATCAGGTACTATAAGTACCAATGCGCGGTACCATCGTTTAGTAGCAATAACCTAAATGGTACAAGACTATGCTGCCAACTACTTATTGCAGGTTGACAGAATATATTATTCAATACTTATTCTCTCTTACACCTGGTACCAACGTATCGTACCATATTTTGAATCATACCTATTGTTAGTGCAAGTCAAACACTAGTGAGTATAAGGGGTATATAAGGAAATCTACAAACGATGTAATTTATAAAGGGTTGAAACTTGAAAGATACTTCATCCAATATTTGGACCCCAGAGAATTTTTCCATTTGTACATAAGGTTCTAAACAATTTGACTGACATGGTCTGGGAATATAATTTGCCTAGCGCTTGACAAGCCATGTTCAGTAATTTTATACTTGTGCCTATCACTTGACAGGGGAAGGATGCAGTCTTACATGCATTATCTGCTCTTTGCAAATCGTGCCATAAAGCAATCTCTGCTTCCAATCCAGATGCTCCTAATGCTATACTGGGTCTTGTGACTTCTGCATGCACAAAAAAAGCACAGAAGTATCGTGAAGCAGCTTTTAGCTGTCTTGAGCAGGTATGCAATGCTGCACTGTATTGTTACTTCCATTCTCTTTAGCTTTGAATATGATTTTTTTTCTTCGCCTGTTGAATAACCGAGGATATATATTTTCTTTGCCTGTTGAATGACTGAGGATATATATACACATTGATCATTGATGTTTCAGTTATGCCTATCAGTGGTGAAATTTGAGATCTTCCAGTGGTTTTTACTCCACTAAACAACTCATTTGAAAGCGCTGACTGCCTCCCCCATAGGCCATAACGAAAAATATGATCAATGTGAAAATGAAGAAAAATAGCGATGAAATGAGCTCGTAAGAACAAATTATTAGATACTGACACTTTGTAAGAACTGTGTAATCTTTCTGATTACAGTCAGGTTGAAGTTGCTCAAAAAAATAACAAAACTTAAAAAACCTGAACGGCTGAACCCATGAGTCCATGACTAGTAATGTTTTGGTTCGCTAGTTTATGCCGATAATTTTGGTTAGAAATATATATGTATGTCCTTTGAGATTAATACTTAGAAGATTGTTGAGCTTGTGATTTATGCTGGGTTCTTCCTTTATTTTTGTACCTCAACAAATTATGTTATATCTAAAGCTTCTTGTGGGTTTGTAGGTCATCAAAGCTTTCAATGATCCACTGTTCTTTAACACCATTTTTCCATCACTTTTGGAAATGGGAAATTCCCTTACTCAAACAAAGACAGGCCAGTTTTCGGTGACGAATGATTCTAAAACAGGTATACCCTTTTCCTGCCATGATCACTTCAAAAAGAGAGTTGTAGAATTATAGTTTGGTAATACTTCTTTTTACGTTGGACCTTGATTGGACGTATGTATTACTTAGCATTAGTTTGCTTTCTCGTGTGAATGCTGAACTTGAATTTATAGGTTCTCAGACATCGTATCGTGCCCATCCCTCTCTTATGTATTTCAGATCGAAGTTCTTAGGTTCTTTAGAACATCTGAAAATAATTATAAATGTTTCTTATATTTTGTTTCTAATTGGACATTTCTTTTCCTTGCAAGTGCAGAAATAATTGAATGTGCTAGCCTATGTTGAACTTAAATACAACATATTATATTTAGTCTGAAGTCTGAACACTAGTTGATACTTCCCTCTTGCAGATGCAGGCGAGAAAGATAATTCTCCAGCTTTACATGAGAAAATATTGAATTGTGTTGCTGCATGTATCCACGTGGCACACATTGCAGATATTCTTGAACAGAAGAAGAGATTAGTTGATTTTTATTTGTTTTCCCTCTCCCCTAGTTTCCCATGGGCAGGTAGAGATGCGAAGTTTTCTCTATTAATACCCGCTCTGTTTGAGTATTTTAAGTCTAAACTTGCTGCCATGGTTGCGTTTTTTTTTTAACAGTTAAAATGGCGGTATTTTCATCTGTCAAAGAGCTTTGCTCCAAGCTACAAAACTGTATAAAGAACTTGCAAGAATCTGCAATGCTTACCGGCATAGCTGCTTTCATTCATGAGGTATCAGTTCATGAAGAAACCATCGTTCTTGTCCATGCCAAAACATAAAGCACTTTACTGACTCTAATTCCTCAATTTGCAGATATTCTACTCCATCTCCCCCGAATTGGTGCAATGCCTTCGTACAATAAAAATTGGACAGGTATGCCATTCTCTTCATATGCTTTCTTTGCTTGTCTACACTTGCAACTGTTATTGGGTTTATCCATTCAGTGTTAATTTGGTTAATGATAATGATGATTGTGAGCCGTTCTGCAGTGTGGCATTTATTTACAGTATAATGAGTTCGTAAAGTGTGCCCTGATTCTTTTTTTCTCTTCAATCTGATTTTATGGGCCAACTACAGGTTCATATTGCAGTTGCAGAATGTCTTCTCGAGCTGACTAATCTGTATAGAGACTTTCCTCCTGCTCAGTTGACAGAATTAGGGTTTATAGATGAGCTGATTTACTTGGCCGAAGTAGAGAAGAACGATCAGGCCAAGTCCTTGCTGAAGAAATGCATCGACATTCTAGGGATACAGAAAAGGAACGGTAAAACCCCGAGTTAGAGATACTAACATCATCTGTGTGCATAGCAGAGAAGTTACAAGCAATATGATATTGTTGGTTACTTGGTTTTGTACAGCCTACCTTTGGCACAAAGCGTAAACATAGCTTCACAGAGAACACACAGATAGATTTTGTTCACCCGTTCTTGATGGATGGGTTTCACATTCTCTTAGAGCATTTCACAGATAGATTTTGTTTACCTGTACTATGCAGAAAGTAGTGAAAACTAAACTGCAGAATATGCATGTAGTATGTAGATCACAGGTTGACAAGGCACTGATACTATCAAACTATATATATGGGAAAATTATATATACCACCCCTGCAATATGCCCCCTTGTCACATTAGTCCCTTCTATTCAAACAATTATAGATACATTCATTTTTTACACACGAAAAAAATGTAATTACAGATAGGTCTAAAAGTCAATTTTTTCACCCATTTTATCTTTTCTTTATAATCCAATAATTCATTAATTATTCCTTATTGCAAAATAAACCCCAAAATATTTTTTAACACTCACAGACAAAGTCCAACATTTTTTATTATTAAAAATTACTACCCACCATCTCCAACAACCTTCCACCACCTCCAACCACCATCTTCCACCACCTCTAGCCACCATTTCCACCACCTCCAACCTCCTCCTTCCTCCATTCTTCATCTTCTTCGAGAAAAAAAATCCTTATTCTTCTCCAAAAAAAGTTTCGATCGGAGATATTTTACCACTCTGATCGGAGCTATGTACACTGGAGCTGAATTACACCGCTCCAATCGAAGCTGTAAAACAGCTCCGATCGGAGCTTTTTTTTTGAAGGAAGAAGAAGATGGAGGAGGAAGAAGGAAAAAAAATTGATTATGTTTTGAAAAATTAATTTTATTGGGGTTTAATTTATAATAATATTAAGTCATTATTGCAATTTATAAAATATTAGAGTGTGTAGTAAATTGAAGATTGTAAATTGCAACCAAGTTCAATTAATTTTCTTTTCCATTTATTTTATTTCTTGTCAACTCAAAAATGGGGTTTTGGATGTATCTGTAATTGTTTGAATAGAAGGGACTAAACTGTAATTGGCCCAAATTTAAGGGGTAAAAAATATAATTTTCCCTATATGTATTGACATGACGGGGAAAAATAGGTGATTTTTTGGTTATTCCGGTTTCTGCATAATGCAAATTTGAACTTCACTGTTGAAGTGATGGGCCTTAAACACTTCCACCATTATAATTCTACAGGTAGGGTTGTTAAAACCTAGCCAACCGAAGTTGTAAGTTCAGGTACATGCCCGTACCTGTTTAGTACCCGTAAAGAGAGTATCCAAACAATACCTATCTCGAAACGAAATCTACAGCGGTGCCAATCCAGTAAATTTTTTTACGATGAGGATTAATACACTATAATGTGAAATGTCCAACTGAAATTATCATCAAAATACACTGAAACTAATTGAATTTGGTGTAATAAGTATTTTTGGAAATATATTTGTTTTTGAAAAATTAATTCATTTGGTGCAATACCAATTATCTAAGGTATACTTTTTCTTATCGGAAATCTATCCATAATAACTTCAGTGGTAAGTCGATTGCTCTGGATTATTGGATGAATAATCATCGGTAAGTATTCCGGTTAATACAAAGTTAAGATGTTTGACCAACGGAAAAGGCTACCAATTAGGTACAATAGCATATCATGAATAATTGTAAAGGCTCAAATTGATTTGTGGCTATATCGTTACATGAAAATAATACCCAGACATGCCGAAAGTACATATGCAGGCCACATATGATTAGTAGATATCGTAATGGCCCAAAACCAAATCGGTGTTCGATTAGTGTTCGGATGTTACAAAATGATACTCTCGGAGAACTTCATACATTAAGATTAGCGTGCAGTTTTATGCGAAAAGTTAAAATAATGATAGAATATATAAAAGGTGGGTAAATGTGTATTTTTAAAGGCAAAATGTGTAATTTGAGTGTAAAGTTGATATTGTTTATTATTTGTTGTGTGTGGGATAACTTCCTTTTTTTAGTAATGTATAAAGTTGTGGGACAATTAAAAATGACAAATGTATGAAGTTCTGCGGTACGGAGGGAGTACCCAAGCCAAGAGGCCAAAACCTGCTTGAAAATAACGTCCTCCTCCATTTGTTGACAAGCAGATAGAACACTTACAGAGCATCCAAAACCCTAGCCGGAAAACCTCAATCCGGCCAACAATGGAAGACGTATCAGAGGGCAAAGACTTCTCCTTCCCAATCCAGGAAGAGAACATCCTCTCATGGTGGAACGAAATCAACGCCTTCCAAACCCAGCTCGATCGCACTTCCCACTTACCCGAATACATCTTCTACGACGGCCCTCCGTTCGCCACCGGCCTGCCGCACTACGGCCACATCCTTGCCGGCACCATCAAGGACATCGTCACTCGCTACCAGACCATGACCGGTCACCACGTGACCCGCCGATTCGGGTGGGATTGCCACGGGTTGCCGGTCGAGCACGAAATCGATCAGAAATTGGGGATTAAGAGCAGAGAGGATGTGATGAAGATGGGGATTGGGGCTTACAATGAGGAGTGTAGGGGGATTGTGCAGAGGTATGTTGGGGAGTGGGAGAAGACTGTTATCAGGATGGGGAGGTGGATTGATTTTAAGAACGGGTATAAGACGATGGATTTGGGGTTTATGGAGACTGTATGGTGGGTGTTTGCTCAGTTGTTTAAGAAAGGCCTTGTTTACAGAGGCTTTAAGGTTGTGACTTGTGACTTCTATCCTGTCTTGTGATTCATTTTTTCAGTTGTGTGGAATTGATTAGGGATTTTGATGTTGATTAAATTGCGGAAACGAAAGGTTTAAGCTAAAGAAATGATCTTTTATAGAATCTACTTAGTTTTTATTGTTATTGATTGTGCAGTTGTGTAAGAAAGGCCTTGGAGGCTTTAAGTTTTTGCTTCTATCCTGTTTTATGATTTTAAGCTGAAGAGATGACCTTTTATAGAATCTTATCAGTTTTATTGGTATTGATTGCTCAGTTGTATAAGAAGGCCTTGTTTATAGAGGCTTTAAGGTTGTGGCTTCTATCCTGTTTTGTGATTCTTTGTTCAGTTGTGTGGAATTGATTAGGGAATTTGATGTTGTTCAAATTGCAGAAACGAAAGGTTTAAGACTTTAAGCTGAAGAAATGACCTTTTATATAGAATCTATGGTGTTGTTGATTGTCTTCAAACACAGTTGGCTTTTGCTGTTCTATGTTGACTATCATTTTTATCGTTGTGTAGATGGTATTTTTGTATTGATATGGTTTATTTACGGAATTTGATACTGGTTAGATTGCGGAACCAAAGCTTTAAGCGGAAGAATTAATCTATTCTCATTCAGCTTAGTTTTATTGTTTTTATTCTACTCGGTTGCATAAGAAAGGTGCTTGTTTTCGGAGGTTTTAATGTTCGGGTTTTTGAAGTAATGTATCAATTTGATTTATGATATTTTTTAGTATTGTCTTTAGATGATATTTTCGCAGTGATATGGTTATACAAGGAATATGATACTGATTAAATTGCATCAAAAGGTTTAAGCTGAGGAACAAAGTCAGTCATATAGATTCGGTTTTTATTGTTATTGGTTGCTTGTAGATTTGAGAAGTGGGACTTCTTTCATAATGCATCTAATTGATTTATGAATTCCTTTTTTCGTAATGTGGGACTTTCTGTGTCTGACTATCATTTCTGTTTTGTACTCGGATGGTGTTTTTGTAGTGATATTGTTTATTTAAGGAATTTGATATCCAATTATCCATTACATTGTGTAAAAAAGAAAGCTTTAAGCTGAAGAACTGATGTTGTATAGAGTCTACTTAGTCTCTATTGTTATGACTTACGATTGCTTTTCAAACACAGTTAACTTCTGATGTTTTATATGTCTAGTTACTGGTTTTGATCTTTTGACACTTTTGCAGGTTATGCCATATAGTACAGGTTGCAAAACTCCACTGTCCAATTTTGAGGCCACTTCGAACTACAAGGAAGTGCCTGATCCGGAAATATTGGTGTCGTTCCCTGTGATTGATGATCCGGATTCTGCAAGTTTTGTTGCATGGACCACTACACCCTGGACTTTACCATCTAACCTTGCTCTCTGTGTCAATGCAAGTTTTACGTATGTGAAGGTCCGCAACAAGTTCAATAAGAAAGTATTCATTGTTGCTGAATCACGATTGGCAGAGCTTCCTGTTGAAAAGGCCAAGAAAGCCTTGCCTGATGGAGTTGCTAGTTCTGAGAATTCAAATCCCAAGGCCAAGTCTGCTGGTGGTAAAGCAAAGAGTGTTGACACTTACGAAGTTCTGGAAAAGGTGACTGGGGCTTCGCTTGTTGGAAGGAAGTATGTACCTTTATTTAATTACTTTCAGGATTACAGTGAAGTAGCATTCAGGGTTGTTGCAGATAACTACGTGACTAGTGATAGTGGTTCTGGAATTGTTCATTGTGCCCCTGCATTTGGGGAAGATGATTACCGTGTTTGTATGGAGAATGGCATAATTAACAAGGGTGAGACGCTTGTTGTAGCAGTTGATGATGATGGTTGCTTTACTGAGAGAATCACCGACTTTAGCAAGCGTTACGTTAAGGAGGCAGATAAAGATATTATCCAAGCAGTTAAAGATAAAGACAGGCTTGTCAAATCTGGAAGCTTTACTCATAGCTATCCGTTCTGCTGTCGATCTGATACACCTCTAATTTATAGGGCAGTTCCCAGCTGGTTTGTTGCTGTGGAGAAGATTAAAGATAAATTACTAGAGAATAACAAACAGACTTACTGGGTTCCTGATTTTGTAAAAGAAAAGCGCTTTCACAATTGGCTGGAGAATGCCAGAGACTGGGCTGTGAGTCGAAGTAGGTTCTGGGGTACTCCAATTCCGATATGGATTAGTGATGATGGGGTGGACATTGAGGTCATGGATTCCATTGAGAAATTGGAAAATCTCTCTGGTGCCAAAGTAACAGATTTACACCGTCACAAGATCGATCACATCACAATCCCTTCGCCCCGTGGTCCTGAATTTGGTGTTCTTAGACGCGTCGAGGACGTGTTTGATTGCTGGTTTGAGAGTGGATCCATGCCTTATGCTTACATTCATTATCCGTTCGAGAATGTCGAATTATTCGAGAAAAATTTTCCTGGGCATTTTGTGGCTGAGGGTCTTGATCAGACTCGTGGGTGGTTCTACACTCTCATGGTTCTGTCAACTGCACTTTTTGATAAACCTGCATTTCGAAATCTCATTTGCAATGGGCTTGTACTGGCTGAGGATGGAAAGAAGATGAGTAAGAGACTAAAGAATTATCCTGCGCCCAAAGAAGTCATAGATGATTACGGAGCTGATGCAGTACGTCTATATATCATAAACTCCCCCGTTGTTCGTGCTGAGCCTTTGCGTTTTAAGAAGGATGGTGTATACAGTGTAGTGAAAGATGTCTTTTTGCCGTGGTATAATGCCTACAGATTTCTAGTGCAGAATGCTAAAAGACTCGAGGTTGAGGGACTTGCACCATTCACACCAATTGATCAGAACATTCTTCAGAAATCGTCAAATGTGCTTGACCAATGGATTAATTCTGCAACTCAGAGTCTGGTCTATTTTGTGCGCCAAGAAATGGATGCTTATAGACTATACACTGTTGTTCCTTATCTCTTGAAGTTTCTGGACAACTTGACTAACATTTATGTTCGGTTCAACCGAAAGAGACTGAAAGGTCGTACTGGAGAAGAAGATTGCAGAATTGCTCTCTCGACTCTCTACCATGTGCTTTTAACTGCGTGCAAGGCAATGGCTCCTTTTACACCATTTTTCACAGAAGTCCTCTATCAGAATCTAAGAAAAGTCGCCAAAGGTGCTGAAGAAAGCATTCACTATTGCAGTTTCCCTGAGGTGGCAGGGAAGGGAGGGGATCGTATTGAAGAAAGTGTCAATCGCATGATGACAATCATAGATCTTGCCCGTAACATTCGTGAACGTCACAACAAACCTCTGAAAGCACCACTTAAAGAAATGGTAATCGTACATCCTGATTCTGATTTCTTGAAAGATATTTCTGATAAATTAGGAGAGTATGTGCTTGAGGAACTTAATGTAAAGTCATTGGTCACTTGTGCTGACACTTTGAAGTACGCTACATTACGGGCAGAACCTGATTTTAGTGCTCTTGGGAAAAGACTTGGAAAGTCAATGGGTGTGGTCGCAAAGGCAGTTAAACAAATGTCAACTGAAGATATCTTGGCTTTTGAGAAAGCGGGAGAGGTTACAATTGCAACCCATGTATTGAAACTTGATGACATCAAGGTAAATCGTGAGTTTAAGCCCCCGGCTGGTGTGAAGGTGGAAGACATTGATGCTAAAGGCGATGGTGATATTTTAGTCATTCTAGACTTGCGAAGAGATGAATCGTTGCTTGGAGCTGGAGTTGCTCGTGAGATTGTGAACCGGATTCAGAAGTTGAGGAAGAAAGTTGCACTTGAACCTACTGACATTGTCGAGGTGTACTTCAAGTCACTGGATAAAGATGAAACAGCTTCTCAAGAAATATTAGATTCTCAAGAACAGTACATTAAGGATGTACTTGGTTCTCCATTGCTTCATTCGGATCTCTGTCCAGCTCATGCAGTCATTATTGCGGAAGAGACTTTCGATAAAGTCTCAGACAACCTCTTCTCTTTCACTATCATCTTGACTCGTCCAGCTTTGGTTTTCAACACAGATGGGCTGGTTAAGTTGTATGATGGAAATGCCAAGTTTGCACACAGATTGAAGACGTATTTGTTGTCGAGAGATCACCATACACTGAAGGCAGAGTTTCAGACTGGTGATGGTAAGATCAAATTTAACTGCATTGAAGATCAACCTTCAATGGAGGTGGTGGTGAATAAAGATGTATTCTTGACTGTTGGTGATTATTTCTCTAGCAAGAGAGCTCTGTGATTCAGTGATAGTGCTCGAGTTTATATTTATATTTTGCCCTGATTTTGCTGTAATTTTTTGCCATGAATTATTATTCTTCTTATGGATCTTCTTGGAAGATCATGTAGTTTCTGATTTTTAAAGCTTTCCTCTTGGATATCAAGAGAGTTCCTGGTTGATTGTACACTAAAAACTGCAATGTCTTTATGTCCCAGTTCTATGTTATAGTATACAATTTTGTGTTCCATGGATTCTGTAATTTCAGGTCTGTTTACTTATTAGCTTACTAGTGTATACCAGTTTCTTGGATGAGGCAATTTTCTTTGATGAGAGATTGGATCAACGTAACTTTTTTAACTACAAATATTACCTGCATTTTGTAAATATGTAATGTTGATTACGGTATGGTATCTCGTAAAAATTACTATTAATTAATAATACTCCCTCCGTACCGTGAATTTAGACCCATATTTCTTTTATGGACGTTCACAAATCTAGTCCAGTTAAAAAGTAGCAAAAAAGTATACTTACTAACTCAACTATCTCGTTTACTTTTTTCATTCTTTATCATTATATATCTTATCTCTCATACTTTTTTTATTCTTTATCATTTCTATTGCCAACAACAAACACTAAACAATTGGCTTTCTTAAAAACAGTGCTGAAAATAAAAGGGTACAGATTCACGGGACGGAGGAAGTAAAAGGTTTCATATATATATATATACAGTGGAATTTCAAAAAAAATATTATTTTATTATTTTATTAATTGAAGTCCAAATTTGTATTGGTCCCGAGTTGGGACTGGGCAAATTATTAATTTTATGGAGTATTTTGGTATAAATGGTTGAATCAGTACACAGTATAACAGTGAATGGACTGAAAAAGTTACATGGATGGGATCAATTTTCCCAACTTTGATTCCTTAATATTTCAGGGTATTAAGTTGAAATACTCCACTGCCCTCAATTCTTGGAAGCCTCTGTAATGCGGCTCAATGCCACTGCAGTTTTGGAGCCTGATGAACGACCTAAATAGTTGCTGATATACTGTCCGGCCAGCAAGAGCTTGTGCATGTCTATATTGGTTTTCACACCGAGACCGTGGAGCATATACACAACGTCCTCAGTTGCAACATTTCCGGAAGCTCCTTTGGCATAAGGGCAACCCCCTAGACCGGAAACTGATGAATCCACGACACTGATTCCCATCTGTCACAACAAATATGCAAAGTAGATGAGTTGAGTTTAGTTCAAATTTAGATGAAAGAAATTTGATCAAGAACTCATGGTACTCACTTGGATGGAGAGTAAAATGTTGGGAAGAGATTGCCCATAGGTGTCGTGGAAGTGGACAGCAAGTTTCTCAACCGGGACAACAGCCATAACAGCTGCAAGCATAGGAAGGACGGTACCTGAACCAAAATAAGTTGTAGGCATGCAAGTTAGCTACAAACATTTGGAAGCAACCATGGTCCAATGAAATTCTGCAACTTGTATAAGGTTTTTTTTAACAATTACCAGGTGTACCAACTCCAATTGTATCTGCGAGTGAGATTTCGAAACAGCCCATGTCATGAAGTTCCTTTGCCACATACGCAACTTGTGAAGGTGCGATAGAACCTTCAACTGGGCAGCCAACAGCACAAGAGACATACCTATTGGACACAGATTGATGGTGTTAACAATATTGACGTGTGATCTGACTAAGCAAAATTAATCTAAGAACGTGTAGTTTATATATTATGTGCAACTGATAGAAGACTTTCCCAGGACTGGGTTGAGCATTCCATCAAATTTTTCGATGACTTTCAATTCATTTTTGTCTAAATTCCCATATCAAACAGAAAAGGCATCCTTACTTTCTAAAGAAACATGTTACTAAATGTTACTACGCAGCCAGGAATCTGGAATACATACCCGCGAACAGGTATTGAGAGCTTTTTTGCTGCAGAAGTTACAGAGCGATAACGTGCAAGGCTCTCCTCAATGCTGCAGTTGATATTCGATTTTGAAAATGACTCTGATGCCGATGCAAACACAGCTACTTCTTTAGCACCAGCTGCAACAGCCGCTTCAAAGCCCTGAACACGGTATTTATTGATCAAATATTCAGAAATTTACTTTCCAGGAAATAACGGATCAATGATTCAACTAAAGAGGAGTATGTGTTATTAGTTATCAACCACCTTAAGATTAGGTGTCAGCACAGGGAGTCTAACACCTTCGCAGTCCTTAACTGCATCCATCACATCCTTTGCATCTCCCAGCTATGAAAAGAAGCAACACGTTTAATATTTAAAAAAACAAAAGAACAGAGAAGCAAAAAGTATTTACGAATGAAACATTAAAAGAATCGCAACATAGCAATAAGTAATCACCTGAGGAACCCACTTTGGTGACACAAAACTTGTGGCTTCGACAACGGACAACCCACAAGAAACTAGCTTGCGGATCAATTCGACTTTGACGGATGTTGGGACAATTGTCTTCTCATTTTGTAATCCGTCCCTTGGACCAACCTCTACTATCTTCACATATCTCGGTATATCTTTGAAAAACTACATGGCAACAAAAATAAAAATCTGCTTAAGATCTATGCTATGATGCTAAAGAATCTGCTTCTAATTTAATGACAAGAGAATGTAAGAGCCAAGAGGTACTGTAGAGACTTACTCTGTATTTCATTTCTCCAGTCTCATTGTCATTGCAGTAGGAGCGACACTGATAATTGGGGAAGTAGCGCAAATCGCTCATGGTTCCACAGGACCCACAACTTCTACCCAGACTTGAAGTCCTCTGCAATGAGTTCCGCTTTTGCCTTCTGAATGTCATAGGCTCTTGCGTGTATGCATCACGATCTTCACTGAAGATAAGCACATGTATTCGTGAGCAGAGTAATCCAGAGCATGTGGATTTTAAATGCAGGAGAACTAGATATTACAAGTAATAACTAAGTGGCCATAATGTTAATTGACAACATCTATAGATAAGTGGTTTGTCTTACAATTCACCAAATTACTTAATTACACGCTTATAAATGAAGAGATAACACAGTTCATTAAGGATGTCTTCATTCTAATTCTGTTTCTTTATTGCAAAGTATGCATTTTATTTAGTTATGTGCAGTTAAGACTGTAGACTTACTTGCAGCTATTAGATGAGCTGCAATTTCGCCCTTCGATCCAGCGGTTACCCATTCCCATGTCATCATCGATAGGCCTGCAAGCACTGGACGAGAATCTAGAAAGCCGATCAATGTTGCTCAGACTTGGCAACTTGTCAAGGCAAAGGGGTTCTTGCAAACTCGACATTCCTGGAGCTGATTATATAAAACTTAATCATGAGAAAAGTATAGTAATCTATTAGACCCTTGTTTCGAGCAAAAACAAAACAAGACAAAACTATAACTATTCCATTGATTCTCTCACACTGAACTTGTGCACAAGTAATTGATGAAACAGGCAGGAAATCCTTTACAAAAGGTTCAGCAAAACAATGCTACACAATCACCACAGATTGTATAACAGCTCTGACATATACCTTCAGTACGAAAACACGAGCAATGCAGAATAAACACGTGATCAGCACGTTAAGGACATTTTAACAACCCGAAACCACTAGAATCCTTCGATCACTAGTCTAAAACACACACGATCAAGGTGCTAACATATCTAATAATATACAGCAATACGAAAACAGGGTCAATGCCGAATAAACACGTGATCAGCAAGTTAACATTTTTGACAAACCGAAACACTAGAATCCGTCGAATCAAAAGTCTAAAAACACATGATCAAGGTGCCTAATATATCCAATAACATACAAATCCCACCTCAATCTTAATCTACCAAATATGGAGCAATCATAATCAAGCCTAATGAACTGATCACAATCTAGAACCATAAAACCACTTAACAAATACAAAACCAAAAAACCACTCCAACACATCATTTCATCTAAAATCATGAGCCATAACCATTAAAGCTCGAGTCTTTAACAAAAACAAACAAGACCCAACAAGCACATACCTAAAAAAAGATCAAGAATTTTTGCTTCCAATAAAAATCTCACCTTTTGCTATGAACCCTAAAAGATTTTAGGGATTTTGAAATTTCTAGAAAGTGTAATTAATTGTGGACACGCAAAGAGAGAAGGGCAGGTAGTGGTTGGTTGGGTCTGTGGACATACGTAGACACAAAGGCGTGAAGGAGAATTCTTCGAATTTGTGTGTGTGAGTGATATTTGTTTACATTATAATACAAATGAAAGGTCGTTTTCAAATTGTTTGTGAAGCTAAGGCTAGTGTGAGTGAGTTAGGTTGTCAATTTGACTATATGGAGCAGCAAATTCTTGTTTTTGTGATTGTGTGAGTCTGTTCAATTAATCAAATCGCCATTAAAGCTGATTTTGGTTAACAACAAGAAGAAGAGAGAGAGAAATGGTGGGAAATAATCACCGGGTAGTTTTCAGTTGGAACCGCATTTGTTTTGTCATATTGCATTTGTCCTCACTGCCTGAAGCGGATTTTACGAGATATCGTATCTCAACGAATCAACCTTTGTCCTCACAAGTATTTGCTACTTTCAATTCAAACGGATTTTACTAGATATTGTATCTCAACGAATCAACCTTCGTCCGCACAAGTGTTTGCTACTTTCAATTAATGGATTTTACGAGATATTGTATCTCAACACTCAACCTTTGTCCTCACAAATGTTAGCTACTTTCAATTGAAGATCATTTTACGAAATATTGTATCAAACCTCGACTCAACCTTTGTGCTCATAAATGTTTGCTACTTTCAATTAAGCCGATTTTACGAGATATTGTATATCAACGACTCAACCTTACACAAATATAACGTATTTAGCTAAAGCCACATGACTCAATATTTTAACATCACATGTATCATGTGAATGATAATTGTGATGTTAATTTCGTCTCTCGTATAATTTTGTAACTTTTTATTTAAAAGAAAATTAATAGTTGATAATTGATTTTGTTCATCTCAATATAGAATT
This sequence comes from Plantago major, assembly GCA_026545765.1. NCBI lineage: Eukaryota > Viridiplantae > Streptophyta > Magnoliopsida > Lamiales > Plantaginaceae > Plantago > Plantago major. Next base: position 101,268,189 of record CM048841.1, on the reverse strand, counting down.
AATTTGCATTGAAAAATATAGCAATGGATATTGGCTTAAGTGGTAGGGGATTGGATTAATTTGATAAGGTTTCAAATTTGAGTCCGATGGACGTGAAAAAATACGATTTTAAAAGTCCGAGTTAAAAAATATGTAAATTTATTCTTTCGAATTGATAGTGTGTACGTATACCGTATATAAATAAAAAAATAATTGTATGGGGACAATTAATTAATTTATAACAATATTGGAAGTATTCTCCTAGTGAATGGAGCTTCTGGAAACTTTTGACTGATGAACCATATTGAAAATGGCCCAAAACTATCTGATGTAACATGAAGGCCCATTATGAAAACCATGGCTCATTGGCTCCAATCCAGCTGACCTAACTTAGCTTAATGTCTAGTTAAAGCTAACGTAAAATTGATATTGACATAGTAAACGATAATACAAAAGGAGCATGAAGTTAAATATTTTAAAAAATGCATTATAAGTTAACGATAACATTGTTTGACCGATAACGGTCCGTCGATCAGAAACTTTTTTCCTTCAAGGCAGACAATTCGACTCTAGTCGAACGAGGAAGCAAATTTACATCTTTGCCATCTAAAATGACACATACTGATAAAAAAGATGTTGCCGCACAATGCTTTTCTTATTAATGACTGAAGGAATTTATACAAGTTACAGAAGTGTCAAACAAGGGAAAGAGAATAAAGAAGATATGAAGAGATTCTATACAATCTAATATATATAGGCGAATATCTACAAGTAGATTAGTAAGGAAATGAAATCATTTCCTTCACTCCCCCTCAAGTTGGATCGTGAAGATTACGAACGCCCAACTTGTCAACAAGAAGATGAAAGCGTTCTGCCCCAAGCGCCTTAGTAAAGACATCAGCGATTTGGTTTGAAGTAGAGATTGAACAGGCTTCAATTTCCTTGGATTCAACACGCTCCCTAACGAAGTAGCAATCCATTTCAACATGCTTCGTTCGTTCATGAAATACAAGATTATTTGCAATATGGCGGGCTGCCCGATTGTCACAAAATAAAGGTGTTGCATCCTCCTGGGGAGCCTCGAGATCATGTAACAACCAACGCAACCATAAAACCTCACTGACAGTAGCAGCCATGGCCCGATACTCGACCTCAGCTGAAGAACGAGATACTACCGACTGCTTCTTAGTCTTCCACGATATTGGTGAACCTCCAAGAGTAATAAAATAACCTGTAGTTGAGCGACGAGTCATGACACACCCACCCCAATCTGCATCACAGAATGCAAGGAGATTCAAATTTCCATTGGCAGCGAAAAAAATGCCATGTCCAGGACTAGACTTCAAATAACGAAGTACACGGAAAACAGCATCCATATGGGATTGGCGTGGCCGACTAACAAACTAGCTCAACAGGTTAACGGAGAATGTTATGTCAGGCCTCGTAACAGTCAAATAGAGTAATCGACCAACAAGACGACGATATTTTTGAGCATCAACTTCGGGGCTGTTCTCATCATCAGAGAAACGAGTGTTCTGCTCCATAGGAAACGCCCTAGGGCGACTTCCCAACATCACGCTTTCTCTAAGAATATCAAGTGTGTATTTTCGTTGACTTAATACAATCCCATCGGGGGACCGGGCCACCTCAATACCCAAAAAATACTTCAAAGCTCCAAGATCCTTAATACTAAAGCGGTCATTAAGGAATTTCTTAACAATAGCAATTTGCTCAACACTATTTCCAGCCAAAATCACATCATCAACATATATTAAGGCAAACAAACAAGTACCTCCATGTTTAAAGACGAATAGTGAATGATCAGCCTTTGATTGATGGAAACCAATTTCACTCAAGGCTCTAGTAAACTTGTAGTACCAATTTCGTGAGGATTGCTTCAGTCCGTACAAAGACTTGTGCAATTTACAGACCCGTGTATCTCCTTCTTTTGCGAAACCTTGAGGTATTTTCATGTACACATCCTCTAGGAGATCGCCATGTAAGAAAGCGTTATTCACATCCAACTGATGTATCTCCCAATGCTTCTTGGCAGCAACAACAAGTAAACTACGAACAGTTACAAGCTTAGCAACAGGAGCGAAAGTTTCATGGAAATCAATTCCTTCGACTTGAGTGAAACCTTTTGCTACAAGGCGAGCTTTATACCGCTCTACTACTCCATCGGGTTTATATTTTATTTTATAAACCCACTTAGAATCAATTGCTCTCCTTCCAGGAGGCAAGCTTGTCAAGGTCCATGTACCATTTTGTTCCAAGGCCTCAATCTCACGTTTCATAGCTTCACACCATGCTGGATCTTTCACCGCCTGACTAAAAAAACGAGGCTCATCACGCGAGGTGATAGCCGCAAGATAGGCTTTGTGAGCATTGGAAAATCTATCATAAGAAACATAGTGAGAAAGAGGATGTACCGTCGAAGTTCCCGAATCTAACGTGGATTGCGAATGGTCTATTGATTTCGGCAAGTCGACTATAAAATTCATAAGATGAGAAGGTTGCGTGTGAGACCTATCACTGCATCTTAGGCCTCCATTATGCCCATTTCCAATATGACCCAAAGTTTCAGGTTCACCATTGGAGCTCTCTGCCTGTTCAATGTTCATATCATTAGAACCATTTGCTTCATGATGCACATGTGGCTCATTGCTCAAATTTTCAAACTGTGACTTAACATATACATCAGACATGTCAAAACTAGCTGGCCCAATATCAAAATCATCATCACATGGTGTTCTCCATTCATTGTCATCTTGGGCAGTCAGCCTCCCAATATTGGTGGCAGCAGAATTACTTGCGAATGGAAATATTTTTTCTACAAATCGCACGTCACGGGAAGTGTAAATTTTCTTCGTCCCCAGATCGAAAACCCTATAACCCTTCTGCCCGTTAGGATATCCAACGAATATGCAAGGCCTCCCCCTTTCACCGAACTTATCTCCCCCCCTTCTTATTATCGCGAGCATACACCAAGCATCCAAAAATATGCAAATTGTCATAAGAGGGAATTTTATTGAACAAAATCTCATAAGGTGTCTTATTTTGAATAGCTCTGGAGGGTAGTCTATTAATGATATATGTAGCAGTTAATACGCATTCCCCCCAAAACTGTATTGGTAACCCTGCTTGGAACCTCAAGGCTCGTGCAACTTCAAGAATGTGACGGTGTTTTCTCTCTACGACACCATTTTGTTGGGGTGTGTCAGTACAAGAGGTCTCCAAAATAATTCCATGATCAGAATAATATGTCATCATGTAATTTGATTGAAACTCGGCTCCATTATCACTCCTAATGCGCTTTACGGGTTTATCAAATTGTGTACTAACCATATTGCAAAACGTAGTAAGGTAATGACTGACCTCAGATTTTTGTGACATCAAGAAAACCCAAGTACCTCTACTAAAATCACCGACAATCGACAAAAAGTATCGTGCACCCGAAAAAGATGGTGTTTTATAACTTCCCCAAATGTCACAGTGCAATAATTCAAAACAAGTAGTTTTGATCGAGCTATCTGAAAAGGGGAGCCTAGTTTGTTTCGCTCTCAAACATGAATCACAACTATCAATCTTATTCTTAACATTCTCAACTCGAAAAGGAAGATGTCTAAAATTTTCACCAGAAGTGTGACCAAGTCGCCTATGCCAAGTTTCTGCATCTAGAGTCACTGCCATTGCTGAACCTTTGTTCCTCACAGGCTCCAATAAATATAAACCATCGCGCTCCCTACCCACGCCAATCAGGTTCTTCGAAGGTAAGTCCTGCATAATACAAAAATCCCGAAAGAAAATCAATGAACAGTTGAAATCTTTCGTCAGCCTGCTAACGGAAAGTAAATTGCACTTGAAATCTGGAATATTTAGAACGCGATTAATTCTAAGCCCATTCGGCAAGTTAAAATCACCAATCCCTTTAACTGGGACACTATCTCCATTTGGAATTTTAACTGGTATCCCTTCATATGTTTCTCTTTGACAATGAAGATATTCTCCATCACAGGTAATGTGTTCTGTGGCCCCTGAGTCTATTATCCAGGGCTTTGCAAAATGGATATTAACCGAATTTAATGTGCAGCAGGTGAGAGCGTTGGCTGCGAAGTTCCAGACACATCTTCATCACCTCCATAGTGCTGAAGGAAGCGCCTATATTGTTCGGCTGTAAGTCCCGGAATCGGACTATTTTGCTCTACTGCAACATGAGCTACCTTAGGAGTTTTCCTTTGCTCAATTTTCACGGCACTTTAAGGCTCCCTTTTTCATTTTTTTTGGTACATCTCCTCTTCTTCCATCCTTAATCCAGTCATCCGGGTATCCGATAATTTCATAGCAGCGCTCAATTTTGTGTCCAAGTTTCCCACACTGTAAGCATTTAAACTTCTCACGCTTATCAGTTCTACGATCGACTTCAAAGCGATGTGTTTGAGTCTGAAACGCAGCAGCTTCGACAACAGGTTTGCGAGCTGTGGTAATCTGCTTATGTTGCTCGTCCTCCATCACCATATGATATGCAGATCCAAGGCTAGGAACAGGTCGCATGCTGAGTATTTGAGTTCTGATTGTCGAGAAATTATCATCCAACCCCATGAGAAATTCATACAATTGTTCTTTCTCACGTCTTGTGACTTGCTGCTTTGGTGCGTCACATTTGCATCCTTCGCAGCTGCACTTTACAATAGGCAAAACAGCTTGCATCTCATCCCAAAGTCCCTTCAATTTGTTGTAATAAGCAATAACTGAGAGCTTGTCTTGTCTAACTAGACTTAATGCTCGTTTCAGTTCATATGCCCTTGGGGAGCTTTCTTTTCCGAACCTCTCTGCCAAGTCCTCCCATATGTCTTGAGCAGTCTTCGCATATTTCATGCTATTCTTTACGTCCTTTTCCATGGCGGTGAATAGCCATCCTTTCACCATTGTGTTACACCTTTTCCATAACGAAATTTCTTGAGGATTCTCGGCTGGAATCGAAATTGTTCCATCAACGAACCCAATCTTGTTTTTGGCAAACAGGAAATTCAACATCTCTTCAACCCAATCGGCATAATTTCCATCGCCAAGAAGGTCGCCCACGCACAACTGTCCTGGATGATCAGAGGCGTGAATATAATAATGTGACATGGAGTCAACATAAACAATACTAGTGCCGGTTGTGGAGACTGATTTGTCTTTGTCACTATCACTGGACATCTTCTTCTTCTTCTTCTTCTTCTTTTTTTTTTTTTTGGAACTGAATATGAACGGCGGCAGGAAGGCTTAGTGTTTAGGATTAAAAATTGTAACCTGCTCTGGTACCATGATAAAAAAGATGTTGCCGCACAATGCTTTTCTTATTAATGACTAAAGGAATTTATACAAGTTACAGAAGTGACAAACAAGGGAAAGAGAATAAAGAAGATATGAAGAGATTCTATACAATCTAATATATATAGGCGAATATCTACAAGTAGATTAGTAAGGAAATGAAATCATTTCCTTCACATACTAACCTTAAAATGAAGAGAGTTGCATCTGAGGTGACAAAATATAACGTCCAAACACGTTTTAAATACAACTAGGCCGTATTTCTTCACAATTAAACTTTGCGGAACAATAAGTTTTCGTCGTTCCTCTAGTTTGTACTATGTCAACTATATAAAATATGTAATTTCAAGGCCATATATATGTTGTCTTGAACTATCTACTGCAATAACTCAACCCCCCACCATACTTGATTTATTTGATTGTTAATTATATATCTAAGGCATAAGCTGAATTAATACTTCACAGCTGAGAACATCAATTAGACAAGCCAGTCTCACACAACAGTACACTATCAGTGACTATAAGTGATACTACTACATAGTTTACTTCACATTCCATATGAACTATACTATTGAAAGGTTGCCAAAACATGAATGTGATTAGCTAGATCAAGTCCACCATCTCATATAAGTATCTTGCTTCAATCTATGGTTACAAATACTTGTTCAGGGAAACGTAAACTCTCTACCATTCTTGCACGGTACTTTGCACAATATAATTCCTATATCGTTACTTCCTGGAGACTGTCTTGGTGGGTTTGGAAGATATTTATAAGGGTAAGAAACAGTTATCAGATTACTGTTTCTTGATGGAGAGATATCTAGCCAGGTCCACCAATCCTCAGGATGGATCATGTGGCTAAGAAACACTCTGAAAAGTAAACACACGCTAGCTGTTTCTTGAGACTTAGAAAGTCAGTTTGCATCATCTACACTACACTAGTTTCTTGGAAATGATTGAGTTCAAGTGTTCTGAAAGTTAATAATTATCTTCTTACATTTGGGTTTTCAGAGTTGAGTGAATCATCATATATAATCAATTCTTGCAGCCAATTACTCTCTAGTAGCAGCTAGCACAGGTATATCATAATCATAAACCTTCTACTTGTATATATTGCTAGTAATTATGACTGTAAACTAAATAGATTGATTGATATGCAATGTTTTCATTAAATTAGATTCTGAAACTTAAGAATCCATGGGTTCATACTATATTGCAGGCAGGGACTAGTCTAGCAGTACAAGTAAAATGGCTTCTTACGCAGCTGTTATGACTCTTCTGGATCTCATGGACCGGATCCAGACATACCATTCTCCCCACCACACTTTCACTGCCCACCAGCAAATCCAGCTTCAATCCTTGAGTAAAAAGGTTAGTTTCATCCAACAGTTTCTTGAGGCTAGTAATTACAGTTACTCCGATTGCGATGATCATCATGAAATACGAGTTTTGGAGAGCCGAATATCAGATGCAGCTTATCTTGCTGAAGATGTCATTGAGTCTTACGTTGTTGATCATGTTCTTGCTCGATCCAATAACGAGCTGGAAAAGATGAACCCCAGTAAGTTCACTCAAGATGTCGAAAAAGTCATAGGTGACTTTGATTCTTTGATGGGAGAAGCACTTGAAATTCAAGAGAAGAGTGAAGTACTTAAGAATCCACTACCACAAGAAACTGACGGATCTGGTTCGTCACGAGCACTCAATACTGAGAAGGATTTGTTGGTGGGATTTGATGACATCTTGAATAAGGTTTATGATAAACTCATTGGACGTGCATCCGATCGCCAAGTCATTGCACTCACTGGCATGGGTGGTATCGGAAAGTCTACTCTTGCTAAGAAGGTTTATGATAATCAGCGTAGTCGGCAACATTTTGATGTATGTGCTTGGGTCACAGTGTCTCAAGTTTTTAATGTACACGATTTGTTGATTCAGTTGCTAAAAGAATGTGGAATTGAACAACTTGAAGAGGCATCTGCAAATGAATTGGGTGTAATCTTACACCAGCATTTGATCGGACGGAGATACTTTATTGTAATTGATGATATTTGGAGTCTTGATGCATGGAATGGAATACAACTATTCCATCCTGAGAATAACAACAGAAGCCGAATTATAGTAACTACAAGATTATTGAATTTGGCAACTGATATTGGCTCTTGTCAGATCTATAAGATGAATCTCTTAAATGAGGATGACAGTTGGAGTCTACTTCAGAGGAAGGTATTCGTCCAAGAAAGTTGTCCTCATGATCTGGAGGAAGTTGGAAAAATGATTGCAAGAAAGTGCAAAGGTCTACCGCTGTCGATTGTTGTGATCAGTGGACTCCTCAAAAAATCTCTTAACCGAGAGTACTGGGAGTGCATTAAAGAGGACGTAAGTGCAAATGTAAATTCAGAAGGCAATGAGCATTGTTTGAAGATGTTGCGGTTGAGTTACAGTCACTTGCATGTTCATTTGAAACCATGTTTGCTTTATCTTGGAGTATTCCCGGAGGATGATAGGATTAAAGTATCACATCTTAAGAAATTATGGGTAGCTGAAGGATTTCTAAAACCAAAAGAAGGCAAAAGCTTGGAAGAGGTGGCCTCTTATTACTTGAAAGATCTCATTGATAGAAATCTCATACTTGTCGATGAGCTTGGAAGTACAGGTAATGTGAAATGGATTAAAGTTCATGATTTGGTGAGAGATTTCTGCTTGAAAGAGGCTAATAAAGAGAGGTTTCTTTATGTATATGGGAAGCCAAACCTTGATCTTTCACAAGGCTTTGCTAGTTACCGTCGGCTGGCAGTCTACAATGAGGAGAAAAAGAGTCGAGTTGCTCTAACCTTTGATGCAACCCAGTCCTGGCCTTCCATGCGCTCAATTGTGGGTACTTGTGAGCAGCTACCAGCTGATGTCAAACTGCTCAGGGTTTGGAATGTTGCGAGAATCACATCCCGTGATAAGAAAATTGAATTAGTTGGATGTAACTTACGATGCCTTCTTTTTCCGAATACTCCCATATCAAACATCCGTGATTTTGTAACATCCACACCCCGAAGTTGGAATATACAAACAATAATTTGCAGTCGATATGGTCAGACATCTGTCTATGCAGCACCATTCAAAATATGGGATATGCCACAACTTCGTCATCTAATGATTGGTCGAGTGTATCTACGTGGATTAAGCTTTGGAAAAATGGATGTGCAATTACCTAAGTGTAGTGTGCTTAGAGATCTCCAATCACTTGGAGTGATAATTGATTTTTGTTGCACCGAAGAGGTCCTTAGGATGCTTCCCAACATAAAGAAGTTGAGAATACGTTATGAAGATGAAAAAGTACTCTTGCCGTCTGCTTATTGTCTTGATAATCTTAGTCGTCTAGATAAACTCGAATCACTGCACTGCTGGTTTGGTGTCCGTGATGAAAGTTTGAGTTTGAAATATTTCCAGAATCTGGTATTGTCTCTATCACTCAAGAAGTTGGAATTGTGGAATTGCAAATTCAGTTGGGAAGAAATGGGGAGAAAGATTGGATCACTGCCCCATCTTGAAAAGTTGAGATTGGATAATTGCGGGGGAGGGAAGGTGTGGAACTGTGTTGACGACCAATTCCTAAAACTCAAATATTTGAAAATTTCATTTCATCATCATTTGGTAGAATGGACAGCAGATAGTAGTCATTTCCCATCCCTTGAGCACATTTCTCTCTATGGTTTAAAAAAGATGGAGGAGATTTCCCCTGAAATTGGAGAAATACCATCTCTTCGATTAATTAGACTGCTCGGCTGCTGTTATACAGTCGAGAAATGGGCAACGACGATACGAGAAGAACAAAGGGGCTCTGGAAATCAGGATTTTATTGTTCAAATTATGTAGTAGTTAAATGGTGGGAGTAAAATATCACAATACATCATTGATTGTACATTATATTATATATTATGCACATGGGTGATTTAGTACAAAATTTTAATACTATATTTGTTTAATATAAAACATTGACACTATTAATTAAAAAAAACTCCGATCTTTTTCTAAATCAAGTTTCCTGATAGACGGCATCTAGATTACATATCTATAGACAGATCTATGTTATCAAGAAAACTATCGATTTTATTAATCAAAACGTCTATATTCTTAATGGTTTTTCATATTGCAAAAAACACATTTTGTTGACAACATAGAGGTTTTGATTAATAACATGAATGATTTTGTTCTAACATAGGTTAGTCACTAAATATGTTATCTATAGACGGTCTCTCTAAAGACCTTCTTTTTACTGTAGCCATGATATTTTCCATCGATTTTTGTGAGTTTATAAGTTTTCTTTATGTTAATTGTTTTTATAACAAATACTCACATGATGTTATAGAGTGTACTTGACACCGCGCTAGCGTGGTGGGTTCTCACTACTATATAAATAAATGAAATACTAATAAAAAAGAGACTTACAATATATCCAAACATCTTCAATATGTGAAATCTTGGGCCACTCAGAAGAACCATATATCGGTGGTGGCAGCAGCAGCAGCCGAATTATTAGGATCTATGCACCTCTATGCCAGCATTGGACAATCCTTAATCCATAATCTCTCTAATTTGGAGAGGCTTAGCATGGCTTCCTTAGAGGGAAGATGCCTTAGCCTTTTGCAATTGTTAATGACCAAATGTTGTAAAGATAGAAAATGAAATCGAGGAGTTGAATGGTTGTTTACATTTTTTAACAATTACTCCATGTCACTACTGATCACTCATCCATTTCAGTTGATAGTTATGTTCAGCTCTCACCAAGACGATGAGACGTGGTGGACCTCCCACCCAGTGAGTTAACCGGCCTATATCTCGATTAGAAGGGCCACAGATTTGTTAGCAACCTCCAACACCGTCTCCCTCATCTGCATTCATCATCCGAGTCCCTTGCAGAACCTACCTCATTTGATTGGAAATCATGTGTCAGTTCTTCAATAAGTTCTTGTAGTCTTGGGCTGGGATTGCATGATATTGTTGAACATGTTGTATGAAAAGTAACATGAGAATTGTTTCCGGACCATTTATAGATTGTTGAACATGTTGTATGATTGTTGTAGGATCTCCTGTGTTATGGGTAGGAAGCCCCATGCCGTTAAATATTTCCGTTAAAAGTTGATTCAACCATTTACAAGTCAAAGTCAGTCATTGGACGGGCCGACTTGACGGAAAATCGACTAATTAAAGCTAATTCTTACTGATTCGGTCAAAATTGGACAAATACGAAACATTGTACCAAAATTGGACGGTCACAACTAAAGGTACAAAAACGGTCTGTCACAACTTAAGGTACCAAAAATGATTTTCTTCCCCTTCGTCCCGCACAACTTCATACATTTGTCATTTATAGTCGTCCTACAGGACTTCATACGTTACCAAAAAGAGAAGCTACACCACGCCTAACAAATAATAAACAATCTCAAACTTTACACTCGAATTACACATTTTACAACTAAAAGTACACTTTTTAAAACTTTTTTCTATATTCTATCATTACGTTTACTTTTCTCATAAAACTACGTGATATATGAAGTTTTATGTGACGGAGAATCGAAGGATCTTTCTAACCAGTTGATATTGATATGATGGTACAGAAGGAACTTGAAGTTGACATAGTTAATTATGTTTTTAAAATGAATTTTAATAAAAAAAAATTGTAGAATAAAAGATTGTTTGAGCTGGAAAGAAAGAAAACTTGACGGATAATAGTCCGTCAACAAGAAACTTTTTCCTGTTCGACTCGAGTCGAACAGAGGAGAGCAATTATGTTTGCCATCTAAAATGGCATACTCATATTAAGCATTAACCTTAAAGTGAAGAGAGTTCCATCTGACAAAATATAACTTTAAAATGAAACGAGTTTAAATTAACTCAGTTTTAAGAGAGTAGCAAATCGGTACTACCTAACTGGACAATTTTCTAAATAGAAAAACCTAATTTTACGTTATTTTTTCACGTTGTAAATACAGATAACGATGTATTTCTCCAATGTATAAATACAACTAAGCCATATTTCTTCACGTTGCAAGTACAACTAAGGTGTATTTCTACACTGCGTTGGTCTTTTTAATTTTGTTCAATCTTACTCTGGTCTTTTCGGTGATTGATGAGTAAAATTGGCCTCTTTTTTACGGTTTGGCTAGACTTTTCCCCAAAATACTGACATTAGAAGCCCTTTAAACAAAAAAAAAGGGCTTTATCCGTGTAGGTTTTTCAGAAGGCCCAAAGTACTACCGAACAATGAGGCCCATTGACCCATCAAGAAGAGAATCAGAAAATATTGGGCAGTGTGTGAAAGAGGAAATTTTTGAGAGAGTAATGGAGGAAAGGGTGAAAGTTGAAGACGATGATGACATTGTTTGCTTGGATCAATCTTTCTTCATGAATGACGAGTAAGTAACTAGTACCTACAATCATTTCTGCCTGTTTTCTTGCTCACAAATTAGTATTATACTCTGTTCTTGATTGTTTTACTCGCCTTGTGCAGCTACCAACTCACCAAGTTTACCTTTGGTTCACAAATTCTTGAGCTCTATTGCCTCAATTCTGCTTCAAGTTAGCTCCTTTCTCTAAATTTTCAATCTTTTGCTTTTATAGAATCTCTTATTTTATTTGTTAATTGAATCTGTATAGTACTCTATGATCTTTTATGTTTCAGTGTTTGTTGCTTGAATGATATTGATATGTATTGGACTATGGTAGTTTTTCACTTTGATTTCAGGGAGTGTGTTTTAAGGTTGAATGAATAAGGAGTAGTTGTAAAACTGGTTTGGTTGGCGCTTATGTGACCAAGTGGAAACTAGTTTTGTACCACGAGTTAAGTGCAAAATCAATTTTTCACAAGAATTTAGCTTGTAGGTATAGATTGTTGAGAAAGTATGAGTATGGTTATTGGGAACTTGTCCTTAAAACCAAATTAGTTGTGTAAACCAGGTTAGTGTCGGCTTAAACCGAAACTAGAAAGCTCATCAAGCTCAGCAAGCCCAATGAGACTATATATGCCCTTCATGTTGATGAATCTTTCAATGTAAACTGTAAAGAGTGTTTCATGAAATTGATGTGCATTTCTTGTTTATGCAAACACTATGCCGTGGTGAAATGCTTTAGGTGATTTTATAAACAAACAATATATCTCAGCATGGTAGATTGAAAATGAATGAGCTTGGAGTTTGAGATCCTGAATTATTCTCAAGCATGATTTTTCATGTTTGTATTTGAGAGAGATATGTATTGCATAGTGCTGACTACCTGTGTGGCAGCTGATTTTGATTTGACAGGGCAGTTAGTATGGCCTGGAGCAGTGCTCTTGAATGACTATCTCTCAAAAAATGCTGAAATTCTTCGAGGGTGTTCTATTATTGAACTTGGCTCGGGTGTCGGTTAGTGTTTCTTCTGGAACTTCTTACATTCTATAAATGCTATCACGTGTGTGTTTAGTCGAATTATTTAGCTCCTACACACATAATCTGGTAAGTTGCATAATGCAAAAGGTATTTTCTCAACAAAGCTACAATATCAGGATTTATATCTATATTTCATGAATCGTGATATCATAGAAGTTTTGGAACACATCAAGCTCAAACAGGGGCCTTTGTATATCGAAATGTTAACGAAGCCTTAAAGGAATAACATTAGTCATTTAATTTTTTTTGAGACAGTAGCTTTCGACGTGGTAGTGAAAGTAGGGTCTAATCTATCAGAAAATTATTACCCTGGCTTGTGTGTAATACATAGACACTGTGAATGCTATCCACCACATCACCTGAAAAATGCATCTGAATGCATCTAGTACAAGTTCTCAGGGGATGGAAATTAATGTCAGCCACAGGGGAATAGACCAGGTCCGGGTGATCATTTTCCCGATTGAGCAGTTTGGTTAAACGCATTCTTTAGAATGAAATAGATCGTTTCACTGGCAATATTAGCAACTCTAAAGTAGAATTAACTGTAGTGTTTTGGTGCAGGGATTACTGGAATGCTCTGCAGCAGATTTTGCCGCGAAGTAGTTATGACAGACCACAATGACGAGGTCCTCAAGGTAAGACTTTTGTAATTTGAATTACATTGCTTGGATGAAATTTATGCAGAAGTCTTTTCTTCTTTGTATTTTTTTTTTCTTGACATATTTCTTTATATACAAATATTCAGATCCTAAAGAAGAACATAGAGCTTCATGATTCTTCTCCAACTTCTGTTTGTTGTGCTGGTAAATGGACAGTTCTGGAAAATGTCTCCAATGTTTAAGTCCCGTCTTATATTTGTGATATATCTGCAGGGTTGACAGCTGAGAAGTTGGAATGGGGAGACTCTGACCAGCTCAAACACATTTTGCAGAGCCGTCCACAAGGATTTGATCTTATTCTAGGAGCTGATATCTATATCCTTAACTGAACTCTTCGTCTACTTCTATTTTGATGCACTTGTATCATCATTCTTCTGAAAATATTATTCGTTTACATTTGAGCCATGAAAAATTCAACACTTTGAGGTGAGTGTAGTCATGTAGTGTGTTACACTAACTCCACACGTCTCATGTTTTGTTTCTCTCATATCTAGACGGAAGAAAAAGTGAATTGTCTTAACAAATACTCAAGTTTCCAGCAGTATAGTATTCCTTTTCTCTTTGATACAGTGGAAAAGCTACTCCAAGCTAGCCTCGAGAAGAAATGTAAATTTATTTTGGGCTATGTATCGAGAACAAAAGTGTAAGTCCTTATGTGTGATGATTTTCCAATAGCTTTTCCAACCATTTATTTTTCACAGGGTCTGCCTGTGAAAAGGTAACCGACTTTTGCTATGCACTTAGAATATCAACTTAGTTATTGTGAAACTTGGTTGCTGAAACTTTAGCAAGGATTTTAGGAACTTAAAACCGTATGGAGATGGTATAATCAATTTAGTCAGATCTATGTAACAGGAATGTTTTGGCCTATATAACGAAAAAGTTCTAAATAAGGTTGAGGCATGAACAAATTTAAATTGTTAGTAGGAAAATTTTGAATTGCAAGTATCATGTGGCGTGTAGCGTAATTGTATTGATTGCCTGCCTGCAGGATGGATGCACTAGTTATTAGTGAAGCATTGCGACATGGATTGCGAATAAGTGAAGTTGATGGAACTCGTACTACTGTTCGCAATCTAGGCGGGGTTGTTTTTGAGGTTACTCTCAGTTGAAACAATCAAGTTGAGTGCTGCAGGGAAAGATGAGTTTAATGCTAGTCGGACTAAATGCTTTCATCCCTGTTTATCATTTCCGACTGTCACCTTTAACGGAGAAACTGTTATGGTAGAGACACCGATGAAGGAATAGTGTAACTGTACCAAGAGATGATTGCTAGAGATGCTAGTTTACGAGTATTTGTATTTCTTATTGTGTCGAAAAAGAAGTGTTTGCTCTTGCAGAAAAGAACTGAGTTACAACATTGTAGTATTAAACTAACTTTGATCGTATGATTTTCAACTGTTCATCTTGAATGGGAAGTGTTCCTGGCAAAAAGGAATAGTATGACTGCATGGGGACTAACTATTAAGTATACATGATCTGCTAGAAATTCTAGCTTTACAGAGTATTTGTATTCTATATCCTTCAAATTGAGTCTTCAACACATCTTCGCTCTTGCGAAAAGCACTCCTGCTAACAAGCCTGCAGAAGAAAGTTATCGTCAGCTGCTACATAGAGGGGGATTTGGTAGTTTGTACCAGGAAATATGGATAGCAGTTGATGAGACATTGAAGAGAAGAATCATACCAAAAAATATACTAGCCGAATTTTCCAAACTTGTTGGAACATTGAAGAGAAGAATTCCAGCAATAGAAAGAGGTATTTTGTTCAACGACCCAACAAGGCTGCAAAGATGCTTGGAGAATCAGCAAATAAGCCAGGATGTACGATATGAACCAGACACGTTTATAAGCAGGACTAGAAGAATAGAGGCCTAAAAACAGGTACAATTTCAGATGATTAAATTGGTGGTTTTGATCATTCACACCTTACTAGATAACCCTCAATAGACCTTTCATGTTGTTTAATCTATCCAATTGCACAGACAACGCGTAATTGATACAGGACGTGTATCAGTCAGGAAATACTTGTAAAGGTATGTACAGAATCTCTATGAAAACCAATTTTTCGCTTTCTTGAATTCAATTTTCCTCTGAAATCAGTTACTTATCCAGCTATCTAAGGTGTTAAATTCAGAAAGCAAAACGACTAACCTGTAAGTGGTAGCCCCTGTTTGATGAAGAAACCACATGGAAGTGAAGCTGATAGCCAAGCCCAAGCATCCACTAAGTGGTAGCCCCTGTTTGGTTGTGGATCATTACTCACATTTGAGAAAGATAGTCAACCTCGTTGAACACAAAAATAAGAATTGTGAACGTCTCTTCCGAGGCTGGTGGACTAAAAGTGAGCAGATCATTCCAAGAGTTTATCTTTTTATAACAATATGTAGAACAGAATACTAATTAGCCATGTTATTTCACCCTTTCTTATGTAGCACATCTCTAGTGAGCAGATAAGGAAAGAACTTGCGGACATCGACACTCTAACAGAAGAGAAAATCGATGGAGTACTCCAGAAGTTCTTGCAAGATTTTCAAGAAAATGCACTTGAAGCAAATGGATGGCCAATGATAGTACCAGCTTATATCATGTCAAAGTCCACACTTAATGCTTATACTAGAGTCCTCGCGAAGAAATATCCAAACATGCGTATAAACTGTTTACATCCAGGTAATATCCCTACCGATAAAACTTGGCATAATGGAACAATGACGGTGGAAGAGGGAGCTGAAGGAACTGTAAAGTTAGTTCTACTACCGGATGGAGGTCCTTCTGGCTGCTATTTTGATCGTACGCAGGTGGCTGAGTTTTGGTTACAACGCATAAACTTTATTGAAGATATATACATCTTATACAAGTATTTCTACCAGTGGTTGGATAAATTTGACATGAACAATACTCTTTCTATGTTGTAATAAAATTTCAGGCATGCAGTAGTCACCGGAGTAAATAAAACTTCAGAAATGCATTGCCATATTTTTCGCAACAATTTTTATCCAATTCTAAAACTTTGTGTAAAATAATGTATATGAAGTCCAAAAATAATTATTGATCAAACTTTTATAATCAACCTGATTAGTAGATAGACTAGCTGATGGTGATGGAGACTAGCATCTTTTTTAGCCGGATTCTATTCAAGATGAAGACAGAAGGCAAGCATTGTATACGCAAATGCTTTTTAAATTTACTTGTGTAGAAACAAATTAAACACCTTATAAAACTATGATGCAAATGGGATGAAATTTGTACACAAGCATCAGCTAATTCTTGAGAAAGCGAAGGCCAGGAAACGCATGGCACCAGATGCAACTCAGGCCCCAAAAAGGTGATCAGTAGAGTTCTTGAGACAGTTTTTTTAATATAGTTTGGTTATGAGCAATTATCTATATATTGGAGTATGATTTTCAGGTATGCAGTGGTTACCGGTGCAAATAAAGGCATTGGCTTTGAGACTGTCCGGCAGCTTGCGAAAGAAGGTGTGACGGTAGTTTTGACAGCTAGAAATGAGACGAGGGGTGTGGAAGCCACGAAACTGCTGCAGGAATCAGGCCTTTCCAATGTGTTCTTCCACCAGCTTGATGTTAGAGATCCACAAAGCATAGAGTCCTTGGCCAAGTTCATAACAACTGAGTTCAAAAGACTCGATATTTTGGTAAGATGAATCTTTTTCAACTTTTCGACATATCGCTTCATGAAAGTTGAAAACCGAAGAACTAAGACTATATAACAAGATGTGAAGTTCAAGATTTTGTTCTCAACTTACTCCTGTGTGTCATTACTTAGTTAAACGAAAACGATGCAGATGAAATTATCAACATGTCAGGGAACGAGCAATAATACATCTTGCGTAGCTTAACTTTCAGGTTGGGCATGATTGACTATACTGTTTTAACTCATACGAATGCAGGTGAACAATGCTGGAGCTCAAGGAGTTGTTGTTGACGAAGATGGACTAAAGAATTTAAACGTAGAAACCGCACCAGAGGTAATGCAGATCAGCAATGACAATAATAACAAAACTTGATTGTAGTTCTCAACTTTAGCAATCTCCATCAATTGCAGCTGGCAGGCAAGTCGATAATTAAGATTCTAGATGTTGCAAAAACAACGTATGAGACAGCTAAAGAATGCCTTGATACCAATTATTATGGAGTCAAGAATGTAACTGAAGCCCTTCTTCCTTTGCTACACCTTTCCTCCTCAGGAGCAAGAATAGTGAACATCTCTTCTGAAGCTGGTGAATTAAGTGTAAGTAGATTAACCCAACCAGTAAGATATTGTTCTACAACAAGAAAGATGTTGCAAAACAAGATTAAAATTAGACTCCTAAACTAAATTATGCTTAAATTTTACAATGCAGCGAGTTCCTAATGAGCAGATCAGGAAACAACTTGGAGATATCGACACTCTAACAGAAGAGAAAATCGATGGAATATTGGAGAAGTTCTTGCATGACGTGCAGGAAGATGCACTGGAAGCCAATGGATGGCAAACTTTGTTTCCAGCTTACAGCATATCAAAGGCCACTCTTACTGCATACACTAGAGTTCTCTCACGGAAGTATACCAATATGTGCATCAACTCTGTCCATCCAGGCCATGTCCCGACAGACTTAAGCTGGCACACCGGAACTGTGACAGCTGAAGAGGGAGCTCAAGGGCCTGTGATGCTGGCTCTATTGCCTCAAGGTGGTCTTACAGGCTGCTACTTCTATCGTACACAGTTGGTTGAATTTTAATTTACTGATAGAACTTGTTCAGGTTTGTGGAATCTAGTGATCATTTATATTAATTAATCAATACTGACTGCTCTCATACTAGAACTGCTTGAGAGGCTTCCACATTATACACAGTCTGTTAAGCAGACAGATTTTCACAATAACTGGTAGGTGCAATTCCTAATGCATAAGAATTGCTGCACACAGCATACACTACTCAAGGCGTATGAAACAAGCAATTTAAGTAACATATTATATATTTTGGTAACTACAACAATTGTTTGGTAGAATGGACAGCAGATAGTAGTCATTTCCCATCCCTTGAGCACATTTCTCTTTTTCGTTTAAAAAAGATTGAGGAGATTTCGCCTGAAATTGGAGAAATACCATCTCTTCGATTAATTCAAGTGTTCGAGTGTTGTGATACAGTCGAGAAATGGGCAACGGCGATACAAGAAGAACAAAGGAGCTTTGGAAATCACGATCTTATTGTTCGAATAAATAATCCAATATATCTGTGGATTTATAAACAAATCTAATCTCCAAGAGCTTGGGCATTTGATTGTAGCGCCCCGAATTTTATAAATACGAATTAAGGAAAATATGACTCGCGCTAGTTCGTGAGCTGAAAAATCGGCGAACTTGACTTGTTAAAATATAAAACGTTACCAGACGCATTACGCGTCAAAAGACTTGATATGAAATTCTTGAAAATAATTCGTGAACTAAAAACATAATGCAGCGGAACTTGAAAATAGTAAATGCTTTGATACAAAATTCTAAATATACATGAACTTGAAAATGATAAAAAGACTTGCGATAGTGATCACTGCTCCGGCAACGCTCCACTCCAAAGCTCAGCTTCATACCTAAAATTGATATTTAGAAAGGGGTCAGCCGTGACCACTGTTGGTGATTTTAGTGTCATCAACTCATTTTAGTAGTAATGTGATTTACTAGAGACCGATGCGATCTCACGTTAAGGCTCGGAACGAGTTCGGGTAGTGCGGAGTGCACGCTTGTTGAGCTAACGAGTTATCGGCCGCAAAATCTGGCGAGGTCGAGGCTGCGCCCCTGGGTTGCAAGGGCGGAGCCTGTTTCGAAGCCTTACGTGAGATCGCATCGGTCTCTAGTAAATCACATTACTACTAGAGACCGATGCGATCTCACGTTAAGGTTCGGAACGAGTTCGGGTAGTGCGGAGTGCACGCTTGTTGAGCTAACGAGTTATCGGCCGCAAATACGAAGCAGGGGTCGAGGGGGCTGCGCCCAATTCCGGGGTCGAGGGGCGGAGCCCCTGCGGGGTTGCAAGGGGCGGACCAGAACTCGGTTAATTCAGGATAAGTTCAGAACCCCTCAACCGCCAAACGGCTTCGACTTTGTACTTCTACAAATTGGAGGATTCGGTCTCCAGAACAGATATACGAAAATCTTACATCCTCTCTACTTTTCTGATCGAAATTCATATAGCCTGAATTAGATTGCCTTCTTGGATTATCCCCGCAAGGAATTCGTGTAACCCAGGCTGTAAATTGGGTCGAATTATCTTGTTCGGAAAGTGACTACACGATCCATAGAAGATTTCCAGGATTATCACTACCCAAACATCCAACAACCACTGGCTGAACAAGCTCCATGCACGTGCCATGACCTAAAGTTCTATCTTCATGTCTTTTAAATCTTTTAATCTTACTTAATGCACTACAACCCTATGACCTGACTTGACCTGACACTTAACACTTGAACTTGTTCTTCTTGAAAAGTATTCTTAACCTTTACTCTTAAACATGACTTGAAAATTATCTTGATTCGTGAGCTCACTTGGCGTCGTAAGATACATCCCTAGCCGATGGTGACCGCTTAACATGGATAGCCACGATTTGCTAGTTTCCTAGCCGATGGTGACCGCTTAACTTGAATAGCCACGATTTGCTAGTTGCCTAGTCGATGGTGACCGCTTAACATGAATAGCCACGATTTGCTAGGGAGACCTTACTAGCCCATTCTTGACATGACTTGAAAATCTTTCTTGACTTAAATCTTATTAATGTGAATGCATGATCTTAAACTCTAAACTCATGAATGCATGATTTTAGTGTGTGTAAAATACAACACATAGTAGTATCATCTTAAACATGATTAAAGCATAACATACTTTGAGCACACAATAATATGGAATTAAGATTCGTTCAGAAGTAACAAGAAACATAAGTATGTGGTCCTAGCAATACTGTTCCATGATCAAATCTATGCACAGCAGTATCAAAAATCATAAGAACGACATGAATTAGCATCCTCAAAACAAGTCAGTAACACCATCCCATGTTTTTTCTTCTCTACTTTCCAGATTTCTTCAAGCCAAGGCTGTTGCATATGGTGTTGATGTTCCATGTGGTTCTATGGCACTCTTATCTCCAGGCAAGTTCCCCTAGGACTTGCATCACAAATGTTTATATGTATGATGTAAACCTTGCGTGTTTAAGTTATTATCTATGCTACAATATGAAATTGATTGAAGTTTCCCTAAGGTTTCATTCAAGATTATTTGATTTGTCATCTATACTATGCTATATGTGATATTTGCAAGTTCACTTAGTACTTTATGGCATATTATTTGTTGTTTTATTCTGTTTACATGGTTGAATCGATCGATATGTGACCCAAGAAGGATATTGTTGCATGTTCATATGTGTTAGTCGCGCGGTGCCAAGTGATCATGTCGGATCGGAACAAATAAGTATTTGAAATTGATTTGCTATAGTAAATACACTCTGTTACTCAGATTATGTGCAATAATAAATCATGAAAAGTCAAGGATAGGAAACAACTTTCCTTTTCTCATTATTCTACAAAACTTAACAACTCACAAGCTGAGGAATGAATAATAAGTTTTGTTTGCTCATCCGTAAAATAGAAAAACACTAAAGTTGACATGTAATTTTAGGTGAAATTTTATAGTAGATGATAAAAGACAAAAATATGGGAAAAAGTGTATTTTTAGTGGGAAAATATGTAATTTGTGTGTAAAAGTAAAGTGGTTTATTATTTGTTGGGCGTGGAGTATATTTCTTTTTTATTAATAAACAACCTTACTTTTACACACAAATTACATATTTTTCCTGAACCAACTAGCAAATTATGCATTTTCTCATTCGACGAAAAAACTGTAAAATCTTATGTTCAAAATACATTGCCAGCATGACCATTACGCATATATGCATGTTATCAGAAAATAGATTGGCTTAAAAACCTTAACAAAGTCATGTTCTTGCTGGGATTTGAAACTCTGTCTAAAATCCAAAGAGCTATTATTCAGCAATCCACTCTGTTGCCCATATCAGCAACAAAATATGCTCGTCTTATTGAATCGGAAAAAGTAATTAATGTCTACAAAATATACAGGCATGCGCGCGGTTATGTTTATTTACTGACCTCTTCATTGGGTCACACAATTATATAACATTGATTTCTGGAGTATGGTTGCCAGCTGGCTATACTTTTAAAGTATTTCTAATCGTTATGCACATAATCTAGAAGTGAAATGTTAGGAACGAAGACATGACAAATATGCTAACACTCTACATAATACCCCAGGAATTCACGAAAGAAATGCAGATGGCCTTTCCTGGGAACATCTTCTAAGTTGATTGTCTTCTGAAAGAAAAACTTACTGTGATGGTCGGCTATGAAGAATAAACCGCAGGGCACTCCACGGGAATCGTTCCAAGGGAACATGATATATTGATATTGAGAGTTGCATGGTCTTCGACGGAAACTGAAGTGAAGTTTGGAACTTACTTATCCGAGTTTCTCTTGTCTTTCATTTTTTACAGGAACCAAAAAACTTGATGAGGACAACAGTGGAGAATTGATTGAATCTTGATGTAATTTTACTATAAATAATTATGACAGTGAAACAAATTTCATTAGCTTAATCTACAAAACTGAGCCAGGTAAATCACTAAGTTCTTTTATAAAACACCAATTCTCCAATATGGATTGTAAACGGAAAACCAAGAGAAAAATTACATCCGTTGAATCTAAATAACTCTTAATCAAGAAACTGAAGAACATGGATCAGTTTCCTGGCATCTGGTAATCTGAAATCAATGATAAACTGAAATGAGAAGTCTTTGACATAAACTTTGTGAAAACTGTCAAACATTGAAGCGAATGCATCAATGCACGCATTATATTCTCTTTCAACAAAGATAACAATTCGAATTTCAAAAAGTATAATTGAAGGTGAATTCTACACCAAATAACTTTGGAATGGGATGGTCTCCCTACTAACACTATATACTTTCTCATGGAGATCCACAGCATGAATATGAATCCTTACACTCTAGTTCTGGAGCAGAAAACACAACAAAGTAATTCTTGTAGAAAGTCTTACTTTTTGTGTCCTCAGAAGCTTCATCATCTAAGTTTTTTCAGGATATTTTGATAGTTCTTCAACCTATCATGAATAAACAAACTTACATCATATTCAATCAATTAAGGAGCAGGGGTGGTATTGAAAAATCGGTGAGCAGCATACCTGGAAATTGTCCACAAAAGGATCATCCAGGTAGTCCAGTAATATATGTGGATCTAAGTTAGGGAGCTCTCCTAGATAAAATAGTAAGTTTGCATCATTAGATAACAAAAATAGAGATCGATATCGAGACCTTGTACTTCAAAGGGTAAATTTTAATTAGATTGTCTCGCGCAGCACCTTGATTCAGTTGAAAATCTGCAAAAACAACATTTTATATTTAGTCGGTTCAAAGTTTCTCAGTTTAGGTACTCATTTAGACTGAGCTTTAATTTTGTTCTTCAGATGAGGTAGTGAAAAATGAACAATGTGTAAACGTGTGTGACTTTTTAGCAGAAATCCAAATAAATATAGTTTCAAAACAAGAATAATAATCGGGAAATAATTGACAAATGGTAATTAAGCTATGGAAGAAAGGAAACTATTTTTCATATCACATGACATACCTGCACGTTGGAAAACGGAGTGAAAATTGACAGAAGTGAAGGAATTCTTGTTTCACTAACATACTACAGTTCCACTTCTGTAGTTCATAAAGCACGCTAGTTATAGAATTAACTGAAAATA
Source organism: Plantago major (assembly GCA_026545765.1). NCBI lineage: Eukaryota > Viridiplantae > Streptophyta > Magnoliopsida > Lamiales > Plantaginaceae > Plantago > Plantago major. The sequence goes on along the minus strand of CM048841.1, from coordinate 101,244,994 downwards.
CATTCAAAATCCTACTGCGCTTGTTTTATATGCTGCAAATTTTCTTCTCTTATCTGCGTAACCCTTCCAAAACAATATAAAACTAAATTGACAAAGTTATGTGAAGAACACACATAAGTATATGCTATTGATATGAACGTGTTCATTCATTTCTACTTCACTCAGTTATGATAATCTTTCTTTTATAAGAAGCATCAAGATAAGCTAGATTAAAAAATTCAACTATATCTAAGAAATAATAACCTGGAAACATAAGTGCCAGGGCATGGCCGGATATAGATGCATCTTGCCCAACTACCAATGCTCTTCACTCATTCCTTTCATGAACTTGTTGCCACACATCGGGATTGCACCTCAATAGGCATAAAACTCTGATGACTAACCTAAAATATAAACCATGCTGCGGATTAGAAATTACAGACCTTGAAATACATGATTCAACAATTGATAATCAGTATTACCGTCAAAGAGAGTTTGGAAAACGTCTATGCTCACGCGTACCTTATCCAACGTCTGAATAGGTTTCTGACATGAAGGTCGAAGTGCAACCAGATCCAACCGAATTCAACATACATCGAAGAAGAGAGAATTAATTATGTTGTGGGAGTCTCAACTCTGAAGCAAACCAAATTCAACATATATATGATTGGACGGAATTCGAATGTTCCTTAATTTCTTCAGGGTCAGTGAAGAAAGAATCGTCTCCCTACCAACACAGTATATTTTCTCATGGAGATCCACATCATGAATATGAATCCTTACAAAGTTTCTAGTTCTGGAGCAGAAAATGCAAGAAAGCAGTTCTTGTAGAAACACTTACTTTTTGTGTTCTAGAAGCTTCATCATCTGTAATCCTTTCAGGATATTCTGATAGTTCTCCAACCTAACATGAATAAACAAACTTACGTCATATTCAATCCATTAAAGAGCAGGAGTGTTACTGAAAAATCGGCGAGCAGCATACCTGGAAATTGTCTACATAAGGAGTATCCAGGTAGTCCAGTAATATATGTGGATCTCTGTTAGAGAGGTCCCCTATAATTAAAATAGTAAGTTTGCATCATCATATCTATTAATACTATTTATTCTTCGAGTATTCATAAGTACTAACAGCATACTACCTTGTAACAACGTTATTCTCAGTGGCAGGAAGCTTGTATCAATGGCTTGTGCTCTCCCTAGAAGAGTATTGATGTGGTTTCTCGCTCTGTACTTTTGTCTGCCTGAAAATGACCGCAAGGAAAACTTAGTCTGTAGAAGTTCTGAAACTTTCTTCAATTCAATGGACTGAAGCAAGTAAATTGTGAGAAACATCTTTTGCCTCTTTCTCTATATCTACATTATCCAACTTTTCGCTTGATTTAGCACTGGCTGCATTTGGACTGACTTTGTTCTCCCTTTGGCCACATGTAACCTCTCTCCACCTAAAAATATGTCTTCTTTTTGTTTGAACTTCAACTGGTTCAAGATTTAAATCGGTCTCCCGGCTGAAAATATGTACAAAACTACAAAACTTTCACCTTTCCTGTTACGTAGCTTTCTTCACATGGTTGTTGGAACGGTTAATGGAATCAACTCGTTTAGGAGTTCCAAGGGCGTAATCCTTCTAATCAACAACTTTTCCTGGAAATTCGATTAAATATCATATTAACAGAGGCTGGTTTAACATAAACATTTGACATGTTGTAAACTCATTAGCTCTATCATACACTAAAACACACCCGAGATATTCTTATCAACCTGTAATTCAAGTACATGCATGTTTACCCTTTTCTTTTCTCTCTCTAGCTCTTCAGGCATGAAAAAGTCTTTGATTGTACGATCCATGTCTCCATCAATTTTAAACTTCGAGCCAATATCCTGTTATTCCACTATTTTTGACTTCATAACTCGTCTAACCTCAATTTCAAACATGTCTTCCACCTTGCATGATGATTTTGTTTCCATTTTGGCCTCTTCGACTTTAGTAATGGAATCTTTCCAAGCCTGAGGCTTAATAGATGCAGTTGGTTTGGTCTCACCATAATCAATCCCCACCTCTCCTTTCGAGCGTGGCATATGCTCTAGATTCCTATCTTTTGCCTGCAACCATTTCTACCAGTAAGAGGCAATATTAGCATCGGAACTCCATTTTCTGCAGCACCCCATTTGTATATTGAGAAATGGAACTGATTGTCCCTGCTCTTCACAACTAACGTCTCCTTGATAGATATTCAGGTTGAAACTCAAGTAAAAAAAACCTAAATCATATAGACTGGGTTGCTGATAACCAGGCGTAGGGGCAGCAAAATAAGTACTGAACTGAGAAATTTGAAGAAAATGCTAATTAGTTCCAGAAGCTAATGTTATGCTAGCATATCACTATGTACATACATGAAATGGAGTGGAACGGAAAAAGTCACTGTAGCATGCCTAACCTTCCCCACTGTCTCGATTCCGCTGCTTGCAGCTCAAGTTTCATGCTATTGGAAAAGTTAACGAAATAATAATCATTGAGGACATCAAACAAACAGTTGGAGGGCACAACAAACAAAAATTTGTATAGTTAAAAAATCATGTACAAGTTGAAAAAGATGAAAGCAGTGGGTAACGAAAAGAGACTTTATGCATAAATGAGGATCAGAAATTCATTTTACCTGATAGGGATGGGGGCATAGACGAAGAGAGGATATGAAGGGCTGGCCAGCTGGGTATGTGAAGCAGCAAATGACTTAAAGCATTCCAGTTCTATAATCGGGCATGGATTCATTCAAATCTCAGTGAATTAATAATCGAAACTTGGTGAAGGAATTACAACAAACACCTGGTGGCCAGTGCCCCTCAAAGTGTAATGAATACGATAGTTTTGTGTGTGACAAGACATGTATAAGATTACCGGCGATTGTACACAATTCAATGTTGATAACAATTCAGAGATAGGAAGAAAAGGAAAAACGAAGTAGAATACATACCAGTGACAAACGGTCTTCAACACAGTAACAAACCTGAAACACACATGTATATGTAAACATTGTTGGAGAAACAAACATCAAATCCCTTGAACTCACATCAGTTTCTGTAGCTTGTAAAGAGAGCATGAGAAAGAAGCTTGGAAGTCCTCATGAGGAATCCAAAGCGCCTGTTTCAGATATGAAAGCCGTACATATAATAAACCTTGAACAATTAATTGCAACTTTTATTTTGAAGGGCAAATTGGTAAATTCACTTGGTACCAAAATTTGAAACCATCCTCTCTTATAATAGACCTATAATATAATAATAATATAATATAATATAATATAATAATATATATATATATGAGTAAGTCTCCTAAGAGACATGCTCTAAAGAGAGACCTAAAGACATACTTTCTAATCTAACATATTAACCCCAAACAAAAACAAGTTACATAAACCAACCCAACCAAGGGCCAACAACTGGGTCGAGAAAACGGGTCAGCTATATATATCATATAACCCGTAAAAAACCAGCACAAACCCTCATTCTCACAAAAAACTCAGATCTGAAGAAACCTCTCTAACAAAAACCTCTTCTGGAAAACGATAAATCATCACCATAACGCATTTTGATCTCAGGGAAATGATATTCAGGCTACAACCACACCGAAAAATCGAAGTTGAGCTACTACAATCTCGGAATCTACAGAGAAATCGATCAGAAAAGGTTAGGTTTATGTTCGAACAATTTTTTCATGATTTATGGGAGTTTTTCGACTCGATTCAACTCAAAACTCGAGATTCAAGCTTCAAATCCGACAAAATCGATCATCGGAAGCTGATATATCACTCGACATTCAAGCTCCAACATCAGGAAGCTGCAAAAAAGTAGATCGAACAAGGTATAACTTCGATTTCATTGAATTTAGATGAATATATTGTGTTTTTGTGTTGATTATACTAAATCATTGATGTACACCGATTGATCCATGTTATAGTTGATGAACGAAGATGAAATAAATGAACGGATGACATTTTCATTCAAAACGTAATCTTAATCGTCAACTTAGATCTGAAAAAAAAGGTATGCAACGTTTCTATGTTCTTTCCGATATGTGCTATGTTCTCAACGATACTACCCATGTTATTTGGAATATGTCCTATGTTTTCATTTAAAACATGAATGTCGTTTTATGCTCTGTTTTTTGACAACATCATATTGAGTTCTGTTTTTTTACTGTATGCCCTATGTTCTTACGTATATGTATTATCTTCTCACCGATATACCCCATGTTCTTAACATTCCACTATGTTTGCTATGAAATAGTTGTCATGTCCGTGTGAAAATATTATATGCAACATAGTCCATGTTTCTCCACCATTTTTTACTTGTGTTCTATGTATTATTCATTTTTTACCTGTGTTCTATGTAAAATCCACTATGGGTTGTTGACATGGGTTGTTTGTTTGATAACATAGGTGATATGTTTGAAAAGATAGATTTGTCTTCTTTGCAGATGTCGAAAAGGATGGTGTTGAGCGCTCAAATTATTTGCAGTAATGTGATGTCTGGCGAAGACTGTTGATTTATATGATGTAGATGACCAGATGGAGCGAGAAGATGATGAACCTGAATTTAATTGATAGACATCAAGAGGAGGACTGGAGAGTACATGCAGAAGAAATAGATCTTTATGTTTCTTTTTCTCGTAGATGATCATAGTACAACCTGTAACTGAATGATCTAGTTTTCATTTGAATGTATCTTGTCTGTTGGGATCATGATTTTATATGTTGAAAACATGGATGGAAGAGTTGAGAACATAATTTTAGTTTTTATGTTTTTTGATATACATGTGATGCAAATGTTGAGAACAAGTAGTAATATGTTGAGAACTTGGTTTAATATGGTGAGAAGATGGGCGAAAATATTGAGAACATGGAGTAATAATATGTTGATAACATGGATTAATATCGTGAGAACATGGTGTAATATGTTGGGAACATGGATTAATATCGTGAGAACATGGATAAAAAATGCAGATAGAATGGTCTTTAATCTACAAGTATATAACATGACTTCAAAAAATTTTACTCCATAAAATGTTGAAAATATTGAAAACATGGGTGAATATGTTGAGATTATGGATGAATATATTGATATCATGGCATTATAAATAACATTGAAATAACATATAAACCACGATCCAAAAACAAGATTATATTCAAAATAAACCTAGACCATTCATTTACATCATGTTGTACTTGTGTTCATACATCTGCAAAAATAAAGGAACATATAACTCCTCCTCCTCCTCCTCCTCTTCTTCTTCTTCTTCAAGTTGATGAATTCAGTAACCTTCATCAACAAATAACCCCTCGATGCATTAATATCAGCCAATCATAAATTGCAAAAATTTCAACGTGCAACACCATCATTTTTTATACCTGCAAGGGACATAACTATCTTATCAAACAAACTGCATATATTATGGTTCAAATAGCAGAGAACATGAAATGTTATGCAAACAAATGCCTCATGTTGGCAGACCAACTCCTACATTACAATCATGGGTTAAACTGCAGAAAACATGGAGCAAATAGCAGAGGTCCATGCAAACAAATTCCTCATAATGGCAGAGCAACTACTACATTGTAGTCATGGGTCAAACTGTAGGAATCATGGATCAAATATCAGAGAACATGGAATGTCATGGAAACAACAGATCAGCCACTACATTGTAATCATGGGTCAAACTGCAGAAAACATGGATCAAATAGCAGAGAACATGGAGTATACTACAAATACGATTTTCATATGGACATAGCACGACTATTTCATAGCAAATATAGTGAATATTACACAGAACATATGAAAAATGGTAGAGAACATGGACTACGCTGCAAAAAATATTTTCACACGGACTGAACAACTATTTCATAGCAAACATAGTGGATGTTGATGAGAACATGGGGTATATTGGTGAGAAGATAGTATATATATGTAAGAACATAGGAAATACAATAAAAAACAGAACTCAATATGATGTTGTTAAAAAACAGAGCACAAAACGACAGTCAGGTTTTAAATGAAAACATAGGACATATTCCAGAGAACATGGGTAGTATCGTTGAGAACATGGAACATATACGAAAAAACATAGAAACGTTGTATACCTTGTTTTTTCAGATCTGAGTTCATCATTGTGGTCAGATTTTGAATGAAAATAACATCCAATCCATATGCAAGCACGATTACACCTAGCGAATGCATAAACCAATCAACTAAAACAACAAACAAGCAAGCAAAACGAAGACAAAAAGACCTTGATCAAACCCTAACCAACACAAAATTGAAGAAAAACACCAAAAAACAGGGAAAACGAAAACGAATACAATAAAACAATACTTACAGTGAAGTTTCGAATCAAATTGAGGACAAACACAGCAAGATCGAACACTCAAAGTAGTTTCAAGAAAAAATAATGGTGATTTGCAAAGAACTCTGGGAAGGAAACAGTAGAAAGAAGAAAAGAGAAGGAAAAAGAGAAAAGATCGATGAATTAGCCAATATACAGAACCCGGTTGTCAAAGTCGGGTCTCTTAACCCGGATCCGCGAGAAACTACTCAAATTTGACATGTTTTGTGGTAAATTGCAAAAAGACCCCGTCTCTATGTAGAGACCGTCTCCCATGAGACTTTGTGTGTGTGTGTGTGTGTGTGTGTGTGTGTGTGTGTGCACCGTTTCTCTAGAAGGTTTGATTTATCTGTTCTTCAAATTTAAAGTTTCCACTATTAATCAAATCAACCCAATTCAATCCAATAAACTCCAAATCAACCAACAAACAAACGCAAGAAAATAAACACAAACACAAGATTTAACGTGGTTCGACAATTGTCTACGTCCACGGGATAACCAAGATTTCTATTAACCAAGAACCAAAACGCAGTTTACAAGGAATCAACCAAACCTATCAAGCTATATCGAGCTCCGTTCTCTATTCCTCACCGTGTTTCTCTCAAGAAATCTCAATGTATTCTCTCTATGTTCTCATCGATTTATTCTAGTACCTACATGTGTATATATACTAGAGAAATCAACATACATTCCTTTTCCTAGTAAGATTCGAATTCCACTCCTAATAAGAAACGAATTCTTGATCACTAAGCAAAAGAAAACCAAGTTAGATTCGACTTCTAACTGTCCTGTGTCTTCAGAGTTATTCCAAGTGTCCTCAGCACACTCTAACACCACACATCCATTATCCTTGTCATCAGTGTTTTCAGTACACCATCTTCCATTACTTACTTTAATATTAATCTAACCGGCTTCACATCCACTACATTATATTTAAACATATTTAAAAACAAATCTAATCTACTTTTAAATTAATTAGCAATCTTGAATATCTGCTGCCTAGTCTAGCCTACTTCTATTTTTCTTCTACACTTTTCTATTGGGAAAAAATGGGGAGAAAGATTGGATCACTGCCCCATCTTGAAAAATTGATATTGATTCATTGCGGGGGAGGGAAGGTGTGGAACTGTGTTGACGACCAATTCCTAAAACTCAAAGTTTTGGATATTTCATATTTTCGTAACAATTGTTTGGTAGAATGGACAGCAGATAGTAGTCATTTCCCATCCCTTGAGCACATTTATCTTTGGGGTTTAAAAAAGATGGAGGAGATTTTCCCTGCAATTGGAGAAATGCCATCTCTTCGATTAATTCAAGTGGTCTACTGCTGTGATACAATCGAGAAATGGGCAACGACGATACGAGAAGAACAAAGGAGCTTTGGAAACAATGCTGGAGCTCAGGGAGTTGTTGTTGAGAAAGATGGACTACAAAATTTAAATATAGAAACCGCACCAGAGGTAATCCAGATTGGCAAAATGACATTAATAACAATAGAGTTAACATTGAATGATTTTCTTGAGTATGATTTTTTTGGCCTCTAAATTTTACTATTGATATAATAATACTAGTTAAAACTACAAACTAAACCCAAACTAAATCTCAACAAAAACACCAGATATAGTGGAACCAAAACCAATCCAACTCAAAACAGAGATTTCAGACTAGGACAAAAACAGACAACTGACTTTTCTCTTTTGTGGATAGAGAAAACACACACCTCATAGTCCTGGGCCTATACAAATTACACTAAAGAAAAGTCCATCAAATATCAAGTCTCTTCAAGTAACTTTCTGAATTTTCCACCATTTCCCAAACTAGTGAGAATATTGGAATTACAGAAGAACTGCAGATATGGCACTGAATGCAACCCAAACCGCGATAAGGTGACACCGAATTTCACACTTTGAAATAAGCGGAATACGATATTGATCAGGGGATGTTTGAATTTTAATCTTTTGCAGGTATGCTGTGGTTACTGGAGCAAACAAGGGTATCGGTTTGGAAACTGTCCGGAAGCTGGCAAATGAAGGTGTGACCGTCATCTTAACATCCAGAAATGAGAAGAGGGGGATGGAAGCCATAAGGTTGCTGCAAGAATCAGGTCTGACAAATGTGTTTTTCCATCAGCTTGATGTTACTGATCCACAAAGCATAGAGTCGCTAGCCAAGTTCGTTGCAGCTGAGTTTAAACGACTCGATATTTTGGTAAGATGAATACTTTCAACATATCATAATTCATAAACCATCGAAAATAATTAAAGAGTTCATCTTTCAGCTATCTGCATACTATTTTTGAGAATCAACAGAGAGATTTCAGCAGGTAGGTGATTGATTATGCGATACATATACAGGTAAACAATGCTGGAGTTCTTGGTGTTGCAGTTGATGGTGATGGGCTTAAGGCTTTAAACATAGAATCTGCAGCACAGGTAAGACGGACAAGAAATACTTCAACATCGGTTTTGAACATAGACCATACTAGTTCATATATGATATATCTTGCTTGCTCATCTATGCAGCTAGCAGGAATGGACGTTCTCAAGATTATACATGTCTCGAAAACAACCTATGAGATGGTTAAAGAATGTTTGGATACTAATTACTATGGTGCCAGGAATGTAACTCAGGCCCTTCTTCCATTGCTACAACTTTCCACATCAGGAGCAAGAATTGTGAACGTCTCTTCCATGGCTGGTGAACTAAAAGTGAGCAGATCACTCCAAGAGTTCATCTTTTTATAACAATATGTAGAAAGAATACTAATTAACCGTGTTTTTTCACCCTTTCTTATGTAGCACATCCGTAGTGAGCAGATAAGGAAAGAACTTGGGGACGTCGATACTATTACAGAAGAGAAAATCGATAGTATACTCCAGAAGTTCCTGCAAGATTTTCAAGAAAATGCACTAGTTGAAGCAAATGGATGGCCAAAGATACTACCAGCTTACTTCATGTCAAAGGCCACACTTAATGCCTACACTAGAGTCCTCGCGAAGAAGTATCCAGACATGCGTATAAACTGTTTACATCCAGGTAATATCCCTACCGATATAATTTGGCATAATGGAACAATGACGGTGGAAGAGGGAGCTGAAGGAACTGTAAAGTTAGCTCTACTACCTGATGGAGGTCCTTCTGGCTGCTATTTTGACCGGAAGCAGGTGGCTGAGTTTTGATTGCTCAACAGAAACTTTATTAGATGTATACGTTTTATACAAGTACGCTCACCAGTGGTTGGATAAACTTGACATGAACTATACTCTTTCTATGTTGTAATAAATTTTCAGGTATGCATTAGTCACCGGAGTAAATAAAACTTCATAGAAATGCATTGGGATTTTTTTCGCAACAATTTTTTTCCAATTCTAAAACTTCATGTACAATAATGTATATAAAGTCCAAAGATTATTGATCAAACTTTAATAATCAACTTGATCAGTAGATAGACTAGCTGATGGTGATGGAAACTAGCATCTTTTTTAGTCGGATTCTAATATTCAAGATGAAGACAGAAGGCAAGCATTGTAATATGCAAATGCTCTTTATATTTACTTGTGTAGAAACAAATTAAACACCTTATAAAACTATGATGCAAATGGGATGAAATTGGTCACAAGCATCAGCTAATTCTTGGGAAAAGCGAAGGCCAGGAAACGCACAAGTCTCAGGTATGGCACCAGATGCAACTCAGGCCCCAAAAAGGTGATCAGTAGAGTTCTTGAGACAGTTCTTTGATATAGCGTTGGTTATGAGCAGTTATCTGTATGGTTTATGATTTACAGGTATGCAGTGGTTACCGGAGCAAATAAAGGCATTGGTTTTGAGACTGTCTGGCAGCTTGCAAAAGAAGGTGTGACGGTAGTTGTGACAGCTAGAAATGAGACGAGGGGTATGGAAGCCACGAAACTGCTGCAGGAAGCAGGACTTTCCAATGTGTTCTTCCATCAGCTTGATGTCAGAGATCCACAAAGCATAGAGCTCATGCCAAGTTCATAACGAGTGAGTTCAAAAGACTTGATATTTTGGTAAGATAAATTTATTTCAAGTTTTCGACATATCACTGTTTGAAATGATGAAAACAATAGGAATTGAGAGACCATTTAACAATATGTGAAGTTCAAAAATGGGGAGAAAGATTGGATCACTGCCCCATCTTGAAAAGTTGAGATTGTTTGATTGCAGGGGAGGGAAGGTGTGGAACTGTGTTGACGACCAATTCCTTTCCCTCAAATATTTGGAAATTTCATTTCATCATCATTTGGTAGAATGGACAGCAGATAGTAGTCATTTCCCATCCCTTGAGCACATTTATCTTTGGGGTTTAGATAAGGTGGAGGAGATTTCCCCTGAAATTGGAAATCAGGATCTTATTGTTCGATATTGAAGGCATATATCTGCACCAGTTTCTCCAGAAGGTTTTATTTATCTGTTCTTGAAATTTAAAATTTCCAGTACATTATCAGCACCTACAATCATTTCTGCCTGTTTTCTTGCTCACAAATTAGTATTATACTCTGTTCTTGATTGTTTTACTTGCCTTGTGCAGCTACCAACTCACCAAGTTTACCTTTGGTTCACAAGTTCTTGAGCTCTATTACCTCAATTCTGCTTCAAGTTAGCTCCTTTCTCTAAATTTTCAATCTTTTGCTTTTGTAGAATCTCATGTTTTATTTGTTAATTGAATCTGTATAGTACTCGATGATCTTTTATGTCTCAGTGTTTGTTGCGTTAATGATATTGATATGGATTGGACTATGGGTAGTTTTTAACTTGGTTTTTGGGAGTGTGTTGTAAGGTTGAATGGACAATGAGTAGTTTTAGGTAATGGTGAACGGGTTTTGTGAAATGAGTTTCTCGTTGTTTCGGGTTTTATGTAGTATAGATGTAGTAGGTAGAGCAAGTCTCTTATAAAAGATAAGTGTAAAGCTGGTTCGGTTGGCCCTTATGTGACCAAGCGTAAACCAGTTTTACACCACGAGTTAAGTGTAAAATCAGTTTTTCATAGACCCTGTGAATGCTATCAACCACATCACCTGAAAAATGCATCTGAATGCATGTAGTACAAGTTCTCAGGGATGGAAATGAATGTTAGCCACAGTGGAATCAGGTCCGGGTAATCATTTTCCCGATTGATCAGTTTGGTTAAAAGCATTCTTTAGAATGAAATAGATCGTAGAATTAAATGTAGTGTTTTGCTGCAGGCATTACTGGAATGCTTTGCAGCATATTTTGCCGCGAAGTAGTTATGACAGACCACAATGATGAGGTCCTCAAGGTAAGACTTTTATAATTTGAATTACATTGCTTGGGTGAAATTCATGCAGAAGTCTTTTCTTCTTTGTATTTTTGTTTCTTTATATACAAATATTCAGATCCTAAAGAAGAACATAGAGTTTCATGATTCTTCTCCAACTTCTGTTTGTTGTGCTGGTAAATGGGCAGTTCTGGGAAACGTCTCCAATGTTTAAGTCCTATCTTATATTTGTGATATATCTGCAGGGTTGACAGCTGAGAAGTTAGAATGGGGAGACTCTGACCAGCTCAAACACATTTTGCAGAGCCGTCCACAAGGATTTGATCTTATTTGAGCTGATATCTATATCCTTAACTGAACTCTTCGTCTACTTCTATTTTGATGCACTTGTATCATCATTTTTCTGAAAATATTATTCGTTAACATTTGAGCCATGAAAAAGTCAACACTTTGAGGTGAGTGTAGTCATGTAGTGTGTTACACTAACTCCACACGTCTCATGTTTTGTTTCTCTCATATCTAGACGGAAGAAAAAGTGAATTGCCTTAACACATACTCAAGTTTCCAGCAGTATAGTATTCCTTTTCTCTTTGATACAGTGGAAAAGCTACTCCAAGCTAGCCTCGAGAAGAAATGTAAATTTATTTTGGGCTATGTATCGAGAACGAAAGTGTAAGTCCTTATGTGTGATGATTTTCCAATAGCTTTTCCGACCATTTATTTTTCACAGGGTCTGCCTGTGAAAAGGTAATCACCGACTTTTGCTATGCACTTAGAATATCAACTTAGTTATTGTGAAACTTGGTTGCTGAAACTTTAGCAAGGATTTTAGGAACTTAAAACCGTATGGAGATGGTATAATCAATTTAGTCAGATCTATGTAACAGGAATGTTTTGGCCTATATAACGAAAAAGTTCTAAATAAGGTTGAGGCATGAACAAATTTAAATTGTTAGTAGGAAAATTTTGAATTGCAAGTATCATGTGGCATGTAGCGTAATTGTATTGATTGCCTGCCTGCAGGATGGATGCACTAGTTATTAGTGAAGCATTGCGAATAAGTGAAGTTGATGGAACTCGTACTACTGTTCGCAATCTAGGCGGGGTTGTTTTTGAGGTTACTCTCAGTTGAAACAATCAAGTTGAGTGCTGCAGGGAAAGATGAGCTTAATGCTAGTCGGACTAAATGCTTTCATCCCTATTTATCATTTCTGACTGTCATCTTTAACGGAGAAACTGTTATGGTAGAGATGAAGGAAATAGTGTAACTGTACCAAGAGATGATTGATAGAGATGCTAGTTTACGAGTACTTGTATTTCTTATTGTGTCGAAAAAGAAGTGTTTGCTCTTGCAGAAAAGAACTGAGTTACAACATTGTAGTATTAAACTAACTTTGATTGTATGATTTTCAACTGTTCATCTTGAATGGGAAAAGTGTTCCTGGCAAAAAGGAATAGTATGACTGCATGGGGACTAACTATTAAGTATACATGATCTGCTAGAAATTCTAGTTTTACAGAGTATTTGTATTCTATATCCTTCAAATTGAGTCTTCAACGCATCTTCGCTCTTGCGAAAAGCACTCCTGCTAACAAGCCTGCAGAAGAAAGTTAACATCAGATGCTACATAGAGGGGGATTTGGTAGTTTGTACCAGGAAACATGGATAGCAGTTGATGAGACATTGAAGAGAAGAATCATACCAAAGAATATACTAGCTGAATTTTCCAAACTTGTTGGAACATTGAAGAGAAGAATTCCAGCAATAGAAAGAGGTATTTTGTTCAACGACCCAACAAGGCTGCAAAGATGCTTGGAGAATCAGTAAATAAGCCAGGATGTACGATATGAACCAGACAAGTTTATAAGCAGGACTAGAAGAATAGAGGCCTAAAAACCGGTACAATTTCAGATGATTAATTGGTGGTCTTGATCATTCACAGCTTACAAGATAACCCAATAGACCTTTCATGTTGTTTAATCTATCCAATTGCACAGACAACGCGTAATTGATACAGGACAGTGTATCAGTCAGGAAATACTTGTAAAGGTATGTACAGAGAATTAATTAATATCTATGAAAACCAATTTTTCGGCTTTCTTGAATTCAATTTTCCTCTGAAATCAGTTACTTCTCCAGCTATCTAAGGTGTTAAATTCAGAAAGCAAAATGACTAACCTGTAAGTGGTAGCCCCTGTTTGATGAAGAAACCACATGGAAGTGAAGCTGATAGCCAAGCCCAAGCATCCACTAAATGTCATCACCAGCCAAAAGCTGGGTAATCTTAACAGTGGTCTGCATCCAAGAAAGAACCCGTTAATTCAAGTATATAAAGTTGCCATCTACTCGCCACTTCTAATTTCTAAAAAACCAAAAGTAAGTAGAGGCGAAGTGGAATGGATTCTGGGATATCCACTTCACCACGTCTACCGGTTTACTATATGCATTTGTTCACTACTTGTATTATGTACATCTTAATCAGAGTGAGACTATCCTTAGACTAAGATTTTGGAAAGAAAGCTCAAATAATGCGTAGTGGATCAGTACTCACGTTTGAGAAAGATAGTCAACCTCATTGAACGCAAAAATAAGAAAAAGTCCTAGAGGCAGTGAAAGTGTATTGTTTAGCATGACCATAGAAAACTCGTTCAGGTCTCCTGATCTGGTGACTTGCTTTGCAGTATCCATGACTCTACGCAAGGTTAGCTGCACCACAAGAAAATCATTCCTGGTATATTAGTCACAAGAAGTCCGAAAATGTTGCAGAATAGAAGTACGGAAACTGATATATAACAGTGAAGAAATGAATGAAACTCGTCACTTAACATGCACACTTTTAGCTTATCCCAGTTAGATAAGTTAATTAAAAAAAAACAATAATAGTAAATAGTAATAATAAGAACCTCATCGTATATGAACATGACCGAGATTTAACGCACGGAACAAGTCAATAATTGGATAGCTGAATTGTGTTATTGTAAGTGGCATAAGAACAGGATTTCTTACAGAATACGATGCTGTTAGGAAACAATTGATAAATTGCCATGTGTATCCAATGGCATTGAATGAGAGATCTGTTACTCCTCCAGATACTGCTGAAATGATCTGCATTTACATGAATGCATAACATTATAAGATTCAAAACGATACTTAAACTCTCAAGAACCAACTGTCAGCAAAGGAGTGAGTCATTGGTCAATATTTTACTGGTACCAATTGTCAGCATTTCAAATTTAGCATGAGATTTGCTATGGTTCTTATGCACAATATAGATATTCGAAAATGTTCTTCACTTGATATATAAACAGTTATAATATCATTTGTTCACTGGAAAGTAAACCTAGAGAACTAAATGCCAAGATTTCATGATTGAAGAAATATCAAATGGAAATCCAATTTAATTAACTTCAAGTTGGTAATATTTTGTGGCACAACATACCATTAAGAAAAGTGCTCCCCAAACTCTGTTATCATGCCGCTTGTTGAACAGATACATTTCTCCAATAGCAGTCATCACATTGGTAACATTCTTTACAACCGTGACCATGGCTACATTTATGTATCTCAAGCTGCCACAAAAACACCAAAACGTGTCAGACCATGTGTTAGAGATAGTAAGGTGTAAAGCATGATTCATGAGGCTCAGAAGCCCTACATGACAATTCTTGCTGGATTCACGCAACAATACAAGTTATATAGAATGAGGCGCAGTTATATATAACAAAATAAATCCACAAGCAAAGTTGAGGGGTTCCAGTTTACACAACACGGCAGTAACAGAATAAGATGAACAATTACCTAAACATACTTGTGACCAGCATCCCAACAAATATTATATTGACAGGCAACCAGACTTTGATTAATCTCCACGTGAGTGGTTCCGTTCTAATTACGCCAAGGAAACTCAAAGTAGAAACAATAACTACTGAGACAAAATTCTGCAAGTTCATATATATTGCTATTAGTTGTTAGTACGTACCTGCAGCAATACGGTACTACAGTTAAGAATGTAGATTTATGGAAGGTAACCTGGTATAGCATCAAAGATATTCCAGCATTAAAGTCATAACTGGAGAGGACATACTTGTTAACCAGTATCATACTGCAGGAAGATAAACAATATGCAAGACCAGATAATAAAGCTTGATTGTTCAAAGCCACTCTTTGTTTACTTCGCATTGTCTTGTCTCTGTCCTTTTCTAACCTCCCACTCTCCACATCAATATCCTCATCACTTCGTGGACTCTTCATCCCCATGAAAGATCTGTAGACAAGATATATGTATCATAATGGACAATCTAAATTGACAAAGAAACAAATTAAAGGCAAAATTTCTATAAGCTACTCAAATAAAGGGAACTCCACTAGTATCTTGATTGAAGCCCTACACAAAGATACAGAAAGCATGCTCATTTATTTTAACTAAGAAAGGCATAACTTCCAGGGTTTCCATTCATCTCACAAGAAAACAATCTTGAGATCTTAGAATTAGTAACTCTATAAATTCAGGAGAACAAGAGACCCATTTGACTGCTGAGCAACATTTCCGCGGCACATACTCCTGCCATAGAACTTACTTTCTTCTCGGGGTCTCTGAAATAGAGAACATCTTCTTTATCCAAAAAGGGAAAGAGCTATAGGGATCTTGTCTTATTAAGTAGTCTCTCTCCCATTTACCTTTGGTCATAAAGATCCTATTGGGTAGATGAAATAGAAACTTTGGCCTAAACCAGATTATTTTGGTGTGCCCATTGTGTGTTTATGATGAAATTTTTTTAAAAGGACCTTTTTCCGCTTCCATGTGTGAAAAACGTGGATGATGAAGTATAATTAGTCTGAACATGAATATCACGACAATCACTTATTAGCTGTGATGAAAATTCTAAGAAGCTCCCTCAAATAAGTATTGTGCAAGAACCTTGTGGTCTTGAGTCACGTCATTTGCATACCTAACTGGGCACCTGGTAGATAACTACAGGCCAAAACTCGGATTTTCGACTCAACAGTTCAACATGTGCAGTTCATAACTAGAAGGGAAGAAAAAGACAAGAAACAAAAAAAAGGGAGAGAAGCTTCAACTTATCATCAGTTGGAGCAAAGACAGGTCAAGAAGTTTATTGAAATAAAGCATTGAAGTTACAGTTTCTTGTGAATCTCATATAAAAAGATAAGATTGGTAATCTATGGAAACATCAAATCTCTAGTCTGTACTCCATTGGTAAGCAGTACTCTAAGGTAAATGAATGTAATGTAAGACTACAGAAATAAAGATCAGTCTGGACTTCATTGCCGATCACCAACTTCTACTTATGGCAAGAAAAATACTAAGAGCCAAACAAGAAAGACAACTTTGGACAGCCTCACACTTTACAAGTCCACTATGGGAGCAACCTCGAGTTGGTGCACAAATCTACTTGTCAGACAAAACAAATAACAACGCCGAATGTGGTACAAACTCATGACAAAAGTTTCTAGAAGAAAGCACACCTGCTGGATATATCTCTTCTAACTGGACTCGATGCCTGATCTTGCAATCCATTGAGCTGGTAACTTTTGAGGCTGCCTGGTGAATCCTTGACAATATCCAATGCTACATCTCTGTCCCATTGTGGATCAGGCTGATCTAAACGGGCAACTTTCGCTCTGCCATTAGGACAAATTACTTTCATCAGGTTCAGATATTGCATTAGGTTCACTTTAATTCGACGAAATTCGTGGCAGGTAAAAAATAAGCCAACACTAACACAGCAGAATAATCACCAAAAATACAATATGAGCAAAATAAAGTAGGATGAAAATGAAATCCCATCAACATTGTAGTTATCTAGCCTCTAGAGCTTAGTAGACCTAAAATTGGAGCAACCCATTAATCATTTCCTGTGAATGAATGGAAGATTCGATTTTTAACTATACTCATCACTCATACAATGCAAGTAGTTACAACTAAAATCCCATTTTCAAGAAATGGATAAAGAAGACAGTAATTGAAAATGACCCATCTTGATTTCAGCTCAGTAAAACAATCCCAATTCAAAATACTGAACAATACAGTGAAAAGAAGGAAGAAAGCAAAAAAAGACAGCTTTTTTATTTACCTCGGAGTCATTTGCAACGATAATATGAAGACAGAAACAGGAAGAAGCTCGCAAGATCATATTTTTTGGGTGTATTTGTAAGTCTTTGAGAAAAAGGGAGACGAGTCAAGCTGCTTTATGTGCAATGGACGTTGAGTACAGATCAAATCTCCAGTAACTATGAGCTAGACAGAAACAGAGACAGTCAAATTGCATAAACAAGTGAAGTAAAATTACCAAGATCAATCGATGCAACTTCTTTTTCTGGTTTTCTCATTCTCTTAAGAACGAAAATTGCAGAAAAATTCGAATTTTTTTGTATTCAATTATCAAAATACAAACTACTACTACTACTCAAGTGTATTTTGTATTCTCCGATCACAAAATCATTTTTTTTATTGACGGGTTTAGTTTATAATAATGCAATATGTTATAGAGTCAACAGTTTATTAAGACATCATATGTTATTGTGTCGAGTCGACAGTGTATTAAGACAACGTAACACTGCACTTGAGGGCGTTTAAATCACTTGTTATGACGTGTTGAAGTATAAGTGTGGTGTACAATGCATTATGACATGACCTTAAATTTGACTCACGTAATGGGCTTTTAGTCTTCTAACCCGAACTTTAAACTTCAGACTATGGACAACTTTGACATTAAAAAAAAAAAAAAAAAAAAAAAAAAAAAAAAAGCCAAACAATTGTGTCTGAGTCTAGTGTGGACTTGGCCTAAGCGCACACAATGTTTACTTGCTTTGTGTGATCAGAAAAAAAATGATACTATGACTTTATTACGAGAGTCGAAGTTTGCAATGTAAAAAGAAATTAATCACATCAATTTCTTTTTGGCTCGTGGGCTTAAAATACATTAAGCATACTTAATCACAGATTCACAATCCAGACAAATTGAGGATCACAAGCTTGAGGTAAAGTATTAAGTATAGGATGGTGCATTTTTGTCACGGGTCAATTGAAGTCTTTGACTCATGGAATCTCATAATGTCTTCTATCATTCAATTTCAATCAACAACTAAAAGATCTTATCTTCAGGCTGAATCATTTAAATAATATTGATATTTAAAATATAAAATCGCAATTACATATTTATATACAAACATCTATGTTTAGCTATAAACTTCAGGTGTTTACTAACGTAACTAATAATGCAAATATATTAAACACACGATATTCGAAGTTAAATTTATGACGTTGGCCGATAGATAGTATTTTTTGCAAAAGTTTGTGTTCAAAACAAAAGTAAGAAGTTAAACTTGAATTATGGCTAGAATTCTTGGCATGTGCTCTTGGTCGAGTACAAAGCTAAGTATCTATCAACCCTGTGTTTATCTTGCTAGTCATTAGAGTTAATGACTATTACTAAAACAAAAGGAACAAGCTAAAGGTCAATTACTTTGAGGAAAAAAGACAAACATAAGGTGGAATTCAAGATAAAATAAGTCAGTTCAATATAAATTGAGATCACAGGACTCAAGAAATCAAAAGATAAGCATAAGAAAATTCAAATCAATAGAAAATTTTGTTGGCCTAACTCACTTGTGAAAATGATGCCAACTTTCACTAACTTTCTGGCTGTTAATCTGTCAAAGACATTTATAAGTATATTCTGCTTTTGAGCTTTGAAGATTATTTTAGAAGCAAATGTCATTCACATGAAACATCCAATCCTTAAATTAAGGATAATGCCACAATCAACAGTTTAACACCCTTTATAAGCAACTCTTTTCTAAACTCAAAAAAGACTTCTTGAATTCAGCCTTAATCTGCCTTTAAAATGGAACTTCAAACTCAACCTTCAAACCACTCTTCTCCTTCAAACTATCTTACTGCTCCCACTAGCCCAAATGGCTATGGCAGGAGCAGAAGTGTGGAGTACTACTACAGTGCGCCGCCTAGTCCGCGTAAAAACGAAGAAAATGGGCAGAAGAATGGCTTTGCAAGCTCGATTTTTGATGACTTTGAGTTTGAGACAAGCAAGAAGTTCGAGTGCAGCCCTATTGTTGATGATACGAGGCATCATGAACGTAGCGATTCGCTTCCTGCAATGGCATTTGCTGATGAACTCTTTGTTAATGGCTTGGTCATGCCCTTGAAGCCTCCTCCAAGGCTGCAGTATGATAGTGATCACAGTTTCAGCCAAAAGTCTCCCGTTTCGTCTCCTAAGTTTCCAAGGGCGGTTCACAAGTTGCCATTTGCACGTAGGAATGCTTGGAACGACGACTTTGATCCGTTCATTGTTGCATTAGAGAAAGTGAGGGAAGAGAAGAGGAACAGCTTTCATAGGCGCTCGGTGTCTCAGCGTTCACCATTCAGGACAATATCGAAAGCCAATGCCGAACTGGACAACTGCAATCAAGAGAATTCCCCCGGGAACAGCCCCAGAGTTCTACATTCGAGCTTTAGTGGACCGTTGGATTTCAAAGGCTCTGCGTATGCAAGGTGGGCCCGGTCACAAATACAGGAAGGGGCCCTCAGCCCACCCAAGAGTCCGAGAGGGTTCCTTTTTGGGAACAGAGTGAATCCTGTGAAAACAGAAGAAGATTATGTGGCAGTAGACGACCTTGTTGGGGTTAAAGATGTCGGAGAGAAGTGCGAAAAGGCCAAGGAATGTAGCAAGGTGCAGAAACTGAAAGGGGCTGTGTTGAAGTATGCATCATTCCGAAGACAAAACAGTGTCGCCAAGGAAGTGAAGACGAGTCCAGAAGTGCAAAAGCCAAGCTACTTTAGCAGGTTGAGCTTCAGATTCAAGGGAAATGGTAATGAGTGTGTCAAGAAGAACAAGCCAAAACTAGAAGATGAAAAGATTGCTATTGTAAGATACAGAGGCAAGCAATCCTTTGGCAGTTGCATGGGCTATGGAGTTTCAAGCCCTGGTGGAAACTTCAAGTGCAGTGGGTGAAATTTTACAGAATACCATGCTGATTTTTGTATTTTTTTTACTATAAATTATAATGAATGTATTTCAAGAACTCGTCTGTTTTTCAGTCATTTATGCTACTGTTAATAAGTAGAAGTATACTAGAGATATTCATGTAAGAATTCATGTTAAAATTATTGCAAGATTCGTGCATATATGTACAATAATTCGAAGCTTTTAGCAATCTTTGCTTACGAGAGACCTAAACCAGCTGAATACATATCTTCCTGGATAAATACGACATGACAAAGGCTTTTACTTGCATCTACTTCCGGACTTGAATGGAGGAAATGTACAGAATGAGATTTTACAATACGAAACAGTGGAAAAAGGGGGCAAGAAGAATCAGTTTTACGTGTTAGCTATTCCAGAACATCGGCAGGCCACAGCTTTTTCCATGTGGAGATCTCATCTGCGTGACACAGTTTGTGAACTCCGGCATAAAATCCATCAGCTTCGTTTCCTTCTTCTCTATGGTCTCTCCTACTAACAGTCGCCTTTCTCCAACGTGAACCACGAGTGTATTGTTTGAACTCCAGCACCAGAGTATCTAAATCACAAGCTCAGGGTCAGAAAAATTAAAAATCTTAAACACATGTAAAAGTGGGGCTTGGCAAGTCCACTAAGGTACACAGACTACAGAGTCCTGTGATTAACAGGTATGAAATTAGGCCAAATCTCAAACACATGCACAAGAACATGGTATAGACTCAAAACAGTTGGCATGAAAACAACAAGGAACTAACAAAGGCAGATAAATGGGACTATTTTGCCATTTTCAGCAGTCGTTGAGTGCAATGGATAGCAAACAGACACATAACCGCAAGTACAATAACAAGAGATAATATCGACCGGAGAAGTAGCAGAAAACATTCATCTCCACAATCAACAACAATAAGCAGGGGAAAAGTAAGTCCCTTTCTCCTTTGGCTAGCATAAGACTCCCACTGAGACAACACTCGTGGCTATGTTGGATCACAATGTGACATGTTAACAAGTATTTGTCTCGGGGACCAATTATTTGTGCATATAGAATGAGACCCACTTGCAGAAAAATGGGAGTCAAGAAAGGCCCTACACTAAAGGCACATTTTTTTATGCTAACAACTATTATGACCACCTTCTTTAAAGATGCCAATTCTTTCACTTAAGGTCCCCAAACTAATCTTAGCACCCCCACCCAAAATGGTCAGTTTGTCGCATTATGTATTTTCTTGGATTCCATGCGCTGAAATTTGTGGCCGGCAGAAAGGAGCTCTATACAACGACTTCTTACGAGTCTTCTGAAGCATCTTCCCTTACTAGAAGCTGCAGATTTCGGCGAATGGAACCCAAAAACAATTTTACATGACAGGGTTTATGGGTTGAAGTCTTATATAATAGAGCCTAAAGTGATCCTTAACAAGTTGTGATGACAATGGCACCAAAGAAATAAATAAACAAGTTAATCATGTCGACTGTGTGTCTAAAGTCTATACACTTGACATAATATATGCAAAAGCAAAGATTTATGTTCGTTAATATAATCAGATTAGATTCTATTGGAAACATAGTTACTCACCACTATCATGACATCTGCAGTAATTGGGATTGCCATCACATGTTTCTAAGTGGCCAACAACTCCATACCACCAACCTATCCATCAACAGAAGAGATGATTAATCAATTGAGCTTGACATATTCCATTTAGATTCATAAGATCAAATTATTAAAGAGTTTACACATTTAATCCATGTAATTAGTCTCTAACAGTTGACCGAACTTTCCATTCAAACAAGAACGGCTGCTAAACTCTTCCTAGTTATTTTTTCAAATGATCAAAGTTGATGACATGGGATCCCTAGAAAGAAGTCAATTAAGGCAACTATAGTGAATCTTTCACCTTTTATGTGAAAAAAATGTGATCTTCCCACTTCTTCCTATTCACACAAAACATGTGGTAACTTACTAAAAGTTCACTTTGTGCATACTATACTTCTTTCGGCTGTGAAGTTTCTAGGAAACTTTATCATCCATTTACCAACCAATCACATGAAGACACAACAAACAACTAAACCTGGTCAAAGAACAGCTGATGAATGAAGAACATTGATCATTACCATAAGGAAACTCTTTGTTTCTCCTCCATTGTATCTCAATGTGATCACCTGGTTGGAGCTCGTTTAAGAGACCGGAGACATGAAGATCGTGCGGTGACAGATCGACTAGCGGGGCTCGAAGTCTTGCCCAAGTCACACCGGTCTCTATTGTGCTTGCCCTTCTCCCATGTGGTGGATACCTGCTCATTAGAACAACACAGGACATAAGAATGAGGTTTTAAGACCAACAAGAAGACAAAAAATATGCAAAAGGTTCAAGTTTCAACACTAACTTGGCTTGGAAAGTATCGGTTTTCTTATCATAGCAAAGCTCAGCATCATAACAAGATAGCATGAATCCAACATGACCATTCTGCAAGGATAGCAAGTTCATCACACACTTTAACACAAAGTAGTCCATTTTGGAAATGAGAAAAAACTGTAATCATCAGTACCTCACGGTTGTAGACTTGAGCAGGGAACCAAAACTTGCCAGACTCAAGAGCAAGATAAAAAGACATAACCGAATCAACCGGAGGGAAATTAGTCTTCTTGCTAATATTGCTAAAAGTGGATCGAATCAACGCAAGAGGCCATAAATCGGCGAAATGGTTCAAAAAGCTTCCCCCAATCTTCTGCTGCTTGCCTTGATTGAAAAATACCGAACACTTGCTCGAAGCAAGGTGCCATTGCCAGTTCCTATACGCAGCTGGACCGACAACCTTACCCCATTTGCTCTTCATGTGCTTCTCCCATAGGTGATCACTAATGCAGCTATCTCTCAAAGAGGTACAAACACTCGCCATTCGACATAGCTCTTCGGGCGGAAGCTTTTCAAGAATAGTCTCTAGTACAAGGTCAGGCAAGTCCAAAATGGACAAGGCTTCATCAGACATAGCTGTCTCAACAGACTCAGCTTTGGATGAGGTTAGTAGTAGTGAATGTGTTACACCTAAGAAGTTGTTAGTGATGGGGTGAAATGAAAAGTCTTTCCAGAACCAGGGAGACAGATACCTCATCTCACAAGACCAAAAAGGGAGTGGCTTAGGAGTTAGAGACTTGTAGAAGAAAATGAAGGAGAAACAACAGGTGATGAAGAAGAAAAGCATTTGTCAATAAGGGAATGAGAACCAACAAGGCACATATATATGAGTGATGACAGAACAGTAAATCAAGCAAAAAGTTAGGCCACCAATAATGGTAAAAAAGCAATGAGGCTAGTCAAATGGTTAACACAAGTTAATGAGCATTAGGATATAGTTATATATCCTATATCTAATAGTAAAGAATCTGAGTTCTATCTCCTCTTCTTCACCTTCTCCTAATAGAAAAAGAGGAAAAGGGATCTGCAAAATCTTCTATCAAAATCAAGAAACCAAGAAAGGATGTGGGTTTTATTGGACAAGGCGAAGCCCACCTAACCCAAATTGTGGGCCTCGTTAGACTTTCAAAAATGAATTATCTCTAAACACGCATCAAGAATTCAGTCTCAGCAAGCTACCAAAAATGGCGTCTTTGTTTTCTTGGCTTGAGAATCAAACTGAGATTCACTCAAACTTAAAAAAGATGGAAACTTTAGATCTACCCACAAATGAATGCAGCAAATCCAACAGAAACAAATCAAAAGTAAGCTGGATCATACAAAAAAGGAGCTATCTTGAAGCTAAACTGGTTTTAAAAAACACCAAGAAAAAGAATAAGGAGAATCTCTGTGAGCTGAAGGGTAAGCAAATGAAACCCCTTTTGCTCAACCCACAGAAATCCACCTCTGTTTCTGAAAGGCCCTCTCTGTTCCTCTCTGTTTGTGTATATATATAAGTATGGAAGAGTGAAAGAGAAGAAAAGAACCCTGGTTGGAAATCGGGTTCTTGTCGATGGTAAAATGGATGGTATTGGTGGTTGCAGATTCCAAAGTGGAAAGGTGAGCAGAAATGAGAGGGAGTATTAAAAAGAAGGAAGTCTGTTTTTTTCAGGTACAGAGGCAAGTTGGAGGGAGAGAGTAAAGTTCGGAAAACCAGAAAGATTGAGGATGGATAACACAAGTTGAAGAAGAAGAAGCCATTGGAATCAGAGATAATAATAGCTTGCAATTTGCTCAAACGGTGCCCAAAAACTAGGACCAGTTTTCACTCCGTTTTTTGTTCATCCACTATTCATAAATTCATCAATTCATCAATTGATTGTTAGGTTCAAAATTTAGTTTTGGGGGTTTATTTTAAATCAAAATAATTCTTAGAATAAGTTAATTTAACTTGCATCAGGAGTTGGTTCTGTTACTCAAAACGCCAAAATGAAGATTACATTTGGAAATTTTTATGGGAGTGTTTAGCACCCCATAAAACTCTAACATACCTGACGTAAACATACTATTTTAACAGATTTATAGTAATCCGATTTTATGTGACTGAAATATATCGACTTAACATAATTTTTTAGTTGTATGACAAACAATAAAAGTCGTAAATAGTGACTTGACATGCTCATTAGTCTTATGGAAACAGGCTCTATTTATACGGAGTAGTTTTGCAATAAATTATACTACTCAATTTCAGTCTCAGATATTTGTATTGTTGTTGTTGGGTGTGAGGTAGCCGGCTAACTTTCAATTTCAATAAGTATGAACTTTTGTTGGACGGTTAAAAATGACAAATTTATAAAATTCTACAGGGTGGTGGAGTATTCTACAATATCACGAAGTTTCATAGATGTTTGTGTAAATGCGTTTAGTTATATTTAAAAGTGTAAGTTATTCACATCTTAAGGTCCAAAAAATTTTGAATAAGGTAAATTTTACAGGATAGATAGGGGAGTATAGTATAATATCATTTTAAAATATATGTATATCGTAATAAAATTTAATATGTAGTTACACTCTCCCACACAACACGGGAATACTACACATGAAGCATGAAGCTCACACGTTCTATTAAATGGTATTATCCATTCATATATTATGTAAAACACGAGAGTCTAAATCTCACCAGATTGATTCAGTCATATGTGGAATTTTATGAAATTAGTTGTATTTTTAGCCAGTGTATATTTCACTGTTAATTTTGGTATGTTGACTATATATATAGCTTTTATTAAATCTCATATAACTTTATCTGCAAAAATCCAAAAAATATTTTGAATATATATTTGAATTCGTCGTGACAACACGAATCCATAGACACCAATCTTGAATACTATTATTAATTAAATAAAAAAATTTATTCATTAAAATTAAATATAAATTTATTAAATAAGATAAAATGAAATGATGGAATTTTAATCCATCCATTCCATATATTATGTAAATCACAATGGTCTAAACCTCACCAGATTCATTCAGTGCTACGTGGAATTTTGTGGAATTAGTTACATTTTAGTCAGTATATATTTCAATGTTATTTTTTGTATGTTGACTACATATATAATTTTTATTAAATCTCATATAACTTTATCTAAAAAAATTCAAAAAATATATGGAACATATATTTGAATTCGTCGTGATAAGACGAATCCATAGACACCGATCTTGAATACTATTATTAATTAAATAAATTATTTTATCTATAAAAATAAAATATAAATTTATTAAATAAGATAAAATAAAATACTTAAATTTTAAAAATAGAGCATTTATTAAATTAATTCAATCCTACGTGGAATTAGTTGCATTTTCAACCAGGATATACACATTCCATAGTTTATTTTTTGTATGTTGGCTGCATATATAATTTTTATTAAATCTCATATAACTTTATCAACAAAAATCCAAAAAATATATTGAACATATATTTGAATTCCCCGTGACAATACAAATCCATAGACACCAATCTTGAATACTATTATTCAGTAAATAAATTATATTATTTATTAATATAAAATATAAATTTATTAAAAAAGATAAAATGAAATAATTAAATTTAAAAAATAGAGCATTTATTAAATTAATTCAATCCTACGTGGAATTAGTTGCATTTTCAACCAGTATATTTCATTGTTTATTTTTTGTATGTTGGTTGCATATATAGTTTTTATTAAGTCTCATATAAATTTATTTACAAAACTCCGAAAAATATTTATGTTTATATTAATAGATATTCATATTTTCAATTAATATATAATAGATATTTATATTTTTCAATTATACATTTTGATTCTACGGTTGAGCAAATTCCGAATAGGGAGAGAGAATTTTGTTGCATAAAGTTTTGCCAGGTTAAACGTGAGGAACTAAGGCTAATTAATGTTTTAGCGCTTAAATTATCAGTTGGATGTTCTTATATAATATATAAAGTTGATGAGCTAAACCCACCAGATTCATTCAAATTCCATCCATCCTACGTGAAATTTTCATTCTACGGTTAAGCAAAGTCTGAATAGGGGAACGTAGTAGTGTTGTTGCTAAGATCATGTGAGCAATGTTATTGCTTGGAGACAAATTTTATGTCTTATGGTTGCTGAAAATGCTGAAGGTTTGCCAGTCAAATTAAGAACTAAATTTGTTCGAGATTTTGAGTGGCAACATGTAAAAATTGATAGGGATTTTTCTTTGGTGATTAAATTTCTTAAATCGACAAATTTTAGCTTTGCCCCTTTGTTTCACTTTTCAAAGAAATTCAGAAATTTGATAGAAAATTTTGTTCCATATCTTTCACTATTAAACCTACCTATATACAAATCATTAATCATTTATCTCCATCTCCGTGCCTGATATTGATTATTTGTCTGTATTAATAAAGAAAACTCAGTTTGTCATATTTTTTTTCTGATTTATTTTTTTACGTTTCAATTGGTGTTTCTCCAATTATGGAAGATGGTCCAAGCATAAAAGAAGTAGAAAAGTACTAAATAATATACTTATTTAAGTCACAATTATCATGAGAATAATTAAGTTTGAGTGTACATCTTCAACAAAATTAAAACATTTCGATATAATAGATAGGTGTTGATGAAGTGGATTATATATTCTAAAGACGATACTGAGCTAATCCAAGCTTACAGGAATGGAACTTATACAACCTTAGACCATTCCCAATGGTCATGGTGATGGTCGTGAATAGTGGCATCCGTGAGCCACGACTGAAATGACGATAAAATCTGGAAAAATCATGTCCAATGGGTAATGGCCACGACCATGAATAGTGTTTTTAATAGATTATTATTATTATTATTAATTAAATAAATCATTTCATTCACTAAAATAAAATATTAATCTCATATAACTTTATCTACAAAAATTCAAAAAATATTTTTAACATATATTTGAATTCGCCGTGACAAGACAAATCTATAGACACTAATCTTGAATACTAATATTAATTAAATAAATTATTTTATTCATTAAAATCAAATATAAATTTAATGAATAAGATAGAATGAAATAATGGAATTTTAAAATTTAAAAACGACTCATTAAAATACATTATAAATAATTAACGTAGCATCAAGCGTTCAAAAAGATACTCATTTTAAATAGTTTAGCATCAAACATTTTGGACAAACTAAAATATACGATTATTTTGATTAGCCCCATATATATATATATATATATATATATATATATATATATATATATATATATATATATATATATATATATATATATATATATCCATACGACCATACAATTTGTGCACTTTCGGTTATTTTGGACACTTTCGTATATTTTTCTACTATATTCTAAAGTTAATGGTTTACTTTGAAGCACACATAATCTGCATGTGCATAAATGATACTGGGGCGCTTTCTAATTATTTGGACATTTTATAATACAAAATTAATGTAGAAATAAATTCATTTTAAGTTGTATTAACTCTCTACGTTTCTTTTTATTTTTGAATTTATGTTTTGACTTTTCTCTAAATACTTATGTATGAAAGATAATGAATAGTCGTATGAGATCGTGAATAAAGTCGAAGAGATTAGAAGGTAAAGAATAAAGTAATCAATTAATTTTCAATTTTTAGCCATGTGAAGATGAGATCTATCCATATATTACAAAGACCAGATTTTATTATCAATTCTAGCTATAGTACTTTGGCCTCAAATCAATGTGAGAAACTCTTTCATTTTTTTAGATTGAAAAATTACAAAACAATTATAATCAGGGTAAATTTATTTTTTATGCCAAGTTAATGCGTATTTGGTTCTGTTACATGTACAATCTTAATCTAATTTTGGTTACATAATTCTGCCAATGATACCTAACCTTTGTAACTATCTATAAATGTGATCAATCAAATCTTTTAAATCCCATAATTCCATCAAAATCACCACCACACACTAATTTTCTTAATGGACATGAATCCAGATAGGAGGACCTTTGGATCTATGCTTGACATAGTCCCTTCAACTGATCTTCTAAGAATGTTCTATGAATCGTACTAGGACGTTTCTTTTCGGTTCGGAAGATAGAAGAGACACACGTGAGCTAATTGGTGGTGTGTTGATCTTTACATGTCTATCAACAACATTTTACATGTGGAGACTTTCAATTTCCTTTTCTTTATGTATAAGATTAGATTGGTAGGATGAGGTATAAGGTTTCTCTTCTCTACGATCTCTTGCTGGAAGGACTGGTTATATCCAACCCGAATTTCAACCCCGTTCGAAATAATGATGTTCAGGTCCAGTATGGTATATACTCGAACCTGTTCCATACCTGGGGGGGTCTCTGCATATATTATCTAGGCGGGGAAACTCTCTTCGATCTTCTCTCTGCTTTCTTAATACATAACGGGCCTGGGGGATCTGATACTCTCTAGGTGGGGAAACTATCTTAGATCTTCCTCTCTACTTTCCTAATCTCCATAACGAGCTCGGGGGGGGGGGGGGGGAATCGCAGTTACTCTCTAGGCGGGAAAACTCTCTTCTATATTATATTTACTTTCTTCATCCATAACGGGCCGGGAGAGGGGGAGGGGGACAACCGTACAATGTGAAATTATGTTCGTAGAATAATAGGTGACGCATACCACCGCGGGGTTGCTGGAAACCGGTGGGTTGGAAAAAATAACCGTAACTGTGAAATTACGTTTAATATTTGTGTGTGGTGGGGTGACCACATATCACCGCGAGATTGTTGGGAACAACCCTATTGATTGTGTTGTATACTTTTGTATTTTATTTTGGTTCCGTTTGAGTGATAGATTTTTTTTGTAAAAAAACATGTACATGTTAATAATTAACAAGTCGGGTAAGGTAGGACCCTATTTTTACATTTTCTATAGTTAACATAAATAAACACTCAATGATATAATATTGGATGAAGAATGACTACACCAATTCACAACCAACGTCATAGGAATTTTGACTATCTTATTTTCTCGATTAATTTATTTAATCCTCACATTTCTATTTATTATTAAAGTAAACTATACCGTGGCGATGTTACGGGTTAGTACTACTATAATATATATTGCTCCATTTAAACTTGGACCATAAGTTGACTTGAAGCCTAAATAACTTCATTTTCAAACATAATAAGAGGATATGGTGAAATGTTTCATTTTCCTAAATGAATAATGTGTTTTATTTTACACATACTTAAAGTAAGAGAGGTATATGGTTTTCGTTTCTATAGTACTAAAATCGTTAATTTTACAAGAAACCTATTAAATATTGTACCTATTACACATACCTTATTTCTTCTTTCACGTCCACTAGTCTATAAAATAATAATGTCATGTGTAAGAACTAAGAACACATCTTTTTGAAACCACCAACAGTTTCGTACTCTATTATTGGTTAGGTGAATGGGCATAAATATGTTTTTACCAATTTGAATTATTGGATTGCATATCATGCCTCATGTCACGTATGGATAATTGCACATTCCCACACAAATTTCACAACTCTTGGAGATTCCCATCTCCAAAACTTCTTTAAGCCAGTTCTCCAGTGAAAATTTGTACATAGTATTTGCAATTCCAAGACGAATATGTAGGTAGTCGGAAATGTACCTCTTTCATTGAGACGGATCCCCTGATCCCATTCCCCCAATTAAATTACGAATTAGGCTATTCTTTTAATCAAAACTCATTCGATTGGCCCATTCGATTCGATTCTTAGGCTCTGTTTCTTCGATCAAAACTCATTCAATTGATTCGATTCCATTTAGTTATATTTTATACTACAATTGATTCATTTCATTTGATTACCATCACTTCAATTCAAATTCGATTCCATTTTAAAATTGCAGTTGAAGAGAACAAAGCCTTAGTTATATTTTATACTACAGTTCAGTTCAGTTCAGAAAATTACAGTTGAAGAGAACAGAGCCTTAGTGTAAATTAAGAGAATACGATTAAATCACAGCTAATAGTGGTACTAGTGCATAATATATGAAAATAGGGAAAATAGCCCCAGACCCCCCCCCCCCAATAAATCACCTAATAACACTTCCGCCCCCCTAATTTGAACAATAACATATTGGTCCATTTTCTACTTTCAAAATTTCCTTCCCAAACATGACCTTATATTTATTTTTATTTTGAGAATAACATTTCATTATATCAAAGGGAATCAAATTACATCGGGTACGGAACATAGCCTTATTTTTAACCGTCACATTTTATACTTTACTTCTATTCCCTTTCACAGCGTCCAATAAGAAATATTTATAAATAAAAAAGTAGTTTCAAATCAGTAAACATTAAAATAAAAATAAATTAAATGAAAAACTAATTTTTTAAACTAGTTTTAAAAATATAAAATGATTAACATAAATGAAATAAAATGATATTTCAAATATAATCTTCCAAAAAATAACAAAAATATTAAAAGATACTTACTCAGTCCTAAAACATGGTTGTTTCCTAGCCGTTTTTGGTGTCTTAAGTAATGGTTCCTAGTTTTATTCTTACAAATCTTTCCCCCACCATAAATAAAAAATACTATGTCTCAAGTAATGTTTCCTGGTTTTATTCTTACAAATCTTTCACCCACCATAAATAAAAAATACTAAAGCATAGTATCTATAGAAACTATTTTCATGGAGCATGAAAATATGGATTTGTTTCTATTTGTTTTCAATATGTTTTATAAATTTTTGTTATTTGATAATAACTTTTATATTTAAAATATTTATTAAATTTTTATGAGTGTTATTTGCAATTTTTGTTGGTAAGTATGATTTCTCCCACCATAAATAAAAAATACTATATCTCAAGTAATGTTTCCTGGTTTCATTCTTACAAATCCTTCACCCACCATAAATAAAAAAATACTAAAGCATAGTATCTATAGAAGCTATTTTCATGGAGCATGAAAATATGGATTTGTTTCTATTTGTTTTCAATATGTTTTATAAATTTTTGTTATTTGATAATAAACTTTTATATTTAAAATATTTATTAAATTTTTATGAGTGTTATTTGTAATTTTTGTTGGTAAGTATGAAAATAGAAAAAATATATATATGGAGTAAATACAAATTGTTTGGATCAATTTTATAATAAAGTGAAATATATAATAAAAATGTAATTGTTTACAAGTGTAAATTAATGGTGTATTTGTCATCAATTTGATTTTTGGACTGTTTTACAATTGATTTGTTAATTATGTACTATGATGTTATTGTTAGAATCAGAAGAACCAAAATGTTATTAGCAAATTTATCAGGAACTACATAAATTAGTCCCTGAAAATATGGCAAGTGGAAACCACCCTAGATCTTCTCCAGTTTTAAAATATCTGTCGCACATCATTTGGTAGTGAATAACAATTCATTTGTTCATCCACCAATTGCGAATAATATGATTGGTGACGCTATCCAATATTTAGGGTCACCAAATGCAGATCCACTTGGATTTGAATTGCTCCTGTAGATTATATAACACACAGACTTGGAATATACCACATATATCAAAATATGATTCGGATCAACAACTCTATACCCGTTTGTTTAGTATAAGTTGTGACGTTACTATTCGTGTATCCTTCAGTTGTTGTTAAACGAGTCGAGTCAAGTTGAGTATCTCATTCCTCAAGCTCCATTCGAACTGTTATCGAGCCCAAGTTTGACTCGACTCGTTTCTGTAGTGGACCAATTCGTTAACATACCGCCGAGCCATTTTTGTTAACAAAGCGAGTTGTTTTTCGAGCTCGAATCCCGCCCAATATAGTCAGAGATGGACTAATTTATTTAAACAAAAATCAATCGTAGTCCCTTGGCAAACTCATCCCTCATACATCAGTTTTTTAACCTTTGAATTGTGGCCAAAATTTCCAAGTGGGGCATGTATGTACAATGTATGGCTTTCCAATCTGAGCTCCTAGATCAATCTTTAAGAGATATCATACTGTAATGGCTCGCAATGCTTTAATGTTGTGTATCACTTGCATCAAACAATTTAAGTTTACATTATACAATACATAATTCATTATCCATCCATCAATCCATCCATCCATATATTATGTAAAGTACAAGGGGCTAAACCCTATCAGATTAATTCAATCCTACATGGAATTTTGTGGAATTAGTTGTATTTTAGCCAGAATATATTTCATTGTTATTTTTGGTATGTTGTCTACATATATAGTTTTTATTAAATCTCATATAATTTTATCTAAAAAAATTCAAAAAATATTTTGAACATATATTTGAACTCGTCGTGACAAGACGAATCCATAGACACCAATCTTGAATAGTATTATTTTAAGAAATCATTTTATTCAATAAAATAAAATATAAATTTATTAAATAATATAAAATGAATGAATGGAAATTTTAAAATAGAGTATTTATTAAATAAATTCAATCTACGTGAAATTTTGTGGAATTAGTTGCATTTTCAACCAGTATATCTTCCACTATTTATTTTTGGTATGTTGGCTGTATATATAGTTTTTATTAAATCTAATATAAATTTATTCTACAAAACTCCGAAAAATATTGTGACATATATTTGAATTCACCGTGACAAGACGAATCTATAAACACCAATCTAGATTATTATTATTAATTAAATAAATTATTGTATTCACTAAAATAAAATATATATTAATTAAAGAAGATAAATGAAATAATAAAATTTAAAAAATAGAGCATTTATTAAATATTTAATACTCCACCCATCTATTTAACAAGAAATTAATAGATATTTAGATTTTCAATTATAAATTTTGATTCTACGGTTGAGCAAAGTCCGAATAGGGGGGGCGAGAATTTTGTTCCATGATATTTTGCCAGGTTAAACGTGGGACTAATGTTTCAGCGTTCAGATTATCAGTTAGGTGTTCTTATATAATATAACTAGATCATGAGCTTGTCATTATGGCATCTAATTACAAATAATAATAAAAGTATATGAAGGTAAGTGCAATCGTTGTTTCTGATAACGAATTGTCTTTTTTAGTTGAATTAAGATTTTGGATAGTGTGAATTGATCTGTTCCAATTTGATTAAAGAAGATGGAGAATAAATATTGGTTATCGTTGTTTTTTTTCCTTTAATGATGAATTGATTTTGTTGGAGTTCGATTAGGGTTTTGAATTTATTGGAGATGACATATTGAGATTTTTTAATGATGATTGATTCTGTTAGGGTTGATTTAGGGCTTGAAATTTAATTACAGAAGACAAATTGAGTTTTTTAATGATGAATTGATTTTGTTGGAGTTATGTTAGTGCTTAGAATTAGAATGAATAAAACATATTAGTTTTTTGTAATTAAAGTCTAATTTACATGCGTATCACAAATCGGTTCAATTTAACTTAAATTAAGTACTCAATTGCACAACTCTAATAGTTTTGCACTTATATATATAAATAAATACTAGCATTTACGTAACACACTACGTGTGTTATGAATCTGTGATTGAAAAAAAGAGAGAGAGAAAATATTGAAAAATAATAAATAAAAGTGAGAAACTTACGTCAATGGGATTCGAATCCTGCACCTTCTACTAAAACAATGACACATGTACGTACCATATTCAAATTGAATTAGTAAGATTAACATATGAGATTTAAATTGAATTACAAACTTAGTGAAACTTTTTGAATTATTATACTACTTTGAATATACTGTATTATATAAAGTTGATGGGCTAAATCCACTAGATTCATTCAAATTCCAACCATCCTACGTGAAATGTTGATACGGTTAAGCAGAGTCCGGATAGGGGACCTATTAGTGTTGTTGCTAGGGATCATGAGGGCAATTTTATTGCTTGGTATTTTTTTTTTTATGTCTTATGGTTGCTGAAAATCCGGAAGGTTGGCCAGCCAAATTAAGAACAAAATTTGTTCGAGATTTTTAGTGGCAACATGTAGTAATTGAAAGGGATTGTTCTTTGGTGATTAGATCTCTTAAATCGACAAATTTTATCTTTGCCCCTTTATTTCAATTTTCAAAGAAATTTAGGTATTTGATGGAGAATTAAGCTTTGCCAAGTTAAACGTGAGGGTAACGTTTTAGCACATATATTATCGGTGTTCTCATGATGATGTTGGTTTGGTATACTTGTATTATCCACACCAAGATCGTTTTAGCATATATTGTTATATGTTACTAGACATGCTTTTTTCAGTTCCAGAATATAGAAGAGATACACATGAGCTAATTGGTGGTGTGTTGATCTTTACATGTCTATCAATAACATTTGGCACGTGAAGACTTTCAAGTTCATTTTCTTTATGCATAAGATTCGATCGGTAGAATGAGGTATAAGGGTTCTCTTATCTACGGTCTCTGTCCGGAACGACTGGTTCTATCCAACCCGAATTCAACCCCGAGCGAAATAATGATGTTCAGGTCCGGTCTAGCATATACTCGAACCCGTTCCACACCTTTGTTACAAGACCCGAGCGCAACATTTTATGATTAAGTTAGTAAAAAGTACATTTTTCTCCGGCAAGGGGGGAATCAGCTTATACTCTCTAGGCGGAGAAAATGTCTTCGATCTTCTCTGTACTTTCTTGATCTCCATGACGGGCCGGTTGGGGGGGGGGGGGGGGGGGAAAAACCAAACCATGTGAAATTATGTTTGTAGAATAATAATTTTTGTGTCTTTGGTGGGGTGACACATACCACCGCGGGGTTGTTGGGAACCGGTGGGTTGGAAAAAAACAACTGTAACATGTGAAATTATGTTCGTATAATTTTTTTTTTTTGTGTGTTGTGGGGTGACCACATACCACCGCGGAGGTTGTTTGTAACAACCCTATTGATTGTATATACTTTTGTATTTTATTTTGGTTTCGTTTGAGGGATAATGTTTTAAAAAAAACATGTTTTTTTTTAATAAGTTAATTATATTACATGGGCTCACCCGTGATCGAACCTCTTGCATGTAAAAGTTAAAAAAAAAAACATATGTCTGTTACTAATTAACAGATCGGGTATGATAGAATCCTATTTTTACATTTTCTATAGTTATAACATAAATAAACACTCAATGATATAATATTGAATGAAGAAGGACTACTGACCGACACCATGATCAACGTTATTCACATAAATTTAACTACCTTATTTTCTCGATTAATTTATTTTATCACCCTCTTTCTATTTGTTATTAAAAGTCAACTATATCGTGGCATCGTCACGGGTGAGCACTAGTAATTAAGTCATTATAGTATGATGTAGGCATAGATTAAACCGATAAAATCTAAATTTGATTCGGATTTTTTTGTCGTAACCTGGTGAACCATGATAAAACCCAGTGTTAGTGATGATCGACATTATAGCTAGACTGGAAATTAACATCAATTTTCAATCACTTTATGTCAATATGTAATGAGCAATATCATTTATAAATGGGATGTCTCCTAAAGCAGAAATTGTATCATTTTCACATTTCTATCATGACCGGCCTATATTTATTCCTGTACATGTCTTGTTGGCTTTTCTCATATGCATATATATGGACCACTCTTCTCCTGTCAATACTGGACTGGATACATAACAATAGCATAGCCCCATATCTGAATATTAATATATCGTTTGGCAAACAATTTAAACTCAATAAAGCCGAGTTATACATTTAGTTGTGTCTAATATATCGTTTCCTCATTTTGGTTTTGGTTGCAACCTCTTGGAAATCTTGATTGTTGAGGCATCTTGACGATAAATTGGTAATTCACATCCGGGAGTAATAAGCTGACTTTGGGTTTGGGTGTACTTGTTTCTGGTTCTTTGTTTACTGAGTTCAGTTTTATCCGGTGTATTTTTTGTGTCTTGAGAAGTTTTTTGGTGGTTAAGTTTCTTTTGGAGGATGGATAGGGGTTTTGTTTAGTGACTCATGTGGAGTCTATTTTACCTGTTGTGGTGGTTTGTAAGTTGAACACTTTTTGTGTTTCTTTTTTGGAGTTTGTTGCAATAAAATTTTTAATCTGTTCAAAAAAAAAGTTGTGTCTGATATAAAATTAAACAATACTACTGTTTTAAGTCACTAAAGTTACCATTCCCCTATTAAAGTCGTATGTAAAACAGTTTATAATATTCTTTTTAACTCTTGTCACAAACTTAACCTAGCTAGCTTGTCCCGACATGGGTTTTTGATGTGGTTGTGAACTGAAGTACAATCATGCTTCTATTCGACATGTAAAAGTCCATTTCGAAAAAAAAACTTAACCTGACTTGCTAGTCCCGCTAGCTAGTGACTACTTCTAGCCTTGATGTTGATTTTATCTGTAACCAAGTTGATCAAGAACATGTGCGTCTTGTCCAATGCATTAATGGAATTCACCAAACATAACCATCACAGAAACAACAAACCGCTAACAATCTGGAGCTATCCGGCTTGATTTTCTGTCTTGCATTAATGAAGAAAATGACATAAAATCTACTGAAATATCTAAAGCCTAAAGTCCGTGTGTTTTGATTTGAATTGAGTTTACTTAACTTGGTATAGATGTGATAGAAAATAATATTGTATTGAGGATAATTGATTAAAGATTACATGATTGAAGAATTTTCGATAGACATATAATATAAATCAAGTAATTCAACTATGAAACAGAA
The DNA here is from genome assembly GCA_026545765.1 of Plantago major. NCBI lineage: Eukaryota > Viridiplantae > Streptophyta > Magnoliopsida > Lamiales > Plantaginaceae > Plantago > Plantago major. The sequence continues at coordinate 101,207,332 of CM048841.1, read as the reverse complement.
AGTATAATAAACTAGCCTACTATATAAACTAGGAAAACGAAAAGTGTCCTCGATGAAGATACCAATTCGTAGTTGCTGCAAGAGATAACAAAATCTTGACAGATGCGAGTTTAATAACAGGAGATCAACAAGTGACCGCAATCCCCAATTAGGCTACCTAGTTCGGGCAACATAAGAGTTATCGACCGAGCCTAACCAAATTCTATGGTTGAACTCAGTAACATCACTAGTACTAGATCCTACATCACCTAAATGGTCCAAAACTCTCCCCGAGCCATCAATCTTGATAGGGTGACCTATGCTGTCTCCTCTGAGAAGTACATGTGGCAGAGTCGGGTTTTGCGCGATCCAAAAATCACCATCGGCATTCCGGTTGATGTTATCAGGCCTGCCACCGAGTTGAAGTAACAACTCACTAGAGTGGGGTTGACGTCTTGGCCCGGATAGCCAAACTTTGCGAATTTGTCCTGTTGTAGTTTCGGCTAGTAGAAGGAACGTTCGGTCTTTGCTTAAAGCCACCCCGTTCGGAAAAGCAAGACCCCCAAGTAAGACGGAAACACTACCATCCTTCGGATCATACTTGAACAATCTTCCGGTTCGGTCCATAGACGATATCACTTGGCCCCATTGCCATCTGGAGTATTGCGTGCTTGTATCCGTGAAATAGATGGCACCGTTCTCGGGATCAATATCCAAGCCGTTAGCGAACTTCAATGGCACGCCGTTATAATGGCTGACGACTGACTTGGCAACCCCGCCATGTCGATCAACTTTCATGAGGCCTAAGGATGAATCCGCAACGTAGAGATCACACGTAGTTTTGTCGAATTTCAAGCCTAATGGCCTGCCGCAAGATGCTTCGGTACATGGTCTAGTCCCGTGAGCCGTCATGGTAGCAAATTGTTTCCAATGATCTCCTTGCCACATAAGGATCTGGCCATCTGAAACACCAACATATGGACCGTTTCCCTCGCAATCAAACGCTATGGATTCCGGTCCGACTGCACCCGGAGGGAGACGGACTCGAGTAGGAGCATGTCTGTGTCTATGTTGTGCAAGAGACAATGAAGGTAACAAAAGACAAACAAGAACTAGTAGTATGTGATAGTACTTGGTAGCCATGTCGATGATCTCTCGGAATTAAATCTAGCTAGAGGAACAAATTAATTTTGTATTGATGAGAATTGATTAAAGAGTAGAGCATAAGAAGTTTAAATAGAGATATAAACTTGAAGTAATCCAATTAGGAAAGGGATAAAACTGGCCTAAGTTAGGAAAAGTAAAAGTATCCTCTTACTAATAGGAAAGGTAATACGGGTTTAATTAGGAAGAAAATAATTTGAATGATGATCTTTACTTGATTATTGCCATACACAGGGAACAACGATTTACTACTCCATGGAAAGGCTAAATGTGCTTAGACATTTAATGAAGGATTTAATTGTAGTTTGTAGTAATTAGGAACAATTAATTAAAACCGTATGAGATAATGAGATTTGTTTGACGACGAAAGTCAAGAGTCGGTACTAGATTTGTTAAACTCACTCACGTGCATGTTACCTTAATTTTCACATGGCCGTGTTTAGTAATTAGTTATCGCCATTAATATCGTGATCATTCATACGCACTAAAGTAGCTAATTAAATATTTTAAGATTAAGGGGACACCTGCGAATTATATGGAATGGTTGGCCAAATGACGGTGATAACTTGTGACCTTGAATTTATTGTCTCACATGGCCACAATGTACTTAATGTGTTACTATGGGCATGAAGGTTGGTTATCTTGATCTGAACTAATTGAACTAAATTAATTTATAGTATAAAAAATAATTAAATAGAACTAAATTGAATTGAAATTAATAATTTTTCTGATAAAAAAAACATAGATTTGATATAGCACTAGAGAAAACAATATTTGAACTACGTGGAAATTAATAACTATGTTAAGTCGATATTAATAAGTTTTTATTGTTTGTCATACAATTAAAAACTTTGTTAAGTCACCATTCCACTCAAATAAAATTGAGTTATTATTTCCGTTCTCATAAAAAATTGATTAGTGATATTTAATATTTCTTACTGAATTTATATGCATATTTATTGAGAGTTCATAGAAGGAGAATACATAGAAATATCTTCTTGAAATAATTAGAATTAATAGAAATATGCTCCTCTTTCTTCTCCCTCCACCAATTCACATATATCCTATAATCCAGACATTTTTCTAAGTCCCTCAAAAACCACAATCATACACATTTAGTTGTTTAGGTATATTTTGTTGTATCTTGGAAAATAAACGTATAAAAAATTCTCTACATGTATAATCATATTAGGATAATTGTGCAACTTCATTATTTATAAAACGGCTTGTTGTACTTCATTGGGTCTACATTTCTTATTTCCCTTTCTTCAATATGTTGAATTCCTTCTTTCAAAATTAACATTATTTTTTTTCACGTTACACTGTATGCTACATCTTTTATTTTTATGTGCCACATTAAATTATATTCGTTTCTATATTTTAGACAATTAAATTTCACACTTATAAAAATTGGTACTAGGAGTAAACCAAAAGCAAGCATACAACATTCAACGTGACATGTTGATCAGATGGGTACAACACACGCATGCATGATTAGAGGGACTAACTTTATAAATCATGTCTACGAAAAGTTTGGGTTCAAATTTATCTACACTCGATTGCGACTTGCAAGTTATGTGGATAATTATAATTCACATTGTTTAAAATTTAATGATTATAATTACATGTATAATCTGTAGTTGAACCGTGTCTAACTTGCGTATCTATTGGGTAGTTGGCACCGTGTCCAATCCGAGTCCTAATCCTGATGATTAATTTCGCGTGAAATGGGAATAGTGACCACTTTTAAATGATTGCGCCGATTTTTAAGAAGCATACTGAACATAGTGTGTGGATATCAATTCAAGTTGAGTCTTATTAAATTTTTATATTTGTTTCCCAATATACAATATGAATTCAAGTTGAGTTAATATTCATTAACTCCAAAATTCATACTATCCTATCAAAATCACAATAATATCAATCACAAAACTTTAAAAATTATCTTCATTTAAATTGCTATTCATCGACTTCAAATTTCAACTCGAATTGAGTTTTGAATTTAATATCAATCATTCGGACTAGGATTCAATTAAAATATGTCAATAATCAATATTGGGATTTTCTACCATAGAGGTGCTACCACTGTAGCTTGTGGGCCACAATGCTACATGCTAGCTTATGGTACCCCCATTGAGGATTGAAGAAACCATCAATGTGTCAATAATCACGTATCGTAGGATTTAGTGTTTCAACAAAATTCACCTAAATACAATTTAGATGAAAATCTATTATTGTGAACTGAGTTTAAAACGCATTTGATTAGAAAGTGTAAGACGATTAGAGGTGGGTTTGTAAGACGTCTTTTTTCTCCTTTTTCTGTGGCAGGGGCCCACATGTGACTACATGATGAAAGTAGACTCAATGGAAGCACCGGGATCGAATTTTCCTTAGAGATGAATGTTCATTATCACATTTTAGCAATAGTTATGTATAAAATTATTTCGAAATGTTATACTATCATGAATTATCTTGGGAAAATTGGTGTCATAGACCAATTTTGCACCCAAGTTTGTAAAAAAGGCCTACAGTATTTTGGTATTTTCAAATAAAGACCAAATGTTACTATCAACTGTATTGGTAGAGTCATGTCTGATTCATTGTATTAGTAGAGTTAAATGTCTGATCCATTGTATTAGTAGAGTCATGTCTGATCATTGTATTGGTAGAGTTATAAATTTAGTCGGACTGTGTATAAAAGTGCTTGGTTTTTTATGAATAAAAGTGTTTGGTTGGTCTCCCCTTATTCTCTTCCCAATTATCTTGAAGTTTAAATTGACTGAAGGCTGGAGTAATCGCATTATCACGTCAATCCAGTTTCTTCTGCAGGCCCATTAGTAATGGGCAACATACCAAAGTCCTAACACGAGCCCAAAAGGTGAGTGTCCTTTTAAGTCTCAGAGTAATCTATTTGACATTGTATGTCTCTCCTATCGACGTTTTTTTTTTATTCCTTTTTTCTTTTTATTAATCCACAAGGTTCGAATTCGATATTATTTAAATGAACTTAAGTAGTTTACACTTGATTCAATTACCTTGTTTGAGCCCGTTTTGAATTACGGTATTAAAAATGTTAGTACTACCTAGAAATGAAATGGGAATAAATGAAATATCTATTATATGGCCCGGTCAAAGTTGGTCACAGCAGTACGAAAGGATTAATTTGAAAAAAATCAGTACACTATTGGGTGCAGTACCTAGAAAAAGTACAAAAAATGGAAGCAATTATGCACATTCTTATAACATGAAGTACAGATGGTGCAGTACACAATACACCACAACCCCAACAATCCTACTTTGTGCTCTCTCTATATAGTATTCCTATGCAGTTTGACATACGCTTGCATATCAAATTGTGTGGGGGGAGTATGAAATGCAGTGAAGGTGTCCATTAGGGGTGTCATGAGACCACACAAGAATGTATATTGACAATTCGACAGATGTTAATTAAACGTTTGTGTGTTCTCAGGTCGCCCCTGAAAGACTTTCTTCACTTTTATCTAAAGGTGATTTATATTTTGATGTACTGTTATTTATTTTAACTTTACCATTTATATGATGATTCAGAACTTGAAAGGTAGAAAAATGGTGATAATAATGTCATATTATCGTGTACGTGGTACAAATTGATTTCATATTTATAGTGAGTGAAATAAACACTATGAACGAGTATGTGGAGTCCACTTGGGATGTTTCACCACTCTTCCTCAATATTATTATTTCTAATATACTACTATATGTTTCACCTTCTACTCTTCTGGGTGAAATGTCACTAGATGCTTTTAGACACAGCGAACCCAACGCTTGGACCAACGCACAAATAGATTAAAGTACAACATAAAAGGGAAAATGTCATAGGTATTGAGAAATAATTGTAGTGTTATTCTATATATTAAACTGATACTATGATAGAATATTCTAAAGCTTATCTACAGCGTATTTGACTACATCTAAAAGAATATTTACAACATATAATACTTAATCTAGTAAAATTCTAACGAGATACAAACTCGTGTACATTTACCTCTAACAATAGGGTTTTTTTTTTTTTTTTTTTATGTGAGTAGCCCATATTTATAAATGAATTTCTTGATTTGAGATGAGATGAGGTAAGTTTTGACAACGAAGTAACTTTGATATGTAACCATTATTTCATAGACAAATTAATTATATATGACTAGATAATTTCACATTATCCTTCGTACAACACTAATCACTCTAAAATTAGAAATTGCACTTTGATCTGACAACTTTCAAAAGCACGATAAAAGTGGCCCACAAAACTGGTACTATCCTAACACATTTTTAGATGAGATATAGTTCGCCCAATATACTTGTCATGGTCACGCAAAATATTTCAAATGTTACATTTACAAAACATGGATCGGAGTGATTGGTTACGCATTTGAATTGAGAAAACTCAATTTAAATTGAGTTTTTGTATAGTTTTTACACACAAAAATACAACTGAAATTAAGAAAACTCAATTCAAACGTATAACCAAACATTCAGATGTGTTCTTGACTTTCTAGGATGCTCAAAAAGTACTTTAATGATTTCCAAAACAATCATACACCCCCTACCAAAGAATATCTAATAATCCAATACTAATATAATTACGATATTCATCATTATAATATATGTAAGTATTAAAATTACAATTCAATACATTACAGTTCAGTCCATATACTTCTGCATTTAGCAAACTAAAAAAATGAGCACATGAAGCTCGAGTGCGAACTTTCCACTTATTGTTGCAATAAGTATGAATTAATAATTTATATTGTTGCAGGACCATTACTATAATACAACTTTTAAGAAGATTAAACCATACTATAATTTTACAAAATTTCAATTTGAGTGTAGTGTGCTATGTAAAAGGATAATAAACGAAAAAATTACGTTTAGTCCGTTAACTACCCTAACCATTTGCCCCTTTTAAAATTGTATTGACAAACATTCACTTTAACACTTTAGTTTACAAGGACATGTATTTTAACTCCAGAGAAACTATCTCATAGGTAGTGAAATTAAAACCAAAAGATTGATTAGAGAGTTAGAGGTAGAAAATTAAGGGTACAAAGATGAATTTGCTTTCTTTAGTGAAAACTAGATGATAAAGTAGCTAATAGCTAATAAATCAGTTAATTTTTATAAATGTCTGAAGTGAAATCATTAGTAGCAGATAAATTATTTGATTTGTTAAAGATAGTACATATGTGAAAACAAATCAATTAGCTTATTTTTTTACTAGTATTTACGTAACACACTACGTGTGTTAAGGGTTTTTATATAAACCAATGAATTCGCGATTGAAAAAAGAGAAAATATTTAAAAATAATAAATAAAAGGGAGAAACTTTCACCAATGAGATTCGAACTCTGCACTTTCTGCTTAAACAATAACACATGTACGTACCAGATTCAAATTGAATACACACAAAATATGCAACTAATTATCTTTCCTTTTAATATTTCGATTGTTGTGTAGTCTTAGTTATTCCATCTCTTTCTTGAGACAAGAATAACTGATCACTTTTAGCATAAACATTAGTAATTTTGTTGCTGGAATACACAGAGGTGATTCTGCTGCTGCAACCAACAATGGCTAAAAACAGGACACTGATAACGAATCACGTGTGCAAAAAAGGATGAGCAGCTACAGGACATAATTTTAGATCGCTCCACAACTATTAAAGATCAAAATAACTCAGCACCTGGTGACATATGAACTCCACTATATATCCTGCGACTACATGTTCCATCACGATAAAGAAGAATATGTCGTCTGTCTCTCTAATTCATTATAAGCCGAAACAATGTGCTCAATCAAAATTAGCTTTCTAAAATTGGGCCGGAATGTAACAACTCTGTAGTTCAAACAATCAAACCAAACTCAATTCCCCAACACCTCTTTGATCACACGCAAGATATCTGCATGCAAGTCTTCATCCTCAGCAGCATAACTTGTTGAATGTAGAGAGTGGGTGTATGAAGATGGTGTTCGAAATAGAATGGAGAGATTAGTCTGGCGAGAGGTGGGCCTCGGCCCCAAGACTTTTCATTTCTGGCCTGTCTACGGTTAACGAAGCGACTCCCAAGATAGAACAACAGAGAGTTAGAATTCTAGCACTGAATTGCTAACTCGTCGAACTTGGCAGAATAGAAGATTCAGGCTTTTAGAAAGTAGTAGAGAAGGAAAGAAGGATTGCAGTGTATTGAAATCCGATTCTGGGGGGTGTATTTATAATATTGAAGAGTTGCAGTCTGAATAGACGTAGACTTTCGCGAACAGGTCCTTGCAGAGACAAAAATTCCAACGGACACACCTTTTGAATTTTTCTGTTCAGTTACATCCCTTAGCGAATGGACAGATTCGTTCACAAGCAGCCAAAATGAATAGACACATCTGTTGGGCCTTTTATGCTTCAGACTTTCTATTGGACCAGTCAACTCCAGACTGCGACCCGCAAACCCACGGACCCTAACACCCACGGACCCTAACACCCACGACCCGACTCCTGGCTCCCGTGTGGTCAAGTGAAGGAGCATCTAGCCCCTTCCCCTTCCAAAACCATGGGTACCCCAAGGGCCCAAACTATTAGCCCAAGTCTTGGACTATTATGTAGTTCATTCTTACTCAATTTTTGCCATGTGGAACTTCTCCCATTCCAACTTTTGGCATTCCATACTCAATACACCAACCAACACACTTTGAGCTTCAATTACCCTTTCACCTTTCAATGAATTTTAGTAATTATTTCTCAAATATAATCCACTACTATAGTAGATTATTCACGTACAAAGAAACTTCATTTTTAACGTGTGGGGGCCCCATTGGTTTAGGTGCAAAGACATGGACTAGCCTCATTGTAGACTAAAATTCTAACATAACTTACATCCCCAGAATTAAGAGGAGAACACCCAATAAACACTAGTACTTGTTTTGAGTTCCTTTGAATCTTCACCCCCAAGAGCTACGGTACATTCACCACCACACTCGTAATCACAACCTCATCCTGAAAACTCACAGGCCAATAAGCGGAATCATGTTCAATAAACTAAATAGAATTCAAGATATCAATAGTATTATTTAAAGAACAATCAGTCAACAATTATAATTTATAAATCTACCTTGTTCAATTATAAATCTAATTAATTAATCTTCCTGACCTTGAATTCAAGCACAGATACTTGTATTTCTTTGGTAAGGATAATTAATAGTACTACTGTTGATGGTCTTTAACTAATGATGTATTATTATATATAAAAAAAAATACTACTTTGAATAAACTTCTGGACAAATTTATCATCTACAAGCGAGGCATTCACATAACATGATCATTTAAAAAATAAGCTCGCCGATTTGATAATCTAACGCTAAAGAGAGCGGTAACCCCACCCGAAAATTAAATATCTAAAACTGTAACAATACTATCCCATAATTGACCAGCCCATATATATCTCAGCCCAAGTAGAGGTACCCACATGAAAACCCAATAGATAGGAAACAAATCTAAAACCCACTCACACGGCCCAATAGCTCATCACGAACTATATAATAACTTTATACGCTAACCCTAATTTCGCCAGCAACCTCTTCTTCGCAACATTTAGCCTCTGGAAATCTTTCTCCCTCTCTAATCAGGTACAGATTTATCAGTTCATCTATTATTGCTCGTTTCTTGTATGTTTTATCCCTCAATTTCTGTCTAATTTTGCAGAAATGGCCACCGTTCCCGGACAATTGATTTGGGAAATCGTGAAGAAGAACAACTGCTTCTTGGTGAAGGAGTTCGGCAATGGTACTGCTGGCATCAGGTTCAGCAAAGAGCCTAACAATCTCTGCAACTTGCACTCTTACAAGCACTCTGGTACGTTTTGTTTACTGCTTTTTTTTTTTTTTTTTTTTTTTTTTTTTTTTAATCATCAGCAAGATTGGATTTTTGGGCTTTTGTTATGTCTGTATCGGATCATGTTTCTGTCATACTAATCTGCTATTTAGGAAAGTAGAAGCTCTGCTGTTAAATGATTTATAGGTTCATCAATTTAAAGCTGGCAAAAGATACCAATGGCTTTGTATGTTGTGGGACTGGGAAGTAGTTCTGTTTTACCTTAGCATTTAGTCGTCAATCAGTAAATGAGGTTCATTGATAAATTTTTACAAGGATACTGTTTGCATGATAGTATCATAGATCTAATGACCTGATTGTTATATCGGTTAGTGTATCAGCTGAATTTGAGCTCATCTGAAGAGACTGAGATCTACACTTGTTGTTTCAGTAGTGTTTGGTAATGTTTTTTTGAGGCTACACTGTAGTGTTCTTGATCTGGTAGAGCTATAGGCGTGTACTGTGTTAATGTAATTTGAGCTCATCTTGTGTGATTGATATTAAAAATGGGATGGTGCTTCGGAATTTTCTGCAATCGGGAGACGTTACTGAATTAGTTTAGAGCCTTAAAATTGATATCAGTGTGTATTATTCTTAGGTTTGGCCAACAAGAAAACAGTGACCATTCAACCCGGAAAGGATCAGTCTGTGTTGCTTGCCACATCAAAGACCAAGAAGCAGAACAAGCCTGCAAGTTTGCTAAACAAGTCTCTGATGAAGAAGGAATTCAGCCGTATGTCCAAGGCTGTCTCTAACCAGGTACAATGTCGTTACATTTTGCTTTCCTAATTTTTTTGAATGAAGTGCATATCATATTGATTTGGACTTGTTGTAAATGGATTGATGATGTTCCCTTTAGTTTTTGTACTAATTTCCTATATTAATTGTAGGTGGCAGACAACCACTACAGGCCTGACCTGAAGAAGGCTGCCCTTGCTAGATTGAGCCTTGTGAACAGAAGTCTCAAGGTTGCCAAGTCCGGTGTCAAGAAGAAGACCAGGCAGGCTTAAGTCTGGTTTCTTATGTACCAGAGAATTGTTTGGCCGTGGTCGTTTGGAGTTATATTACGAACAAAAGGGTTTTCCAGTTTTGATTTTGGCTGTTCTCTATCACTAGTTAAATTTGATATAGACATGGTTTCTTGCTTTTGACATTCTTGTGGCGATCGAGCCTAATGCTCTGGTGTTATGAAGCTTTGTGACTTGCTTTCTTTAGTTTTGTTGCTTAGACTTTCTCTGCTGCTTATTCACATTTGTGTGGTTCATTTATCATTTGTGCGTGAAAAATGTGAGTACGTGAAGTCGTAAAAAAGATACCAAGTGCTTAGCAATGAAAGTGACTCGATCTTCCTTCCATTTCTTTTTTCTCTTCCCTTCGCTATCTTGACTAAATTCAAGTGCTTTCTTAGCAAAAGAAAAATGAAGGTATTATAAGTTATTCCGAAACAAGTGATGGTGAAATCCGTGATTATCCTTTTAAGAGGCGTGTTAGTAATCATATCTCATACCAAGTCATAGCAAATGCCGTTCCATTTCCTTCACCTTTAAAACAATGAGTATTGTTGGGAGCTTGGCGAGCGAGCGGGATCGAAAACGTATAAAAATATAGAAAGTGTAAAAATATAGAAAGTGCGAGTGCCTTGGTTTATATTTTTTTATTTGTAGAATAATTAAATTAGATTTGTCATACTTTAATATTATTATCAATTCTACAAAATATAAATAAATTAGCAATACAATATAATTAAAAGTAGTCCATAGAATTAAATGGCATATCATCATGGGCATTTCATCATCAAGCGTGAAATTTGCTAGTAATATTAAGTGAAGACCAAACTAGTGAATGTCAAAAGTTAAAAAGTGTCATGTATAAAAAAGCTTCTCAGACCAGTCAAATGATGATCAAGCCGCATAGGAGGGGATTGAATTTGTCGGAGAAAGTGGGTCGATTGTCGACTGGTTTAAACAAAAAATGTAAGCGAATAAGACAATTGAGTGGTAACGTTACTAAACCAAAAGCGATAAACAGAAGAAAAGTAGAGAACATAGACGACATAGGTTATTTAGTTAGGTTAATGTGCTCTTTGTATTTTCTAATTAATGTTTTAATTCTCCTCAATTCATAATTTTAATCATGAAAATATGCTTTATAATATCTTATTTTTTCACCCGTGCATGTAATTTGAAGAATTATGACTTCCATAATACGCGCTCTAATATTCTTGAGTGTGCTCATAGTTTTCTTAGAGTTTAAACTTTAAAGCGAAGGAGCTCGGATTTCAGTGTGAATTAATGATGAATATTTTGGGACTCGAATAACTTTGGAAAAAAAGAAAAATTTAAAAACAAATTTGATCTTTAGAGGGAATAATATAAAGATTCCACAAAAAGTCAAAACACTTTGGATTCTTCAATTGAATAAATCTTCATGATCAAATAAGAAACCAGAATTCTCTTCTTCTTCTACCACTATCCCAAAAAATGGATTCCAATCCAAGAACTCCAAAAACTCACTGCATATTTCTCATCATCACTCTCCTTTCGCTTCTCTCGCCACTAACCGAATCCAACGAGGTAAGCCGCACACAACCCGTTTGTTAAATTTCTTCACTGGCTCTAATAGTAAGAGTAGATACTAAAAAGTTTCGATTTTTCAATCCAATTTTCAGTTTTGTGGTGGTGGGATTGGATATGGTGGTGTTTCGGCATGTGGGGTCGATTCGAGCTCTCATTCGAAGATTTTGGTTAAAGGTGGAACTGTTGTGAATGCTCATCATCAAGAGCTTGCTGATGTGTACATTGAGGATGGCATTATTGTTGCAGTGAGGAAGAATATCCTGGTAATGTTTAGTTACCGCGATTGTTTAGATTTCAGTAGTCTGGTTTGTCAGTGACTGGCTGAATTTCAATTCACTGGATTTGTATTTGATGAGTTTGTTTATTGTTTATTGTTTATGATCATTATGTGATGTGAAAAGGCGCATGGAATGAGACACAATTTCGGAATATAGAATCGTTAGCTGTTGTCTAATTTTCGTAGAAATGGCAGGGGAAATGAAGGAATTAGCAATGTAACAGTGCTTCATGTGTAATCTATTATGCTATTGTATATGGTTCTTTATTAATTTGTGTATCTGTAGGTGGGAGATGATGTTAAGATTATCGATGCCTCCGGGAAGTTTGTCATGCCAGGTGCTTTTCCCTTCTTTTAATCACAATTAGACTATATATTATAATTTGAGTCTTTGTATTTCATTTAGTGTTATCACATCAGAGATGAGTGTTTCCGTGTGGGCTTCTTTTGGAAAGTCAAACATGTTCGAAGCTACAAAATTTGTCAATGAAAAGGCTATGAATTTCCGGGATATTTCCATATAGAAGTTTTAAAACGCGTATTACTATCTTCTTATAGTAGCTGATGGAAAGAGGCGTATCTATCAAATGGACGTTACCATCTTATGTTAGTGCTTTACGTTCTGGGAATTCATGTCATCAATCAGTTGTCACAAGATCATTATGGTTTTTGTTCTAGTGAGTTAATTACTATAATTATAAAGACCAATTGGATTCCAAGTCTATTGCTCATTTATCCTGTTAACTAATGATGGCAGGAGGAATTGATCCACACACGCACTTGGCTATGGAGTTTATGGGGACTGAAACAATTGATGATTATTTCAGTGGACAGGAAGCAGCATTAGCTGGTGGAACAACATTGCACATTGATTTTGTTATTCCTGTAAACGGCAATTTATCTGCTGGCTTTGAAGCTTATGTAAAGAAAGCGGAAAAATCTTGTATGGATTATGGCTTCCACATGGCAATCACTAAATGGGATGAAACTGTTTCAAAAGAAATGGAGATCATGGTTAAGGAGAAAGGTGCACGCCCTTTTCTTTGTACTTATTTTTTAATTCTATACAGCATTGGGTGAGAAAATCAATTTTTAACTCTAATGTAATTCGGCTTATATTACTGACCAATTGTCTCTCCAACTTTACAGGAATTAATTCTTTCAAGTTTTTCCTTGCCTACAAGGGTTCACTTATGATTAATGATGAACTTCTGCTCGAGGGGTTCAAGAAATGCAAATCTTTGGGTGCGTTGCCCATGGTTCATGCAGAAAATGGAGATGCCGTGTTTGAGGGACAAAAAAGAATGATTGAGCTTGGGATTACGGGCCCTGAGGGTCATGCACTTTCAAGACCACCAGCGGTAAATACATTTATACTAATAACTAAGAGAATTCATAATAGCCTATTGGTTTTATGGTTGGGTGATAGATATTACTTTTATATATTTGACAAAATCATCCAGGAATGATGAAGTATGTTTTTCTTTCCGAAAAGCAAAATTATCTAGACTAGGTTGTTATTCATCAGATTTTCAAATTTCTTCCAACATCACTGCATAACTTTTCTTAAATTTATTCTGTATGTTTATTTGTTGCTAAACGAATTGCATTGTTTCATGCAGCTGGAGGGAGAGGCAACTAGTCGTGCCATTCGTTTGGCTGGTTTTGTGAACACTCCTCTGTATGTTGTTCATGTCATGAGCATTGATGCAATGGAAGAAATAGCTAAAGCTCGAAAATCAGGTTTGTAGTTCTTAACATTCAATTATTTATCTGTTAAGTTTCTAATGTATATTTTCTGTAAGTTCTGCTTTCGTTTTTTTGCCTCGGCCTGTCATCCCTTCTTGCTGAAGCCAGCTCGGGTAACTATTAATCCACGATAGAATTGTATTACCAGCTTTCTTCTGTTTCTCAGTGATATATGCTGTCAATACAGAACACCCATCTAAAAAATCCCATGTTTATGTAATGTTTTCACTTACATTCTTAATACCTACCTGTATTGTTGTAACTACTAAAATTGTCAACTAAATCAGTTTACTAATCACTACATTTATACCTGCAGGTCAGAAGGTTGTCGGGGAGCCTGTAGCTTCGGGTTTAGTCCTGGATGACACTGTTCTTTGGGATCCTGATTTCCAGAAAGCAGCAAAGCAAGATTTATTTCTCTCCCAACTATTTTAGATATACTTTTCAGACTTCATATTATCATCAACTGAAGCATTGTGCTAGCTCTAGCATAAAATGGTTACTGTACTGTTTCACAGGTTTGTGATGAGTCCACCTATTAGAGCACCTGGACATGGTAAGGCTCTACAAGCAGCTCTTTCGACTGGTGTCCTACAGGTCTGCTCTCATCTCCATAAAGTTAATTATAGTTTTATATCACACCAAGAAACACTATTTTCTTTAAAAGAGAACTGGGAGTTGTATTCTGGAAGAAAGATCTCCTTTGGAAGAATATACAGAATATGGACATGTTTGTGTGAAAATCTAATTTGAAATATTAAACTTCATTCTCATCAAGCTGATCCATAAACCTGTTTACTTTACATATCATGAATGTTCTGAATTTCGAAACCTATTGAGTATGAACTATGAAGTGAGACTTAAGTGGCGGAAAGATAACTCGTGGAGGAAAACCATGAGGGACTTTTACTAAGAAGATTGATGTTCAGAATATAATTTTTCTCTAAAATGAGTTGTTGAAGTTTTATAAACTTATCTGACTCCATGCAATATCTTTCTGAGTTTCTGTTTGTTGTTGTCACATAACTCACATCTTGTTCTCTTCTTCACCTGAGATATCCGTGGTTTATCATTTGTGTACTGAAGCATGTTTATCATGTTGCAGCTAGTGGGAACAGACCACTGTACCTTTAATACAACTCAGAAAGCTCTAGGAATTAACGATTTTCGTAAAATTCCTAATGGTGTCAATGGTAATATCCTACTAAAAATTTTCCAGGCAGTGACAGATACAAATACCACGGTAATTTGAAATGCCACTTTTCCTGCAGGTATTGAGGAGAGAATGCACTTGGTTTGGGATACAATGGTGGTAAGCTATTTATGCACCTTGATTCTCAAAAATGTTCTTGTTTGTCTTAGTTTTTTCTGTGCACTTTTAGGACTGGTGTTCTTGCAAGTAAAAAAAAAAAAAAAAACTAGCTAGTGTTCTTCAGACTTTATTGGTGATCCTTTTGTCACATCTCTTGATATCTGTCACAGGCCTCCGGACAAATATCTGTCACTGATTATGTTCGGATAACTAGCACTGAGTGGTATGTATAATGTATTATTTTGCTATTCATGTAGTGATTTTAAATTTTCTGCATCTGTATTGATTCTTCAATCTCCAGTGCCAGAATTTTCAATATATATCCGAGAAAGGGTGCGATACTAGTTGGGTCAGATGCAGACATAATCATACTAAATCCCAATTCGAGCTTTGAAATAAGTTCGAAAACACACCACTCTCGATCAGATACGAATGTTTATGAGGGAAGACGAGGACAGGTAAATTTATACCTCTATTGAAGTTGGTTACTTATTGTGATTCTAACAATGTGGTATCATTGATTATCGTACTTAAGGGTTGCTATTTATTTTCGTCTTTTTACAGGGCAAAGTTGAAGTAACAATCGCTGGAGGAAAGGTAGTTTGGGAGAATGGTGAACTTAAGACAGTTCCAGGTTCTGGGAAGTACATAGAAATGCCTCCTTTTAACTATCTTTATGATGGAATCGCCAAGGCAGATGATGAATATTTATATTCTTTACGCGCTCCAGTAACGCGATCTACACAGACAAGCTGAGCTTTTGGTTGACAGCTTTGGTAGTGTAGAGGTGGTACTCTGTCGATGTACAAAGTTCACGGCGGGTATTTTATTGTGGAAGATATATTGTTTATGCGATGAACATAAATCACACATGTTAGACCTAGAAGGTTATTCTTTCCAAGTGTGCATGTAAATATATATATGTACTGTTATTTTTACACTGAATTGCGGAAAGACATTCAGTTGATGCTGATTTATATTGCTCTTGTGAAATCTACTTACGCTCTACAATCACTGAAGTTGCGAATACAGGCGTGACAGAAGATACTCCTCATAAGACCACACAAAAATGCCTTGACTTGTAACAATCAGCATTTCAGCTTGAAGGCTTGACACAGCAACTAAGGTATGATAAGAGTCTCTTCTTTCTCTGCACATTGAACATTGTTGAAGCGGATCAGAACCCGTTATACTTATGACGGGTATTTATGCTCAGACCCCCTGCCTTGGACTTTAACACGACAGTTCAGGGATTATAAAGCGTTCTAGCGGTGGTTGCACTTGCAACTAAAATATGAAGGATTGCCTGTACTTTTTCATAAAGCATGTCTGTAGTGCTGAAAAAGACCTATTGACAAGGGGTACGAGCATAAACGCCCCATAAGGGGGAAAATAGCCCTGGTATGTCATGATCCATGTGCTATGAATTTGACCAAGGGGATATGGATCATGACAGTGCCAAGAGCGCGATTCTTACTGTATGAATGATTGAATGCATCTGTTTTTACTGAATGATGAGCAAATGCAATGTGAGTCGAGGATAGAGTCTCACCACAACTGGAATGTCATAATCTGGTTGTTTGTTTAAAAGTTCTCGTTCGTTCCCAACACTATTTGTGGCCAGATCAATCTTGTAATTCTTCCTGTTCGCACGGACTTGTTGAAACACCATTGAGTAGTTAGTTTCAACCCCAGTCTTATGATCCCATCCTCCGAATTGGGGCACAGACTTCTGTCATCAGAAGGAAAGATCATGATATGGTTAGTAATGTACTAATGTTATGATTTATGAAGGCTCTGAAGAAGAAACTGCATGAATATGATATTCTTGCATTAGTCAACATCCCCTTGGTCAAGTCGCACGTTGACTAATGCATTTAGCGCGTAAATATGTGTTGAGTAATCGAAGAACGCAGATGCATGTACAAGAATTATGCGAAAAAAGATAGAATTCATTGTAATGAATGATGAGCAAATGCAGGTGATAATCTCCTGCTGCTCCTGAAATCCTGATTTACAAGATCAAAAGTTAGCAGGGTGAGTTCAGATGAATCTACAGTGAAGAGAAAGACACACGTGCATAACTAATTTGTAATTGCATCCAGGGACCTGGTTTTCTGTATATTTGATTATATGCCTCTCGTCTTGTTTTCTTTGCATGAAACTCATTGGTGAAATGAACAATGAAAAAACATGTTGTACTGTGATATGCGAGGAAAAAAGAGAATCATTAAACAACACGGACACAATTTCATGTTGTACATCGGAGGGTGGCACACTATCCGTAACACAAAATTGGAACATCTACCGCTACCCTATCTAAAAGAATAATTTCTCGAAAGATTCGGAGAAAATAAAATGTAAAAGTTGATTCATATTTTACGCGAATGTGTTACTAGATATGTTAAACTTACCCCCTTTATCATATCAGCTTCGGGGAAGGGAGAATAGGGAGTAGAAACTACAATTCGGCAACTACAAATGGTTTATGATTATTTTGAAATATTTGATGGTATATAAAGATATTTTATTCAACAAGTCTTTGGATATCTTGCTAGCAATAGGAGGATGGGAGTATTACTAGGAATAATCAATATCTCTCCGCGATACTCGTTTTAGTATCATTTGTGGTATTATCCAGTTCTAATATTAGATATAAAGATTACACCAAATTAAACTAGTCATTCTTTGTCTCCACATCCAAGACAAATATCGTACTTCTAGATAATATCAAACCTCGAACAAACATAGTCGTGATGATCATGATTGCATACAACATGTCCAGAATCTTAGAAGCTACACATGCCTTCTTATCACCTGGTCGTGATTATATGATTCTAAACCACAAACTTTCATAGATTGCAAATAATCCGATCCACATAATTTGACTCCATGGACTCCAAATCCCGAATCCACCCCTAATTGTTCTAGTAGTGCTGTTGTGTCATCTCTAATTCAATTTTTGAACATTATGTTGATATTCTCGTTCCTTTTAAACCTATTAATCTTTATTACAAAAAGCTAAGAATCTCAACTATAAGTTTCATTATAAAAAGGATCTTTATATTCTAGATTTATTATGAATTATCGGGTTTTGCTAGTTTATTTTCACTATATTATATATATACCACAAACTTTTGAAAAAAACCCTGCATTAGTGAGAGACGTGAGAGACAGACTAATATTCTTAAATATACACATAACGATTTAAACAATAATATTAATGTTTTATGAATGACCATTTTTATCAATTTGTTTTTATGTATATTCTATGTATATATAGTAAAAACCTGTTATGTGTCCGTCTATTTTAGCATCTCGAATTAGATGGGCCATAATGCAATAATTGATTTGATTTGGATGAAAAGCTAAATCCAATGAACCCCAGGGTCCAAACTCCAATTTCTTCTATACCTCCACCTACTTAACTCATCGTCTATAAAACTCATCTCCAATCAAATCAAAATTTCCCAAATCGCAAAACCCTAACCAGAAACCTCGAATCGAATCCATGGCAGCTTTCAGCTTACGCAAGGGAAACACCCGTCTTCCACCGGAGGCCAACCGGTTTCTCTACGTCCGCAACCTCCCCCTCAACATCACCAGCGAGGAGATGTACGACATATGCTGAGGTTATGAGACTTTGCTTTGTGTTTTTCGGTAGCTGGTTTGGTTAATTGTGCTTGTTAAAGTACCCGTAGTAAAACCGTTGATTCGTGATGAAGTGAGAAACATATTGGTTGCCTTGTTATTACCTAATGTGTGATATACTACTTTTGTTTAGTAACTCTGAGCTATCAAACTCGCTTTGTTAATGGGTGAAATTTTTACATAAACATAAAAGAATCTGGAATAGTACAAAACAGAGAAAAAACTCTTTGAATACATTTTCTTTTCTTCTCAGATTTTTTCGTTCTGTCCTCTTTGTTGCTAATTGTTGTCATAATATAGAGAGAGTCCCTCATACTGTTCGGATTTTAAATTGTTGAATTCACATCCGGATGACTCTTTTGAAAAAGTTTATTGCAGTTTGTCGGGAATTGATTGAGCAATTTGTCTAGTTGATTTTTCTCTTTTGTTTCTTTCCGTTGATTGTGCAGTTTGTCGGCCATAGTCATTTTCTTTTATTTTTTCCTCTCTGTATGGGAGAAAAAAATACCATAACAATCATCCTCATTATCTTGTTCGAAATTGACTGAGGAACTTGTCTTCACTTGCAGTTTGTAGAATTGCTTTCATTTCATCCAATGAGCTTGCCTGTGCTAACCTTGTTTGGATGGTATTCTTCATCATCAGGAATTCTTCGGTTTGTTGAACCTTTTTTGGGGAGACAGTTTGTTTGCTAAACTTTGGATAAAGTTTGAACCATTCCGATATGCTATCTATCTCACCAGTCCATTTTGTTCTACCATTTGACTTCGGCTTCTTTTGTTAACCGGTATAAACTGGTATCTTCATCAAACCAAACATTTTGTAGGATCCTCAAAATTCAGGTTAAATTGAATTTTTTGTAAAATTTGATCATCAGGGGTATTTGTGAGAACTACTTTGTCTTTTGTACCTATCTGAAAAGTACTCAAATGACTTTTAAACTTTGTGTGGGAAAATTTCTGGTAATAATTCAAAATCATGCAATCATGCAAGAAACCAGTTAGGAAGTTCTTCTGGTGGTGGTAGAGTTTTTCCCATTAAGAAGAAATATGACATGGAGTTGACTGCATTTTATTTGTAGAGGAATTTTGTCCAAACTTGTATGTAATCACAATAATTACAGATGAGATGGGGTTTTATCTATTTTAGAGTATAAGGGTTTCCCCAATCAGCTAGACTAATAACTTTGTTGATGAAAATTTTTCGATAACCAATAGCTGATGAGGTGTTTGGATGGTTTTTTGGAACTTTTTTTGAATATGGAGAGAGTTTGTTTGGATCAAGATGTCCTCGTAATATTGTTGTGGTTTCTGATAATTTTCATAAATCCTGCAAAATTTATCATCTGAGATGAACTGTGAAATGATAGTACCTTGTTCTGCAAATTGTGAGGCATTATCATTGTCTAGTTGTTTTGGAAAATTTTCTGGAATCCAGTCATCTTCAATGACACATTCTTTGTGAAAGTGTCCCCTGCTTAAGTAGGGACAATCTGGCTGGTCATATCTATTTGAAATTTGAGACTTAGTTTGTGTCAAAGTTTGTTGGGACTTAGTTTGTGTCAAAGTTCGTTTGTAGGTAGGTAATGTGGCTAATTTTGAGTGCAGAGTTGGAAATTGTTCAGGCTTGGGATATGGTGTTAATGCTACTTTGCTAAGTGGTTGAAATTTGTTGGCAATTTGCAGAGGTATTTGTTGTCTTGTTTGTGGGATAGTTTGTAATGGTCTCGGTGATAAAGATTTTTCAGTCTTATTTTGTGTATATTGTGCCAAATTTACCATGGGTCCTTTCCCGAAACCTGTGCTTGTTGTTGCCGCCAATGGTACTAATCTCTTTTCTTCCATTCCTGAAGAAATTCTTTTGTCAAATAATCTGGAATACAATTGTAAGTTACTTTTATGAATTCTATATCAAAATAAAAAATAGACAAAATTACAATCAATTTATGTAAAAACTTTTGATTTAATAAAGTATCCTGAAATTTAGTAATGCACAAAACCATTGAGAGTATTTCTTTTTTAATGGTTGAGTAATTTTGTTGTGTTCCTGATTTCCAAGTACCAGAATGATATATAATAATTGTTTCCCTATCATCAATGATTTGCTTAAGAATTTCAACATACCCTAATTCTGAAGCGTCAGTTTGTACAATCTTAAGAGTATTAGGCCGGCAACTGGTTAAACAAGGAAGAGTTTTAACTTTTGTTTTTATTTCTTTGACTATCTCAGTATGTTTGCTTGTTCACATTGGAGGGTTCTTTTTTAATCTTTCAAACAAAGGTTTGCAAGTTTGTCTTAAATTTGGATAAAAATCTCCTACATAATTCAATGATCCGAGAAATCTTTGTAATTGGGTTTTGTATCTTATTTCATCCGGTAATTTGTCCCCAAATTCTAGAGACCGTTGGACCGGTATAATAGTACTTTCATGAATCTGATGTCCGAGAAATCTTATGCTTACTTGGAACAATTTTATTTTTCTTGCGGAAACAACTAAACCATTTTCTTTTATGACTTTTAGGAAAATATGTAAGTGTTTCCAATGTTGTTCTATATCTTGACTAAAAACTAGAACATCATCAATATAAACAATTGTAAAAGTAGTGTAAGGAGTGAAAATATCATTTATAACCTTTTGGAATTCTGAAGAATCATTTTTTAATCCAAAATGCATGACATTCCATTCAAATTGTCCGAATGGAACAGTAAAAGCTGTTTTGTACTTATCTTTTTCTGAAATTTGTATTTGCCAGAAATCTGGTTTCATATCGAACTTGGAGAATATTTTAACATTATAAAGTCTTTTAAGCAAATCGCTTTTATTTGAAATTGGATACCTGATCCATTTGAGGACTTTGTTTAACGGTTTATAATTTATAACTAATCTAGGAGTTCCTCTCTTAAGTTCAGTATTCTTTTTTGTACATAAAATGCAGAACATGACCATGGTGATTTGCTTGGTCTTATGATTTTCATTTTTAATAATTCTGAAATTTCTTTTTTGCAATGTTCTAACAATTCTTGGTTCATTTGTATAGGTTTTGTCTTAGTCGGAATTTTACTTTCTTCGTAATCATTTTCATAAGAAAGGGTTACAACATGTCTTTTTCTATCCCAAAAAGCTGTGGGAAATTCTGAACAACCTTATCTTCTAGCTTCTTTTGATAGGTTAAAATTTGTTTCTGTAGAATTGGGCTTTTTATTTTTTCTTCAATTCTTTTAAAACTTAGTTCCTCTTTAAGATGCATAATTTGTTTTTCTTTATTTTTTGAAAAATTCTAGTTTCTTGTAAAAGATTTATTTCTCTTTTTGTCACATGATATTGGAATTGGAAAAATATTTTCTTTCCTAAAATTGTGGTTTCTACTCCCTTATTATCTACATGTATGGGAAACAACATTGACATGAATGGGTTTTCTAGAATGACTTTAGTGTCTAGATCTTTTACTAAAACAAAGATTGCCCGAAAACAAACTCCTTCATTGCAAATATTTGGTTTTTTTGACAAAATAAGCCTGAAAAATCTGTCACCGAGACTATTACAAACTATCCCACCAACAAGACAACAAAATTTCAACCACTTAGCAAAGTAGCATTAACACCATATCCCAAGCCTGAACAATTTCCAACTCTGCACTCAAAATTAGCCACATTACCTACTTACAAACGAACTTTGACACAAACTAAGTCCCAACAAACTTTGACACAAACTAAGTCTCAAATTTCAAATAGAGATGACCAGCCAGATTGTCCCTACTTAAGCACGGGACACTTTCACAAAGAATGTGTCATTGAAGATGACTGGATTCCAGAAAATTTTCCAAAACAACTAGACAATGATAATGCCTCACAATTTGCAGAACAAGGTACTATCATTTCACAGTTCATCTCAGATGATAAATTTTGCAGGATTTATGAAAATTATCAGAAACCACAACAATATTACGAGGACATCTTGATCCAAACAAACTCTCTCCATATTCAAAAAAAGTTCCAAAAAACCATCCAAACACCTCATCAGCTATTGGTTATCGAAAAATTTTCATCAACAAAGTTATTAGTCTAGCTGATTGGGGAAACCCTTATACTCTAAAATAGATAAAACCCCATCTCATCTGTAATTATTGTGATTACATACAAGTTTGGACAAAATTCCTCTACAAATAAAATGCAGTCAACTCCATGTCATATTTCTTCTTAATGGGAAAAACTCTACCACCACCAGAAGAACTTCCTAACTGGTTTCTTGCATGATGGCATGATTTTGGATCATTACCAGAAATTTTTCTACACAAAGTTCAAAAATCATTTGAGTACTTTTCAGATAGGTACAAAAGACAAAGTAGTTCTCACAAATACCCCTGATGATCAAATTTTACAAAAAATTCAATTTAACCTGGATTTTGAGGATCCTACAAAATGTTTGGTTTGATGAAGATACCAGTTTATACTGGTTAACAAAAGAAGCCGAAGTCAAATGGTGGAACAAAATGGACTGGTGAGATAGATAGCATATCGGAATGGTTCAAACTTTATCCAAAGTTTAGCAAACAAATTGTCTCCCCAAAAAAGGTTCAACAAACTGAAGAATTCCTGATGATGAAGAATACCATCCAAACAAGGTTAGCACATGCAAGCTCATTGGATGAAATGAAAGCAATTCTACAAACTGCAAGTGAAGACGAGTTCCTCAGTCAATTTCGAACAAGATAATGAGGATGATTTTTATGGGATTTTTTCTCCCATACAAAGAGGAAAAAATAAAAGAAAATGACTGCACGACAAACTGCACAATCAACGGAAAGAAGACAAAAGAGATAATTCAATTGGACAAATTGCTCAATCAATTCCCGACAAACTGCAATCAACTTTGTCAAAAGAGTCATCGGGATGTGAATTCAACAATTTGAAATCCGTACTCTAGGAGGGGACTCTCTATATTATGACAACAATCAGCAACAAAGTGGGCAGAACGAAAAACCAGAGAAGAAAAGAAAATGTATTCAAAGATTTTTTTCTTTGTTTTGTACTCTTACAGATTCTGTTATGTTTATGTAAAAATTTCACCCAAAAATATGAGCTTAGCAATATTCAGATTCCTGTAATCCGATCAAATTCCAGAACCAAATTTCAGAGTTATCTCAGATTCTTGTAATCCAATCAAATTTCAGAGTTATCTCAGGTATAATTCTGGTTATTTTTCTTCATTGCTACAGTAATTTTGATTTTTCTACAGTAGTATAAAATGTATGTTATAATCTTGCCAAGTCTTCTTCATTATGTATGTACCTGTATTTCCGCTATGCTACCTGATACACTGGTACCCGTCGAATTGTTGTTAATTCGTGATGAAGTAAGAAACATATTGGTTGCCTTGTTATTACTACCTAATGTGTTATATACTACTGTTGTTTAGTACTTTGAGTTATTATTAAACTCCCCTTTGATGAATCAAGAAGCTGCATTTCTACGTATTTTAAGTGACAATTGTTATCCTGCTTAAGTATATTCTGTCCCTGAGATTTGGAGGAGCTAATTTCATAGTTCTTTGCTTTGTCCCTGCTTAAGTATGGGATTGAAACTCCCAAGTCAGATAAGTAGCTTTCGTAATGTTGGAGGTTGGATATATGTTGAGGTTCTGAGACTTGGTGCTTTGCTTTGTGTTTTTTTGGTAGCTGATTAATTGTTTTTGCTTGTTAAGGTACGCTTCGTCGAATCGTTGATTCGTGATGAAGTAAGAAACATATTGGTTGACTTGGTGTTATTACCTAATGTGTTATATATAATACTGTTGTTTAGTAACTTTGAGCTATTACTCCTTTTTGACGAATCCATAAATTTAGTTCTTCGTTTCTACTTATTTTAAGTGACAATTGCAAATCCTGCTCAAGTATATTGTGTCCCTGAGATTTGGAGGAGCAATTTCATAGTTCTGTCTATTTCTGTTTCTATTTTTAATGGAATCATGCTGTCACTTTTAATCAGACTATGATGTAGCTGAAATAATTTGTAAAGGAACATAAACGAGAATATGCAGTCGATTTCTGGTTGTTCAGTTGAATTGATTTTAATTGAGTTCTCCTGGATACAAAAGGGGCGTATTGTATTGTTGTTTTTATTCTAACCTTATGCATAAATTGTAAGGCGTCTGCAAGTTCAAAATGTAGCCTGCCCAATGTAAAAGAGGTCCAATTGTGTTGTTAGATGAAAAAATATCAGTTCGCTTTAAGAAATTTTGTGCGAAAGTTTCTTTCGTGAGGAGATGCAATAAGTGCATATGTTAGTCTAGTTACATTTTTTTTTTATTTAATTGCTTTTGCCTTTGCTTTAATTGTTGGTTATACATATAAATAGTTAGTACATGCGGAAATTTTCTAAACAGACATTTTTTTCTAGTTTAAAACAAAGAGAAATTGTTTGGTTAATCTGTCACACAGTTTCACTACACAACATCGAATGCAGCTATCTAATTCATCTAATAATCCTAATATACATATGGAGATGCCTCACTTTTCCAAGTTAAATGTAACCTTAACCTGACCACAATGCTGACAAAAGAAGAAATCTGTCTCCAGTCTAACAACCCCTCAATCAATGGAACTGAGTAAGAAGTAAACTTAGAAAGAGCTTAAAATATTATCCAATATAAACTTATGCTCTTAGTAAACATGTTTTATACATGAATCCTATATTACATTAGTGTGTGTGATATATGCAGCAGAATTCCAACCCCCAAGATGAAAGCTCCTTGTGATGGACTTGCGGGATTAGGACTCAAAGACATCATCTCTTCTTTTCTTGGGATTTGCTCCTGCTTCCGTTTGACCTTTCCTCATCATGGCTGCAAACTCATCGTAGTTGACCCGACCATCCTGCATGTCATAGGACGATAGGAAACATAAACTCATTGATAGTTATTAGTTATTTAAGAGTATGCCATGGTTTTTCCTATTAGAGAGGGATGGAAGTTTCATGCAATTACGAAAAAGTTTATTATGCATGTGGTGCTGGTAATTTTATGCTTACATTGTCAGAGTCCACTTCATCGATGATTTCTTTTATGTCCTCTCCATCATTCATGCCAAACTCGCGTAGTGCTTGCTCTAGTTCCTCTCTCGTAATGTACCTGGTCATAAGATAGAAGTACAAGCATTAGTTTTTATTCTATCGAATATTAAAATCCCTTTGAGTAGGAGAACTGCATTATGATAGGGCAATATCATATTATCATGCCTAATAAATTTACCCGCTATTATCTTTGTCAAAGTACTGGAATGCTTTGTAAAGATGCTCCTCTCTGTCCATTCTGTTCATATGCATGGTTGCTGTAATGAATTCTTCATAGTCTATGGTTCCGTTCCCGTCAGCATCAGCCTGCATTGCATCAATAAAGAATAAGAATCTTCTCTTTATTCTGAATTTTGCAGTTACTGAGATCAAATTAGTTGTTTATGAGGACATACAGCTTCCATCAACTGCTTAACTTCATATTCAGATAACTTTGTCCCTTGCTCAGACAATCCTTTCTTTAATTCTTCCAGTGTTATTGTTCCACTGTTATCTGTATCCATGCCTTTGAACATTTCCTTCAACCCCATGATTTCTTCCTCTGACAGGCATCCAGCAATAACCTGTGTATCCCGGAAACATGTAGTGAGATTTCAATATTTTCTAAAATATAGATGCAACTTTCGTTGAAGACTGTAAGAGGGGATGCGTTATGTTACCCTCAGTGCAACTTTCTTGAACTTATTCATAGCCCTGAACTGTTTGAGCCTGTTTAGAACAGCATTGTCGAGAGGAGTATCAGGTGCCTCTCCATCTTCCTTGATCCATGGATGATCTTAAAACACAAAACAGTATATCACAGCCATATCTAAGATTTCATATTTCTGTTTTGTTATAACCATTAGTAGTAGTAGTACATACTTAGCACTTGGAATGCTGTCAGCCTCTGTTTGGGGTCCGAATTCAACATCTTCCTGACAAGATCTTTTGCTCCAGGTGAAATTGAAGGCCATGGATCACTGCTAAAATCAATGTGACCACGTAGGATTGCATTGAATATTCCATTCTCCGATTCTGTTTCATGGTTTTTGCATTTTAATTTTCATTGTTAAACAGGGCAGTTTAGTTATATGAATTTAAACAGGCTGAAATGAAGAATTGTACCTGCCCAGAAAGGAGGAACACCACAAAGAAGGATGTACAACATAACTCCAACACTCCATATGTCTACTTCAGGTCCGTATCTTCTCTTCAAGACTTCTGGAGCAATGTAATATGCACTTCCGACGATGTCTTTGAATTGGTCTCCTGTGGTATGCAAATTCACAAACAAATTAAGTCATACATATTAGGTTTCTCTGAATAACTGTAGTTGATGGATCTTTTCCTTTCCATGCTGAAAATGGGAAAAAATGTGATACATTGGGCCTTGTAACTAAATTCTAACCACGTCGCTTAAAAGTTAATTGTGTGCATTTGCAGCATTTATGAAGGGGTGTAGATGATTTTTGGCTACAAGTCTTGCTATAGTTGGTCTATGTAAAGATTGTTCCCCAAATATGGTTTGCAAATTTTCTAACCTTGTTTAAAGAACACGGATAGCCCAAAATCTGTTGCCTTGAGCGGTGCATTCTCGTCCTTGCTCAACAAAAGGAAATTCTCAGGTTTGAGATCCCTATGAATAACCCCCATGGAATGGCATGTATGCACAATCTGCACTATCGTCCTGAGCAAGGATGCGGCAGCTCGTTCGGTGAAATGCCCCTTGGCAATGATCCTATCAAAGAGCTCCCCTCCGGCGCAAAGCTCCATGACCAAATGCACAGAATGCTTATCTTCATATGCTCCTTTGAGCTCCACGATATTGGGTTGCCCTGTCAGGTGGTGCATGATCTGAACCTCCCTCCGAACATCCTCAATATCTTCCTTGTTCACCAGCTTCCTCTTGGCAATCGTTTTACATGCAAATTGCTCACCCGTCTGTTTATGGGTGCAGAGGTGGGTGACCCCGAATTGACCCCGGCCTAGCTCCTTCCCTATTGTATAGGTGGCGCGGACATCCTCCATGGGTCGCCCTAGAACAGGCCCAATAGGGGTCGGCTTGGAAGGCTTGGGTGAATGTGGGGGCGTACGAGGTGGAGTCATGGGTGCAGTGGCAGCAGGGTTGGGGTGGTTGTTATCTGCTG
Organism: Plantago major; assembly: GCA_026545765.1. Taxonomy (NCBI): domain Eukaryota; kingdom Viridiplantae; phylum Streptophyta; class Magnoliopsida; order Lamiales; family Plantaginaceae; genus Plantago; species Plantago major. The sequence continues at coordinate 101,179,539 of CM048841.1, read as the reverse complement.
CACCGGCAGACTTGTGGGGGTCGGCTGGTGCGTCCTCGGTTGTGCCCTGAGGGCAGCAGTTCCCCATTGGTTTTGACTCTTTTCAGAGAAAAGGGTTTTCTGAGGGGTTGAAAGAGAAAAGAGAAATGGGATTGTGCTATTTTAGAGGGATAGAAAGAATAACAGTCATGGATGAAACGAGGATTGTACGTATCAGTGCATTAGAGAGATTGTAGGAAGGTAGAAAAAAAGAGAGAATGATGGAAACTGTAAAAATTCTCTCTTTTTCTGGTAATCTGTGTTTGGATGGATTAACAAGAATGCATGATAATACTATTGTTTTGTGTTTTCTTACAAGAAAGATTGGGAGGATTTTCCGGCAAAAGTGTTACGCGTTAAAATTGGATGGTTCTGTTTCTGTCCCATGTTTTTGCTTCATAACGTTTTTAAGGTTACTAATTAATTATTCTTCTAGCTAGTAATTGCTTCTTATATGCTAGGATGAGTAATTATATGGGACGGAATATATAAATGGACTAAAATTGATCGATAAATATGAGCATTATTACAGTAAAAAACATGATGGTTTTTATGAACATCCATGGTTATACATATATTTAAAAACTGATATAAAATGTTTAACATCATCGATAAAATGTGACATCTATCAACTCTAATTAAAAGATTATTATTAATGTGGACATTATGTTGAATATTGTTTGGTTTGCAAAAGTTCATGGGATTGGAGAATAAGAGTCGAATAAAAGGGATCAACTATTATAATTGTAATATTGTATCTAAAAAAATTAGAGAATATTTCATGCAGTCTTGTGTTTTGTAAACATAAATACACATTCACTTGTAAACTTGTATTGATTGATATTGTTAATGACTAATGTCATAAAGTGTAACACAAATTCTTCCACTAATTTGCAACTGCATAGTGAGAGGCTGCCCGATTAATGTTTTTATTTTAAATATTCTTAATATTATGAAGATGGATATGGCACCTGTTCATGTGACAATGAAGAACAAATCTATGTTTAGTAAATATGATATGATGAGGAGATTGAAAAGATAAAATATTGTTACTATTTTACTGTAGTTAAATTATCGAAATATTAGTTGCGCTTCATAATGACACATGGATCAATTAAAATAATAGAATAAAATGTGGGGCATTTTATGGAGTAAATGATCTATTCCTCAGGCCAATGATTAAATAATGTGATGTGGAAAAACGAGTGAAGTGGACACATGTAGCACTGTCATAGGAAAAGTGCAGACTTATGTACATACGAGTCTATTTAAATATGAGCTTTTGAACGAGTTGACTGCAATTGATTCAATTTATTTTAAAGAATTCAATTCATATATAAGTTTGTAAAATTGGCATTTTAGGAGATCTAGATTGTAAAGTACATTAGCTATGAGGTTCGGAAATGATATGTAAAGTAGTACTCCCTTCGTTTTTTATAAAACTTGTCATTTTCACTTTGACCGGTCAACTGTCTCCGACTTTGACTACAAATTACTTTTAAACGATAATAGTAAATAGTTTAATAAAATCATATAATGAAAATTTAATAATTTGTGGTCAAACTCGGAGACAGTTGACCGCAGAATAGTAAAATGACAAGTTTTATAAAAAATGGAGGGAGTATCATTTACCAAACAAAGAAATATTTCGAATTTGTTGGGAGTGACAAATATAGAAAACACAACAAATCATTAATCTCGCATGCAATTGATTTTGAAGTATGAATTGGTTACCATGTCCAGGTCTGGTAACTCTGGTCTCGTTCTAAATCTGGACAAGTGAAAGCGAGATCATTCCATATTGAAGATGTTAGATTTGGCATTGATTTTGGACCAACTCCAACCAATTTGCCCACATCTTCAATGTCATAAGCTGTCCATACTTTTGCCACGATCCACATATAATCCAGTGATCATTGCAGATCTACGTACGTCTCAAATTCACCAAATAGAAATCACTCTTATACCATTACTTATGCCCGGCCCATGTGGACCGAGACCCTACCATTGGGCCAGACGACTACCGATAACTGGGTCACACTCGGTCACTCGCCTTATTAGCGATTTTAGCGTGGTCGATATTGTTCGTTTTAGCCGGAATTAATCCTCATTTACTTTTATAATCCCTAAAATGTATTGTACTCACTCTCTCAAATTAAGTGTGTTATCTTATCTTATATATTCATTTCTAACTCTTTGACATATTCTTTCTTTGGGACCAACTCTTAATATTGACATGTAAAGTCAACTATATAAAGTTTAGTTCAGTCAGATATAACTTGGATTTATACAATGCTAAGATTAAACAGTGCTAATCAAACTATTAACATCAATAAATTTGGTTGGTATATGGCCGGCGACACTGTTGAAATTAATCACAATACTACATCATATCGATAACAAGGTGCACGGATGTCTATATCTCCATGAAATGGTTGATCGATCGATGGCGATATTCGATTAATTCCCCTTGATATTTGTAACGTCCCACCAATATCTACTCACTCGGTTCCATACTCAAGTACTCATTTAAAGTGAATTCAAATTATAATTAACCTAATTCAATTTTATGTGAATTTAATCAATTGAAGGGCAATTAAGACAAAATTGATAAAGAAAGCCCACTGAAAAGAATCTGACGATGCGAGTGGGACAAAGTCCACGATGTATTGCGAACGACCAGTTTTTCATTCTATCTTTTGACGTTTCAAATTCGCTCGTGCTGGAGTGGCACAACCCTACTTCTAAGTGCAATTAGTACCTTAATTGTAAATAGTCATTGATATTTATCCACCATGGAGTACTAAAATTGAAAATGTTTCACATTGGAGTACCAAAAATGAACTTTAGTCGATAAAATGAAAAAAAAAAAGAGTAGGAGATGGTGAAAAAATAAGGGATATATCTTCAACTTAAGCTTACATATAGAAAGTTGAAACTTGTATAGAAAGTTGAAACTGTGAGAAACAAAATTGAAAAGTGGAAAGTTGAAATTGAGATGGAGGAATTATAATGGATTTGTATCGTTTGAATTACGTGTATTCATACTAGTACTAACCCGTGGCATCGCCACGGTATAGTTTACTTTTAATAATAAATAAAAACGGAAAATAACGGGAGAATAAAATAAATTAATAATCGAGAAAATAAAATAGTCAAGCTTATTATGTAAACAACGTTGGTCATGATTTCCTTGGGTAGTCATAACATATATTTTATATCGGGTCTTACAACACCTGACATGTTAATTAATAACATATACAGGTTTTTAAAAAAATGATATCCCTCAAATCGAACCAAAATAAAATACAAAAGTATCAACAATCATAGTTGTTCTAACAACCATGGTGGTAACCCCACCACACACACACAAAAATTATTATTGTACAAAAATAATTTTACATGTTACAGTTGTTTTTTCCACCAACCAACCCTCGGGTTGTATGTGGTCCCCCCGAGGCGCGCTATGGATGAAGAAAGTAGATAGAAGATCGAAGAGAGTTTTTCCACTTAGAGAGTATCCCCCAACCCCCGACATGTTACGGAGATCGAAGAAAGTTTTCCCGTGTAGAAAGTAGCAGATCCCCAGCGCGGGGAAAATGTAGTTTACTAACTCAATCATAAAATGTTCCGGTCAGGTCTATGATCACAACATTGGTATTTTTTTTTATATTACAAAAACAATAATTGTTGCTAATAACATAGACGTTCTAAACTAATAACATATTGATTTTGTTAATAATATATGTCCGCCTCAGATAAGTCATCTAGAGACCGTCTCTATAAGACTTTGTGTTAATTTTATACTTAAAATTTGAACTCTTTATAAGACTTTGTGTTAATTTTTAACAGAATCATCGTTGTTGTAAATCAAAACACCAATGCCGAAAACATGGAGGTTTTTGTTGATAATAATAATATCGATGACTTTCTTAAAAACTTAGTTTGTTGCTAGATAAGTTATCTACAGACTGTCTTTCATAAGACTATTCTAAAATTAAAACTTAAACTCATGAATTTGTTTCATTAACATTAATCAAACAAAAAAGACCTACCAACTATGGAACGAACGAAATAATTTTTTAAATTTTCTTTAGCATATATTGCAACAAAACTACCATATGCACTATGCTGGTGCATAGTAATTGTATCACCTCAAATTACAATTTTCTTTTGTATTTAATTTTGTAAAGACTTATACGACATTTCTTATGGTTGTTTTTGGCACCCACACCTCAAACATATTAAGAAAAGTAATTTTTACTAACTCGACAATAAAATGTTGCGGTTCGCTATACACATATGTTGTTCAATTTACAATTTTATTGTATACTGATTATTTTCTAACTAAGGTTTGATGGTGCACGCGAACACGAAGATGTATCAAAGTGCAAACTAACATGTTGAGGTTGTATACTGATTAAATCAAACTTCTTGATTAAATCAAAATTAAATCAAAATTTATTGTATACTGATTAAATCAAACTTCACCCCATAGAATACAAACTAACACAACTTTAAAAGTTCACTCATATTAAAACATGATGAGGTTGTATGAGTTTCATTCTTGTAAGTATGGATGAGTTTAGTAGTTGTCCTTATAGTACATAATCTGTTCTATCAACATGTTTGCATTATACTGAAAGGTTTTAACTGGTAAGTTTGGATGATTGTTTGACTGGCTAAAAATTATTTTTTAAGTTGTTGGAATGAGTTGATTGGTTATATTTAGTTGAAATTTATTTGATAGTATATGATTGGTAGGATTGGAATAGTGCATTTTTGAGAATGAGGAGAGAAGGAGGCTAGAGGGAGAAAGAGTTGGAATTTAATTGAGTTGAACTCAATTATCTAAGAAAATTAATTTGCTCAATTATAATTGAGTGCCAAATACTATATTAAGCCTCACTAAATTAAAACTGAGCTCTAATGCTATGTCAATCACTCACTAAGTCTTTTTTATGGTACCTATAAAAATGTAAAATACGACTCACCATGATTGTTCTTCTTTTTAAGTAGTAGGATCCAAGTAAACAACCCATTCAGGACCCCACGGTTTTATAAAATGAATTTTATATCAGGTATTCTAAATGTACCCGACCTGTTAATTAGAAACTGACTTGAAACAATTAAAGAAAAATATACATAACGCAATTAACTTGGTAGGTTCCGAAAAACACTCTAGAGGGTTGTATGTTGCCCCTTGCCATCCCACATAAAAAGATTACTATTATTCAAACATATTTCTCTCTTTTAAATTATGTTCTTTGTTCCGTTTCAATCTGTTTTTGCTCCTAGATTTCTTGTTTTTTTTTTTTTTTGCCTTAATGTATAAGTTGTTGTGTTTCTTGCACCCATTTTTTCCCCCTTTTTTCCCATTTTCTAAATTATTCTTAAACTTTGAAGGGAGGTGGTGGCGTTGAGGTGCTAGAGTCTATTAAGTTAACTGAGTATTACATCAAAAAAAAAAAAAAAAAGCAAATTAAGTCAAAATTCCTAGTCAATAAATGTAAAGTGAAATTTTAAAACTAAACATATATGGCATATCATCCAAAAGTGGAACTGCATGCGTAGGTCAGCCCTCAAAACTTTTGAACCATACATGCAATTCTCTCATAGTAAGGAAATTTAGAAAAAAACCACTAAATTGGATGTCGTCCGATAGATTCTCCCATGAGTTTTCCCATACATGCTAGGGCCTCGACATGCATTAGACTGAAGAAGCATGGTGAACAAATGTCGAAGGAAACCACATGATCCCCAAAAATTGGATTCTTTTATAGCATAAATACACCTTGTTGTCATTGAGCAACCCCAAATTAAGCAAAGCACGTATCACGCTGTGTTGGGTGAACAACACCATCCATGAACCGCAAATCCTCAATGCAAGTGGCGCCCTTGATATGAATCACCATTATCCTCATGTAATATAGAGGACCAGTCTTATAATTAATTGGGACATGGTAAATTCTTCTAACTTTGTTGTTGAATTACTTCCTATCTCTCCACAATATCCCTCTAGGATTCCACACGCTATATCTAGGGAAATCAACATGTAGATACTTACGTGTCTCAGGATGGTTTTTGTTGAATTTCATCCACTTTAGGAACTTTGCCTCAGAAGAATGGTATATTCCTCCAATAGTTTGTAATCAAATCCACATCCTTAAATGCGAGTTACTGTTCGCCCTCCATATGAAATAGTAAACGCTCAACATCACTTTATTCTTACACACCCTATATAACAACCATATAAATCATATAAAATCTTTAATTATATCCCAAGCACAATGTTCTTAAATCAATTAAAGTTGAGTTACTATTCATCTATTGAAGTACGGTTTGTTAAAGTTGAATGCCAAACAACCTATAAATATTCAATTCTTAAACTTATTTACCCTTGGAATTGATTTTTAAAGTTCAAATTATATGTTATTTTAGTGTTAGTTTAGCATACGAATTGAGTTTCTAAATTTGAATTAACATTTCCTTGGAGTTTCTAAGTTTTAATTATTTTAGTTTTAGAGAGTTAACCTTAATTTCTAATTAAGTTGGAATGATGCGGTTCTTACACTATCTTTTCCAATATAGTGTGGTTTATGGTATTGAGTTCCCAAAGTTTAATTTATTTGATATTTAGAGTTGATCTGAACTTTAAATTGAGTTTTCAACTTGCAATTATTTCATTTTTATAATTGGTTTATAATTCAAATTGAGTTTGAAACATATATCTCATTCTTATAGTTGAGTTTACCATTTGAACTGAGTTTTCGAGTTGGAAAATCTCATTCTCAGAATTATTTTGATATTTAAATTAAGTTTTCAAGTGAGAGTCAAATTGTTATTAAACTTGGTTTACCATTCGAATACTGAATTGAGTATGTTAGGATCATCCAAAGTTCATAGTATTCTCTCATATTATATGCACTCTTATCCAATGCTCATTTATAATTTATCGTATGAGCTATCATTATATCGATCAATTTACCTATATACCAGTATGGTTAACAAATTAAGGAAATTGATATAAAGTGTAAAATTACAGTGAATTATCAATCAGTATATATATATATATATATATATATATATATATATATATATATTCAAAATTAATAATATCTCTCGGTTTATTATTACACTACAAAAAAACTGGGCTGGGGCGACGGATGACGGATAGATCCGTCGCTTCAGCCCAGCGATCCGTCGCCCCAGCCCTGGCGACGGATAAAAAATCCGTCGCCCCGCTGGAGTTGGGCCGACGGATAGATAATCCGTCGTCCAATTCGCGACGGATTGGACGACGGATTATATGTTTGACCTTTTTTTTTTTTTTTAATCAAAATATAACGACGGATAGAATCTATCCGTCGCTACACCGGACGACGGATAGAACCTATCCGTCGCTAAAGGTAACGACGGATAGATTCTATCCGTCGTCCAACATTTTATTGGAATTAGTGACGGAATCTGAAATTCCGTCACTAATTCCGTCACTATGAATTTCCGTCACTAATTTCGTCACTATGAATCCGTCACTAATTCCGTCACTATTAATCCGTCACTATTTATTTCATATTAATCCCTGTTTTATGTAGTTCACCTATTTAATCAATATAATGTTCGATAATAAATGAATAATACGGAAAATATTTCAATAAATTTTGAATAAAAAAAGTAATATCCGGAGCTGGAGAAATTATCCACACAAGTGTAATTACTCAAAAAAATCCGAACATACAGATACATAACTAACTAGCTATCAGACGGGGGTGGGTGATGGCGGAACTGGGACATGAACTGCTCCATCTGTAACCGAAGGCGCTCGTTCTCCTCCCTTTGTTCTCTGGCGTGCCGCTCCATCGCGTCCCTTTGTTGCTCCATCTCTTGAGTTAGCCGAGCAACTTTGTTCCGGACTGCGTTCGCACCATTTCGAGACACAGTCCGTGTGTAAACTGGACGTCTGGACTGCTGGGATGATGATGAGGAGCACCCCGGACTAGCCAGGCTCAAACCGAGGCTCCCGAGTCCATATATTCGTCCTTTCTTGTCCGGTTTGTTGACCTCTAGGAAGATGTTGTCAACTTGTTCAGTTGACAACACATCACCGGTCTCGTCCTCCTGCCTCGCCACCTGAGCATCAACCTCAGCCTGAAATCGTAAATAGCAGATAATCAGATATCATGATCAGTTACTGTTTTTAAAAAGTAACTTGTAATAGTGTACAAATATGAACTTTAAGCAACATAAACATATCATGATAGGCGAGGCCCGGATTGGTCCATACCTCGCCTTACGCTTGGCCTTCTTGAAGATGGCATACTTGGATGTCACCCCGTGCCACGAATCAAACGGATCTAGTCAACAATTTATCATCTACAAGTAATAGAGCGGCGAGACTTCATACATACACGTAATGCTAGATTGCAAAACACATATATACGCACCGATTGATAATAATCGGTGATGAGATCGCCTCCCAAGGTCGTGAAACGGCCCTTCCCCGTGTCGATCGGGATGCTCGATTACACTTTGTGTAAAGCGTCACGGACATCGATTCGGCGCCGATGGCATCCCAAAGGGCCCACTCCGCTGGATCAACCTGTGGAGGGATTTCACCACCCCGATCCCGAATGGCCTTCCACGAACAGACCATATCCCTGTACAGTTTGGATCCCACAGTCTCGTAAACACGCCAGATCTGGATCAACTCTTGAATGAAGTACTCCTTCTACACTCCCAATTTCATACAACATCCAAAGTCAATACATGTATAACCTCACCATGTTACATCAATTTAACAAGATACAACAACATAACAGATATGGTGACTAACATATCACCCAAACAAAGTGGCTAACATACCACTCACATATAGTGGCTAACATACCACTCACATTGTCCTAAATTTTACTAACACAATGGTGACTAACATATCACCCAAATAAAGTGGCTAACATACCACTCACATACAGTGGCTAACATACCACTCATATTAAAACGATTATAATTACAAACGAAGGAATGCCATATTTTAACTTACCCTCAGCTCATCGAAGTACTCGGCCCTCATGCGCTCCGAGATGTGGCTCCAACACTCACCACCACCTTGGTGGCTCTCTCGCTCGGAAGATGTCACCTAGTTTGTTGTGCACCTCCCGAGGCCATAAGCTGTTGTCAATGTATAAGATACAAGAAACGAATATATATTACTTTAGTATAACAATTTATACTTGTCAACTATCATTATAAGTTATGTTTTACATATTTAAGAAGAATGTATAATACTTACTTGGCAGGACCAACGGGGAAAATCACTGGCAAGCCGTCCCACGTGACGTTGGGATGGTTTGGATCGAACACGAGGTAGGGACAATCATCGTGGTCGTCCTCTAGCATGTGTCTGTCTTGTTGGTAGAGCCACTGCTCTCTCCAGTGGGGTCTCAGAATCGGAGATCGCCGGACCATCGGAGCCCTCCCACATCGGACCCACCACTACTATCTCAAGGCATTTGCGTGGTGGGGGCGATAGTGGACTGACCTCTGTCATCTGCAAAAACATGTAATAAATACAATAAAATGTGTTAGTACGAGTTATAATACAGAACAGATTATAATAACACATATAATTACTCAAATGTTATCAACTACTAACTAGTTATAATATACCGTTATCGCCGTCCTCTAAGTCTACATATTGGTCCTCGTGCAGATCAAACAACTCATCATCTGCTTCTATGGGATCTTCTGCTTGTTTATCGACATCCTCTTGTTGGTACGAGTTGGTAATTGAGTCGTCTTTCTCAATGTACTCCACTTTCGGCGAAAGCACGAATAGGTACCATGACTAACCATTCCCCCTTATCGCGTTTCCTGATTGGATATTCAAGAAACACCACTTGTCGTGCTTGAGTCGCCAGAATAAATGGTTCATACTTGGTTCGGTACCTCTTCTTTTGGTTCACATCAACCATTTCATACTACTCGTTCTTCCTCGTACCTCCTGGATTAGGATCATACCACTCAACATCAAACAAGAAGGTCCGTTTCAATGGCAAGCCAGAATATTCAATCCTCACAATTCGTTTTAGCTTGCCGTGGAAATCAAACAAAGTAGCGTCTCCATAATCTTCTGCACCCTTAACACACACCCCGGAGTTGCTTGTCGCCATGGTCGTGTTACATTCAGTCGTGTGGAACCTAAGGCCATTGACTATATAACCTGGGAATGTGTAGACCTTTTTGAATGGCCCTTCTGCGAGAGCCTTTAAGTATATGCATGTGACATTGTTAATTGGATTCCGGACATACGCTCGGAACCAATCTGGAAATTTTGTAGGAATTTTAGAGTCAAGTAGTTCCTCTATTGTATCCTCTGTCATCTGAGGATTTTCTTCCAAACAACGCTTTTTGAAAAAACTGCAAACATTGATTCGATGATAAGTCTATAATTGAAGTAGAGACTTGCGTAGCTATATTAAAATTTAAATAAATGGTTGCTCACCTCGCAAATAGTACCATATCTTGGTCAACCTCAAAGACAATTCGTGAGGACATAATATTGAGCTGCTTTCAACTCTTTATCCGTAAGATATTCTTTCTTAGCTGCACCAAGAGGTCTCCCTGATACCCTGAAGACAGATAGGGAAAACTCATCATCCGCTTGAACTACGAATGTATCTGCGTTTCGAGCCGGCCTTGATGTCTTCGTAGGGACGTGTTCGTCAAAGTAATAAGAGCAGAAGGTTGCAGTTTCCTCTCGAAGGTAGGCATTGGCAATCGAACCTTCAGGTTTACCTTTGTTGTTGACATACTTCTTCAATTTCCCCAAGTACCTCTCGAATGGATACATCCATCGACATCGAACCGATCCAAGTCTCGCTTCATGAGGAAGGTGAACCGACAAGTGCTCCATAGAATCAAACCAGCTCGGTGGAAAGATACGCTCGAGCTTGCATAGAATCAATGGTATGTTCCTTTCAAGATTTTCCAACACTTTATCATGAACCACCCTTGTGCCTAAATTTTTGAAAAATAAGCTCTACTCGGTGATAGCAGTCCATACATGTTTCGGAAGCAGCTCTCGAAATGCTACCGGGACAAGCCTCTCCATGAACACATGACAGTCGTGGCTCTTCATCCCATAAACCTTTGTCTTCTTCAAATCCACACACCTCTCTAAATTGGAGGCGTAATTATCTGGGAAACTCAATGACCTCACCCAATCAAACAAAATTGACCTAGAAGCGTTGTCAATTGTGTAGCACGCTTTCGGCCACTTACCATTCTCATCCTTCTTTGTCAACTCAGGCCTTTTACATCACGTGGACAACTCGGATCTAGACTTCGCATGGTCCTTTGTTTTTCCCTCAATGTTGCAAAGTGTATTGAATAAGTTCTCGAACACGTTCTTCTCAATGTGCATGAAATCTAAGTTGTGACGGATAAGAATCTCGCTCCAAGAAGGCAAGTCCCGAAGATGCTTCTCTTCCAACCACATGTTTTACCAATTTTCTCGTTATGCTTCATCCACCCAAGTTCGGTGACCTTCATAAGACCCAACCTATCAATCTCCGCAAGAATTTGTGCACCAGAAGTCTTGTCGGGCTTTTTTGACTACTTTCTTTTCAAGAATTGATCCTTATTCTTCTGAACGAGCGGATGGTCACTTTCTAGCGACTACGATGACAATCAAACCAACAAAATTTTCCACTACCCTTGATCTAAATGCATCTGTATCCTCCAAGCAATGTGGACATGCATATTTCCTGGTTTTCCTTCCAGATAGCATGGAGTGCAGGAAGTCACTCACGGTCCAAAGAAGAGCTGCTCTCAAGGTGAAGTTCTTTTTTGTCGACACATCATATGCAGGGATACCATCCGTCCACAACTCGATCAGCTCCTTGATTAGGGGTTGCAAGAAAACATCCAATGTCAGTCCAGGATCTTTCGGCCCAGGCACCAACACAGTCAGAAACATTAATGGCTCCTTCATGCACTCACCGGGGGGCAGATTGTACGGTGTGAGCATAACTGGCCAACAAGAGTATTTACGTTCACTCCCGAACGGGTTAAAACCATCCGTACAAAGTCTCAATCGTACATTTCTAGATTCGGCTGCAAACTCTGGATATGTCTTGTCAAACGATTTCCATGCGGGTGAGTTTGCTGGATGGTCTATTCTACCATCTTCTGCATTATCCGAGATTACTCACTCCTTGTGCCACCGCATTTTTCCGCAGAAGCACTTGAAGCATACAATCTTTTCAAACGAGGTGCTAGAGGGAAGTACCACATTTTCTTATGTGGGAGATTTTTCTTCTGTCGTTTCTTTGCAGCCCCCTCCTTGTAGCGCTTGTACCGTTCCTTACCACAGAACTTGCACTCTATTAGATCTGCATCCTCCTCCCAATATATCATGCACATTTTCGGACAACAGTCTATGGTTACCACAGGCATCCCTAAACCCCGCATCTTTTTCTTCGCTTGGTAAAAGTTGGTGGGAACTAGGTTTTCTTCAGGACAAAGGTCCGACATTACGTCAACCCATTCATTGAAGCTCGTTTCAGATTGCTGGCCATTAGCCTTACAACTCATTAGCCGAGCCAACAAAGACAACTCAGTGAGCTTACACCTCGGATAAACCGGCTTCCTTGATGATTCTAACAAGTTAAAGAACAACTGATCCTCGGGATTCGGTGGTTCATCCACCTCCACCTCGGTTTCAGTGTTAGTTGTGTCCCTGAACTCTGCCCCTGCAACATCATACACCATTTGTTCGACTCGAGCTCGAATAACATCGCCTTCAGATGTACTTTGTTCCCCGTCTTGTTCATTTTTTCTCTTCCGTCCACGCTGTCTGTATTGGTCATATGTATTGGACGGTGCTGCTTCCTCACCATGATGATTCCATACCTGATACCCAGGCAGGAATCCATTTTTCCTCAAGTCTTTACTACCGCTTTAGGAGCCACGTATTGCTTGTTTTGCACCTTTGTTGCCTGATGGCACTTTATCAACCCATCCTTTACACAAGCCGGATTTGACATTGCAAATGCAATGAAACCTTCAACCCCTTTCAGAAAACTCCATTGAACTCTGCCATTGAGAGTACGACAATACATCCATGAACGATCGGTATTCATTGAATAATTAGATAATAACCTGACACGTTTGAATTCATTAGATCGAGGTCTTTCATTTACGATAATAAATCAATTTCACAATAATTCAATCAATTGCTACGTAATATAAGTTATATTAGCTCCAGTCAATTGTTACGGCATTACATAATATAAGTTACATCAGCTTCAATTTTACCATAATGTTTGGTTTCATATATATATCAACTAATGATTACTACTAGTTATACAAGCCTAGAGACAAAACGGATAAAACTCCTCATTCTCATGCACGATCCTCCTCACTTGTGGCGCTCCCTACCACGTAACTTGCATTCCAACAGATCTACATCCTCCTCCCAATACACCATGCACATGTTCCGAAATGCACTCGATAGGCCCCAAACCCGCATCCCCTCCATTGAGGTATGCCATGGACGGTGCTTCCTCACCGTGATGAATCCATACATGATACTGGGCATGAATCCGTAACGCCGCAAGTGCTCGAATCATCTTTGAGGCGTCATAAATTGCTTGTTTCTGCAGGTTTCCAATGTGCAAGGACACTTTATCAACCCCCCAGTTGCACAAACCGAACGTCCCATGGCAAACGAGATGAAACATTTAACCCCTTCTACAAAACTCCTAGAAACTCTGCCATTTACCGCGTGCGATCGTACATCCATGAACGGTCGAATTCATTGTATACTTTATTTTTAACCTGACACGTTCCAATTTATTAGATCGTATTTAATTTATTAGATCGATTTCAATTCGGATAAGAAGATTGTGGAGGTTAATTGTTAATTATTATATGTTCATTATAAATTAATTATTAATTAGGTGTTCGATATGTTACAAAATTGGGCATATTTTAACCATTTCAACCTCTTAGTACATATATTATATACTTAACAAACATATCAAATTAACTAATTACTCTATACATATCGAATTACTACATATATTCATATCAAATTACATACTTAACATACAAATTTATCAAATCAAAACTACATACTTCTATACTTAACAAACATATCAAATTAACTAAACTAACTATATATACTTAACACACAAATCAAACTAACTACATACATTCATACATACCAAACTTAACATACTACATACATTCATATCATACTACATACCTAACATATATACATATCATTAACTAAACTAACTATCAAATTACATACATACATACATACATACATACATACATACATACATACATACATATATATATATATATATATATATCAAATTTAACAAATTACATATAATTAATCAAATTAACTAAACTAACTACTACATACTTATCATATATACATATAATTGCTCAAATTAATCAAAATAAACAAAATCCCCAAATTTTTAAAAACTAGGGTTTTAGCCAAAATACCTTGATTAATCGGTAGAAATCTGAAATTGATCGAAGAATCAAACTCCTTGTCCCACGAGCTTCGATTAGGCACCAAGATTGGCCGGAATAACGAAGAATTCACCGGAATCGAAGAGAGGAGAAGAAGAGAATGAGGAAGAAGAATGAAGAACTGATTCCGTTCTGCTTGCTGTCTGGCCGATAAAACCCCTCTGGGCCGACGGACACGTATCCGTTGGCCCAGAAGGGTGATCCGTCGCCAGGCTGGGCGACGGATAATCTATCCGTCGCCATTTTTTATTTTTTTAATTTTAATTAAAAATATTAACGACGGATAAAATTATCCGTCGTTAATAATTTCATTTTTTTTTTTAAAAGTCAAACTTGGGCGACGGATAAGAGTTATCCGTCGCCCAATTTAGCGACGGATAAGTTATCCGTCGCCCAATTTAGCGACGGATAAGTTATCCGTCGCCAAAAGCTATCCGTCGCCCCAATTAGCGATCCGTCGCTAAAGGGGAGACGGACATAGCGTCGTTTTTCCAGGAATTTCTTGTAGTGTTAGTTTACAGAGGATTTACTCTACTGTGGTTTGCTTTTCTAATTAAGTTACCAAGTTCTACTTATACCAATCTTAAATTGGATTTTTCTTGAATAGAGTTTCTTGTTGTGTATTATCATTTATCTAGAGCTGAGTAATTATAACATTTTTAAAGTTGGCTTACTCTTAAAACTGAGTTATCAAGTTGAAAATAATTCCATTTTCAACATTGATTACCACTTAAATTAAATTTACAAATTGGAAAGAAGTATATGTTAGAATTAGTTTACTCTTCAAATTTACAAATTGGAGTAATTTGGAATTTTTTCATCCTTAAATTAACTTCTCAAATAGTGTGATTTACACTTAGAATTGAGCTTATACACTTTTCTTTTCTATGTTAAAGGTTGTTATTATTATACTCCATATATTTGTCTTACTCCTTCATCACACAAAACTTTATACATTTGTCATTTTTAACCGTCGAATAGAACTTATACATTATTAAACTACATCACATACAACAAATAATGAACAATCTCATGTGTACACACAAATTAAACATTTTACCACTAAAAATTTATTGCCCAAGCTCCCCATCTTTTTTTAAAATCTTTATCATTACTTTCACTTTTCACCTAAAACTACGTGTTAACATAAATGTATGAAATTTTTCGAAGCTAACGGGGTAAAGTTTAATAATTTTTTGCCATTTTGAACTTTTCTTGTAAAGCTTACTATTTTCTTAAATGGAAATCTACTTTATATTCATAATAATTAACTTTTTAATCATTATTTTTTCATTATTTATCTATTCTTTCTCTCTCTTTTTAGAGTCAACAAACTACTTTATCAATACGAACTACTATATAATACGCAACCATTTATATTTGTATATATTTTTAATTGTAAAATAATAAATGAATGGTAGGGAGTATAATTGTTTATGTTTATTTTACTTATAAGTCAAAACATCTTATAAAAATAATATGAGAGGGTACTATTTAATGTGTATATGAAAAACACCAATATTGTTTCCATAATATTTTTTTAATAAAGTCGATGATTTTATTACCTAGACACGGTTTCTCCCAAGATTTAAAATGATCAAAATTGTTTGGTTATTTAGAAAGCATATTTACGGATACTAAATGAATAACACGAAGATCCTATTACATTTAGACCCCGTTAACAATGAAATTGACAAATCAAATTTACTAATAATCTTGAGGGCTAAATCTTTCCTTGTGTATCTCAACTAACCAATATATTCTCTATGTTAATTGTTCATAATATTGTTTTTTTTTAGTCAAATAGAATTATTGCATTCCCTTATTCTCACTATAACCTGCTGAATCATAGCAAACTTTATTTTCGGAAATATTACGAAGGCTTCTACGTCTAAATTGAGGGTGAATTTTGATGAAGGTTTTAAAAACAGACTGGTATGACAGCAGTAGCCTACAGATACGATTTTCAATAAAATTTTAAGGGTTGATGATTTCACATGGGATTTTATCATATATGGCCTCTCTCTTATCTGATGTAAACCATCACTTATTTGTCAACCTAACATATATGACAACTAAAAATGATTTTTGAAAATGACAAATAAACGGGAAGGGAATTGAGAAGATAGGAGTAAGTATAGAGTTCACATTTCCATAGATTGTACGTTTTTCATGTATAGTCTTGAGCCTCAAATCTATCGGTCCGGATTTACTATTCCGAAATACATACCATCTCCCGTACCGCCGTTGTGATCGCGACACGTGATTTTGCAAATAAAGGGGGCTAAATCATGTTGAATCAAATCTCCCGAATCTACTGCTCAATCTTTCTATCCAAAATTTTAATGAGACATTTAAGGAAAATTTAGAAAACTTCATTAACTGGAAAATTCATTAATTTAATTCTCTTGCATCGTTAACTGTGAATCATATTTGAGTAGCTCTATCATCTAATTTGCTTGCTCTTTAATTGCTTTACATATACATGAATCAATCAACTTGCACTCCAGTGCCAATATTCAATTTCTTCCACCAATTCATTCCTTTACATTGCCTTGACCTTCATATAAAATACAACTTGGGTTCCATTTCACCACTCCATCCGTGACTTGTGATTCTGTTAGCTATCATTACTATAGATAGATGATTGATTAAATCAATCTTCCAGCTGCCCTGCCGAAATGAAAAGATGGAAATCAGATTTGATTTCTTTCCTTGGATGGTATTTTTTAAAATTTATTTGGGCTAAAAAACAATAAAAAATTCTATAAATTACCTCATTCAATCTTGACTTAAGTCCTATACAAAATGACTTGAATAGAAACTGGTCTTTTAAATATATATAGATTCAGTTCAATTCATTTCAGTTCAGTAAATTTCAATTGAAGAGAACAGAGTCTAAGTTGAGCTTGAGATTAGTTTTTCTTTTATAAATTCTTTATTTCTACATTGTGTATTTCGTCATGACCTAAGAGTCTATAGAAATAGAAGTTAGTGTCTTTTTGTTTTTCACCGTTATTCTATGTTTTAGTAGATTGTTACACGAGTGCATAACACCAATTTATAACTTGAATTTAGTACCAAATTTTGATTCTTACATCAATAATATAATTCAACGAACAATAATTTATGGTTGTAATATAACAAAGTTGGAAAGGTTTTTTATGGTACAATAACCTATTCCTCGTAATCTACAGTTCTACACATTACACTGCATTACTTATTTTCCAGAAAAAAAAAAAAGTAAGAAGTGTTTTGATACATTATAGTACTTGCAACTTCCCTCTCCAAAATTGTTGGAGCTCGATTTGGTCTAGTAAATATATTTAAATGTGTTAGGTATTTAGTTATATGATACTTATATTTTTAGAAAAAGTTATTTTATTTATGATTCATATCAATCGTTTGCGTTTGACCACAATTTACTCTTAAACAATATTAATAAATAAATTATTAAAATTTAGTAATTAAATTTTTATTATATAATTTTATTAAATTATTTAATATTATCGTTTATGAGTAATTTAAATTATTCAAACATTAATGACGTCAATCGAAAATGTAACACTTTTTCTGAAATGGGGGAGTACTATTAAAGCTAAGTGCCGATTAGAGTTTTAGCCAACATTTTCCTAGCAGTGACCCTAAATGGGCAGTAATTAGAGCTATCAAGCCCGTTCATAAGGTGAAGGTACGTCTGCAAATCGTGACAAGTGACTATATCGTGCCCTTTGAGGTACGGCGAGCCTCGGCTACTCAGCCGTAGCTCGGACCCCACATCGGCATACACAAGCTTCTGCAGCCACCCAGCAAAATTAGCTGCGGCGACTGCAGCCGTGTGACTATTTGTTAACTGCACGGATTTGTTGCTTTCAACCACGAATCCAGGGACTTTAGTAATCAAGTCGTCGGAATTCACTATCCGTAGAACTTTCGCCCCTTGTTCCTCTAATTTGCGCCTGAAGCTGGAGTTCCCTACACGTGGTCCTGCGAAAGAGAGAACGGTCACAAGAGGGGACTTTTCGAAGGTTTGCTTAATATCGTCTGCAGCTAACGTGGCTAGCGCGGCTCCTAGGGAGTGCCCTGTGATGGTGACGCTCAACGGCTCGTTTCCGTACTTTTTAAGAATTCTTTGCATTTCGGTTCTCAGTTGATCTTGTAAGCTTGAGTGGTTCGGCATACTGGATGTGAATAAGCTCAAGAATCCAGTTTGTACCATCGGAATAGAATCCGGATCCAAGGTAGGATCCGGATTAAAATGGGGTAGAGGAGTCAATGTTGCACGGAGATTCTCCAGCCATTCGAGGCACGTGGTCGTGCCACGTAGGGCAATGACCACGTCTCGTCTCCCAAGCCGGGAAATCTCCTTTTTGTCCTGGCAGACAGCCACGTACCCAATCCAGCTAGATTGCATTGCCACCCAACTCGAGCCCCGTCCAATCCATTTGGGCACTTTTATCCCTGAAGTGGCGGTTAGATTCTTGGTTACTTGATATCCGGACCTTGCTAGGCCAGACTGGTCAAGTAAGTCGTTCTTTGAGTACAAACACGTGGCGTATGAGGGAGAAGACGGGTCAAGATCACATGAGCGATATGTAGCCTCCACGAATTGCCCATACCTTACTATCTCGTGGCGTAATACATCATCAAGCGGATCGAGCAAGCCCTCCCAGTTATGGATTCCATGGTAGTCCATCCACTTGTGCCGGAGCTTGGTTCGATCAGTTTGGACATGGAGTGGTGAGTTTAGTAAGTTGGTTTCTAGGCGTTGGAAGTCTTTTTGAGCAATCATTTTCATGTTGAGAGTGTTTAGTTGGTAGTTTGTTTTTGTAGTACTACTTGTACTAGTACGGCCAACATGTTGGATTTTGGTACCTTGATGTATATTTTTGTAAGTTGAGAGTTTCATTGGCTGGTGAATGGTGATATTTGAGTGTGTAATAGATCTTGAAATGTAATACACCGTCTGGCTAGATGAATTCAACTTGTTTATATGGACTGTTTTTAGTAAAACTAGATAGAGGTGATTGGTGAAAAACTAGTTTAGTTGATCATACAAAAAAATAATTAACTCACTTGATTTTTATAAAAGTTGTTTAGCGATTTTATTAGTTGATTTATTATTACACAATACTGACAAATTGAGTAAACTAGTTTACAAGTTAGCAATAAGGTTCACCTAACAGGTTTATTACGAAAATGCTGGTCGGACCAATTGAAAAAAAAAATAAGTGCAATTGAAAGTACAATTTTCTTTAAATTTCATGACATACACATGTCACTGCCATGCACTTGCAAAGTAAGCATGACTTGGAGTTGGGTCCTAAAAGGAATCTCATTAGCTTTATGAGTGGTTGTGTGGTACTACAAATTCCAAATAGGATCGACCATTCAGATTCAAGGTTGTTTGGCTAATAACTAAAGTTTGAAAATTTGGGTTTAAAACATTTAAATTTTTATTCAATTTAAGGTTTTAATTCTATACCAACGGTCATCATGAATCAGCTTCAAAGGGAATTTTGTAATGTTGCGGTATGAAATTGCACCAAGGCTTATTCAAGATACTTCGATAAAAAAAAAAAAAAGAGTAATTAAATAGTTAACAGTTGGAGATAATAGTTTTCATAAAAGGAATAAGAATTTTTAGTGAAACGTTCTAAATGAAAATTTTGGATAACTTTTAGAGAAATAGAGCTTAATTAATACAAATACAAGAAAATAAAAAATGTGAAAGTTTTGCTTGTATATTACTAGCTAGAGCGACAACATGGGTTCAAGAGTTGGTGTCGGTCAGATGGGAAGGTAAGGTGTAAATGAACTTTTTAAAGCTTTAATTCTTGAGCTGAAAACAATCCATGTACTACTATAATTAGGAAAGTTATTAAACTATGTTCCGATATATATTGCATTCTACCCCTTAAATTATTCGACATCCTCATGGAATCTCTGAATGAGGTAGTGATATCCTGAGGCACGCATTCGTACACTTCACGAATATGTGGACATCTAATACGATCATGATTCAAACTCATGTATGAAATGCATGCAAACTCATATATGAAGTACATAAGCTTTTAAGAAATACTAAGTCTTATAAAAGTTCTACTACATTTTGAAAGTTCAGAAAGACCCCTATGTTTGCACTCAAATTGTTTAGGTTTTACAATTACCCGTTTTTCATTTTTCACGGATCTTCTCGTACAGGGTTTGGTGTTAAATTTTCGGATCCGGGCCGTGGCGGATTCTGGATCTAGTATAAAAGATATTTTCTTACCCTTTCTCTTTCAATTTTCTTCCACTTTTCTTCTCTCTAGCGCTTCACTCTGAATTTTTGGAGAACAAAC
Source organism: Plantago major (assembly GCA_026545765.1). Taxonomy (NCBI): domain Eukaryota; kingdom Viridiplantae; phylum Streptophyta; class Magnoliopsida; order Lamiales; family Plantaginaceae; genus Plantago; species Plantago major. The sequence continues at coordinate 101,158,624 of CM048841.1, read as the reverse complement.
CCTAATTTTCTCTCTCTAACATCAGATCCATGGCGGAAGTCATTGAAATCAGATCTACGAACTGCGATTTCTCTCCCTAACAACATATCTATGTCGGAAGTCCTTTTAGTGCATGGATTGAGCTGAAGCGGTTGAGGACGGTGCTTCTCCCCCTCAGTCTCTGCTTTTTCTCTCTCCGTTGCCAACGCGTGGTGCACGAGGCGACTTATGAGGCGGTTGTCGTGGTGAAGGCGTGGATGGAATATAAGGAGTTAGTTGATTTTGTGCCAGTACCTAGATCTCGTTCGCCGAAGTGGTGTTAAAGCTTCATCAATGGCAGATCAATCTGAGATCTCGTTCGCCGGAGTGTTTCTTTGTAGTTTTCGCCGCTTGTTTTGCTGAGGTATAAAATTTTACTTCTTTCGCATATCTGAAGTTGTCTGTAACTAGGTAAGGAGGTAGTTGATAGTGATGTGTTCTGGAAGAATTTGTGTTGTTTATGTTCTTCTAAATTATTTTGAAATGAAGCCGAAGAAGATAAACGACGTACTAGCATAATATTGATTACTCCACTCAATCACCATCATTGATAGCTTAGATTTCAATTTCGTCCGTATTTGCTCTCTCTCCATTCGAATTAGGGAGAATTAAGGTATGCTAGCTGGTGCATCTTCCTTTCTAAATTCAACTTCATTAACCATCTCCATTCGAATTAGGGAGAATTAAGGTATGCTAGCTGGTGCATCTTCCTTTCTAAATTCAACTTCATTAACCATCTTCTATATTTTTCTAGTTTTTATGTATGTTTTAGCTTTTAACACATATGGTATAGTTTTTAACAATATTTGTCTAGTTTTTAGTGTATATTGTCTAGTTTTATGTATCATCTACTTTTTATGATTTTTAGATTTGCTATGTGGTTGTGTACACTGTATATGTTTTTTGTAGGGATTTGTTGTCTATTTGAATTTTCTAAATGTTGTGTGAAATTGTCTAGTTTTTAACATATATTGTCTACTTTTTAATGTTTTACAGTTTTTTTTGTGTGAAATTGTCTAGTTTTTAGAGGATATTGTCTAGTTTTTACGAAATATTATCTAGTTTTATTATCAAACATGAACATAATTGTCTATATTGTCTAGTTTTTACACTATATTGTTTAGTTTATGAAAAGAATTATCTAGTTTTTACATGATATTAAATTTATTTTTTTCTTATATCGAGTCGCAATAAGTTTATTCAATATATTGTCTAACTGATCTCAACATATTTGTCTAGTTTTTAGTATATATTGTCTAGTTTTATTATCAAACATGAACATAATTGTCTATATTGTCTAGTTTTTACACTATATTGTTTAGTTTATGAAAAAAATTCTCTAGTTTTTACATGATACTAAATTTACATTATATTGTTTAATTTTTACATTATATTGTCTAGTTTATGCTAGAAATTTTCTAGTTTTTACATCATATCTAGGAATTCTCTAGTTTTTACATTTTCACCTTCACCTTCAAATCAAATTTATTAACTGAGCTCAACATATTTGTCTAGTTTTTACGAGATATTGTCTAGTTTTTAGTGTATATTGTCTAGTTTTATGATCAAACATGAACATAATTGTCTATATTGTCTAGTTTTTACACTATATTGTTTAGTTTAAGAGATGAATTCTCTAGTTTTTACATTATATTGTCTAGTTTATGAGAGGAATTTTCTAATTTTTGTATAAATGTTCAATGTTTTTTTTTTGTATAAATTGTGAAGCTTGATTGGACTTGGTAAACTTGGAACTTAATTTTGACTATGGTGTTTTTCTAATGAAGCATATGGAGCTGTTCCAAGGAACTCCTTTTCCTTGATATAAGAGACCTTATGCTGATGATGATTTTGAAGAGGGTGTATTGGATGATTTGAAGAAGAATGCTCTGAAGAAACTAAAGCAATCGAAGAAAAATTAGTGTTTTGAACTGATGATGATATTGTCTAGTTTTGTAACTGAATTATCTAGTTTTGTAAATGAATTGTCTAGTTTTATTACTTATCCAGAAATTTACTCAGTGAAACATAATTATCTATATTGTCTAATTTTTATATTATATTGTCTAGTTTTTACATTATACTTGACCGGTTTTTAATGAATCCGGGTCAAAAGATCCGCGAAAAACCATAAAAAAACCAAGTCGAGAAAAAATGTATAATTGTCTAGTTTTAACATTTGAAGGGAACTTTCGGGACTTTCCTTTATATAGGGGTCTTTCGCAAGACGGACTATTTAAAAAAATGTGAGTAAAGTAGATAAATAGTGAATAAAGTAGGATAGATGGTGAAATAAAACATTCAATATGATAGATAGTGAATAAAATATGAGAGTCATGTCCAAATGAAATACGAAATGTTGAATTAGGGACGGAGAGGTATAATGATATAAACTCTGGCGATACATATGTGGGAGAAATACATGTACACAACCAATTAACGTGGTTGTTATTGATCAGCGTTACAATCATTGCACCCATACCATATAAAGGTACTTATTCATACTTGTCACCGTCAATTTATTTAATCAGCTTCACAATCATTGCCTCCCCATAGTGATAAGTGATGACATATGTCGGGCCGGATCTTTTGTGCCTTCCCTGTGCCTGTTCTTGTGCGAAGAGTTATGTACGTCGATTAAATTTTATTATAGAACTATTTCACAAACGATACACTCAAGTATTCAATTTGTATCATAAAAGGTTTCATGTAATGTTTTAATTATCCCCTCAAGTATTTATGTATTAGTTTATTGCCATAAAACGTACTTTTGCCGGAATATCAACCGGATCTTCCTCATGTGTTTGTGGCGGGATGGTAAAAATATAAATTGAATAAATTATAAAGGGACTAAATAAAATACTTAGCTTCCATCGTTGCTTCTCTTTGTTCATCTTGCAATTTTGGATAAATTCCGATCATCTTTTTTTGTTTAAAAAGAATCTTGTATACTTGAAGGCTCAGAAAAGCTAGCTCACTCTTTTGGCCAAATTTCAAGCATGATAGTGAAAGACATTATACAGTAACATTGCCTGATTTTTTTCCAGTCGTTTTAGAGTGAAATATGTCTTATTGATCATTTCTTGGATGTTGATCATCTCCGGTTGACCGATTGATTTTTATTTTCTGAGTACCTTATGTGACACTAAATTAATAGTAGTTGACTACTTGTATATATGGGGTAAAATAACCATATAATAAAGTGAAAAGCTGGATCGTTAATGCACGAGAGCTGATCAATGTTTCCCATAGGCGTGACTCATGGGTAGGAGTGAAATATGTCAAGAGATAGTATAGTGGAAGCCGAAATTGTTTCTTATCCAGAGTACATATTGCTGGAACTGGGCATATTCTTCATTTATGCTCAATGTTAAATGATCAACGGGATATACATGACAAAGTATAGGAATTCGAAAGGGACCTGTAATAGTGAGTGGTTTGAGTGATACGTATATTTTTAATTAATAATAATGTTTTGACTGATGAGACTGAGCATTTTATGTAATTCTTTTTATATATGCATATATAACACTAATGTTTAATGTTTTTTATTATGATTATAATTTATGTCGGTTTACTTAATTTAAATCCTCTATAAATGTTGTCCTATAGGAGATTTACAAATATGGATATGGTAGAGTTTAGGTTGAAATTAATTATAAGGACTAAAGTAATTCAATGTCTTTTTTTTTTTTTAAAAAATCCTTTTGGGGTTGACTTGAGAAATAGAAAAATGATCAAAGTTTGAGCTTTATACCTTGGCCGGCAAGACCAAGTCAATTTCATACTCAAAGATACGTACTAGCTGAGTCATGCTTGTATTGAACTTAGAAATACATACATGCATTTTTATGAAAAGTAATTTAAAACTGATTAAAAACTCATGAATGTTAATGAATTTTTCTTAATTATAAGATACTATAAAACAATTCAAATTAGTAGGAATAAAAGGTACTATGACAGAGAATCCCAATGAATATTTATGTATATGGACTATGAGATTAACGGGCATTTGGTGGCTTTATCGGACCGAGAATCCAAAAAAAAACCGTTAATAATCGAGTAAGTGTCCTAGGAGACAGTATCTAGATAATTTATCTAGATACGGTTCAAGAAAATCATCCATGTTATTAATCAAAACACATATATTCTCAACATTGATATTTTTTTATAGTACATTTGTTTCATTAACAACATAGACGTTTTGATTAATAACATGGATGGTTTTATTAATAACATAGGTCGTCTCTAGATAAATTATTTAGAGACCGTATCCTGAGACTTTGTGTAATAATCTGGAACCCAGAAAAATCCGCTAAAAATTCGGTTCGATGCAGTCGGGTAAAAAAATTAAAAGAAAAGGAAAACGTTGAAGTGAAGTTCAAAAGATAGTGTACAAAAAACTACATTGACAATCTGTCGTATATCAAGAACTACATGATTGCAAATTACAACGCGTTTGCTCAATTTGTAAGTGTTCTAAAATGACATTTGGATCATATATATAATAATATAGTTTGCGAGGCAATTTCTTTGCAGTTTCCCCTTGTTTTGTCTCACCCTTTTATGTTTCATACAATAACTAAGCACACTTAATGAACATTTCTCAAGCAATAGAATTCTATACAAGCAAAAGAGCTAATTAAGGTTAGTGTTATAACGTTCTTATGATCATTAGCTTTCATCTCTTGTAAGTTCTTCATTAATGGTTGTTCATTACGTTGTGTTGGTTTCTTTGTTTGGCTTTCCTATTTTAGCATGTCTTCATATGATAACAGTCCACCAACTTCCAGTGGAGGATCAACAGCTGCTGGTAAGTGAATCAAAGACTCTTAGCTAAATTCACAAGGAGTGTACATAGGTACACGCAGGGACGGACCAGGGGCCAAGTGATTACTTTGGTCGTTGGAGGCGAAATCTTGAATTATCGACCACACGATACCCCTCCTGGTTCAGCCCCTGCATACACGAACATTATGTATGCCTTTTGGGTGAAGATTTCACCAAATTTTAAATAATGCAGCTGTAGTTGTGAGCCTTTTTATCCTGATTGGGATTGGGGTTGTCTCCTGCTACTGCGCCAGAAAGGCCAGGAAAGCCATAATTTCGGAGCTCAAGGCTGCAGTCGTACCGCCACCACCCTCAGCAGTAGTCCTACCCCCGCCCTCAACCTTACTCCGGGTTTGGGAGGTCGATGCCCCGACAATGGAGAGATTTTTCATAGAGTTGGCTCAGGACCAACCAGTTCGGTTCACAGCTCAGCAAATTTGTTCTTTCACTAAGAACTATGCCACCACGTTGGGATCCGGAGGCTTCGGAAAGGTCTACAAGGGAGAGTTTCCGAACGGGGTGATGATTGCCGTCAAAGTACTCAACAGGGGTCTAAACAAGTAGGGAATTGAATTGATAGTTCTTTTAGATGCCAGGGGTGTAACCTCTTAGCACTAATATACTCGATTTGATATCTTATCTAAAAGTCGAATTTTGTAGCATTAAAGTTTGGATTCTTATGCCTTTGCAATGTTTTATCTTTGATGATAGGAACATTGAGGAACAGTTTATGGCTGAAGTTGGAACAATTGGGAGGACTCGTCACATAAACCTTGTCAAGATGTATGGCTTTTGCTACGATAAGTTCATGAGCGCACTCGTGTACGAGTATATGGAGAATGGATCGCTCGACGTGCACTTATTCAATGAAAGTAAAGAACTGGCATGGGAGAAGCTGCACGAAATTGCAGTTGGAACAGCCAAAGGAATCGAGTACTTACATGAGAAGTGCCAGCAAAGGATAATTCACTACGATATAAAGCCAGGCAACATCCTTCTTGGTGCGGATTTCTCCCCTAAAGTGGCGGATTTTGGATTAGCGAAGCTTTGTAATAGAGATGACACGCATGTTAGTTTCACGGGGTATAGGGGTACGCCCGGGTACTTGGCCCCGGAGTTTATGTTGAAAAATTTCCCGATAACCTACAAATGTGACGTTTATAGTTTTGGGATTTTATTATTTGAGATAGCGGGGAGGAGGAAGAACACGAAGGGGGGTGGTGGTGATGACAGTATGGATTGGTTTCCGAAGAAAGTTTGGGAGGAATACGAGAAGGGGGAGTTGACGGCGTTGATAGAAGGTTGCGGCATTGAGGAGGAGCATAGGGCCAAGGCCGAGCAAATGGCTATGGTGGCACTTTGGTGTGTTCAAGATTCGCCCGATACAAGGCCTCCCATGAGTGCTGTGGTGAAGATGTTGGAGGGATCAGTCGAAATCATGCCACCTGAGAAGCCGTTTCATTACTTGTTTTCGGTAGGGACTAGCGTGATGAAGCCCCCAAGTTCAAGGAGCGGTTCGGGGTGGACAACCGATACGGCGAATTCGTACTGGTATAAAGAGAATGCTACTCCTATCATGGCTAAGTATGAGATAAATATTGCCTCTGTTTGAGCCTTGAGGATATCAAAACAGAAATGGGAAAAGAAAAATTGCTGGCATAGCAATACACATAACCAAGAATCATAACATGGCATATTTTAAAGAGAACAGTCGAAACATAAGCTCAGATAGAGTTACACTACGACCATTAGTACAAGTTCGGTGGTACAGAGGACAGTAAACATAACAAAATGTCCCCGCATGGAGGAGGCTGATAAACGAAGTATTTAGCTTGTATTTTAGTGATCATTTCTCATGATAGTTTGTAACTTGGATTGATCAATTTTTTTTTTACAAGCTCGTTAACATTTCCCAAAGGCGTGACTCATGTGTAGGAGGATTGAAATTTATCCACACTACATGTGGGCATATTCTTCATTTATGCTTGATAAATTAATTAATCAATGAGATATTAGATATTTTCGGTTTCTAAGGTACAAAACATGTTACAATGTATCATGGTGTTTTGAGTATTATACTTTATTGAAACATAAAATGCACATTATTGCACTAACATTTCATACACCAATTCACTACAATATGCTATAGATGAAACATAAGATAGAATAGTTTTGATCCCTTTGAATATTTTCTTGATTTTCCGTGGACTTGAGAAAGACAAAAATGCCAAAGTATGAGCTTTACACCTGGCCGGCAACGCGACCAAGTCAATTTACTAATAAAAGGTGCATATTAGCTTGAGTTTGTTGTTTGTTTGGAGTTTGTTGTTTGTTTGGTCCCATTCTTGCTCCCATTTGTTTGATCTCATCTTATTTGATCCATTTTATGACACTGGAGAGCATACGAAGTGGTGAAAAGTCTTAAATTTATTGAGAGATTTTTATTTCCTTTTTAATTCTACTGATCACGGTTATCCACGGATTTTATTCGGATCTGTGCGGGTCGATCTGTAATCCGATCCGCCTATAACGGATGGTGTTTCACCTCATCCGTTTTCACAGATCGGATCAAATCTGGTCCGTGGTGCAGCCCTAGTGTTATGTATCCATGTTACCGAAGCAGATGTAGGCTAGTGAATTTAGCTTAGTTTTTTATTATTTTTTATACTGTATATGGTTAGTATCTAATCAACGTACATCTGACATGGGACGACTTAGGAAACAAACAAAATTTAGACATAAGAATCTTCTTATACCATATCTAAGTCAAACTGAACTGAACTGAAGACACAACAAATTTTTTTTTTTTTTTTTTTTTTGAAGGAGAAAATACAGAAAGATCTCGTCTCAAAGGGATTTGTTTTCCTCAAGTCAACCATAATATTCAACATTAAAGGGTGGAGACAGTGTTCAAAATAGAATCTACAGAAACTATAAGAATGTGTCATCTAGAAACCCCACTACATGGTAAGAAATCTTATTGGGGAAAACCCCTCTTTCTTGAAGTCGTCTACGACTACGTTTGCGTAGCACAAATATCCAAATTTGCTTTTTTCAAATGAAATTTCATCGAATCGAATCGAATCGAATCGAATCGACGGAATTGAACCGAATCGAATCAAATCAAACGAATCGAATCGAATCAAGAAATTATTGTGTAATAATATTAAATATTATATGATGGTATATATAATAACTATTTAAAAAATATATTATTTTTGTCATCTTTCACATTCTTCCTACTTTTTTTCTCGTATTTTACATTTTATTTATTATTGTATAACAAACTTTAAAACCAGCGTGGAAGGTACTTTATACGATGCCTCAAATGGAAGACACATATCAAATATACGTGATTGTTGCTACCTTCACTGCATAATTTTATGCGCATGTGTAAACTTGAAATACCAGTTTTGCAACATGATATCAATGTCCAATGTGGAGTGGATAATGATTTATTGAACCCGACAAGGAAAGAAACGATGAACAGGGTGCGCAAGGAGATGATATTGAGAATTTGGCGCTCTATTCCAGGCAATATAGAGCCCGAGGAAGATAATATAGAGGAATAAATGCCATTTTTCAATATTTGTGATATATAATATTATTTTTATAAAGTTTGGTCCGATTTTTGGTTTGGTTTAACTTGTTTTGGAGTTTTTGAACATGTAGATTTTTTGTTAGTTCAAATTGTAACTATACTCTTTATTTCATTGATCTACTAAAAGTCGTATTAAAAAGAAAGAAAGAAAAAAAGTTGAAAATAACTCAATTGGATAAATTTTCTTATTTTCCTCGTACAAAAGATCGGGTGTGTAAATAAATGATAAAATAATATTAATAATAATAATAATAATATTATTATTATTATTATTAACAACAACAACAACAATAATAATAATAATATGAATTTAATGAACTGAATCGAATCAAGACGAATCAAGACGAGCCGAATCGAATCGAATCGAATCGAATCGAATGGAATCGAATCGAATCGAATGAGTTTTCAGTTGAAAAGAACAGAGCCTTAGTGCCCCAGAATTTTTTTATGAGATAAAAATTCTTCTTGGTGATTGGATCAGTTCCATAACCGTTTATCAGTACAGCATGCAAAATAGATTCTTTCACATGTACCACATGTTTTTCAACTTTTCTTGATGTCTTGGATTTGAATTTGCACCCGGTTGGCATTTCTTCTGTCTTCACTTTCTCAATTTCCTTTTGATTAAATTTTTTCACTCCCTTTAAGTCAACAAATTGTTCAAATTCATTTGAAGCCGGCCGTATTGATGCACCAACTGGTCCATTAATGCGGATATGTTCTTTCATCTAATTGAAATTGTAAACATCATGATCAAAATCCATGCACATGCACCCTTTTAGAACTCCGAGGAATATCACGGTCCGACTGATGAGGTAATTTTATATCATCAATTTTAGGCCCCTTCCCCTTACGGCCGAAATCTTTACAATAAGGATCGCCACACTTCTGTTTCTCCTCCACATATTTGTATATGGCTTCTTCTACCACACCGCAGGACCATCTTTAAGAATTCTGTAGACCTTCTCGAAAGTGGTATGCTGACATCAACACTTATCTGTTTCATCTCTTTCATTCAACATGCAGTCCACAATATGCTGGGGAAAAAAAACTCCAGTACTCTCTTGATCTTGTCGGGTTCCGACAATGCTAACATTGCAGCTATATTGTCGCAAACCACACAAGCCACGCAAGCACTGCATTGGTCTTGATCTCTTGCGCAACCAAGGACGTTTTGTCCGACAAGATGGTACTCAACCCCATCATTCGGCTAAAGAATGCATATCTTGAGTAACTGGGTGGTGGCTGGGGGTGCAGAATTAAAAGAATAGACACAACGAATCTTTACTTCTCTTTTCCTTCCTTACACAACAACTCAAGAAACAAGTATATTATCATCATTATCTTTAAGTACAAGCATATATTCTACACTTGTAATCTTAAGTATTTAGTACTATCATTTTACCCTTAGTAGTTTAAAGTTTAAATCTTTGATTTTTTTATTCGAAATTAGAAAATATACTCTTGGTTTCAAAAAATAAAAATACCAAATAGATAGTATTTACTTAACACCATTTTGACCCTTGCTATCCAGTCCATTGCATTCATCTCCAACGTATTCCAGTTGAATTTGCCATTTCAATACGTAAGTTACCATGTTGTTGTGAACTCTGACGAGAAAGGAGAAGTTGTCACTAGTCGTGATGAAAACTGGATGGTATAGAAATTTCTTGTTGAAAAAAAAGAAAGAAAGAAAGAAAGAAAAAAGAGTAAGATATTAAAATTATTGGATATATGTAAAAATAATAATAATAATAATAATAATAATAATAATAATTGAATTCCAACTTACTTGGGCTCTTCTTGACAACATGCAATTGATTATGCACCATTAGATTTTTCATCTAACGGTCCATATCAAATCGTCAAAGGCGACTAGGCGATCGCCCTTTCGCCTAGAATATTTAAATTAAAAAAATAAAAATATTAATCAAAATACCCAAATTTATCCTCTAATATTTTCCAAAAAATTATTATATTTTTTTATAATTACCAATGTTTTTAATTTCTATATTTTTATATTTAATCAAAATAAACAGGTCAATTCCTAATTTGACATTGTCTATTTTTTATAGTCCAAAGGAGATCAGACACCCCTAGTACAAATCAACCTTTGAATTTTCGAATGGAAGGGGTCTTCGTGCATTGTTGTTCAAATTTCAATCAAGTTGTAATCAAAGTCATATTTCCTATGTGGCGAATATGATCATCAGAATTATCACAATTATTCACACTTAATTCGAATTTACAGCCTTCAAAGATGATTGAATTAGAGACCTTAACAAAGTTTGGATAGCAAATTTTATAAAACCATCATTATCAAAAATATAAGCGGGTACTTTGGACTTAAAATATGATGAAAAGATGCAAAAAAATCACATCTATTATCACCAAATAAAATTTAAAAAGCTCTTCATTCTTCTTCTTAACCGTCTCAAAAATACCAAGAAAATTTAGTTGTGCGACATATTTAAATTTCCATATGACTGGGAAAATATCCCGATGCACTTGTTCAATGAAACATCTATAAACCATGAGTTAAATAATGTAGACGTCCTCATACCCCGGGTAGTTCGGTGAACAATCTTTTGTTATACTGGCCTTTAAACCAAGAGCAATGAACGCTGAAGTATCTACCATCTACATAAAGATTTTTTTTTTTTTATACAACATAAAGTAAAGATTCAAAACCAACAAAATTAATCTTAAAAAATAGTCATAAAAAAGACCTCTGCCATCTAAATGAAGTAAAGATTCAATCAACTTAAATGCAACAAGTTAACAACTTCAGAGTACTAATACTAATAATATGCTGCTATTGACTACCTAATCAATGTCCATGTGTCAGAGTTGTTAGGTTTCGTAGTCTTTAGATACTTGTCATTTGGGAAATATTAGAACATTTTATTTACCAATATGTTTTTACGTTTTTACGCCTGCAAATTGTAAGCTACTGGATTTTATTTTTGGAAACTGAGCGATTATGGTCCACGGTACTCGCATGTGAATTTAAAAATCTTGAACATTTTTATAAAAACAGAACTATAAAAATACCACTATAATTTAAATCTTTTAGAAAAAAATATCAATTGATATGTCAAGAACTGTTGCTAAGATTAAGATAACTATAGTCATTAGATATTCAAACCAAAGGAATTCAGCTTAGTTTAGTTGGAGCAGTTGGATAGGTAGGCTTTTATTTTTACCCTCGATCTCTTAATCTGTTTTGGAAATGAGAAAGTTCCAAAAACAGGACCAAAAAGATATTTACTTGCCATTTGTTTTGAACTTTGCTATCCAGTCTAGTGCATTCATCTTCAACGTACGACTTTGAATAAGCTTTGCAATGGTGGGTCTCGTGCCTTCATTAAATTCTTCTAACTCCTCGTACGACTTGATAATCGTTTATCGGTATTTCCTAGGATTAAGCGTAAATTCATCGTATTTGCCTCAATAATCACCATAATCTCTTTAGTTTGCATATATTTGTACCTTGTGAAACACCAAAACATGTAATTATGCATTATATGACAACAATATTCAATATTGCACCGAAAACGAGGATAAAAAAGTGTGTTAAATTGCACATTTAATTGTCATATCAAATTCCCCCAAACCAGTTCTTTGGTCGTCCTCGAGTAAGGCTTAGAACGGCAAATAGAAGAGGGGCAATGAAACTAGTAAAGAGCATAATTAATCGTGAGTAAGATAATCAACAAATCCTTAATGTTTCATACCTCACGAACTTCTTTAATTTCAAGTTAGACCTCAATGACTCCACAAAAAAGCAAATAACAAGTAAGAAACACTTACGACAGCCAACGGTCACTATTGTAACCCAATGCCCCATGTAGCATATAATATTATTCATTACCTCGCGGTAATGTTGCAAAATCCTACTCACACAAGTCAAGACACAAATCAAAGTGGTAGTTCGGGTTGGCTTGGCAAAGAAAGTAGATAGGATAATATAGGAAAAGTGGCTAAAATATCATCAAAGATGAATACGGTGTTCAAAAGCAAACTTCCTAGGAGACTTATCCTTTGCGGACATGGAGTTCCTTCTTTCGACTTTATTCATTCTTTGTCAATTTCGCCATCTCCTTCTCAACCGTAAATATTCACTAGGTACTTTACACTTAGACTACTTGCTCCTTTATTTTTTTCTACTTTTATGTTTGCATACAATTTTTTGCAGTCCTTTAATGACTCGTATGCTTTATTGCTTGGCCACATTGGACTCATTTAGTCTCAATTTTCTGGTAGTACTGTTCGTCTTACCAAAATTCCACACTTTTGTGTGTGCTGGTTTTGTATACATGTCATCAACCCTCACGAACATGTAGTTTTTTAGGGCCACGCCGGTATGTGAGTAGTATATGTAACATACCCAACACGAATAACGGTGATCATAGGGATCATAGATTGACTTTTTTCTTATGGTATTGTCTTTATTATTTTGGAGCAAATAACTAGTGATCTAGTGACAGTATTTAAAATTCAAACCAACAATAGTTACCTTGCAATAGCTAAAATAATAATAGTAATGTTTTGTCGGTATCTATTTTAGCCCATCAATAAAGTGGACTTCCGGGAGTTTTATTTACGAACCTCAAACTAGTACTTCCAAATTTACTATAATGTAATGTCATAACATATTCGTTTGATTTTTGGACCTGTTTAGACATAATATCACTATTTCACTAATTTGTAAAGCTTGGAATAAGCTATGGATATTGGTGGCATGTAGTTTCTTTCGATTTACGTCGAAAATAAGCCTTTTACAATGATGTTTTGTTAATTTTACAGATTCACCGAAAGATTCTTTTGTTATCACCATCCAGCATCACATTTTTATGGTACCAAGATGATATTATAGTGTACTTAATCTTGATTCTTTGATGGGATTCTTGACCATCGTTTTGGTTGGTTGCCCGGTTATATGAGCAATGAACATGTATACCGGATTTGCTAGCAGTAGAGAGATTATAATTTGGTATTACCCATTGTATTATTTTTATTTGCAATTTAACATCCTAAAAAGTCGAATTTTTTTAAGCTCGTTCATTAATTTTTTTTATATAATAATATTGGATCTATAAACACTTATGCTCTATTCTTTTCGTCTGAATGGAACATAAATTTATTTGTAGTATAAAAAATAACTAAGCATAACTGAGTTGAATTGAATGAATTTAAATTGAAATTAATGAGTTTTCAGATGAACAGACCAGAGCCTGAGTAAATTACATATTTACATCTCATACTTCTTAGCATGCGAAAAAGGAGATGATTTCTGTGACGGTTTTGAAAGCAACGGTTGATACCTTGACATCATCTTCTATCAAGCTTTCTCCACCTTCAGCTAGTGAAACATTAAACTTGTAGAACTTCATCTTCATTGACATATCAAATTGGTGATTAAAACTAAAGGACAATGCCAGAAGAGAAATGTAGCCACCTCCCAGATCAGTTCATGAGCGCGCACTCAGTGTACGAGTATATGGACAATGGATCGCTCGACATGCACTTGTTCAATGAAAGTAAAGAACTGGTATGGGAGAAGTTGCACGAAATCGCAGTTGGAACAGCCAAAGGGATCGAGTACTTACATGACACTACAAGAAAGTTCGTTTTTAGGGACGGATTATATCCGTCCCTAACTTAGGGACGAATCGGCTCCTTTAGGGACGGATTAGGGACGGATTTCATAAACCGTCCCTAATCCGTCCCTAAAACTGTTGACCAGCAAAAAAAAAATAAAAAAAAAGTTTTAGGGACGGATAGATATCCGTCCCTAAAGTTAGAGACGGACTTAGGGACGGATATCTTTCCGTCCCTAAAAAACGATTTCATAACAGAAGCAGAAGCAGATTTCGGCCAATCTTGGTCATTCCTTCTTCTTTCTTTCTTTCTTCTCCAAATTCGTCCCAAACATTTTCCGGCCAAAACTCGACGATTTCGGCCAATCTTGGTCTCGTTCCGAAGCTCATCGGACAAGGAGCTCGGATTGTGCATCAATTTCAACTTTCATCCGCTATTTTCCCCGGAATTGAAGGTATTTTGGCTAAAACCCTTACTTTTTGTAATTTGGGGATTTTATGAATTTCGACTAGTTTGATCAATTGTATGTTTATAGGAAGTATGTAGTAGATAATTTAGCTTATATTACGTATTGATTTAATTTTGAGATGTGCAATTGATATATTTATTGTGAAATTGGATTGCTAGTATGATGTTACTATGATTGTAAGTGTGTAGGGTATTTACTTAGCTATTTTCAGATATTATTACTAGGATTATGAAGATTTAATTGTGTGTTTGGAGACAATTTGGTGATTTTGGTGATTTTAATATAATTTTGGAGTATTAACATAAAAACAATCAATAATATTTTCATCTACAATTTGTAATGTTAATAGATATATGGAAGTTTAACTACTATAAAATTGAATTGTAATCGTAAAATGCATGTAATTCATTACCAATTGTTATCGTATCATAATTAAAAATGTAATTGTAATTGTAATGAAACTAAATGCGTAATGGTATAAATGTTATAACTACCAGTTGGATTGAATTGTAATCGTAAAATGCATGTAATTCATTACCAATTGTTACCGTATCATAGTTAAAAATGTAATTGTAATTGTAATGAAACTAAATACGTAATGGTATAAATGTTATAAATCTAATAAATTGATACGCAGGTTAATTGTTGAATTATGAATCCCGATCGTTCATGGATGTACCGTCGCACTGTTAATGGCAGAATTCAATCTAGTTTTGTGGAAGGGGTTGAAGCCTTCATTGATTTTGCACTTACTGCACTACTTGTTTGAGTCGGGGGATGATGAAGTGCCCTTGCAATGCGAACAAATGTAGGAATAGACAATTTTTGCCTCCTAGAACGGTAGTCGAGCACTTGAAACGTAAGGGGTTCGTAGCTGAGTATGAGGTATGGTGTTATCATGGTGAGGAGTCAATACCATTCATGGACTATGGGAGTATTCCTAAGCGTAAAAGAAGGAAGCAAAATGTGATGGGTAGTACTCAAAATACGTCCACATCTGATGCTAATCCTGATCATGAGAGGATTGAGCAAATGGTGTATGATGTTGCGGGTCCAGAGTTCATGGACACCGATCGGGATGTAGAGGAGCCACCGAATTCCGAGGATCAGGTGTTCTTTGACTTGTTGGAATCATCAAAGAAGCCAATTTGGCCGGGGTGTCAGAAGCACACTGAGTTGTCTTTGTTGTCTCGGCTAATGAGTTGTAAGGCCGAGGGTGGCCAATCTGAAGTGAGCTTCAACAACTACGTACAATTGTTATCAGAGTGTTGCCCTGAACCAAACCTAGTACCCACCAACTTTTACCAAGCGAAAAAAAAGATGCGGGGGTTGGGTTGCATGGTAACCATATCGTTGTTCGAGATATGTGCATGATCTATTGGGGAGGATGTAGATCTCCAAGTGCAAGTTTTGTGGTGAGGACCGCTATAAGCGTTACAAGGAGGGGCTTCAAAGAAACGCCAAGAAAAATCTCCCACATAAGAAAATGTGGTACTTCCCTAGCACCTCGTTTGAAGAGGTTTACGCTTCAAGTGCAGGCAGATAAAATGTTAGCACAAGGAGAGAGTAAGGGAGGCGAATGCAGTGGGTATAATGGAGCACCCATCAGACTCACCGGCATGGAAAGAGTTCGACAAGACATATCCGGAGTTTGCAGCCGAATCTAGAAATGTACGTTTGGGGCTTTGTACGGATGGTTTTAACCCGTTTGGAAGTGACCGGAAGTACTCTTGTTGGCCAGTCATGCTGACACCGTACAACCTGCCCCCCGGTGAGTGCATGAAGGAACCGTTCATGTTCTGATGCGTTGGTGCGGGCGGTGATCCAGATCAAGCTGGATGTGTTCTTGCAGCCCTTAATTAAGGAGCTGATTGAGTTGTGGGAAAATGGTATCCCTGCATATGATGTGTCAACGAAGAAGAACTTTACCTTGAGAGAAGCACTATTGTGGACCGTGAGTGATTTTCCTGCGTATTCAATGCTATCTGGCTGCGGGTTTTCATGCTTGTTCACATTGTTTGGAGGACACTGATGCATTCAGACTGAAGGAGAGCGGGAAAGAATCTTGGTTTGACTGTCATCGTAGGTTTCTACCAAGGAACCATCCGTTTAGGAAGAACAAGACTCAATTCTTGAAAAACAAAGTAGAGATTAAAGGCCCTCCGAGACAACTTACTGGTGCACAGATACTTGCGGAGATTGATAGGCTGGGTCTTATGAAAGTGACTGAACTTGGGTGGGAGAAGCATAACAAGAAAATTGAGAACAAATGTGGATGGAAGAAGAGAAGCATCTTATGGGACTTGTCTTATTGGAGCAGTCTTCTTATACGTCACATGTTGGATTTCATGCACATTGAGAAGAATGTGTTCGAGAACTGCTTCAACACGATTTGTAACATTCCCGGAAAGACAAAGGATAACGTTAAATCTAGAGCCGAGTTGGATACATGGTAAAAGGCCCGAGTTGACAACGCGAATGAGAAGGGCAGGCCCAAGGCATGTTACACGATTGATCTGAATCTAGGAACAAGCTGTTGATTGGGTTGGGGATTGAAGTTCCGACAATTATGCCTCAAAGTTGGGCCGGTGTGTGGATTTGAAGAAGACGAAGATGTATGGAATGAAGAGCCACGATTGTCATGTGTTTATGGAGCGGCTTCTCCCGGTTGCATTTCGAGAACTGCTACCTAAACCTGTATGGATGGCTCTCACTGAGCTGAGCTTATTTTTCAAGAATTTATGCGCAAGGGTGGTTGATGATCAAGTGTTAGCAAACCTTGAAAGCAACATACCATTGATTCTGTGCAAGCTCGAGCGTATCTTCCACCGAGCTTCTTTGATTCTATGGAACACTTGCCGGTTCACCTCCCACACGAAGCGAGGCTTGCTGGACCGGTTCAGTATCGATGGATGTATCCATTCGAGAGGTGTGTAATATATGAAGACAATCATTCACTTCAAATATCTGAATTTTCCAAAGTCACATTATTACCCAAAAGTATATGCATTGCAGGTACTTGGGAAAATTGAAGAGGTTTGTCAGCAACAAAGGTAGGCCTGAGGGATCGATGGCCAATGCATACGTGCGAGAGGAAGCTGCAACCTTCTGCTCATATTACTTTGGAGACCACGTTCCCACAAAGGCATCTAGGCCGTCTCGAAACGCAGACACATTCGAAGTTCAAGAGGATGATGATGATGCTATTTCTGTTTTTAGGGTCTCAGGGAGACCTATGGGGAAGAAAAATACATCATGGCTGAATGATAGGGAAATGTTGGAAGCCCAGTATTATGTCCTCTCGAACTGTACTGAAGTTGATGAATTTATGGTGAAATTTGCTGGGTGAGTAGCTTTCTTACTAGGGGCTTCATGAATTTAAATATCTAACTACTAGTTAACTAATCATGCATACCAATCGTGTCCACAGGGAGTTCAAAGAGCGTTGTCTGGAGAAGAATCCAATATTGACAGATGATGAGATTGAGTCACAACTTGAAGCGAAGTTGGAAACAGAATTCCCACCTTGGTTCAAGGAGTATGTCCGAGATCCTATCAACAACATCACATCTCCTTACTTAGTAGCTCTAGCGGAGGGACCAGACAGAAAGGTCTCCACATTCTCATCGTACATAGTCAATGGTCTTAGGTTCCACACGGTTGAATCTCACTCGAGCATGGCCACAAGCAATTCAGGGGTGTGTGTTAGTGGGCAAGATCTATCTGATTTGTATGATTTCTACGGGAAGTTGAAGCGGATCGTGCGGCTTGAATATTCCGGTTTGCCTTTGAAAAGAACCTTTCTGTTTGATGTTGACTGGTATGATCCTACTCCAATCGGTGATGCGAGGAAGCACGAAAGTATGAGATGGTTGACATTAACCATAGGAGGAGGTACGTAAGTCTGAACCGTTTATCTTGGCTACTCAAGCACGCCAAGTGGTATTCATTGAATATCCAAGCACGAAGCGTGACAAAAGTGGTTGGCTGCGATACATATACGGGCCCGCTCCAGAGTAGAGTACGTTAAGAAGGACGACTCAATTACCAACTCGTACCAAGAAGAGGTTGTGGATGAAACAGCGACAAATGTTGTACATGCTCCTGATGAGTACATTAAGCTGCATGAAGACCAATATGTAGACTTAACCACGGGCGAGGAGGACGAGGGTATGTGTATACTGGTGGTTCTTGATTAGATGGACTTTTTAGTCTTCCTGACGTGTTAAATGTATATGTTTTACATGCATGCCAATTCATCTTATCTTTCTTACTACAACTTGTTATATATGCTTTATTAAGGGGCTATTATATATGTTTTACCTGCCAATCCATCTCGTCTTTCATACTAACACTTGTTGTATGAATTTGCAGATGCCGAGGCAAAGGAGGTCCACATACCGTCCACCGGCCATTAGTGGTACTAGTGGTGGTCCTGATGCGGGTAGCCCTTCGGGGGGCTATGACATTGGCGGGAGTTCACAGTCACATGTTCCTGAGACTCCCACTGGCTCGAGCGTGGGGACGTCACCCATGTTTGCTGACTTATCCTCCGACGGGTGTCCCTACACCGTTCTGACACCCGGTGCTAGTTGGAATGGGAAGCCGGTTTTGTTCCCGAACGGGAAGAAGTAAGTATTATGCATTTGTAGAACATAACTTCAGATAATTACTAAATGTCGGGTGAATATACTAATAATGTTTGTTTCATGTCTATCTCATTTGTAACAGGCTTTGGCCACCGGGTGCCTCCGAAAATCTTGGTAAGATTATAAGACTTCGGAGGAGCGGGTGAAGGAGGGAGAAGTGGTCTACGCTCCGGAGAGGATGAAGCATCATTATTTTGATGAGATCGGTAAGCTTAAATGTTACAAAGCTTTATCCATGTTCTTTGACTTGTTGTCTTTGATTGAGTGGTATGTTAGCCTTGTACTTGGGTGATATGTTAGTCACCATTGTGTTAGTAAATTTGAGGACAATTTGAGTGGTATGTTAGCCAACGTAATTGGGTGATATGTTAGTCACCATTCTTGAACTTGTTGTCTTGATTTCGTGGTATGTTAGCCCTTGTACTTGGGTGATATGTTAGTCACCATTGTGTTAGTAAATTTTAGGACAATTTGAGTGGTATGTTAGCCTTTGTAATTGAGTGAGATTTTAGTCTTTGTTCTTTCTCTCTGTGATGATTGAGTGGTATGTTAGCCACTGTACTTGGGTGATATGTTGTTAGTCACCATTACTGAACTTGTTGTACTGATTTCGTGGTATGTTAGCTTTGTACTTGGGTGATATGTTAGTCACCATTCTTGAACTTGTTGTCTTGATTTCGTGGTATGTTAGCCTTTGTACTTGTGTTTACTTTAAATTCCACTTTCATTGATCTATTTGGGCTTGCTACTTATGGAAATGTTGTGAAAACTACTTCATTCCCAATGCCCTCATTCCCCAATGTGCTTTATTTTGGGTCGAGTGTTATAAGAGGATGGTTTGCAACATGAAAGCATCTGGGTAAAGCATGATGGATGGGGATGAAGAGTGGGCACTTTGGCGAGTTCTTGGAGATCCACTTGTCATGGACATGGCGGCGAAGAAACGAAGCGAACCGGTTGTGAGGCCGAGATGGTGAGCACCTCCAGCATCATTATGGGTCGCGGTGTTATTCTGACCGCCAGGTGTCGGTTAGTATATATGTTATTTCTGACTTGCAATATGATTTGTACTTATGTTTTTTATGCTTTCATTTCTAACAACTTTCTACTTGTTTGCATGTTCTTCAGCTCCATGCCGGGGAGCCCACTACTACTCTTCACCACTTCAAGAAGGCAAAAATGAAGAATGGCATGTGGACTGATCCTAGGGCCGAGCAAATTGGGGTATGTTTCTTTGTTAAGGTTCACATTTGTATTTGTGTATATTATGGCTCGAGCGTATCTTCCTAAAACTGTATCTTATTTCGTATGCACTACACTATTGCAGACTGAGGTGGAGCGGATTATGGAGGAGAGGATGATCGATGATCATGAACTCACAATTCGAGAGCAGGACCAAATATTCTTCCAAGTTAATCCGATGGACGCTAAGGGTCGAGTGTATGGGCTCGGGAGTTTGGGCCCTTCATTGACACCCGGTGGTAGCTTCTCCGTGTCGCAGCAGGCATCCTCATCACATGAAAATTTCTACACTCAAGAGCAGGTGAATGAGCTGATGAATCCTCTCAAGCAAACGATCGATCAACTTCTAGAGCAGCAAGCTCATATCACTCGTCGGATGGATGAGATGGCACAACAGATGTTCGCTGCGAACCAACAACCACCGCCTCCTCCCGGTTCTTAGATGCTCATGTACTTACGTTGTTCTAGATACATACTTTTCACACTATTCATCTTATTCGGATATTTAGTATTTTGTTCGGATATTTTATCGAATCTCTATTTTAATTAATGCAATTTTATCACTTTCGGGTATATTATCTACGACTACATTGTAAAACAGGTGAAATGTAAAAAACATAAAAATAAAAAAAAAATTAAAAAAAAACATTTTAGGGACGGATATTATCTCCGTCCCTAAATCATCCAGTTGATTAGGGACGGATTTATCCGTCTCTAAGGTTAGGGACAGATAAATCCGTCCCTAATGGTCACAGCCATTAGAGACAGATATTATCCGTTCTAATGGTGTTTGACCATTAGGGACGGATACAATCCGTCTCTGCTTAGGGACGGATAATATATCCGTCCCTAAACGGTTAGAGATGCCCGTTTTAAGGACGGGCGTCCCTATCCGTCCCTAACGGATTAGGGACGAATCGACAATGGTTTAGGGACGGATAAATCCGTCCCTAAACCTTCTTTTTTTTTGTAGTGTGAGAAGTGCCAGCAGAGGATAATTCACTACGATATAAAGCCAGGCAACATCCTTCTTGGTGCAGATTTCTCCCCTAAAGTGGCGGATTTTGTATTGGCTAAGCTTTGTAATAGAGACGATACGCATGTTAGTCTCACGGGGTATAGGGGTACGCCCGGGTACTTGGCCCCGGAGTTCAAGTTGAAGAATTTCCCAATAACGTACAAATGTGACGTTTATAGTTTTGGGATTTTATTGTGTTAGATAGGCGGGAGGAGGAAGAACACGAAGGCGGGAGGTGATGACGAAAGTATGGATTGGTTTCCGAAGAAAGTTTGGCTGTATGGGAGGAATACGAGAAGGGGGAGTTGAGGGCGTTGATAGAAGGTTGTGGAATTGAGGAGGAGCACAGAGTCAAGGCCGAGCAAATGGCTAAGGTGGCACTGTGGTGTGTTCAAGATTAACCCGATACAAGGCCTCCCATGAGTGCCGTGGTGAAGATGGTAAAGGATCAGTCGAAATCATGCCACCTGAGAAGCCGTTTCGTTACTTGTTTTCGGTAGGGACTAGCGTGATGAAAAGTTCAGTGAGCGGTTCGGGGTGGACAGATGATACGGCAAATTCGTATTGGTATAAAGAGAATGCTACTCCTGTCATGGTTAAGTATGAGATAAACATTGCCACTGTTAAGCCTTGAGGACATCAAAACAGAAATCGAAAAAGAAAAATTGCTGGCATGAAAACAGGGAATGAAACGACCGAAACGTTCAACAAGTGTTACATTTATCGTAAATATTACATTTGTTGTGCAAGAGGCCTTCATTTTGGTGGAAATTTATAGAGTTTTACTGAATTTTGTTGCAAGATCATGCTGTAAATAGATTACAAATGTCTAGTTTATCAGTTTGCTAATGCAACCAGTACCACAGATAACCAATTCACTTGTGAAGCTAGCAATTCTCCACTCTTTAGTAATTGTTTGATGCGTCTGTCTTTGTCGTTCACGGTCTCTCGATCTTGCATCTTTTGCATCAGCTGCAAGATTTGTAGAAATATATGTGAATTCTTAGAATTCATGAAGAAAGAAAGATCAAAAACTCAACCTGGAATTTGAGAACCCAAAATTATAGCCTTTTAAAATGACATATATATAAATAAATACTAGTATATGGGTTAATGAAGGGAAGTGAAAGGGTCAAGAGACAACCCATGAACCCAATATAGGTTTTCGGGGAAAGGGTAAATTCTTTTAACTTTGATTGGTCATTTTGTATTTACAATTTATGATTAATAATTTATAGTCAAAGTTAAAACAAGATAATAGATCTGGAACGAAGGGAGTAATATAAAATTTAGGTGGATAAATACTTGGACTTTTAAGTTTTTAGTAACTTAAGGCTAACACGGGGATATGATCAGTCAAAAACAGATAATGTAAAAAAAATTAAAGCTTAGTTGACTTGGAGATTAACAAAGATATTATGATGAGCTTGTTGCCGGCCACTAGACCAAGTCAATTCGTTCCTAATGTTATGTTCTTAGTAGTCCTTTTATGTTATTGTCTTGATGCTCAACTTTCTTTGGATTTAATTTTATTATTCTAATTGTGAAATGAATAATGTTGGGATTTTTGACCTCCAGTGCAGGACAAATTGAGTGAAGTTAGGCGGAGGTTGAGAATGTCTGGATGAAAGTGTTTGAAGATATACAAAACAAGATGATAATAGTCTCCGGTTGGACCATCTCTTTAAAGATCTTACTGTCCCGGTGCGTTGTTTATGGTTGGATGACAATGATCTTCGATAATGAAGCTTACAGCTAAACAACATTACAATAGTTGAGCATGTCGAATTTTATTTTGAACTTGAAACAATTACAAAGAGTCAAAGAGAGCAAGAAGTAGGAATTCCATTGGCCACATGATCTAATTTTCCTATACAAAACATATAAAACTACAAGTATAAAAGTATTTATGTGCAGCAGGACAATATTTATCCTGAATGCTCTACAAACAATATAAGCTCCAATAATATAAACTATACACCTCAAAACTGATTGAGTGTATGTACAAGCTAGGAACTACTCCCATTTCTGTTTATTATGGGATGACAATGAACGAGTTTTTTTAAAAAAAACTGGAGTACGTACGTGTACACGGAACAATTCTTTTATTTTTTTGCATCAAAATAAAAAAAAAAAATAAGTGACTGGGATAGGGATAGTTAATTAGTTACAGTTTTTCCACACGGAGACTTGCGGAAAATATATGGCTTTACTCTTAAAAAATGGCAATATATGTATATCATGGATGAAAAGGTCTCACAAAGCACTGTATATAAAGCTCGAAACCAGTGAAGCCTTAATTAATCTGTGCCAAAGTTTTCTCCATACTATTTCCTCTCAAGGTATGATACTTACTAGCTAGCTAGATATGTTCGATTACTACGTAGCATATATTACAGTGGTACTAGAAAAATTCTCTCGTAAATACGAAGATCTACATCACATCTTTACTTACAAACATCATATTATTAGTTAGAAATGCAAGAAATGATCATGCAAGTTTATTAAAACATGATGTATGACGTTAAATATATGATGTTTGTAGTTAAATATTGTATGTCAAGCTGATCTAGTCCTTCCGATGGACTGTCTCTCGTACAAGTTTGTATTTTATAAATAGGATATGTTTTTAGAAACTATAGTTACTAAATACTATATAATAGTATATAGCATTTGAGTTAATTAGTGCACTAAAAAAACTACTATGTGCATGCATAACTAGTTTTTACATAATATTTTGTATTATCCTTTTGTATTTAAGCATGGAGTTTCACAATGAAGTATAAGGTACAACTGATATTCTTAACGTATCCAGTTGTGGCTTGCGCATACTCTGTTTCTATTAACAGTGTTGTTTAGAAAGTAGTAATTTTAAAAGTTTCTAAAATGATTTGAGTGATATATGAAGTTTTAATTATTTTTGAGTGATATATATAAAATCTCCAGTCCAGTGCTGAGGATCTGGGAGCAGTGAATCTACTATCATGGGCGATTTCTTCATACCGCCGCCACCTCCACCTCCAACTTTCCGATTCCCCAACAGATCTCCTCCCCCTGACATCGATTTCAACAGCGCTGCAAGTACCGTGCGTACGGGCCAAATAATTGGTGAGAAAATTTTGAGATTCCTTCATTTTTTTACGCTGGCATTATTGTAACATGAAGAATCTTAATACCATCATTCTAATCATTAATTTCTCCATTATTTGTAAGACTAGAAAGGAACACCGCGCTAAGCGTGGTGTCCATTATACAAACAAAATCAAATTATCTTTAAAAGGCCATTTCATGTGAATGTCTATGGTTATTTTTGTTAGAATTCTTCTCAAGTAGTGTTAACTCCGTACCTGATCCTGTACAAAATTTGTAAGGTACGAATTCATTAAGTATAGACATAGTTGCGAACTAACTTTGATCCAAATTGCCCAGTCTCCACTGTAAGTTCTGAGAGCAATATCATATGAAATAGTAATAAGGTACATTGTTAAGTTCTGATAACAATATCATGTGAAGTAATAAGGTACAAGATCAACAAGGTCCAAACATGGTTCCTTTAACCAAAAAAAACAAAATACTAATATTAATTAAGTACCCCTCCTATTTATATTATAATACTCCCTCCATTTCAGAGAAATTGTTACATTTTGAGCTTTCAATTATCGTCTTGAGTTTGCTAAATTACTCATAACGATAATAGTAAATAATTTAATAAAATCATATAATAAAATTTAATTACTAAATTTTTATTATATAATTTTAATAATTTATTTATTAATATCGCTTAAAAGAGTAATTGACAAACGATTAATATAATAGTAAAATGTAACAATTTTTCTGAACTGGAGAGAGTATGTTTTAGAATTTTCACACAAATTAAGACAACTTCCTCTTCATCAATAGTTTTTATAAAAGATTGAAAATAAAAATGTTGTTGTATTGAATAAATAAAACAACCAATGGAATATGAGAAATATACTTACTTTTTGTAGAGTTCAACACAAAATAAATGAAATAGTAATAAAATGAATAGATTAGATGCATAAAAAATGGTGAAAACACAAAATCACATGGTAGAATTTCCAAAACATATTATATTAACCGAATAGTCAATAAGCCAAAACATCTTATAAAGTGAATAGGAGGGAGTACAAAATTAGGCTCATGTCGCGCATCTTAAATAACCAATTCTTTTAATTGCCTGAATTTCTTGACAGTACAGTCCATCACTCCGTATGCACGCCTTATAACTGGTTTTTTTTTTTTTTTTTTTTTTTTGGTTTTTTTGAAACATCAAAAAAACTATAAATAGATCGGAATAAATTTTTACAGTTACAAGAATATAAGAAATGCTCTAAAATTGTCACAGCCATACAAATTATCTACGCATTATAATTGAATTTTTTTTTAAACAACAAAAATATGTAAATAGATCGTAATAAAGTTTTAGAGTTACAAGAGCATAAGAAATGCTTCGAAATCGCCAAAATCATACCAATTACAACTCAAATCAGAATACAAATACTTCAAAGACCAACTGCACCCATTATTATACAGTCACTACCCCAGCCCATTATTCAAAACTCCTTTCCATTTCTGGTGGCTCAGCAAAGTCAATGTACTACTACTTCAGTATTCCCCCAATCTTCTCCAACATCCCATTAGGCAAAATTTAGTACTTAAAATGTCCTTTAAACAGACCAAGAATATAACCAATTCCAAAACAGTCAACTAATGAATACTCCCTCCATTTTTTTAAAAACTTGCTATTGACTTTGACCAGTCAACTGTCTCCGACTTTGATCGCAAATTACTCTTAAACGATAATAGTAAATAATTTAATAAAATCATATAATGAAAATTTAGTAATATAACCAATTCCAAAACAGTCAACTAATGAATACTCCCTCCATTTTTTTAAAAACTTGCTATTGATTTGTGGGTCAGTATACCACTTTGATCAATTCTTTCTTAAGCGATAATAGTAAATAATTTAATAAAATCTTATAATGAAAATTTAGTAATTAAATTTTTATTATATGATTTTATTTAATTATTTACTATTATAGTTAAGTAATTATCAATCGAACATTAACCATGATAGTAAAATGACAAGTTTTAAAAGGAACGGAGGTAGTAACATATAGCAAGAAGTATTAAGTGTTCACTCTAAATCGACAAGACATTAAGAATACATAAGCAAGAAGAAACAAATTAAACTCACAAGCACATTCCATCTATCAATAAAGCCCAGAACCAGATTCAGATAGCATAGACAAAAAAAGAAATCAAAGATGGTATAATTTAAGTAGATAAAGTGAGCAAGAAACAGAAAACAGGTATAGAAAGTTCACAGCCTCTTCTTAAGAAGAAGGTCATCATTCGAAGCTCCTTTCAGCAGATCATCCAAAAATATATTAAAGAGCAGAGTATAACATAGATCAGTTGCAGATATTGAAACTAAAGTTTCAACACTTAAGTGTCCTTTGAGATGCACAAGAAGCTCTACTTAAGAATTCAGATCATGTACATTTCCAAAACAATCAACTAATCAGTAACAAAGTGCAAAGCAGTTAGTGTTCACTTGAAATCAAGTAGACTAGAAACAGAAAAACCGGGCCATCTTTTGAAGCTCCTTTCAGAATATCATAGCAAGTGCACAGATTGTTGGAAATTTTGGGTGGTGATAATCCTGCAAAACTTCTATGGATCGTGTAGTCACTTTTCGAACAAGATAATTCGACCCAATTTACAGCCTGGGTTACACGAATTCCTTGCGGGGATAATCCAAGAAGGCAATCTAATTCAGGCTATATGAATTTCGATCAGAAAGTAGAGAGGATGTTAGATTTTCGTATGTCTATCCTGGAGACCGAATCCTCCATTTGTAAAGTACAAAATCGAAGCAGTTTTTGGCGGTTGAGGGGGTTCTCTTATCCAGAATTAACTGTTATCCAAAAAAGTCGGTATTGCCACACCACAATGACCAGGTCAGCGGGACCCCAGAGGCTCCGCCTTGCAACTCTAATGCGCTGCCCGCACCCTTGAGGCTCCGCCCCTCGACCCCTGTTTCGTATTTGCGGTCGATAACTCGTTAGCTCAACAAGCGTGCACTCCGCACTACCCGAACTCGTTCCGAGCCATAACGTGAGATCGCATTGGTCTCTAGTAAATCACATTACTACTAAAATGAATTGATGACACTAAAATCAACAACACAGATGAAAGATAGATCGGTTGCAAACACGAAGGGAAGAATTGAATTAAGCAGAACCGGAGAAAGATGAGATGAACATATTGGTTTGCATGAGATTACAAAGAATAGCCTTAACATCAATAGACTATGACACCAATAGTAAGAGCTCATCTAAATGCATCAATTGTTTATTGAAGCAGGAGGTTCCCTACAAAGGTAAGATAAATAAAAAGGCAATGCAAGTAGTTCAGTTCAGTTCCATTCAGTTCAGTTTTGCTTAGTTATATTTTATACTACAATTGATTCGATTCGATTCGATGAAATTTGATTGAAAACGAGCTGCTTCGGTGGTTTGTTGGCTTACCATAGACAATACACTTAGGTACTACAGGCCTCTGGCTTCCAATGCCCTTCACCTGAACACGATAAATCAGATACCCCTACAACATCATTTTGTACACTCACGTTATTAAACAAATACACACATTCAGAATCAACAACCACCACAGAGCAAAAACTACATCTGACCACTTCACTCCTCCAAAGAGTAACTGAACTTCTTTCCTCGTTGGGTCATTCAACACCTCAAAGATCATTCCAAACCAGAGCAAGCGTTTGCAAGCTCAAATGCTCCAATGGTTGACCTTCTCAGCTCTAACGTCAGAATTGAAACAATCTTCTATGTTTCCAGCGCGTCGTAAAAAATGTTGGTGTCGCAGGGGAAGGGAATTACAACCTGACTATGTGGGAGAAAAGTTACAACAGCTACTGACATATCAAGTAGATCTTTTTTTTTTCACCAAAGAGCAACAAATGGATCTCATAATTCTTAGACTCAATAACCGAACACATAAACATTAAGACCATAAGTTCGTAACCTTCCACAATAAAAGATATATGAAATTCGTCCAGTGAAGTTAAACCAGAATGACAAAAACAACTCTAGTGTCTCAACCAAATCAGTAGGACAGAAGGGGGGTTTTGTAACATCTACATCCAATCAATTGGAGAATAAAACTAACGATTTCAAAGTCCAACAAGAGACTTATTATATTTGTATAATTGAAGAGATTGTGATACCTCTTTATGCCATATAAATTTTGGACCTAGCTAGACGTTGTATATATTAAAGGTTTATCATTTACAAATGTCCTTCTCCAATATGTCATCACCTATCATGTGCTCAAGAGATAGATCAATTAGCTCTAGAGTTCTTATAAATGTATTTACGAAAAGTGCACATTTTTAGTATGCATTCTATGGACGGATAACTTTCCTATTTGGTCATGTATGTTCTTGCCGAATCAAACCAAGTATTTCGTTACTTGAAATCGGCTATTGCTCCTGGTTGGATATATACATTGATGTTGAAAATTTGGTTGTACAGGTATAATTGTGGGAGTATTAGTACTTGGAGCGATTGGGGTCTTCTCCTGCTACTTCGCTAGGAAGGCTAGGAGAGCCATAGTTTCGGATCTCAGGGAAATAGTCCACCCACAACCGCCTGCAAATGTGGCCCAGATTTGGGAGGTCGATGCCCCGACAATGGAGAAATTCTTCATAGAGCTGGCTCAGGATCAGCCTGTCCGGTTCACGGCTCACCAACTCTGTTCTTTCACACATAACTACTCCACCATGTTGGGATCTGGAGGCTTCGGGAGGGTCTACAAGGGGCAGTTCTCAAATGGAGTAAAGATCGCGGTCAAAGTTCTCAACAAAGGTCCCAACAAGTAAGAACTTGGAGTAAATTATGTGCTATAGGCAAGAGCAGTGCACCACCAGACGCATAAAAAAAGTGAGGTCCATGCAGATCCCACATGCTTGTGTCTAATAGGCGCACTGCTCTTGCCCCTACGGCCCTACCATTGGGACCTTCTAAGACATTGAGCTTGTATTGCTCTCATCCCCTTTTCAAATCCCTAATTCGTTGATAGTTGACAAATGACAAAAGATTTATGTGTAATTTAGAAGAACTTATAGTGAGACTGAGTGTCACTTTTGAATAACTCGAGAGGAATTGGAAGTTTATCCGCCACAAGTATAATGTAATGTTTTATCTTTGATAACATAACAGGAACATCGAGGAGCAATTTATGGCTGAAGTTGGAACAATTGGGAGGACTCATCACATAAACCTTGTCAAGTTGTATGGATTCTGCTACGATCAGTTCATTGCTGCGCTCGTCTATGAGTTCATGGAGAATGGATCGCTGGACAAGCACTTATTCAGTGAAACTAAACAACTGGCATGGGAGAAGTTGCACGAAATTGCAGTTGGAACTGCGAAAGGAATCGCATACTTACATGAAGAGTGCCAGCAGAGGATAATTCACTATGACATAAAGCCGGGTAATGTGCTTCTTGGTGCGGATTTTTCCCCCAAGGTTGCAGATTTTGGGTTGGCGAAGCTTTGTAATCGAGATGACACACATGTAACTGTCACGGGGTATAGGGGTACGCCTGGATACTTGGCTCCGGAGTTTATGTTGAAGAACTTCTCGATAACTTACAAATGCGACGTTTATAGCTTTGGGATCTTATTATTTGAGATAGCGGGAAGAAGGAGGAACACGAAACGGGCCGGTGGTGATGATGACAGTATGGACTGGTTTCCAAAGCAAGTCTGGGAGGAATATGAGAAGGGGAAGTTGCCGGCATTGATAGAAAGTTGCGGCATTGAGGAGGAGCACAGGGCCAAGGCCGAGCAAATGGCTATGGTGGCACTTTGGTGTGTTCAAGATTCCCCTGATACAAGGCCTCCCATGAGTGCAGTGGTGAAGATGCTGGAGGGAGGAGTCGAAATCGTACCACCTCAGAAGCCGTTTCATTACTTGTTTGCATTGGGCACTAGCGTGCTGAAGCCCACCAGTTCAGGGGGCGGCTCGGGGTGGACAGATGATAATGCAAATTCGTATTGGTATAAAGAGAATGCCACTCCAATCATGGCTAAGTATGAGATAAATATTGCCTCTGTTTGAAGCTATGAAGGCAGAAGCCAAAAGGAAAAAAATGCTGGCATGAAAATAAAGGAGGCTTGCATTCAGGTGGAAATGTATATACTGTTAGTACTCAAATTTGTTGCAAGATCATTGCGTGAATGGATGATAAAAGATGTACTAGTGTTTACTACTACTACTCAAGTATGTACAAAGACTTATAATTGGAAGGTTATGCTACTAAGAATTTGATGGGAGGGTTTTCTATTTTGCAGGTCGGCTTAGTGCAAATCTAAATGTATCCTTAAAAAATAAACATCCTACTGTTCATAAGGCCTTTATAATACAGATAATCTAACAGATATGGTGGGCAATTAATTGATGAATAAGAACAATAATTTTCATGTCAAAAACTAAGTTGTATGACTGGGTATTGAGTCCCAAATCATAATTCGACTTGAATTGCTATAGTACATGTTAGTATGATTTGATATTTTACAATCCGTGCTATGAAATGAATGCCTTAGCGTGAAAATGCAGATTCTAAACAAAATTTTGGTGAAACACCAATCGACTTCGGGTTTTTTTTTCCCACCAGAGCGTCATGTTCTATGATCTACTATTGCTATTTACTCCCTGCTTGGACGTTCCTAATGGTTATTCACAGAATCACAGGGGGCCATCAAGCTCTGTGCAGGGGCATAAGATTGAGAGTGCATCTTATTCTTCAGCTAAGTCGAAAGAGAAGGGTTACTTGAGTTATTTGGCGGTCTCCAAATGTAAACAAACACGCCCAAAACAAGGATGATGGCGCCAGCTACAAAGCCAGGAGGAAGGGAGGAAGCAACCCCAAGATAAGGCAGTGGTAACGTGAACAAGTATACAGCTATTGGAACTGCAAATGGAGACAGCATGAAGTGAGACTTCGACATTAGTGAAAAGTAAGGAACATTAAGTACATGTAGCAGAATAGACCGTTTCAATGTACGTGCCATTGTCCAGCCAGAATGTGGACTTTGTAACTCCGGGAAATTGGTTTTGGTGCTGTGTGTTTTGTGTGTATAATGTACACAGATTTTATGTTTTTGTTGGTACGTAATCCAGATCTTGAAACAACTTACTTTAATGAACAGCATAGTTGATAAACTCACCTGAAAATGTTGATGCAAGACAAGATACAACAGCAGAAGAGATCTTGAGCAGGTGCAGCAGTGATATATTGAAACCCATGTTGACAACGATAAAGAGCAGTGGTAGCAGAGGAGCACCATTGCATGCTGAGACCAAAGAGGTTGAAATCAAGTTTCTCACTTTTTCGAGGAAAACAACCAAAAATATCTATACAGCCTAACGGGGACGAAGCCAGAAATAAATTTCAGGGATAATTATGGTTCACCACATGGGATCGAGTATTTTAGCACTTTACGATAGTTGTCCTTTAGCTCTAAACTAGCTTCCAAACACCCAAAAATCACGAAAATTACATAGAAAATTAAAACTGCAAAAAAAAAAAAACTACATTAAATATGTAGTAATTACCCATTAGTTATTAAAAAAGTGTTATTAGTACCTTATCATTAAAATATTTTTTCAACTTGTAATAAGTTTAAAAATAATTTACAGTCACTTTAACAACAACCATTTTTATATTAACTAAAGTAAACATTAATATTTGTTTTTCACTTTTATAAACTAATACATGTCTTTTGCATGGAGGAGAGCACAACCAAAAGAAGTTCATAATAATTTTGTGTGCTGCTAATGCAAGTACATACAGAGTACAGACATACTGTAAGAACTCAGGCAGCCAGAACTTACTGTTTGACGGGCCGCCAACATTCAAAAAGCAGGCTGCACCATCTTTAATATAACTTGGCAATTGACGAAATGGGATGCCAGATAAATTCGACAAGAACGGGAGGAGGATGCATATAAAAAGTGCCTGCATATGCATAAAAAATAAGTTAAACTGTCCCTAGGAGCTTGAAGTGTTCTTGAATCTCAACAACTAACCTGGAAAGCAGATCCATATGAGTTCACGACAAATAGATCCAACCTACCTCCCTGTCATAAAAGTAAATATTACTATCGGGTTCATGTTATGAGAAGAGCCGATTAGATGTGCAGGTATTTATATGAACACTAGAATAGAATTGGTTTGTTATATTAATACACAGGTACCTATATATCATACATCAAGCACTGAATCAGAGCTTTCAATTTCAGTCGAATATAGTGTAAGCTGTAAGTTGTAACATAAATAAAAGCTAACAAAGGGACAAAAAATATTGACTTTAAAAGAATAATGAAAAAGAAGTCCCTAGCTACTAATTGATCGGATCATAAGCTAGAGATTTACACGTACCTACCTTCAATCTTTGAGCAGCATCCCGAAAGATTGTTTCCTGTGACATGATAACTCCCAGTAAGAGTTCAGTAGAGATATCAAGGTAAGAGAAAAATGAGCAGGCCCAGGGCCAGAGAAAACCATTTACCTTGAGTACTGTATCACCTGCTTGTAACAAGAAAGATATAAGCATCAAAATACTCCAAAATATATTAGCTTCCATCAGTGAACCAGTACCTGATCCGCTGCAAATTATAAGGAGATCCTCAGACCATTTAAAATCATGTGTTCATTAAAATTTAATTTCCAGAGTCCTTTTAAGGCATCTACGAATACAGGCCGTGATAAGTTGAACCAATCAGTTTTCTTTTCATGAAAATCCCAGTAAAAAAGATGACAGGTGATTTCATCAGACAAAAATTAAGTAGTCTTATTTTAGTTTCTGTTTATTCATGCTAATAAATGAAAGAAATGTACCATTCAGACGGCTGAGTGGCATGTGATGATGGACAGTATATTGTTTTTATATGAGTGACAAAATGAAAAGGTTATTTCTACGTTTATATCCAATTTCTGTTCTAAAATCACACAATTGAATCAGTATCTTTTGACAGGAATGTATCAGAAGGCATTTTCAACTAGAATCTCTTAAAAGATGTAACCTCTTAACTATTTTCTGGCATCCACTTGTCCAAATGTTTAAGTTCTTATAACATTTTAACAGACAGATGAAAAACGGATGTGCATCCTATGCATCATCAGTGTATGGTGGTAGTGTTTTTGTTTAATTTTCTGGTATTTGAGGTGAGGTAGCATTTGTTTGGGGGGGGAGGGGGGGGGGGGGGTATCAAGAAGAAATCTGACAGTTCGACAAGATTGGGAAAACTGAAATCACTAAGACGGATTGATGGAATACCTTGTAACGGTTATGAGAACCCCAACAGCCACCAGAAAGCAACCTACTAACTGATTGAAATTGTATCTCCTTCCCAGGAAGATATATGAAAGGATAAGTTGCCACACAAGGAAGCTCTGCAAAAGTAGCAACAGCCAAATTAATTCTATAGATCTGAAATCGAATAGATAGAAGCAAATTACTCGTAAAGGACAAGTTAAGTCATATTATTGAAGCAAAAAACATAAGATATTTCCCCTCTCTAACAGTTATGTGGCATCCTCATTTTACTACTTATTCACTGGAGTGTGGTATCTTAACTAGGTGAAGTGCGGATTCCTATATTTGAGACTCCAAATTAATTCTATAGCTCCAAAGACCATTTATCAAAACGGGTTCGACATGAGAAAGAGCTCATCAATTGTGGCATCCTTTTCTTTTTGAGCAAATGACAAATCCCAAATGATTCCTAATTGAAGCCTAGACTTGAACTCCTATGAGAATATGTACGGGGGCTGCACCTGGATCTTAATCAAAATTGTGAAGTATATATTCTCAGCACTCATTCTCAGCAGAGTTACCACAAAGTATAAGCCAATATTATATTTTAACCCTAAGTCAGAGGAACCATAGTTAAGAAAAGGACAGAAAAATGAAGTATCATTCTTTTGATACCTGGGACAGTATAGGAATTGCAGCACCAGGGAGAATGGCTGTTTCAAAGACAGAACGTTATCATGTTAGAAAATCATCTGTTAAAAATGTTATTTAAAGTGATGAAGTGAAACTATTTCAAAATTATTCGGGCTAAGTTTTCTCAGATCCGTCTAGTACAGGAGAAAGAAACATAGCTGGTCACAACCTCATTGCTCAAAAGTTGAGGAATAAACATTCAGACCTTGAGCAGTAAAAAGTTTGGCTTTTGATAACTCTATCACAGGGTTGCTGTGGCAGTGGGTCATAAGTTTAAAAATTCCAATAAGCCAGACAACCCAGACTTTGTGCATTTTATGAGCGAGCATTATAATATAATGCATCCCAAGAGATTAGCAATGCTATTGACAATTTGACATGATATATGTATAGTATATACTTATATAGGGGGACGAAAAACATATACATTCCAAAGACACATCATGCATGATTTACCTGCTGCTGCCATCCCGGATGCAGCAGCAAGAGCCTCCAGGAGGCCGACGGCAACTAATGGTGATTTTGGCAAGGAAAGCATTTCATCAGTTACCTTGCCAGACTGATATCGGAGATACAAGATAGAGAAGTATACAATTACATACCTGGAGAAAATGTGATTCAGTCAATAATTGAAATTTGAAATTAATATCATGAAACATTAGGTAAGCGTACTACTTGAAAACTAAGCATGACCAGACAGGGCTAGTTATCCAGTAATTTGCTCCTGTCCACTTTACTACAGAAAGTAGCTATGTTGCACTTGCACATAATTTTACAGCATACAGTATTAGGTAATTTGTATCATTGACGAAATAAAAGTAGAGCATGTTAGAATTGGGGAATTGACTGCTTGATGAATTACCGATCGTAATAGAAACCAATCACAGATTTATAACTGCACGCCAACATCATCTGCCAAACGGCAAGTCACAGTACAATGGCAAGTTGCTGCACCAGTGACCTAAAGGTCATTAGAGTACTAGAAACAGCCTCTTCACGGTAATGCTAAGAGAAAGAATGTGTTCAATATACGCCTGCCCTCCCCTTACCCTGCATGCATGTAAGCAACCTACTCCATTCACATCATGATTAAGGAATGATTGAAAAGTCACCATTTAATTGAAGTGGAAGTAATGATGCAGATATACTGGAACTTTGTTCCTAAACTTCATAGTTCATATTTATGACTTGAATTGTTTGACCAATGTTGCAAGGTGTTGTGGATTCGTTGCATCTAATGTATGCTATTTTAACTTTGAGCCTTTCATATTATTATTTTTTTAATTTTTCTGTCTGGCAGTGATTTGTCCATGAATCAGTAAAGACGTCCATCATGTACACGATCTGTGCCTTGCAAATACCATATCAAGAAAGTGCAAGAGAAACTCATATGACATGACATGATATATCCGTGGTAATCTTACACTGTTGCTTAGTGTTTGGGTGAATATTGTTTTCTACTAGACCCTTTCAGGAATTAGCATCCACCACTCCACCTACCCACCCACTTCCTTACACCAGACAAAATTAAATAAAAACAGAAGTGAGGGAAACTATAATAAACCTAAGACTTCATGCTATAAAAGCATATTGTCAGTTTAATTTAAACTCTTTATAGCATGTAAACATAGCAAACGAAATAAAAAAATATATGCTCATGGAGACAAGAAAATCCCAATGGGAATCACTGTAGCTGCTTGTGTGGGCAACTGCAGATCCAACTCACTATCAACGGTTCTCATTCCACTGGGACCCCAGTTAACCACAAAGCCTCAAACACCTACACAGGAACTTTCCATGACACATCCTAAAAAGTGAGTCCTAATTCTTTTGGAAACCATTGCAAATACGGCTTTTCTTATTTCCTAGTTTCAAGCATGATATATTCATATTGATAAGTTCCTAGAAAGTGAATATTCTATTCCTACCACTCTCTTGACTAAGGAAGCTATTTGCTCTTTTACAACGACTTGCTCACCAAATGACATTCACTTACTTTACAATACATAAACCATACCAACTGATAATTTTATCCCAATAAAATCGGGCATACATGAACCAGAAAGAGTCACTGCATGTATCTCTCCATGATCGTTTTAATTCTAGCCAAGAATTATTTGGCACCCACGGGTAACTTACTTTCTGATACACGACAGGCAAAAGTTAGATCACACAATTTAGACATGGACGTTCATTTCACGTCTCCAAGCTTATAAGACACAGTAAAACCTCGCAACCGCATTACGACTAACGAGTAAGTAATCCAGGAATAAGACTTGGAATTATTCTTAGCTACCTTGCCCCTAGAATTAACTAAGAATAATTTAGTGAATAAAACAGAGGACCACAATCAATCCCTCAAAGCACGCAATATCACTGAACCATAGCCTAAACAAAGCCACTTGGGCACCCATACCAAGGAAAACAAGAAATTCTGATACATGTGACGTCATCTTTCCACTTACAATCAAACTCTCTTTTCTCAAAGCAAACCAAAAGGAAAGAAAGAGAACAATAATTTAATCTCATTAACTTTCCATTTGTGAGATCCAAATGCATCTCTGTTCCGTGTTCTATGCTAAAAAGGTCCATATACACCTCTACACCTCTACTCACGTGGTCTCACTATTCCCGAATCCCAACCTTTAATTTTGTCGTCTACGATTTTTCTCATTTCTTCACTTTTACACAGATCAAGGAAAAACGAACATAAATTCACACAGCTATGTGATCCTGATTCCTGATTCCCAATATAATGTTCCGCAAACAAACTAACCTATCTTAAATCGAGTTGTAAACTGAGTCGTATTTGTCATCTAACTGGACAACTCTGTTAATTCACTATACACTAACATAATGAATAAGTCCGATATGTTAAAGTCGTATGAAATTATTCGAATGCAGTAAATCGATAGAATCACGAATTTACCCAAACGTAGCGAGCTGCGCGAGGAAGAAAGGATACTTCCGGAGCGGCACCAACGCGAGCTTATGCAACACGCGATTTCCAACGCCGAGCACCACCGTAGCAGCAGCCGCAACCATAATCTCCGTCGTACGGCCACCTCCATCACTCTGTACACCACTCTCCGCCTCTCTATCGCACGCGCAGCACTTCAACTCCGGTAAAATCCGCCTAATCCTCTCCCTTTCCACCTCCGCCGCAACAATTCGCGCCGGCCGGAGCTCAATTGCAGGAGAGCGGAATTTCCGGTGATTGACGAGTAGAGAGGTGATTGCGCGCCGGGGAATGTGACGGCGAGTCACCGGCGGTGTGGCGGTGGCGCCGAATGCCAGCCGGCGAGTGCAGGCTGACATTTTGGAGGGAGATGATGAGGATTGGTTTGGGAAATGGGTGTGATTTAATGCAGGTGGATTTTGGTGTTTGTTTGTTTGAATTTTTTAAGTGAAAATGGGAATTGTTCTGTAGAGGTTTGTGTGTGGGATATTTATACATGGAGGAGTTGGAGCAGGAATTTTTATATTTATGTGATGTGTGTTCATTGTCAACGTCATTTAAAGTTTCTTCTTATTGTTATTTTAAGAATATATAAATAAATAAACCACTTTTTAACTTTTCCTCGAGTAAAAATGTATGAGCAAGTCTCCTTAAGGCTGTTCAAACATGCCGACCATTCATCCGCACAAACCGTTCGCATTTTACCCGCCGATTAATTTTAAAAAAAAATACGCGGGTTAAATTTTTTATAACCCATCAATTGGTGGGTGGGTGGTGGGTTGTTTGGGTGCAACCCGCAACCCACCCGTCATATTGTTCACATAACAAATATATATATATATATATATATATATATATATATATATATATATATATATATATATATATAAAAGACTGGAAAACAAGTCATTTATTCTGTTTCTGTTCTCAGTTGTTACTAGTGTTCATCAGATGTTTCTGATAATTAAGTGTTAAAATCTTGCTAAATGATTCTGCAAGTATGCAAATTGCCTCCAACATGTAGTGTTTTTTAAAGAAAAGAACCACAGTGTTGTTACTAGAGTTATTTCATAGAAACTATATATGTAAAAAATGAAAATGGTACTTCATTATTTTGCTTGTTTCAAAATGTTTTGTTAATTTGATAGATTATAATATATCTTAGTTGATGTAATAATTCACCCGCCAATCCGCCCGCCAATCCACCCGCCATTGTTATCACCTGAACCGCCGCGACTTGGAAAATTATTCTATCCGCCGCGGGTCGGACAAATAATCACCCGCCATAGGCGGGTTGGTTTGTTTTTTTGTAAATACCCGCCAATACCCGCCCGCGCTCACCCCTAAGTCTCCTGAGAGACGATTTTATGAAAAGATTAAAAGAGACGGACAAACATTACAGTTATATTTAAAAATATTATAGGTTTAACTAAGAATATCGTTGATAAACATCTACATGAAAAATGATATCATATGTTCACTCATGAAACATTACATATATTGTTAAAAACATTATACATATACTTAAGAACATCAATCCGTCTCTTAGGTCTCTCACTAATGCACGTCTCTTCCAAGACTTTGTAAAAATGTATATTTTTCAACATTTTTTAACTATCAATCATGAATAAATAGTTGTCACAAGCTCACAAGAGTGAAGGATCACAACTATACTTTCATATTTTTTGTTTTTCAATGATACGATTGTTACCTTGACGTTTCAAAGTTTCAGAAATATGTTAAATAGATTAATTACAATATATATCAACAACAATAAGAATCAAACTCAAAGTTAAGTGTTGTTGCTTAGAAGAAAATAAGAATTTTAGATTTGAGCGCAATTGCTCCGAAGCAAGTTCATGATGGATGGTCGGGGGAAAGTTTAGCAGTGTGCGCAACGGGTGAAAAATTACACGTGGTGTTGGTACAGTTGGATCATTATATCATGGAAAGAACAGTCCATGACTAACTATATCCGTCTAAAGAATTGAATCTTGATCTTGGATCATTTACGATTAAAAAAATCTGAGAAAAAAAGTTGAAAACTTAGGCCACCAAATCATAATCAAAAGCCTAAAGTATGGAAAAATGAGCTACATTTTGATACTGGGTGCTCGTGCAATGATACGGCCGGACAATAAATGATGATACCTTTGAATTTCTTGTGCATTTTATGGACTATTATAATCATTTCCGTAATCGGAATGATCGTGACAAAACCACCCCACTTATGGCTAAAAGTAGAATATACAGAAAATGGACTATTCTTGCATGTTTGAAAACCAAAAAGAAATTGTCCCGTGATTTTCTTTGAAACTTATGAAGAATTTAGTACTAGCAGAGTATACCCAATTCAAATACCAACTCTTGTGAGTTTTGTGGTTTGGCAAAGCAACAAAAGAGATGACATGTTGTGATTAAAGAAAGTTTTTTTGTAAAGGATACAAATTGACTCTGTAGGAAAGGTCTTGATCGCACTATTAGAAGATGTAATAGATGAAGATGAGATGATCTAAGTTTCGATTGTTTTGGTTTGGATTGGTTTCTTTATAATCTACTCCCTCCATTTCAGAGAAATTGTTACATTTGGCTTTTAGGCCAATCGTTTGAATTGACGATAATTACTCATAAACGATAATAGTAAATAATTTAATAAAATCATATAATAAAAATTTAATTACTAAATTTTCATTGTATAATTTTAATAATTTATTTATTAATATCGTTTAAGAGTAAATTAATGCCAAACGCTATAGCTTAACCGCGTAATAAGAAATGTAACACTTTTTCTGAAATTGAGGTGTATAATCTAAAAAACCCTTGAGATAGAAATCTATATGGAGAGTGGAGACCATACGGATTATTTTAACATTTATAATGGTTGTTAATTGAAGAGATAGAAATCTGTATGGAGAGTGGAGACCACACGGGTTATTTTAACCTTTATAATGGTTGTTAATTGAAGAACATTTCTTATGCCCCATGTATCATGGTTTTGGAGTTGTAAACAAATCTTTTTGATGTATCCAAAAAGAAAAAAAAATACACGCTAGTACCAACTGCGTTCGTGTTTCATGATGTCGAATGAATTAAGTGCAAGTCTAAACCAAATTGGCTACTCTACCATTGCAATTTATAAGCTAGAAAATCTAGCATTCAGCCACCAAATTTGATCATACATCGCCTTTTATAGTATTTTATTTTATTGAATGATTATCAAATTCAAACATGTCCGAGTTTTCAAGCAAACCAAGATGTATGTTACTTGGTCTACCAATCATATGGAGCAGTCATCAATAATTTCCACAGCAGAAGCGACAACACCCAACAAAGTTTTGCTTGTTAAATTGGGTTTTAAGTTTTAAAAAAAATGACTCTTTCAATTCATCGTTTCAATTGATTCTCAAAATCAGTAGTACTAGTAACTTGGATGGCTGATCATTAAGGTTCTTTTCAGGCCTTACTGAATATTAGAAAGTGGTGACATTTTATTGAACAAAAAAAAATAGCAAGGGAGTATATGGAGTAATTAAAAAGCGCTGTAATAATCATAATCATTTGCAAGCATGGTCTTACATTGTTTTCCAAGTTCCACTTGAAAACATTTACTAGCAAATGTCTAAAAACATTTTTATTTTATTGTCACACTTAGTCATATCTTTTAAGAGAGGAATGTAGTCACATACTCATACATACCCAAATACTAAGATTTTAGTACACCTCAAACTATCTGAACCATAACCCGACCCGGTAAACAGAAATCTAACATGTCCCCAACCTAAAACCTGAATGTTACAATGTGGACTAACAAGTATCAACACATAATATCAAATGCTGACCTTAAATAAACAGAAGCAATATAAAATCCATCTCAAACTTCCATTCCTTCCTAAGCATGTGTTCCGCACCCATAATACCTTTACGAGTACGGACAGGTTTCCGGTATGTACCTGACGAGTTTTATGCGGGTGTGGATACTCTTTCTATCCGTGAACTTGAGTTCCCTGTGTGCGAGTGTGTGTGTGTGTGTGTGGAAGGGGGGGGGGGGGGGGGGTTTGGGGATTGGAGCAGGGAGAATGGAGAAGCTAATCAATGAGCAGCTCGTCCTGGCAATGGTAAAGCATAATGAGAGGATATAACAGCAATTAAAACCTAACTCCTTATAATCCACATGAGATAATATAAGCAAATGAACAACTTTATCAAGGTGAGGAATGTAGTCATATCTTTAGGAGAGCCTCTAGCCCGGTGGTTGATCATCACTATCTTGCAACTTTAGCAACTTGACCGCAGAAACGACGATAACGTTCTTGAGCTGCTTGACATACTGTTCATCCAAGCTTTTTCTATGGACGCATACCAATCTCAGCGTTTTGTTGGTCATCTCGTTTCATGCATTGATGCAGCTGTATGTCGCACCTGCACATTCTAATCCTCGTAACTCTCCCTTCTCCATTCCTGATCATCATCTGAAAAGTCTTCTGGCAGATCATATATAATCATACCAGGAAAGAGTTCCAGAAAGTCGTCTTTCACTTTCTCCTTCAAATCAGGGTAAGGAATTAACCCTTTTAACATGACACGGAAACTCAGAGACACTGGAGGATCAGGAGAGCTTCTCATTTCATCATATATGCGCATTGCTTCATCCGGAAAACCAGAATCCAGAAAAGCCCTAACAAGGTCTCCAAAAGTATGTTGGTCGAACAGGACTTGCTCTTTTTTTAAATCGTCCCATACCTTTCTTGCTTCATCCACTTTCTTGTTCCTAGCAAGCATCATGAGCATATCACGGTAGAAAAACATGTCAGGTCGATACCAGATCTCCTTTCTTACCACGTCATATAACTGAAAGTAAAGCGGAAGATTGAATAAAAATTAGTCCAGGTAGTGTTTTCCAGGAAAAGCCAAGTTGCCTATAGATTCCCCAGTTATCCTAGAACACCAATGTTGCCTCTGAAATAGACGATTATCAGTTAGACAGTTAGCTAGTTGAAGTCAGGAGAACAAGATTACAATATTTCTCGAGCAAGTCTCAGGAACAACCGGTTTTTCCTAAACATTTACACTAGTATGAATTTGGGGAGGTAACAAACACGAGCTGTGGGTGGTGTGGTTTGCCCTGATTTTAGAAAAAACATATCATTCCCAGGAATTCCACGTACTATTTATCAGTTTCTTCTTCTTGTGTCTATTCCAGACTGCACAGATTAGTAATTTCAAGTGTTCTTATTTGTGCAACAATTCAATCTCAATAGATGTAGCAAAGGCCTTAGAAAGCTAAAGTATCAGCCGCACTTTCTAACCACATCCATACAGCAGCAATGTGCACTGCATGCCTAACAACTATCCTGGAACAGAAAATAGACATTTCCAGCTAAAGCAAAAACTTGTCGAAGTCCGAACTTACAACGACAACGTCATCTCTCAACTAGCTCAAACCATGCCATTATGATTTACGCCCTCCATAGCTCAACCAAACTAACAAACTCCCAATTTCACTGACTTTCAGCATTCAAACTCATTCAGTACCATTACAGTGGCACTACACTCTCCATACTAATTACGTCGATACTATCACAACGAACCATTGCTATTATCGAACTAATAGCATGTACTTTATTGCACAAATCCACAAGCTGAATTTACATCTATTTATGAGCCTATGATATAACACGCATCATGATCCATCTCTATTTAAACTTGACATCAAATTCAGATAGTAAATAGAATCAAACAATATAACAAATGAAATGCCACTAAAACAATTAAACAGCAGAAATTATACACGAAATCGAACCACCGCAATTATCAAACTAATAGCATGTAGCTAATTCCACAAATCCACAAGCTGAACTTACAACTATTTATGAGTCTGACATGACACACATCATAATCCATCTCTAACAAACTTCACAGCATATTGCCATGTTCAGTTAGTAAATAAAATCAACAATTACAAAAAAAAAAAGAAGCCACTGAAACAATTAAACGGCAGAGGTTAAGCACGAAATCAAACCACGGCGAATATCAAACTAACAGCATGTCAGAAGCTGAACTTACAACTATCTATGAGTGACACTGCGACATATCAAACAATTAAACAGCAGAGGTTAAACACGAAATCGAACCACGGCGAATATCAAACTGATAGCATGTCAGAAGCTGAACTTACAACTATTTATGAGTCTGACATAACACAGATCATAATCCATCTCTATTCAAACTTCACAGCATATTCAGTAAGTAAATAAAATCAACTGAAACATTTACAACAGAGATTAGACACTAAATCGAAACAAATTAACAGCAGAGATTAAACACGAAATCGAAACAAATTAACAGCAAAAATTAAACACGAATTCGAATCAAATCAAATCAGGTAAGCTTCATCATTGTACCTTTATGGAAAGAGGAACTAGGTTTTGGCGCTGGAACTCAGCTAGAACAGCAACGAGATCCGACCTGAGGAGGCGAGAAACCTGCGTCTTCATGAACCGGTCGAGTCGGACCGGGTTGGTTTGCAAGCGCTTGAGCTCCTTGGCCACAATCAGCCCTTCCTT
The DNA here is from genome assembly GCA_026545765.1 of Plantago major. Lineage (NCBI taxonomy): Eukaryota > Viridiplantae > Streptophyta > Magnoliopsida > Lamiales > Plantaginaceae > Plantago > Plantago major. The sequence continues at coordinate 101,114,607 of CM048841.1, read as the reverse complement.
CCCCAGCTCTCTCTTCCGCCGCCATATCGACAGCGCTTTACTCGACGCCGCGCCGGTGACGATGTGTCTGGTGTTGACTGGTTGCGATTGAGGGTGTAGTTGCCGTTGGAGTGCGGCTCTCTGTAGCAGATTCTGGCTTCGTTTCCACATTCAGATTTTGCTAGGTTTTGGTTCTCAAATTCTATCATTTGCCTTCATGGTTTGGCTCGGAACTTGGGGTGAAATGTTTTATGGTTGAATTGCATAGAGCACCCACCCAAGCTCAACTCTTGCAGGTCGGCCCCTAGATTTTAATGAAACAAATTAGGCTCATCTCAAAATTCATTAATTTCAGCTCAGTTCATTTTTGTTCAGTTCTGCTAAATTGTTTTTACACTATATTTCAATTCAATTCTTTTCACTTTTATTTAGACGAAGAGAACAGAGTCTTACTAACTTTTCATTTCATTTTATGTCGTACCGTGACCACATTATAATTTATTAAAAAACCTTCAATTAATTAACAGTTATTTATGTGTATATATATTACTTTGATGCAGGAATAACCTTACCTCATTCTGTTGAATAGTGCATGCCTCTTGCAGATAAGCGTATGGAGCAGTTACTAGATAAATATACCCTTAAACGTCGGAGGAATATCATTGGAGAAGTAGAACCATCACATAGCGATGTACTTAAAGAATCACGAAAGATAGCTATGAAAAATAACCACGACGATAAGGACATAGTTGGGCAGAGAAATAATGGGATATCGGTCGTATGTAATTTTAATTACCTAATAGATTACACATATGAGCCAATATATTACTCCATTATATGAAATGTGGCATGTATATTTTTTATTGTTTAGCTTACCAGGATAACAGGCGCAATTTATTTTTTGAAACATACTTGACGTATTTAATTATATTCCATCTATATTGATCGAACTTGATTGCCGCGTGTATTGAAAGATAATAAGTTGTTTCACTCTTAATTTATAAGTTTATTGTTCCGTACAATCAGTTCATGTTGATGAAGTACTATGCGCACATAAATGTTGAATGGTGCAGTAAGACCAATTCAGTCAAGTATATGTTCAAGTACGTCAGTAAGGGTGTGGATAGGATAGGTGCAAAACTAACTGTGGATAATGAGGTGAAGGATTATGCCGGTATATATCTGCATGTGAGGCAGTATGGCGAATAATGGGATATGATATTCATTATAGAAATCCACCTGTAGAGCGTCTATCATTTCATATGGAAGGTGAACAGTCGGTCACAATCAAAGATGGTGATCTGATTACTAACTTATTGGAGAAGCATACCGTTGCGGAGACAAAGTTCCTTAAATGGATGGAATTCAACAGACATCATCCCGAGGCACGTAAGTATCTATATTATGAGTTCCCTAGATATTACGTATGGTATCCTTCAGGGAAAACGCGAAGATACTGGAGGAATTTAAACAGTAAAGTTTGAAGAATTTACCATGTTCCAATTAAGACCGGACCCCTATATTTCATGTGAATAATGTTGAATCACACAAGGGGTGCCACATGCTATGAGGACTTGCAGACTGTGGATGGTGTTGTTCATCCAACATACCGCGATGCATGCTACGCTTTGGGGTTGATTGATGACGACAAAGAATACATCCATGCCATTAGGGTTCCAAGTTTTTGGGGTTCTGGACAATTCCTTCGACATTTGTTCTCCATTCTACTCCAGTCTGATAGTATGTCCAGGCATGTTCATGTCTGGGAAAATACATGGGAGTATCTATCTGACGACATCCAGTACAATATGCGTGTTGATACGGATATGTGTCCAATCCGTTAAGGGCGCCATAGAGCGTGTCCTAGAGCGCATCAAGGCTGAGATAGCCATTCAAAGCTAGTCCGACCTTCGAGTGGTCCGTCCTAAAGGAAACCATCTCAGGTCAACTAGTACTCACAAGTCAGCACGCCATTTCAGTCCCACCAAGCTAGATGGATGACTTCGAACTCGACAAAAGGTTATCTGGTCCTCCTGGTACCGCAAACCGTCACCCTAAGATGCTAAACGGACGGACGAGAGAATCTCGGACGCCACCAAAGATGAAGACCAAACGTATTTGACAGAACCACTGAGATGCTTCCGTGGAACTCTAAGGTCCGGACACCTTGAGTTACCCCAGGACAGAGTCAACCAATCATGCGGATCTGTCCGAGGGACTTACACGGACCCGACATGCATAACAGTACTCTCAGAGGAAAAGGTCCAAACTACCCTCCCAGGCCCATTAACTAATATTGGATTACTGTTCACTAAGGGGCCATGGGCCAAAGGTAGCATTGGTGTCCAAATCTGAGGCATACACTTGGCATCATCTTATGGGCCACTCCATAAGCATGATATAACTATAAATATAACACAAGGTTCAAGACCTTAAGGTAAGTGAAATTCCCTAGGAAATTGTGCTGTCCCCTAAGTCATAAGCACCCTTGATTTCATAACCTTTCCCACTACTATTGCATTGAGAGCTTTCAACTCTCCTTTGAGTATAGCCTCCTTCCGGATTGACTTAGGCAATCCGGGTAACCCATTCTAACCCCCCCCCCCCCCCACTTAGTCCTTTCAGGTACTCTTGCTCGGACAAGCCTTTGCTCGGACTTCAAGTTGGAGGCGGATCCTATATTAGGTTATTGGTAGTAGTAGTGTTGGTGTTTGAGGTTTTATCCATCAACAATGCGAATGAAGTTGAATAGTCTTGGTATAAATTTCAATATTGTATTAAAATTAATTTTTTTATGATAAAGTTTATGTAATATTCTCACTTTGTTTCTCAAAATTTCAATATAGGGCTCGAGCTAAATGAAGAACAATTGAAGAATTTTTCTCTTGCTGAGATTGAAGATTTCCTTTATAGGAATGAGTTCAGCTTGAGTCGGATTGAAGGTATGCCCACTCCCGACGGTGTCGTCATAGATAGCGGTATGAATAATTTGATACTTGAAGAAATTCCTACGATGCTGATTATATGATTGAGCAGCATAGACGTTTGTATCCGTCTCTCACCGATGAGCAACGGAATGTGTACCACACTATTATGGATGCAGTCGATTATGGTAGTGGTGGAGTTTTCTTTCTCTATGGTTACGGTGGCACTGGAAAGACATTTTTGTGGAATACATTGTGTTATGCATTACGTGGTATACGTGATATTTTTCTCCCAGTTGCATCGAGTGGTATAGCTTCTCTACTTTTTCCTGGTGGTCGTACTGCACACTCAAGGTTTAGTATTCCTTTGCATGTCGATGAAACTATTACATGCAATTGGATAACCCCCGGCAGCGATCTTACGAGACTCTTCAAGAATACAAAGTTAATGATCTGGGATGAGGTGCAAATGACTAATAAGTTTTGTTTTTAGGCTCTTGATCGTAGTCTAAGGAACATAAGGAGAGGTTCATGGTATAGAATGAACAAGCCATTTGGTGGATTGGTTGTCGTTTTTTTGGGTGATTTCAGACGGATACTGTCAGTCATACCCAAGGGTAGCAGGCACGACATAATCCGTGTTGAAGCTCACTAAGAACATGCGCCTGCAAGTATTTTAATAACATTTTGTACTGACTCAAAAAAATCATATACAATTCATATATTTGAAATGCATTTAAATGATTTGTTATATTAATTATGTTTATTGTATTTTATTTAATTACAGTTTGGCCGCTCACGTGATGAGATTGAGTGTATTATGGAGTTTGCTCGTTGGTTGTTGAAGGTTGGAGATGGTGAAGTTGGTGTTGATAATGATGGTGAGGTATAATTTAAATTGCCCGATGATATGTTTATTCGTTCTACTAGTGTACCAATTGCTGCAATAGTTGAGAGCAGATATCCTAGCACATTGGACCATGTTGGCAATGGTCGTTACTTCCAGGATAGAGCTATTTTTGCTCTGACCAATGAGATAGTCTAGGAAGTCAATGAATATATAATGTCTCTTTTACCTGGTGATGCCATCGAGTTAATGAGTTCCGACAGCATATGCCCTGATGAAGATGATATCGTCAATAGCTACGTTTTGAAACTCGGACCCGGATGTTGACCCGGCCTACTTACTGTAGGAGGTTCAACCGGGTCAACTCGGGTCAACCTACAAAAAATATTTTTAAAAATAAAACATAATGTATGCCTTAAAAATTCAACATATACATTTTTTACCTAAAAAAAAAGATAGAAAACATTGCATAAACGACATATGCCTCAATTCCAAACACAAAGTCACCATAACTCCATAACATTGAGTTCAAAATAACAAATAACATTAAAGCACGGGAGAAGAATGAGCCGCAAAAAAGGAAAAGGAAGAAGACTGAAAAGGAAAATGAACTGAGCGATCAGGGCTTTTGTTGTGATTGGTGTTTTTTGATTTTTTTTTTTTAAGAAACCCGGGTGGAACCGGTTTTTAACCGGGTTTTTACCGGTTCCACCGAGTTTTTACCGAAACCCGATTTTTTCCGGTTTGGGGGGTTTTCCGCCCGGACCCCCTATGAGTCGCGGTTGAACCGGGGCGACCCGTCGGGCTTCATAACATAGGTCAATAGAGAAGGTATTCTGTTGAGTTCCTAAACACTACTAGGACTTCTGGTATGCCAAATCATATAATCCGACTTAAGGTGGGTTGTCATATAATGCTTCTTAAGAACATCGATCAGTAATCGGAGCTTTGTAATGGAACTCGGTTGATTGTTACTGTAGTTGGCAATTACGTTATTGAGGCGAAGACCATACATGGGAAGAATGATGGAGTTAAGGCTTTTATACATAGGATGGTAGTCACAACCTTCTTACCTTACGGAATTTCCTATTAGACTCCAGCGAAGGCAATTTCCCATATCAGTTTGTTCTACGATGAATATCAACAGGAGTCAGGGACAATCGTTATCTAACGTTGGACTATATCTCCCAAAACCTGTTTGATCATGGTGCATTCTATGGCTTTTTCTAGAGTCCTGGCGGAGAGGTCTCAAGTTCTAACCTTTGGATGATTAAGGCAATCTAACATATACGACGACAGCTAATATCGTGTACAAAGAGGTGTTTAGAAAGCTTTGAGGTATGTTTTGTTATATTGAATAAATTTAACTTTAAATTATCCAAATCTATTATTTTAATTTCAATACTAACCACTTTTTTATATATATTTTTGCAGATGGTGGTTATTGATGTATCTCCCGCGATTGTTATACATTGACTATGCATTTCCTTTTAAATAATTCAACGTAGTTCAATCTTTAAATATTGTTATATGACTTTTCGATCACCTGGTATGTTTTTTTCTAAACTTAATTCTAATTAAAAGTTAAATATGCCGTGGTAATGCCACGGGTCAGTACTAGTGTCTTGTAAAAGAAACAAATATAATTTGACCACACATTTGTGAAGAAAAAAAAGGGTAATCTGAATACCGAGCTGGACCATTGTCCACTTGGAGTGACTTGGACCATTCATCACATGATCACTGCACAACTTAACACAATAACACACCTACTGATTGCACTGTTAAGAGTAGATTAATAAGATATTATCAAGGTACAAACCCACAATGCACTTTACACGCTGGGCACAGTCTTAATTAGGTATGGAGACCCGCTTAAACCGCTTGTACATTCTCTTGTCCCTTAATATTTGGCTTTACTCTACTAATAATGCCTCAAAACTAACGCCATTATGTTTCTCAACTTGGCTTACCATACAATCCATCTCATTTTTTAATTTTTTTTGTTTGTTTTAGTATTATCATTCTTTAAGAGAGACACTTGATCTAATTCGATTTTGTGGGAATGTGACACAAAGAAAAGACCGAGGAAAGGAAATACTATACGAGATCAATAGTTCCACATTATTGAACATTTTAATATATACACTATCCCACAAGTTCAACACTGACATGATGAGACTAATATCACTTACGATTACATCTACATATTCACATACTATGTGTTACTATATCAAATATTTGAAGCGCTATTTTATAGAGTTTATTTAATGGTTGGTTTTAGTTTGTTATTTAATGTAGTTTGTTGGATGATCTCTAAAAGAATTTATTTTAGAGAATGTTTTTTTCATTGTTTAGTGACAAATTCCACATGTTGGTAACTTTGTATGTGTACTTGTGAACCTGAAAGATCTAGTAACAACAAAACGCCAATTTTTTGTTTTTTTAATAACGCCACGTATTATATTTTGAAAAATGTACTCAAATAGTACCGTACGGATTGTTCCCAGTGTCAACCCACTCTATGTTAACCTCTCTTAAATGTTTTTGTAAAAAGAATTCAAAATCATCGAAATATTATTTACCAAATTGCATTAAATATTGCTCGACTCCTGCTTTCATCCGAATCTCATGCCTTTTAATCTCTGATGTACAGACGTTGAACATTTGGGATTTGAATGAAAGTAATGGTCAGCATACACTTAATGTTATTTTGCTAATAATGTTCTCAAGATTTCAAATTTATTTGACCGGAAAAAAGACGAGTAATAAACATTAAAATATATTAACCTTGCGCCTATTGCGGTGATATTAATTTATTATTCTTAGGGGTTGTTTGGTGTAAAACTACAAAGACTTAACGGGCTGTTTGGCAAGCGGTTAAAATTATATTAACCAGGTTAAAATAGATGTTTTAAGGTGTTTTTATCCAGGTTTTGGTGATTTTGATCGCTTGACAAACAAGCACTTAACCAATAGTAAAATTTCCAGAGGGGATATACAAGACTTTCAAATCAAAATTTGAACGTGCCTATACTTCGAACAACAATATACATCAACACCTGTTAGTGGTGCATAGGAGCACTAAAAGGCCAACACTTGGTTAATTTACCCGAGCATAAGGTTAAAGAAGTATGTTTTTACGACACCAGACTTTACATTCATGAATTCATCAATTCCCATACGTGTGACTTTACACATTTTTTAAATCTCTCAAGTGCCCAACTGAAGTTCAATTGAAGATGATGTATGATACGATAGCCCAATGTCAACTACAAACAATCGGTCTGTAACTATTTTATCTTTAATGCAAGTTTATTTAAGCCTTAAAAGTTTCTTAAGACCACAGTAACGATTGAAATCCAAATAGTTGACTCCTCCAAGTCACGAATCACTTTTCGAAAACATCCAACTTACTTCAACTCTTCTTTCTTGTTGTGATTGTTATTAGTTAAACAAGTAAAATTTTCCACATTATTGACTCTCTACTCACTATTTACATTGAAAATTTTCAAAAGTTAGAAAACTGATCTCGTGAGTGAATCACGGCCAAAAAGTAGGTAAAAAGCCACTAGTGACCCAGTGCAAAATTGCTAATACAACCAAAAATAGACAAATTTTTTTGAGTTTGTCACTCTTCCAAACAGTCCCTAGCAGAGCAGTAACATTATTTACCTACTAATCAAATCCACTGAGAGAAATAAAAGCTTGCAGCAGAAAACTAGAAAGAGAAAGAAAAAGAAAAAGAAAAAGAAAAGACCTTTGAAGAAGAACCAAACCAAAACCAACCCATCCCATCATAGCTTAGCTCCTGGTTGGTTGCTTCTGTAGCTTCTTCTTCTTCTCCCTATCCATTTTTACTTTCTCCCAAAGCCAAAAATAAACAACCAGCAAAAAATTAAAGTTTAAAAAAAAACTATTTAGTCTCTGTTGCTTATTTTACCAGTCTCCATTTTGCAGATCTTCATCTCATTGTTTCGATCCACTTGAAATGCTCAGTTAGGTGAAGAATGTCGGCTCCTGTTGCCGCATTTGAGCGCCCTCGTATTGGCAATTCTAATACGGTAATGCTGCTGATTTTGCTGATTTTGAGTCTGTTCAGTGGAAATGGAATTGATGGATGTGAATGTTGGATGATTTTTTTTACTTTGTGTGTGTGTCAAATTTAGTCAAATTCTGTTAGGATGAGTTTGTGTTTGGTGTACATTTCGGGTTTTTGAGAATTTAGGTTTGAGATGAGTGTAATTGGTTGGAAATTGGAATCCGTGGGTGTTTTTGTGTTGTATGATTTGTTTTTATTTTTTGAATTTTCTGTTTCTGGTGATTTGCAGATTTTCAAGAGTGGGCATCTGCTTATATCATCCAAAGGTTAGTGATTCTGGCTAAATGGGAGTGTCTTATTGTTTTAAAATGTTCGATTACCTTCGATTGTGCTCGAGAAGAACGATTTGGTCTGTTAATTAATGTTGCGTTGCCAGCGTTGGCATTTGATGACTGATTGTTGACTGATGTGAGTGCTGAAATGTTGTACGTGATTAGGGCTCGATGTGATTGTTGTACGTGTGTGGCTAACTGTAAATGCTGGGTGCAATGTGGGTTTTTCTTAAAAAGGGGTGGGGTGTTTTACTAGTTTACTCACTATTTGTGATGTAGGGAGTTGTGTTTTATTGAAGAGGGCCAGAAATTTTTGATTGGATTTTCTTTGAATGAATGGTGGCTTTATGCTGTAGTTAATTTATGAAATGTGAAGTTTGATGGATATGGTATCTGGAAACTGGAAACGAGAAAGGAAATTTAATTAATAAGGCGGAAAGATTTGTAATTGGAGTTTTGGAATGTTTTAACCTTTATGCACATTGTTACATAAAAGAAGGATAGTGCAGAATGATTTTATACCCTCTCCATTCCGATGAAATTTATCTCTTGCTAGAAGAACAACGAGGTTATTGACGGGTCTGTCATTGAGTCAAATTTATCTGAACTTCGGGCTGTGGTTAGTTTATGAGAGGTGAAAGCATGATGCCAGCGAGGGGCCTGGTAAGCATGGCTATATATTCTGGAAACTAGGAATGAGAAAGGAAATGAATTAATGAGGTGGAAAAGATTTTTTATTAGAGTCATGGAATGTTCTTAGAAGTACTGGTGACTGTCCCTTTAGGTGCACATTTGGTACATAAAAGGAGGATGGCGTAGAATGGTTTTATATCCCTTCACTCCTATGAAATTCATCTTTAACTGATGAAGTTCTTTCCGCTGCAATTCGTGAGCTCCAGGCCGTGGTTAATTTACAAAAATGAAGAAGCATGATGGTAGTGGGTAAGTGCTTGGGGCCCGGGGGTCATGTCTATTTTATTTGGATATATGAAAGGAGGAAGGAAAATGAATGAGCTGGAAACGACTTGTAATTAGATTCACGAAACGCTTTTAGACATACTGTTTACAGTCCCTTAGATGTTTATTTGGGACAAAAAAGGTCAGTGTAGAGTGATTTTATATCCTTCTACTCCAACGGGTTCATACTTTACTGCAGCTGTTTTATGGCACCCATTGGTTGGAAACTGAGCTAATAAAAAAGAACAATTGACAGTACTCAGAGTGATGGCTGAGATGGAGAAAGTGAAGTGATTTACCCGTGCACATACTGTATATGTTTTTTTTTTTAAAAATATTTTGGAAATGGATCATTTTCATGCTTCAATTTTAACGATTAGAATGTTAAATTGCATGCTGATGCATAACTTATCGTTTCATCTGATGACCACTATACTCTTTTGCAGGGTTAGGGTGGAAATCTTGGAAAAAACGATGGTTTATCCTCACAAGAACTTCTCTGGTCTTCTTCAAGAATGATCCTGTTAGTACTTGCTCATATACGTACACATTTACCTCTTCTTTTCCCTGACGGACGTGTTTCATAGTAGAATTTACTGAGCAATATCCTTGTTTTCATATCATAGTAGAATTTACTGAGCAGTTAGCAGTTTCCTAATGATTCATGTGATAGTAGAATTTACTGAACAATCTCCTTTTTTCTCACATTAGGACCAGTACGTTTCATTTCACATGAACTTGCTGTATTTTGATTTTGTCATGTTATTTATCTTTTTAATCTATTAGCTTCAAGTAAGTGACAAGGACTTCATTTTCCTGCAGAGTGCACTTCCACAGCGTGGTGGTGAAGTTAATCTGACTTTGGGCGGTATTGATTTAAATAATTCAGGAAGGTAAAGTTAAACGGACTTGCTCTATAGTCTGCTGTTTTAGTTTCTGTCTGCAGTCTTTTAAAGTGTTTCTATTTGTAGTGTTGTTGTCCGAGAAGACAAGAAGCTGCTTACTGTTTTGTTCCCTGATGGACGTGATGGGCGGGCGTTTACTCTTAAGGTTCACAAAAGATTATTTTTGCCGCCACTCCTTTTACTTTTTGCCCCCTCCCCATGCTGGCCCTTCTAAGTTCTTATTATCTGTATGCTTTGTACTGTTGACGTATATTTAACATGCCTATTATAACTTGCTGTCCACCATTTTTGTTCATTAACTTCAGGCTGAGACATCAGAGGACTTGTTCGAGTGGAAGACAGCCCTTGAAAATGCCCTTGCGCAAGCGCCTAGTGCTGCTCTTGTGATGGGTCACAATGGGATATTTAGAAATGATAACAGTGATGGTATTGAAGGGTCTTTCCATCAATGTATGTACCACATTTGTCTCTCTTGTCCCTGATTAAAGGCTGCTTTTGCATTGTCCTTCTCCCACAGAGATCCTTAACAATGCATCTCTCTAATCTAGGTGAAATTGATTCTTTATATACACCTATTCTGATGGAATTGACTTTTGCTTCAGGGAGAGACAGGCGCCCGATTAAGTCTTTAGTTGTTGGACGACCAATTTTGCTTGCTCTGGAAGATATAGACGGAGGCCCATCCTTCCTAGAAAAAGCACTTCGGTTTCTCGAGAAGCATGGTATGTTTCCATTTTATGATTCCCGAGCGTTTGGACTTTGAAGTATCACCCATTTCAAACAGTTTGGTCTAAGAAGATATCAAACCTATTTCAATTTTAATCGCTGCTGTTCATCTAGCTACAGTTTCAGTATAATCGTATCCCGACCCTTCATTTTTGACATATCTTCTATCATTTTGTTTTGGGATTATATTTATTTTGCAACGTAATTTAGCCTAATATCATTATACTTAACTTGCTTATTTTCAACAAAGAGGAACTTGGTATAGTTAATTTTCTGAATGCAGTCTTGTTTTTGTTTCGTCATCTTCATTTCCATGTGTTACCCTATTGCTAAACTGTAACGGTTTTCAAAGTCAATTTACTTCATCTATAAAGTTGTGCATATTTGTACTTTAGAGTTGAGTAATGGATGTTGCTTTTGTGTTATGATTTTGTGGGGTAATAATGCTACAATAAGTGATGTCTTTGCTGTCGCGAGCTTCTTTGCATTAATAGGAATCTCCTCCTATGCTCATTGGAGAAAAGTTATGAAATTTAGTGATGGTAGTCAGAGAAGTGCTTAGTTGAATACATGTTATCTTGTTTCTTCAAGTACTTGTGATAAAAACGATTGTGTACACCTTATGTTTGCTTTCTACCCTTTATAGTCTGATGCTATGTGTTGCATTCAACAGGAACTAAAATAGAAGGAATCCTGCGGCAGGCTGCAGATGTTGAGGAAGTAGAACGGAGAGTTCAGGAGTATGAACAAGGTTTTGTGCTGCCTCTTTAATGTTTGATTAAATGTCAGGACATTATTTTTCTCCATTGCTACTATGACACCGTTTGGTTCTATTGATTCAGATTAAGGAGTAAATAAAGTAGTTTGGATCTAGTCACATGCAAGTTTGTGCGTAACCAAGTCACACCTTATATTTTACTCTGGTTTTGATATTTGTTCACACACTGACCCTGCACAATACAGCTCTGATGATAAAAGAAATACAACTTTTTTTTTACTTGCAGTACCATATCTGATGTTTTAAAGTTTGTGCTAAATTAGGTTACGGAAAGTGTTATGCGTAACCAAGTATCTTTGCCCAGCTTCTTCATTATTTTACTCGAGTAAAGCTCTTTGTATTGGCTTTAGCAATAAGTTCAATGCAACCTTAACCTATATAGCCCTTTTTTTGTGGGGGGGGGGGGGGGGGGGGGGGAAAAAAAACATTATATTTTGACAGGGTTTTGATATTTGTCCTCACACTCACCCTGCATAATACAACTCCGATGGTAAAAAAGGCAAATTCTTTCACTATCATATCTCGTATTTTAATGTGGGTCTTTCAAAATTTGTCTGAAACTCAGGACTGCTAAATTGTAGATGGACAGTGTGATCCTGCAGCATGGCACTACTTGCATGTGACCTATTGATTGTGTTGAAATTTCTCTTTATTTTGGAGAAATATATTGTGTACAAAATTATAGCTTTTTTGTTTTCAAGTGGTATACACATGCAAAAGAACTAGTCAGCTGGTTTTTACTATGCCACTGCACTCCTTTAGCTTGCTTGCATGATCGGGCATAGTAATTTTATTTCAAAGCTACTTGTTGTAGGCAAGGCTGAATTTGGCCCTGAAGAGGATGCTCATGTCATTGGTGACTGTGTGAAGGTTTGCGTGCTACCTAAATGCTTAGTTCCTGTGTTCTGGTTATTTTTACTAATATGTAACAGAGTCATCCTGTCTTCAGCATGTTCTCCGAGAACTACCTTCATCTCCTGTTCCTGCATCCTGCTGCACTGCACTGTTGGAAGCCTACAGTGAGTACCTTTAACATCTTTTGATACTAAACATTCTATGCGCTCTCCTTGATTGCCTCAGAACTGGTCTGGATTTGTTGTTTATATAACTTTGTCCTTTTTGCGATCCATCTTGAGAAGAAATTGACAGGAAGGAGGCGCGGGTTAATGCAATGCGCTCTGCAGTGCAGGAGACGTTTCCTGAACCCAATAGGCGTCTCTTACAGAGGTAACATGATCCAGCCCTTGTTTTATTTAATGCATCCATACATAGCCTGATTCTCCTGTGCTGAGCTAAAAATCTCATGCGATGCGTATGGCTTCACTTTATCATTTGCTGAGATTACTGCTTGCAAACTTTCTTTTAGATTTTATTAATAAATCAACAATAAGTGTTAGCTATTCCCACTGACTAATGCATGGCCATCTGGTAACAGACAGATCCTGTTCATTCAACACTACAGTCCTGATAGTGACAAACAACCCTTTCATAGAAAAATAGTTAGCGATGAGTGTCAGATTTTTTTTGTACTTCATATGAATAATACTTATGCAGCGAACTATAAAACAATTGTTTTGCATTTACATGTGGTTGTAATCTCTATTTTATATCAAACTGCATTTAAAGCCTTGCAATCTCACTGTGCCTAATCACTATGGACAGAGTTCTTAAGATGATGCATACAATTTCCTCACATGCTTCCGAGAATCGGATGACTCCATCTGCGGTTGCTGCTTGTATGGCCCCATTGCTCTTGCGGCCCCTTTTAGCTGGCGAATGCGAGTTAGAGGATGATTTTGATATCAACGGAGACAATTCAGCTCAGCTTCTCGCTGCTGCCACTGCAGCTAACAATGCCCAAGCAATCATTACAACGCTCTTGGAGGAGTACGAGAATGTCTTCGATGTATGTTGTTTTACTTCTTTAGTTGCTAAATTGGCATGCTTATTAAGAGCACTCACAGAAGAAATCCATTCAACTTGCTTCCAAAGTCATCCCTAAGTGGAGTCCTTATGGCCCATATCACTAAATTAATTCACCTATATTATCCTCAATTCTAGAATTAGGTATGCCTACTCTTAAGGATCATTGGAGAAATCTCTATAACATGTTAAGAATATCGGAACTGATTTAATGGGTTCTCATCTCAAATTTTACATTATTTAGTCTCAATTTAAAGATAAATTATATGGAATCAGCTGTGTATGCTCTGAGTTCATTATCTTCCAACTATTCTCTAAGTTTTCAGTGCCATTAAAATGATATGAATCTTCAATGTTGACAAGCTTCGCAGCATTCCTTCAGGCCTTCTTATAACCTGTTACTGAAGTGAAATATGTATATGGTGGAGATTTATATTCGACAGCTTCCTTAGCATATAGTTTCTAAGCTTACTAAGAGGCTGTTGTCTTTATCAATCCTCGAGTATATTTATTTATATACTGTCTAATTTTTGTCAGATATTTACTTAAATGCATGCTTTGCTGTCTTTAGTTGTGGGTTTTCTAGACGCACTTTGTTAGTAACCATATTTTGTTTTTCAGGATGACAGTCTTCACAGATGTTCTATGTCTGCGGATTCTCAAACAGACAATAGTGAAAGTGATGATACAAGTGATGATGAAAATCCTGACGTAAAAGTCAATGGTTACCATGATGCTGAAAACGAAGTAGACCCTGAAACTGATTATGATCGTGATCGAAGACTCAGTGGGAAGCTAAGTGAAAGCAGCGGGTCTGCTGCTAGTGATCTTTATGATTATAAGGTAGTGTCTTATATTGTAGTGTCTTCATAACCATTTTCTGTTTACTTTCGAATAAGAGAAGATAGAGAAACATAATAATTACAGTTGTTAACCTTTCAGTTTACACTTTGCTGGCACAGCCACTTGCAAATTCTTAAGATATTTTGACTTTTAACTGTCTGAATTTTTATTCTATTCCTTTCTGAAGTGTAACTTATAGGATGAGTGACAAATAAACTTCAGTTGTTTTGATTGAATTGAAAATTCCAGTGATGTATGTATATGGAGTAACTATCTTATTTGTTCGATATTGAATTGGTATTATAATGCCCATTACAAAATGTGTAATAGTAGCATTTACATTTTCCGGAAAGTATGCAAGGTTCAAATTCTGAATTCAAAGCTTGCCAGCTCTGAAATCCACTTCCCTTTTTTTTTTCCTTTTCTTTTTTTCTTCCCACTTATGTTGGTCTATCATCTGACGTCTCTTTTGGTGTTTTGTTTTTTCCTGCACCAGGCCATTGAGAACAATGAGTCAGACCATGGATCATCCACGCAGAATCGTACTTCAGCAAAAAGAGCAAATTCAATTCTGGATGCTAAACTTGCTAAGGATTCTAAATTTTCAATTAATGAGCATGTAGACCAACAGAAGACTCGTGAAAACATGGTTGATGCATCTCCGGAAATACTTGGCAATGATTCTCAGCAATCAATGGGAGAAATTCTGTCATCTGTTGATCAGGAGCTACATCAATCTATTCCTGGACCTGAATTATTGGCTGAAAAACCAATGCCTAAAATTACGACTCCCAATACTAGTAGTGCCAAGAAATCAACTTTCTGGGGAAGAAAAAATGTGAGTTCTTCTCTTTATAGCTTCAAAACACTTGGTCAATGAGGATTGTTATGTTCATTGAATAATCGTGACTAAACGAGATGCTCAGGAGTGAGGGGAGTGGTTGGTAGAGAGAGAGACTATTAAGGTTTTTGAACTAGATGAAGAAATTAAAAATTGGATTGAACCAAACAGGCCAATCTAAGAAGACCGCCATCTTAATTTGTCACTATTATCATATAGTATCATTTCTAAGAATCAAGCAGTACATTATTATTAGAGATCATAGAAATTTAAATTTATCATGAGTCGAGATACTGTTGCAGAGATAGTAACCTCTATACAAAACACTGTTATGGATAGAAAAACAGTTGCTCACATAACTGATAATATTGAGATTATTGTTTAAACACTTTTCGAAGAGCCTTTCACAACTACATAATTGCTGTGTCTCCCCTGATTATTGAAACTACACTTTTCTGGTGTTGCAGTCGAGGAAAACCCCGTCAACAGAGTCAATAGATTCTTCTGGAGAGGAAGAGTAAGATATCCTCTATTGCATTTCATTACATTCTCTGTCTGTTTAACATTCAAGCGACTTCTGAACAATTAAGATCTTGTACTTAATAGTATCTTGTTTGACCTGGAGCATGTTATTAATCTAGTGTAAATGCCAACAATGCATTGTATTTGATGTTATGTGAAATCCAAGTCTCTTATGTAATATGCATTAGATGAAGTTTGTTCCTGCTAAAAGAGAAACATAATCTAATTTCAAAGTTTAACTGGTATTTCTTAAGTGGAAATATTTTATTTGTTTTAATTGAAAATTTACCTTCAATTTTTTGAAATATTTATTATGCTCAGTTTACTGCATACCATGTTGAATGCATAATACTCGAAACATTTGTGCAATATCCTGTTATTCCCTATTCGCCTTCTTATCAGCAATACAATTTTGATGCATGCTCAGTTTATATACTACTATTTCTTGTCTCCTGTACTTTCTCTTTTTCCCGTTTTGGGGTCATATTGAAGTGTAATTGCTTCATCACAGGCTTGCCATCCAGAGATTGGAAATTGCGAAGAATGATTTGCGTCAAAGGATTGCAAAAGAGGTACATATATACTTTAGGAGTGCTCTTGCAATTAAAGTTATGTGGTTTTAGTATAAGAAATAGATATATTTTATTGCTAAGATTTGTATCTTGTTCATGCTAGGCAAGAGGCAATGCAATTCTGCAAGCAAGCTTGGAGAGAAGGAAGCAAGCCTTGCATGAGCGTCGCTTGGCTCTCGAACAAGATGTAAGTGACCAGGTTATGCACAAGTTATAAATAATTCTTCTGGCCTTGCTATTTAGTAACAAAAAGGAAAATTTTATTTTATAAAATTGGACTGGCTGTTGAAACAAAAATGTTCCAGTGGGAGATGCAACATAAGCTTCTCTTTTCTCCGTAATCTTTGTTCTTTTAGTAAATGAACGGGGCAATTAATAACCCCCCCAAAACCCCCCAATCAATTTCGAAAACTTTAGCATAAGGTTCAGGTCATTGAAGGAGATGTATATCTTTGTGGCTCAATGTGTACAGATTTTCATATTGCTCAAGTGCTCAACCACTTCCCTAAATACACAAATCTGGTACAATCTGATTGACTTTGCATTGCTTCTGAAACAGGTGGCAAGACTGCAAGAACAGTTGCAGGCTGAAAGAGATTTACGGGCCGCTCTTGAAGTAGGCTTGAGCATGTCTTCTGGTCAGTTTTCGGGATCTCGGAGCATGGATTCAAAGGTCTGTCTGTTTTCTACTTTATATCGATAAGTAATCATATTAGAATAAAGATGCTGATGCTGACTTTCTTTATTTACATGAAGACGAGGGCTGAGCTTGAGGAGATAGCTCTTGCAGAAGCAGATGTGGCCAGATTGAAGCAGAAAGTTGCGGAACTTCACCATCAGTTAAATCAACAAAGACAGCATCACTATGGCTCTCTTTCGGATACATGTGATCGTTATCCACATGCTGCAAATCCAAGTTCACAGCAGTGAGTAAATTGCACCGTATCATCGTATATGCTATATATTTCTTCTTTCTAGTTCAGAATTTTAATTTTTGACATTTGCTTGTGTCCTTATTGTGTTAATGCTTATAGCACAAAGCAAAAAGATTCTGGATTTATGCCTGGTACCGGTAAAACATATTCAAGCTAGTTTGCTTTTATCAAGTAATATCATCTAGTAATCATCTATTTAAGAGGATGCATTTGAATGAGCACACTGGATTACATACATGTGCATGAAAAGGGGGAAAAAAAAACTATAAGAGACCAAACAGAAAAGGTTAATGTCTTTGGAAACAGGCTGGGGAGAATGAAGATCACAAAATAATTCATGAAGTGGATTTATTTATTGCCCTTGTAATCGTGTTGGAAAAGCATGATAGTTATAGGGTTGGAGATGCATGGTAGTTATCGTGCTTCCAGAAATTTGCTCAGTTCCTTGTGTTGCTATATACAAGTACAACCATCTCATGACATCTTTCACTGCTGGAAGAACTATATATGAATTTAAAGTAGTAACTTGCCCCATTTGAACGATCATCTAAGATGGTACATTAAGGCATCTATGAAATAACTAACAGGAGGAAGTGGGGTAACCAAAAGCATATATATTAATCTATCTAAATTGGCAAATATGGTTTCCAAAGGCATTCAACTGTTACTCAATAGATATTTGAAGTGAAAACACAGTCAACTTGAAGTCTTATAATACTTGCACTATAAATTTGGAGAGTCAGAAGCTACAACTTGCAAGATTAACACAACGGATTTGTGTATTCTCAAGCGTGGCAATTTGTTAAAAAATACGTAGTTCTAGAAGCAGACCAAATGATGGTATTATTTTTTACTCGGTCCAAAATGCATTATCATTTACAAGTTAGTTACTCTCAAATATGCTGAGAAGAGTCTAAGTTGAAAAGGCACGTGAAGCTATTCCTAGTTTCCTATGGGCCTGGGCTGGTTTGCTTCAAGGAAATGGGAGGGACCAGGTTGCTGTTTATTTAATGCTTAATATGAAATCTTAACCTTTGAAGCAGAAATTCAATATTTTCATGATCCTATACAATTGATACTGATGGAGCTTTGATGATGCGTGCATGCAGGAAATATTTTCAGCAAGATTTTGATTCCACACTTGCTGTCTGTAACGAAAGAAAACAAAGAACTGAGGTGATTGCTCTATTTTTCCAGTTTGTGATTTCATAAAGATGTTTCATATTTGCATGTTTATTTGTCCCCCATCTAGTTTTTTTGTTTTTGTTTTGTTAAATCTCTATTTCCACCATTCCTGGTTTAACTTTATCCTTGTTGCGAAAACATTTCCTGCACTTTCTAGTTGCATAGCTTGTCCTCCTTTTCTCTTTTTTCTGTTTTGTTTTTTCTTTTTCCTCTCTTATACAGTATTTAATTTGCTGTCTATTCGCCTCAAGGGTTAATGCCTGTAAATTGTAATCATAATCGCCAATCCAGCGTAGCAGTAAATACTGTTTGAATTTGTCGTAAATATATAATACTCCTAGCAGGGTCTTATTGGTGGACACAAGTTTCGAATTTATACATGTTCTCCAATGAACGTTGCATATGAGATGCCTGGGATGTGTTTAATGAAATAATTTGTATGGTAGGAGTATCATGACATATAGTTTGCCAGCTCAGGCCAGTTCATATCTTTCTCCATATTATTTTTCACTGACAAAGCCAATTAGAATTTTGAATATTTATGCCATTGTTTTCATTGCGTTTGGCTCTTGTTAATCTGGAACACCACATTATTGTCACAGGATTTGTTTGGGACAGACATGAGAAATATCAAAGGGCAGCTATTTGCCTCTGGTAACAGCAGTAGGCAGCCTTCACGAAAGCAGTTCATGGAATCCGCAAGCCTGAGTGAATCTAAAAGTACAGAGGCTTCTACAAGTTTATCTGTGGACGATCTATGTGGTGTGGATTCCGCCACGTCTATACCTTCTACTTCAAAAGCAGCCGAGGTAAAACTGGAACCTCTTTTGAACTTAATTTCGCTTTGCCAGCAGACGAGCACAGTTTTGAAACTTGGGTGACTAAACTGCTATTACAACATCCTGATCATCAGTTTCTAGCGTTTCCTCCAAATCTAATAAAATTGAAAAAGCAGAAGCTGGTCTGAACCAGCTCTGGCATCTCTTTTCGAAACTCCAAACATGCACAATAAATATTCTTGCAGCTTTCTCTATTTTTCAGCACTCCGTGCAAACACTCCAAATTACCGAACAATTCACCTCACCATGATGACTGCCTATATTTCAGTAAACCAGTTTCTAATCCAAAGTTGCTCCGGTTGACTGCAGGTGATGGATTATCCTCGACACCAATCGGCAGCATCCTCAACACTGGTAGAACTGACGACACGTCTTGATTTTTTCAAGGAAAGGAGGTCTCAGTTGATGGAGCAACTTCACAACCTTGACTTAAACTACGCATCAACACCTCAAGATTTTGTGTATAAGCCATCATCTCCTCCATGGAGCTGATAATTGGTGTGTTAAAATGTGTGAGAGGACGTAAGATGAGATATTATTATCTGGATTTCCTTCCTGTTTGTATATCCTCTGTTCTATGGTATATAATTTATAGCACTACATAATTTGCACTTCCAAGTAATTTTTCCTTGTAGTATTGGTATTTTTGTGGAGGATCTTTTTATTAATGTAATTAGGACAAGGCTGTGAAGGGTTTGTGTTAGTTGACATACATGAGATGCTGTTTGGGGATTAATAAAACTGTCTTATTTGTAGTTTATTTCATTGTTTATTTCCTTGCCATCTTTTGTGCCGGGATTCAAGATCACCATCACATAGTTTAACTGCAAACATCACATGATATGCCCTATAATGATAATATAAGTATATTAATACTCGGTGTTTGAAGATGAACGTGTGATTGTAGGTGAACTCATCTCTCAGAGATGCATCTCCCCAAAGTTTGTGTTTATTTATTTACATTATAAGGAGAAACTGCATTAGATTAAGCACCAAGGTTGAGAAAATAGTCATGTCGGTTTCTTCGATGATGCACCTCCACCGATTGAACCTACCACTCATATACTCACGCGAGTCTCTCGTTATTGTGGGTGGTAGGTACATAAGTGCACAGTGGAGGTATAGCGTTGAAGAAGCCGCCTACCATCCACATGTTCAAACGAGGTGTCACTTGATAAAAACAAACCCATGACATAACGGAGTCACTTTAGCAATGTATCCCAAACTGAAACACTAAAACGAACTTGTGATTAAGAAACTCAAAGTTGGAGTAAATTAGTAATTGGAAATTTTGTCCCAATTTCGAACGTTTAAACATAAAACTTTCCCATAGTGAATTTTGTTTTGTGTCTCCGTCAGTCCATCACACTTTCTTTACCAAATTTGAAGTATTTATCCATTTTCTGTTTGAAACAGTCTAATTAATTATAAAGTCAGTATCAATCAAATATTGTACTTTCTGGTTACGACTTACGTCATACGAAGATAAACTAGTGAGATAAAAGGAATATGTAGAATATAGAGCTAAATGACTTAGAGACGGAGAGTATATAAATGCACGTGAAGTCTATCAAATATAGAAACATGAGGTATATATATGTACTAGAACAAATTTATACATAATGTGTAAATAATCCTTGGAGACGGTCTTTATAGAGAAACTAAAGTGACCGATAAATGTTACAGTTATATCTAGACACATTAGTGTCTGTTTAATATGCGATTAAAATCTTGAGTGAAGAAAAAATTTAAATATTTTTAACTAGGTTAATTTTTTTGTTTTAATCGCATGTCAAACAGTCTATCGGTGAAAAGATGACATAAAATGTTCACTCATATATAAAACATCACTAATATTGTTTAAAATATTATACTTATACTTATACTTAAAAATATAAGTCGGTATATATCAGGTCTCTCGATAATACATGTATATTTCAAGACTTTTGTGAAATGAAATGTAATGTTTGACGATAATAGAATTAGTGAACATGTGTTATAAGCACCATTTATTAAACACACTCAATCGGTCTCAATAGACCTTCAATTCTTAAATTATAATGATAAAATATTTAATTAAAATATACATATTGAAATTAAATGAAAAAAGTGAAAACATGACAAATTTCTTTGATACTGAGGGATAGATAGTACAGCATACAAATTATACCTGTACAGTTTGAAAACTTTTTGGAATATTAGAAAACGTATGTGAACTCTTGTAGTGATGCGCATGTGACATTGTCAAATCGAAGTGGCGAAGTCATCGTGCCATTTGAAACCAAATGGGAAAGCAATTTGTACCTTTTGCAACTCATGTCAAATCAAACTAGTAGTGGAACTAAATGTTAGAACACATTTCGGATGTAAATATGAATGCATTACGAATTTACTGTGGTATCAGAAGTTTTGATTGAAATGGAGGAAGTAATATACGTTCACTATATCAATTCTGTCATCACAGTACGTTTTAAAAGTGGATTCATTAATATATTAGAGAGAATTAACCAAAAAATGAGATGGACCCATGAAAATTAATTATATGAAAATGAAATTTCACGCATTGTCATTATCCTTGGTGTCATTCAAGATTCGGTACAATGTCCAAAATACTTGTTCATATGGGGTATATTTTTTAAGAGTTCAGATATTTTTATTTGTTTTCAGGTTGTAAAGTTACTATACTTAAAACTGATACTACTACCATTTTAGCTAGTATGAAATGAAATGGTAACAATACCCTTAAATATCATACCAATATTATTAGACAATTAATTACCCAGATAAATTAATGAAATACACAAGATGAGAAAATTCTTATTAACAAATGTTCTAAAACAAGATTATTGATCATATACTTCGAAACAAAACAACAAAGTAAATAAAGTGAATTCTAAAAATTAAGTTGATTTATTTCCTATGTATACAACTTAATTTGAAATTATTGATTTAACTTATCAAACCGGTGATTTAAACCGAATGACCAGATCATGAATTTTGGAATGTAACATTTCACACTTCTAGACTGTTCCTCTTTCAAGATTGGTCTAGTGGAGAATGACCAATCTTAAAAGATGAAGTAGATAAGAATGAAACACTAAAAAACAAAGGTAAAGCATGAGTTACAAGAACCCACTTATTTCCAATTTCCAAACAAAATACTTGGATATGTGTTCTTTCCCTATACAATTGAATTTACACAAAATTTTCTCAATATCCAATTGAAGGGATCAACATCATATCCAGCTAAAAGAATACGAGCAACCAAAGAATACATGTTCAGTTAAAATACCACACAATGAAGTCAAAGTAAACCATAAGCGCCTCGTTTTTCAAATGAAATTCTTGAATTGAATTGAATCGAACTGAATCGAATTGTAGATAAAATATAATAGCAGAATCGAATTGAATCGAATGAGTTTTCATTGAAGAAACAAGCGTTAATCTTTATCATGTATTTCGTATATTGGTGTTTTACAAACGTGGTAGTATGTAATTTATTGATATTTTCCATTGAAAAAAAGGTCGAGAAAAGACAAAAGGAACCCATAAAATTAAAGATACGTGATATTTATAATCGTTGACAACCAAAATCAGACTGTCAGTGAACCTTAGTTCTTTAAAAATTCCACTCACGAGCTACTCATTAAAAACACAACACTACTTTACCATCTCTCTATCTAAATTCTTCAAAATATGTCACACAAAATCACCAAGAAAATGCCGCCACCCATATTCACCAGCATGCTCCTCCTCCTCCTCCACCTCTCCGCCACTCCCTCCACCGCAAACCCGATAAAAACCGTAGTCGTCCTAGTAATGGAAAACCGGTCATTCGACCACATGTTAGGCTGGATGAAGAAGCTCAACCCGGAAATTAACGGAGTTGACGGGTCCGAATCCAATCCGCTTAACGCCTCCGACCCGAAATCTTCTCGTGTTTCGTTTGGAGACAAGTCCCATTTCGTCGACCCGGATCCGGGGCATTCGTTTCAGGCCATACGGGAGCAGATATTCGGGTCGAATGACTCGTCTGCTGCTAACCCGCCCATGAACGGGTTTGCCCAGCAGGCTTTTTCGATGAATCCGAATATGACGCAAAGTGTTATGAACGGGTTCGTTCCCGACAAGGTTTGTCTATTTCTCTTGCCAATTTTGAATTTGCTTGGTTTGCAATGTACTGCGTGAGTTGGAGTGAGTTCGAGGTTTATTGAGTGTGCACCAGTGTATAAGGAGTGTGGTTCTAACTTAGACTCTGTTTTTTCCAACTGAAATTTACTGAACTGAACTGAACTGTAGTATAAAATATAACTAAGCAGAACTGAACTGAATGAGTTTTCAGTTAAAAATAACATAGCCTTATTAATGAACTACAAAAATATGTTACATGTCAACATTAGGGCTAATCAAATTCCATTTCATTTAAAAGTTTAAGTTTGTACACAAAATTATGAAATATAGTCATTTATATTAATTCTTCGTCATACCGGCCAGATATGTTGCATCACTAGTCATTTCGGGATTCTAGCGGTGGAGATATCTCTCTTAGCTGTATCAGATATTTCCATCTGTTTGATTTTGAGTGAACGCAATTAATTACCTTATTTTACTGAAATTATGCAGATTTTTAGTTGTGATTTTTTTTACTTTGAACTGCTTACTATACATTTCAAGTGTGAACATGTACATATCGTTTTAATTGGGATTTTCTTAAGTTGATTGTAGATTAGAAATATGGGAAAAAGTAATCAATTAGAAAGGGGCAGATTACATCCTGACTTAGATTTCAGAATTACAGATAGTGCTAAGTAAACAATAACATCCAAATCCAGGTTAGATAAAAATCAATTACATATGTATAATGATTTTGACTTTTGGCGATTTAAAAGCTGGAAATTCCATTTTTGCCCCTGTTCAATTATCAGTTTTTAGAAATTGCCAAACAGCCTTAACTTATTGTTGTCATGTGCATGGCACATGTGGACTCCTATGTAATTAAACCTAAACTTCTAT
This sequence comes from Plantago major, assembly GCA_026545765.1. Lineage (NCBI taxonomy): Eukaryota > Viridiplantae > Streptophyta > Magnoliopsida > Lamiales > Plantaginaceae > Plantago > Plantago major. The sequence continues at coordinate 101,090,444 of CM048841.1, read as the reverse complement.
ATGTTTATATGTAATTATTACAGCATTACAAAGTAATAAATGTATATATAAAATAAATATTCTTTTATTGATCAGAGCTTAGCCATGGATCACGGAGTTTCATCGAGTTCGATCTTTTTTTTTTTTGAGCTTCACACTAAGCTCCGGATCGGAGCTTCCATGGTGGAAGCTCCGATCCGGAGCTTCCTCCAAAAAAACAAAAAAAAAAAAACAGATCGGAGCTTCCACCGGAGCTCCGGTAGTGATTTTGGTGGTGGTGTGCGGTGTTGGTGGTGTTAGTGCGGTGGGGATTGGGGAGGAGAGTTAAAATTTTAATAATTAAATTTTTTTGAAGAAGTTAATAATTTAATAGTTTAAAATAACTAAGGCATGTTTGGTTTGTTTATAATCTTAAGTTGGTCAACCAAAAAACAACTTTTTGGACCTATATGTAATTGTTCCACTAATGGGGATTCAGATGAGAGTGGTGCCACTAAGAGGGTAGCCCTATGTAATTTTTCCAATTAGAAATTAATTTTATTTTTCCTTTTGGCTTGAATGTACTCCCTCCATTTCAGAAAAAGTGTTACATTTTACTATTCTGCGGTCAACTGTCTCCGCGTTTGACCACAATTTACTCTTAAACGATATTAATAAACAAATTATTAAAATTATATAATGAAAATTTAGTAATTAAATTTTTATTATATGATTTTATTAAATTATTTACTATTACGTTTATGAGTAATTTGTGGTCAAACTCGAAGACAGTTGACCGGTCAAAGTCAAAATGTAACAATTTCTCTGAAATGGAGGGAGTATATCATAAACTTTTATAGATTTTGGATAGAGACAAAAATATATTTTGGCAAATACTCCCTCTGTTCCATTAATAACTTCCTAACTTTCCTTTTTTGGTGTTCCATTAGAAACTTACTAGCCTAAAAATGAAAAGTTTTTATCCCACTAACTAATTCTTTATTATTTATCTTTACTACTTTATCACCATTTTATTAAATCTCTCTCTTACTTTATCACCCACTTACAAATTTACCAATATAATACCTTTTACAAACTATTTTTTTATTACCATTTCCTTAATCTAAGAGAAAGTAAGAGTTTAGGAATCTTTTAATGGAACAGAGGAGGGAGTACTTAAAAGAGCATTTATGGCGGATCAAGTTAGAAATTTGCTCAATATATACCTTTGCTACTTTTTGAAATGGAGCTATATGAAGCTCCGAATCGGTCACTGGAGAATAATCCTTTTCTTTTTATTTGATTTCTTGTTTTCTTGTATGTTGAAATGAGTGTGAAATGAAGATAAGATGATTTCTATTAAAGTTAAACCACAAGCAAATTAATGTATAAAGTTATTTTTGGGTTTACATTAATTTTGAAAGGTTGGTCAACGTTGGAGGGATTTAAGTGTAATATAAAATTAACTTGTTATGTACTGTATAATTGTTCACGGGGCCTAATTGAAAAGGGGAAAACTAGTAGGGGTATGGTGTAATTAACCTTTTATAGTAGTAATTTTTTGAGGTTTTACTAAACTTCAGTTATATTTTAATCTTAATCAACTAGCTAAATCTTAATCTGATTCTGTTTGTAATTTTCTTGTTCACTACTTCACTTGCAGGTTCCAGTATACAAGTCCTTAGTATCAGAGTTTGCAGTTTTCGATCGTTGGTTCGCCTCCGTACCAGCCTCAACGCAGCCCAACCGCCTCTACGTCCACTCCGGCACTTCCCATGGAGCCACCTCAAACATTGCGGCTCTGCTCGCAAAGGGCTACCCTCAGCGAACCATCTTCGAAGACATAGACGATGCCAATCTGGACTTTGGCATATACTTCCAGAACATTCCTGCAGTGCTCTTCTACAAGAACCTTAGAAAGCTGAAATACATCACCAAATTCCATGACTATGATATCTCCTTCAAGAACGATGCCAAGAAAGGGAAACTGCAGAATTACGTCGTGGTGGAGCAACGTTACATGGACTCCACACTGTTTCCTGCAAACGATGATCACCCGTCACATGACGTGTACCAAGGACAGAAGTTCGTGAAGGAAGTGTACGAGACGTTGAGGGCCAGCCCACAGTGGAACCAGACCTTGTTCTTGATCACGTACGATGAGCATGGTGGATTCTTCGATCATGTTCCTACGCCGAACAAGGGGATACCGAGCCCTGATGGGATAGTTGGACCTGATCCGTTTTTCTTCAAATTCGACAGGCTGGGAGTCAGGGTCCCGACTATTGCCATTTCTCCCTGGATTGAAAAGGGCACTGGTAAGTCAAAATATCTCTCATAAATTCCTTCTCTTGTAGAAACTCTGCTTCATATGACAGTTCAAGAATTGTCTACAAAATTAATTTTTCAAATATTAGGCCAGTTTGTTGTCAATGTGAGTTGGCAAGATCAGTAATCTTGCACAAATAGAATTCATGTTTTCGGAGATTTCCCTTTGTCTAATGGCCTTGTGTCAAGGACCATGTTCATATAATATTTCTGAGATCTATCTTCCATATATTGTATATTCTGATCTCCATGTCTTAAGCTGATTCAGTGTCATGTTTCACATGCAAACCATAAATTCCATTATGTATAAAATTTGTTTGATTTTAGGAGAAACATGTGATTTGAACTTGTGTTGTCCAAGTCATTAAGGACTTGCACAGAGTACTGACAGATTTGAGTAAGCGTAAATTGCTCTGTCTATGGACTGAGGTTCGTCATGTCTGATAATCTAACAATTTCGTAACAATATTATATATGCAGTTGTTCATGGAACCAATGGCTCACCTACACCAACATCAGAGTTCGAGCACTCTTCCATAGCGGCAACTGTAAGGAAGATCTTTAACCTGACATTGCCTCCCCTTACTCAGCGAGAACAATGGGCCGGCACATTTGAACGCATTCTCCAAACACGAAGCTCACCCAGAACCGATTGCCCCAGTTAGTATTACTACCTCATACTATTAGCTATTTCGACTATTGTTGCCAAACAAGTGTTCGTAACATGTTCTTGTTCTTGATCCTTTTGTTTGAGCAGTGACACTTCCAGATCCAGTTAAGATCAGGGAGGGAGATGCGAAAGAAGATGCTCCACTGAGTGAATTCCAGCAAGAGATGCTGCAGCTTGCAGCTGTTCTGAAAGGCGAAGACATATTGACAAGCTACCCGAAAAAGATTGGGAAGCAAATGACCGTAAAACAAGGCACAGCGTACATGGAAAACGCTGTAAAGACGTTCCTTGAAGCTGGCTATGCGGCTAAGAAAATGGGGGTGAACGAAGAGCAAATTGTAAAAATGATGCCTTCTCTTTCGACTAGATCGTCGAATCCTTAAGTATGGTACCTTCAAAGTGTAAAAATGGAAAGCAAAATACAGGACATGAACTGCATATACTATGTTGGAAGCTAGCTAACCATTGGCTAGTTCAACATTTGGACTTTTTAATCAGCATTTACTTCGCAACTTTTTATAAAATAATTACTTTTTACTGCTAAACCCATAAGATGACCAACAATCCAACATACATAACCAATCTAAGTCTATATATATAATATATATACATATAGCATTATCATCATTAGAATCCCCATAAAAAATAGTGAGTTGTGTTAAAAGAATTAGTTAGTTAGTTTTGATCATAGTTTTCTCTAAGTAATGCAAGAATAATAATATCGGTGAATTGGATTAATGCAGATCGTAGTCTATTAAACACCACGATGCTACGTGATTATATAATAAAAAGTACCAGCATCAAGAACTGACCACGTAACAACATACATAACGATTGTTCATGTACAAATGTACATATTGGATTCGACACGTACCTATGTACAAAGTATGTTCATGGTCAGCTGTGCATGCTCACAAAGTTTTTTCTTTTTAAGGATATTATTAACAATCTTTTTTTTAATGATGTTACGTTATTCATTAATGCTGTCTAAAGTATTGAATTCCATGATTATTTATGGTTATTCAATAAAGAGTGATTTGGTCATACTCGGCATTCTGAACTTAGAGTTACAATGATTTGTCCCCAACTCTCAGACTTTGTTTTTCGAGTTGTGCTATCTTTGAAAAAGGTAAGTATGTTTATAGGGATGAGTTGATAAGGATTTGGTTATCAAAAGGTCACTTAAGCTTGGATGCTGGGATTGAAATAGTTCAATTGGAGGCAGATCAGTTATTCAATAACTTAGCAATGCGATCTTTCTTCCTAGAAGCAAATGACATATTTTGTAAAATACATGACATGATGTAATGCATGATTTTGCTGCTATCTAGCTCCAATCGGAGCTGCTATTTATTAGAAGAAGGAGAAAGAAAAAGAAAGAGGAAGAAAAGAAGAAGATAATAAGAAGAGAAGGAAGTTGAGAAGATGGAGGAAGAAGTATGTTGGAGAAGATGGAGGAAGAAGAAGATGGAAAAAGAAGTATGTTGGAGAAGATGGAGGAAGAAGAAGATGGTTTTTTTTTTTTTAAATTTTATTTTCTTTATTTAAAATTCCATAAGGTCATGTTTGGTTGTTTCAGCTGGTCAACGGATTTAGACTAAACTGTAATTGTTCGACTAAGTAGCACGAATCTGAGAGTGAACGTTCTAATAGGGGAGCCCTATGTAATTATCCCATAGAATAACAATCACAAGTTACAGTTGAAATTTCCCTTTTCTTTTTGTTTTCTATTCAGTTTTGTACGTCGGTTTGGAGTGTGGTGCACAATATCAGATGTTCTTCCTTCGTCTTTCTATAACATTGCACATAACTTGGTAGTTATTTTTTTTTCTTTCAAATAACGGCTATTGTGAAAATATATTTGCTTAACAGATCGCTTATAGCGTGGAAAACTTTTCAAGCAGTTCTAGTTTGAGAACAATATCGGATAATTAATATAAATGACTAAATTCCACAAAACTCGACAAGTTCTATAGAGCAATAATTAAAATTAAGCCAACTATGTACGATAGAAGTAGCAGCATGTACGACATCCTTGAGGTAATAGAGCCAGCATCACAGACCCTTGAGCTCCTTCTCCGGTCGCCACAGTTCTGATGTGCCAGGTTAAGTCTGTCAAGACATGGCCTGGATGGACAGAGTTGATGCACATGTTGGAATACTTGAGTGCGAGAAGTCTAGTGTATGTAGTAAGAGTTTTGGTTCATATTAAAAAAATTAACTTTCAAACCTTTTGAGGGTGTTTTAATTTTTCACTTGTTGACTTTTTGCTGACATCATAAAAATAAGTTGACTTTGACTTGTAAACGGTTGAGTCAACTTTTAACGAAAATATTAACGGCATGGAGCCTCCTACTTATAACACATGACATCCTACGTACAAACAATCATACAACATGTTCAACAATATATAAATGTTCCGGAAACAATTTTCATTTTACTTTTCATACAACATGTTCGACAATGTTATGCAATCCCAGACCAGGACTACAAGAACTTATCGAGGAACTCACACATGACTTCAAATCGAATGAGATAGGTTCTGCAAAGGACTGGGATGATGAATGCAACTAAGGGAGACGGTGTTGGAGGTTGCTAACAAATTTGTGGCCCTTCTGATCGAGATATAGGCCGGTTAATTCACTGAGTGGGAGGTCCGCCACGTTTCATCGTCTTGGCGAGAGCTAAACATAACTATCAACTAAAATTGATGAGTAATCAGTAGTGACCTGCAAGCTGATTGTTAAAAAATGTAAATAACCAAACAATACCTTGATTTCATTTCATATTATACTAGTGTATATAATGTACAAGCAATGAAGATTATATGATGTACTGTGATATTTTTACTCCCACCATTTAATTAACATATGGAATTTAAGCTAGCTAGGTGTAATTTAGTAGTAAAAAATAATTAATTGTACAATTACAAATTAGTGTTTCCCTAAATCTTTTCTATTACTAATTAGTGATACATAATATCTTTACTACTTCCTCCGTACCATAACAAGCTTTACATTTTGCCATTTTAGTCGATCCACAAGAAGATTCTCATTTCCATTTTTTGTAATACCCCACTCAACTAATACCCACATAAAACACTCATATTTATAACTTTACCAACTAACTATCTCTACTTTATTCATTCTTTATTTTTTCTTCATTTAAATAATACCCAATTTTCCACTATAACAATCCACTATCACTTTTTATTTATTCTTTATTATTTTTCTATTCAAGTCAATCACTTTCCTTATTTTGTTGACCAATAAAGCAAACGGGAAGCTATTCCCCTTCCCGGGACGGAGGAAGTACAATTTAGTATCTATAAATCGAATTCAAAAAATGTCATCTAACTAAATACTAAATATAGTATATTTAATAATCAAAATTAATGTTCAATCATCTAATTATCTATTAGAATCTGTTTAGAATTGGTTTCGTGAGATTAGCCACGTACAATCAAAATAAACGATCACCCTCATTTACCAGCATTTAATTGAAAGCATTATTTAGTATTATATTATAAGCATCATCCAATACGAAACAAGCATTGTTGTAGTACTGCAAGTATCATCAGCATTACATTACAAGCATCATATAATACAAACATCCAATTCGACTGTAAGCATAAGTTAGCATTAAATTACAAGTATCATATAATACAAGCCTACAAAACAAAACAAACATCATATTAGTTAGATATGCACCATTGATACATCATTCTTCAATAGTAGTTACAACAAGCATCATATTAAGAAAGTATACAATGTGAATGAAGAAAAATAAAAATAATTCAATACAACCCACTAATTGAACACATGCCAATATAATTAGTTAACGAGGTAAGATCTCAATAAGAAAACATAAACAGAAAAAACTATGATAATGGAGGATGTAGTAAGCTAGAAGGTTGATATTGTGATGATGATGCTTGTATCAATTAGCAGCTGTTTGTTTGTTTTAAGTGGTGTCTGGCGTGTGAACAAGTTGATAACGGTATATTTTGAATTAGTGGTTTGATTTAGTTTCCTATAAATAAGGGATTGAGTTTATAAATAATGACATATTTAATTTCAAATTTACTAAAAATAATAAAATTATTAATTTGTAGGAAATTCATCTTTCTAAATTTTTAGTGTAATAAGTTTTTGAAAATTATGTTAATTTATAATTATTCCATAATTAATTTAGTAGAAACGCTACAGAATGAACGTAGTATTAAGTAGGCTAGGCTAGACTAGGCAGCAGATATTCAAGATTGGTAATTAATTTGAAAGAAGATTAGATTTGTTTTAAAATATGTATTGCAGTTTCAATATAATTAAATGGAAACTTCAAATTACAATAACTGATAAATCAAACCTTCTGGAGACACTGTGCAGATATATATGCCTTCAAATGCCCAAGCTCTTATTTATTCGAACAATAAGATCCTGATTTCCAAAGCCCCTTTGTTCTTCTTGTATCTTCGTTGCCCATTTCTCGACTGTATCACAGCAGCCGAGCACTCTAATTAATCGAAGAGATGGTATTTCTCCAATTTCAGGGGAAATCTCCTCCACCTTATCTAAACCATAGAGAGAAATGTGCTCAAGGGATGGGAAATGACTACTATCTGCTGTCCATTCTACCAAATGAAGATCACATTGAATATCCAAATATTTGAGTTTTAGGAATTGGTCGTCAACACAGTTCCACACCTTCCCTCCCCCGCAAACAATCAATCTCAACTTTTGAAGATGGGGCAGTGATCCAATCTTTCTCCCCATTTCTTCCCAACTGAATTTGCAATTCCACAATACCAACTTCTTGAGTGATAGAGAGAATCCCAGATTCTGGAAATATTTCAATCTCAAACTTTCATCACTGTCAGAGAATTCGCAGTACAGTGATTCGAGTTTATCTAGACGACTAAGATTATCAAGACAATAAACAGCAGACGGCAAGCGTGTTCCATAGTCATAACATATTCTCAACTTCTTTATGTTGGGAAGCATCCTAAGGACCTCTTCGGTGCAACAAAAATCAATTATCGTTCCAAGTGATTGGAGATCTCTAAGCACACTGCTGTTAGGTAATTGAACAAACATTTTTCCAAAGCTTAATCCACGTAGATACACTCGACCAATCATTAGATGACGAAGTTGTGGCATATCCCATATTTCGAATGTTGCTGCGTCGCCTTGGTCATATTGACGGCAAATTATTGTTTGTATATTCCAACTTCGGTGTGTAGATGTTACAAAATTACGGATGTTTGTTATGGGAGTAGTCGGAAAAAAAAGGCATCGTAAGTTACATCCAACTAATTCAATTTTCTTATCACGGGATGTGATTCTCGCAACATTCCAAACCCTGAGCAGTTTGACATCAGCTGGTAGCTCACAAGTACCCACGATTGAGCGCATGGAGGGCCAGGACTGGGTTGCATCAAAGGTTGGAGCAGCTCGACTCTTTTGCTCCTCATTGTAGACTGCCAGCCGACGGTAACTTGCAAAGCCTTGTGAAAGATCAAGGTTTGGCTTCCCATATACATAAAGAAACCTCTCTTTATTAGCCTCTTTCAAGCAGAAATCTCTCACCAAATCATGAACTTTAATCCATTTCACATTACCTGTACTTCCAAGCCCATCGACAAGTATGAGATTTCTATCAATGAGATCTTTCAAGTAATAAGAGGCCACCTCTTCCAAGCTTTTGCCTTCTTTTGGTTTTAGAAATCCTTCAGCTACCCATAATTTCTTAAGATGTGATACTTTAATCCTATCATCCTCCGGGAATACTCCAAGATAAAGCAAACATGGTTTCAAATGAACATGCAAGTGACTGTAACTCAACCGCAACATCTTCAAACAATGCTCATTGCCTTCTGAATTAACATTTGCACTTACGTCCTCTTTAATGCACTCCCAGTACTCTCGGTTAAGAGATTTTTTGAGGAGTCCACTGATCACAACAATCGACAGCGGCAGACCTTTGCACTTTCTTGCAATCTTTTTTCCAACTTCCTCCAGATCATGTGGACAACTTTCTTGGACGAATACCTTCCTCCGAAGTAGACTCCAACTGTCATCCTCATCTAAGAGATTCACCTTATAGATATGACAAGAGCCAATATTAGTTGCCAAATTCAATAACCTTGTAGTTACTATAATTCGGCTTCTGTTGTAATCCTCGGGATGGAATAGTTGTATTCCATTCCATGCATCAAGACTCCAAATATCATCAATTACAATAAAGTATCTCCGTCCGATCAAATGCTTGTGTAAGATTACACCCAATTCATTTGCAGATGCCTCTTCAAGTTGTTCAATTCCACATTCTTTTAGCAACTGAATCAACAAATCTTGTACATTAAAAACTTGAGACACTGTGACCCAAGCACATACATCAAAATGTTGCCGACTACGCTGATTATCATAAACCTTTTTAGCAAGAGTAGACTTTCCGATACCACCCATGCCAGTGAGTGCAATGACTTGGCGATCGGATGCATGTCCAATGAGTTTACCCGTGACCTTATTCAAGATGTCATCAAATCCCACCAACAAATCCTTCTCAGTATTGAGTTCTCTTGACGAACCAGATCCGTCAGTTTCTTGTGGTAGTGGATTCTTAAGTACTTCACTCTTCTCTTGAATTTCAAGTGCTTCTGTCAAAGAATCAAAGTCACCTATGACTTTTTCGACATCTTGAGTGAACTTTTTCGACATCTTTTTCGACATCTTGAATTTCATCTTTTCCAGCAAGTTTTTGGATCGAGAAAGAACATGATCAACAACGTAAGACTCAATGACATCTTCAGCAAGATAAGCTGCATCTGATAATCGGCTCTCCAAAACTCGTATTTCATGATGATCATCGCAATTGGAGTAATTGTAATTACTAGCCTCAAGAAAATGCTGGATGAAACTAACCTTTTTACTCAAGGATTGAAGCTGGATTTGGTGGTGGGCAGTGAAAGTGTGGTGGAGAGAATGGTATGTCTGGATCCGGTCCATGAGATCCAGAAGAGTCATAACAGCTGCGTAAGAAGCCATTTTACTTGTTCTGCTAGTCCCTGCCTGCAATATAATAGTATGACCCATGGATTCTTAAGTTTCAGAATCTAATTTAATGAAAACATTGCATATCAATCAATCTATTTACTTTACAGTAGAAGAAAAGTAAATCGACGACATTGTTGATTACTATGATTTACCTGTGCTAGCTGCAAGAATTGTTGATCTGATGATGATGATTCACACAACTCTGAAAACCCAAATGTAAGAAGATAATTATTATTACCAAGAAACTAGTGTAGTGTAGATGATGCACATTGACTTTTCAAGTCTCAAGAAACAGCGTGTGTACTCATGGTTAAATGTTTCTTAGCCACATGACGATGGATTGGTGGACCTGGCTAGGGAGGGAATATATCTCTCCATCAAGAAAGAAAAGTAACCATAAATGTTTCATTGTAAATAGTACTCATGGTTAGTTAAATGGTTAGACTAATTTACACTTTGATTATACAGAAAATTACTTACTCCATTTTGAGAATGTTTGGGAATCCCCAAACACCAATACAAACTGCTTGATCTAAATCTAATCAACTTGACTTCAAATGAGGAATTAACATAAGACACTTAAAGTAAATTTCTAACATGACACGAACTAGTATTAAATTAAATTACACTAAATCAAATTATGCAATCACCTTAGTCAATTGACCTGTTAAATGACATATGATTTAGAAAGACTTTAAAGTAACTAGTATAGTTTGCTAAATGCTGGAAACTCATAATCCATTGGAAAAGTTGGGAGGAAAATTGGAATGTATCATTGCGCGCGCTTCTATTTTTATTTTTGGGATATCTGACCTTTTATTAAAGAGAGACTTTGTGAAGGGAATTATTCTTGATGTACTTTTATCTATCCATGTAGAGATTATATAAGTGTTGGTAATGATATTACTTTCACGGGCTGAATCTAAAGGCCGAGCGTCTGCCCCCTTAGAAAGAAAGTTCAAGATTTCGGCCATTAACTTTCGAAATAATCACAATTGTATAATTTGGCAATTCGCACATCTGATCCTGGGTACTCCCCTGCTTACTGTGTAATATATTACGTAAATTGCTTGTTTCATCCGCCTTGAATGGTTCTGTGACAGAACTTACAATGTATGTTGTATGCATCAATTCTTATGCATTAGGAACTGCATCTAACAGTTATTGTGAAAATCTGTATGTTTAACAGACTGCATATAACGTGGAAGCCTCTCAAGTAGTTATAGTATGAAAGCATTATTGGATAATTAATACAAATGATTACTAGATTCCACAAACTTCTACAAGTTCTATCAGTAAATTAAAATTCAGCCAATGTGTATGATAGAAGTAGCAGCCTGTAAAACCTCCTTGAGGTAATAGAGCCAGCATTACGGGCCCTTGAGCTCGCTCTTCGGTTGTCACAGTTCTAGTGTGCCAATTTAGGTCTGTCGGGACATGGCCTGGATGGACTGAGTTGATGCACATATTGGTATACTTCCGTGCGAGAACTCTAGTGTATGCAGTAAGGGTGGCCTTTGATATGTTGTAAGCTGGAAACATAGTTTGTTTCTACCCGAGTAAATTTAAAATGTATTTGCATATTACAATGCTTGTCTTCTATCTTCATCTTGAATAGAATCCGGCTAAAAAAGATGCTAGTCTACATCACCATCAGCTAGTCTATCTACTGGTCAGGTTGATTATTAAAGTTTGAATCAATGATCTTTGGATTGTTATTCTACCTGAGTTCTAGAAATGGGATATTGAGAAAAATATGGCAATGCGATTCTATGCTCTGGTGGTTCATGTCAAATTTATCCAACCACTGGTGAACGTACTTGTATAAAACGTATACATCTAATAAAGTTTATGTTGAGCAATCAAAACTCAGCCACCTGTGTATGGTCAAAATAGCAGCCAGAAGGACCTCCATCAGGTAGTAGAGCTAACTTTACAGTTCCTTCAGCTCCCTCTTCCATCGTCATTGTTCCAGTATGCCAAATTATATCGGTAAGGATAGTACCAGGATGCAAACAGTTTATACGCATGTCTAGATACTTCTTCGCGAGGACTCTAGTGTAGGCATTAAGTGTGGCCTTTGACATGAAGTAAGCTGGTAGTATCTTTGGCCATCCATTTGCTTCAACTAGTGCATTTTCTTGAAAATCTTGCAGGAACTTCTGGAGTATACCATCGATTTTCTCTTCTGTAATAGTATCGACGTCCCCAAGTTCTTTCCTTATCTTCTCACTACGGATGTGCTACATAAGAAAGGGTGAAAAACCACGGTTAATAAGTATTTTGTTCCAAAATCAGTTGTGCAATACTTTTCGGGTTCTGCACATCGTTATAAAAAGATGAACTCTTGGAATGATCTGCTCACTCTTAGTCCACCAGCCTCGGAAGAGACGTTCACAATTTTTGCTCCTGATGGAAAGTTGTAGCAATGGAAGAAGGGCCTCAGTTACGTCCTGACGCCATAGTAATTAGTATCCAAGCATTCTTTAACCATCTCATAGCTTGTTTTCGCGGCATGTATAATCTTGAGAACGTCCATTCCTGCTAGCTGCATCGGTGAGAAAGCAAGACACATAAACTAGTATTATTTATGTTCATAACTGGCTGAAGTGTTTCTTGTCCGTCTTACCTGTGTTTCAGATTCTACGTTTAAAGCCTTAAGACCATCTTCATCAACTGCTGCACCAAGAACTGCATCATTATTTACCCGTAAAGTGCAGATAGTTGATGGATGAACATCGAGTACTTTTGAATGGTTTATGAAAGTTGCAAGGATTTAATCTTAAGTAATTACGATACGTTGGCTAGCGACTCTATGCTTAGTGGATCAGTAACATCAAGCTGATGGAACAACACATTTGTCAGACCTGATTCTTGCGCGCAGCAACCTTATGGCTTCCATGCCCCTCTTCTCATTTCTGGATGTTAAGATGATGGTCACACCTTCATTCGCCAGCTTCCGGACAGTTTCCAAACCGATACCCTTGTTTGCTCCAGTAACCACAGCATACCTGCAAAAGGTTAAAATTCAAACATCCCCAGATCAATATCGTATTCCACTTATTTCAAAGTGTGAAATTCGGTGTCACCTTATCGCGGTTTGGGTTGCATTCAGTGCCATATCTGCAGTTCTTCTGTAATTCCAATATTCTCACTTGTTTGGGAAATGGTGGAAATTTCAGAAAGTTACTTGAAGAGACTTGATATTTGATTGACTTTTCTTTAGTGTGATTTGTGTAGGCCGAGGACTATGAGGTGTGTGTTTTCTCTATCCACAAAAGAGAAAAGTCAGTTGTCTGTTTTTGTCCTAGTCTGAAATCTCTGTTTTGAGTTGGATTGGTTTTGGTTCCACTATATCTGGTGTTTTTGTTGAGATTTAGTTTGGTTTTAGTAGTATTGTTAGTAGCAAAATTTAGAGGCCAAAACAAGTGAACTCAAGAAAGACATTTAATGTTAACTCTAAATCATCACACAGTTGTATCATGGCCATGTATCTGGAACAGATTTGTGTTGGAGCAAGAAAAGTAACTATATGAGTGAGTAATAAAAGAGAATACAAAACAAGAAATAGAGCAGGACAAGCAAATATTTCTCTTATGCCAATTGTATCCAAAACCAACATTTCTAAAGTCTGCAATAAGGATGTTGATTAGTGCACAACTTGGGATGGGCTACAAAAGTGCATGGAACACAACAGAAAAAAGCAAACTTCATTCAGACCAACCGCCTAAGGCTCAATCAAATACATACGCTAACGACTACAGAACAGAAAAGTGGGTTGTCTGTTTTTGTCCTTGTCTGAATCTCTGTTGTTTCTTTATAGGTGATTAGAAATGTGATTTAATTGGTTCCAGTTCAGATTTGGAGTTTTTAATTCCACTATATCTAGTGTTTTATTGAGATTTAGTTTGTAGTTTAACTGGTTTTATTAGGTCAGTAGTAAAATTTAGAGGCCAAAAAAATTATACTCAAGAAAGTCATTTAATGCAACTCTAAGTCATCTGCAGATTGAATAAGCCTCACACAGTAGTATCATGGCCACGTATCTGGAACAGAGTTGTGTTGAAGCAAGAGAAGCAACTACATGAATGAGTAATAAAAGGAAATACAAAGCAAGAAACATTTCTAGAGTTGCAAAAAGGATCTTTGATAAGTGCACAGCTTGGGATGGGATACAAAAGGCAAGCTTCATTCAGGCCAACCGTGTTAGGCTCAATCAAATTCATACGCTGAGCAACTACGTAAAATATGAACGTGTTTCGGACAATTACTGAAGATAAAAGACGTAATCAAAACTCAGCCAATTGTGTACGGTCAAAATAGTGACCTGTAGGACCTCCATCAGGCAGTAGAGCAAGCATCACCGGCCCTTCAGCTCCCTCTTTCACTGGCATAGTTCCAGTGTGCCAGTTGAGGTCTGTGTTCACGTATCCTGGATAGACACAATTTACGTACATATGTGGACACTTCTTTGCAAGAACTCTGGTGTATGCGTTAAGTGTGGCCTTTGAAATGCTATAAGCTGGCACTATCTTTTGCCAGCCATTTACTTCCAGTGCATCTTCTTGCAAATCATACAAAAACTTTTGCAGTATTTGATTGATTCTCTCTTCGGTCAGAGTTTGAATATCACCAAGTTCATTCCTTATCTGCTCATTAGGAATACGCTGCATTGGCGTAGACATTGCAAAAAAGTGTGGGGGCTTGCCTTTGGCAGCGAAAGTTTTGAGAGATATGTTGACTTGTCGGGAAACTGAAATGCAGTGGCGAGATGTACTGAAGAGTCCAATGTTCGAGCATAAGGATGGTGTGGGTGAGCTACTACTCAGCATTCTGAACTTGAGTTGCAATGATTTGTCCCCAACTCTCAAGCTTTGTTTTTCGAGTTGTGCTATCTTTCGAAAAGTTGTAAACTGGAGGAGATTCCAAAGGAATTGGGAAAATTAGTCCATCTTCGGTACCTTGATTTGAGCGAGAATGAGATGAAACAACTCCCGGAAAGACTGTGAACATTTGTATGACATGAGAGAAGAAGCAGATGTTGAAGAAGCTGAGGAAGCAGATCTGGAAAAGAAAGATAATTACAGCTCGCCGGAGCTGATAAATATGTAATTAACATACTGGAAATTTTAAATTTCGAGAACTGATAAATCAAACTTTCTGGAGAAACTGGTGCAGATATATATGCCTTCAAATGCCCAAGCTCTTGGAGATTAGATTTGTTTTTAAATACACCGATTATTTATTCGAACAATAAGATCCTGATTTCCAAAGCCCCTTTGTTCTTCTTGTATCGTCGTTGCCCATTTCTCGACTGTATCACAGCAGCCGAGCACTCTAATTAATCGAAGAGATGGTATTTCTCCAATTTCAGGGGAAATCTCCTCCATCCTTTTGACATAACGAAGATAAATGTGCTCAAGGGATGGGAAATGACTACTATCTGCTGTCCATGCTACCAAACCAAAATCATATTCAATTTTCAAATATTTGAGGGAAAGGAATTGATCGTCAACACAGTTCCACACCTCCCCTCCCCCGCAATGAGACAATATGAACTTTTCAAGATGGGGCAGTGATCCAATCTTTCTCCCCATTTCTTCCCAACTGAATTCGCAATAAGATAGGACCAACTTCTTAAGTGATAGAGAGAATCCCAGATTCTGGAAATATTTCAATCTCAAACGTTCATCAATGAAAAAGAATTCGCAGTGCAGTGATTCGAGTTTATCTAGACGACTAAGATTGTCAAGACAATAAGCAGCAGACTGCAAGACTACTTTTCCATCATCATAACGTATTCTCAACTTCTTTATGTTGGGAAGCATCCTAAGGACCTCTTCGGTGCAACAAAAATCAATTATCATTCCAAGTGATTGGAGATCTCTAAGCACACTACTGTTAGGTAATTGCACATCCATTTTTCCATAGCTTAATCCACGGAGATGCACTGAACCAATCATTAGATGACGAAGTTGTGGCATATCCCATATTTCGAATGTTGATGCGTCGCCTCGCTCATATTGACGGAAAATTATTGTTTGTATATTCCAACTTCGGTGTGTAGATGTTACAAAATTATGGACGTTTGTTATGGGAGTTTTCGGAAAAAGAAGGCATCGTAAGTTACATCCAACTAATTCAATTTTCTTATCACGGGATGTGCTTCTCGCAACATTCCAAACCCTGAGCAGTTTGACATCAGCTGGTAGCTGCTCACAAGTACCCACGATTGAGCGCGTGGAGGGCCAGGACTGGGTTGCATCAAAGGTTGGAGCAGCTCGACTCTTTTGCTCCTCATTGTAGACTGCCAGCCGACGGTAACTAGCAAAGCCTTGTGAAAGATCAAGGTTTGGCTTCCCATATACATAAAGAAACCTCTCTTTATTAGCCTCTTTCAAGCAGAAATCTCTCACCAAATCATGAACTTTAATCCATTTCACATTACCTGTACTTCCAAGCTCAGCGACAAGTATGAGATTTCTATCAATGAGATCTTTCAAGTAATAAGAGGCCACCTCTTCCAAGCTTTTGCCTTCTTTTGGTTTTAGAAATCCTTCAGCTACCCATAATTTCTTAAGATGTGATACTTTAATCCTATCATCCTCCGGGAATACTCCAAGATAAAGCAAACATGGTTTCAAATGAACATGCAAGTGACTGTAACTCAACCGCAACATCTTCAAACAATGCTCATTGCCTTCTGAATTAACATTTGCACTTACGTCCTCTTTAATGCACTCCCAGTACTCTCGGTTAAGAGATTTTTTGAGGAGTCCACTGATCACAACAATCGAGAGCGGCAGACCTTTGCACTTTCTTGCAATCATATTTCCAACTTCCTCCAGATCATGAGGACAACTTTCTTGGACGAATACCTTCCTCCGAAGTAGACTCCAACTGTCATCCTCATCTAAGAGATTCACCTTATAGATATGACAAGAGCCAATATTAGTTGCCAAATTCAATAACCTTGTAGTTACTATAATTCGGCTTCTGTTGTAATCCTCGGGATGGAATAGTTGTATTCCATTCCATGCATCAAGACTCCAAATATCATCAATTACAATAAAGTATCTCCGTCCGATCAAATGCTTGTGTAAGATTACACCCAATTCATTTGCAGATGCCTCTTCAAGTTGTTCAATTCCACATTCTTTTAGCAACTGAATCAACAAATCTTGTACATTAAAAACTTGAGACACTGTGACCCAAGCACATACATCAAAATGTTGCCGACTACGCTGATTATCATAAACCTTTTTAGCAAGAGTAGACTTTCCGATACCACCCATGCCAGTGAGTGCAATGACTTGGCGATCGGATGCATATCCAATGAGTTTATCCGTGACCTGATTCAAGATGTCATCAAATCCCACCAAGAAATCCTTCTCAGTATTGAGTACTCTTGACGAAGCAGATCCGTCAGTTTCTTGTGGGAGTGGATTCTTAAGTACTTTACTCTTCTCTTGAATTCCAAGTGCTTCTCCCATCAAAGAATGAAAGTCACCTATGACTTTTTCGACATCTTGAGTGAACTTACAGGGGTTCATCTTTTCCAGCTCGTTATTGGATCGAGCAAGAACATGATCAACAACGTAAGACTCAATGACATCTTCAGCAAGATAAGCTGCATCTGATATTCGGCTCTCCAAAACTCGTATTTCATGATGATCATCGCAATCGGAGTAATTGTAATTACTAGCCTCAAGAAAATGCTGGATGAAACTAACCTTTTCACGCAAGAATTGAAGCTGGATTTGGTGGTGGGCAGTGAAAGTGTGGTGGAGAGTCTGGATCCGGTCCATGAGATCCGTAAGAGTCATAACAGCTGCGTAAGAAGCCATTTTACTTGTACTACTAGACTAGTCCCTGCCTGCAATATAATAGTTTCAGAATCTAATTTAATGAAAACATTGCATACCAATCAATCTATTTAGTTTACAATCATAATTAATATCAATATATACAAATGGAAGGAAAGTAAATCGACGACATTGTTGATTATGATTTACCTGTGCTGTGCTGCTACTAGAGATCTAGTAATTCGATTCAAGAATTGTTGATCTGATGATGATGAAAGGACGGACGGACGGGAGAGGGAAGCAAACCGGATGATTCAAAGATGCGCACAATTGTTGTATTTTGAAGGGATTGATAATCTGAGACACATTCTGGTTCAAGGTGTGATCGAATTAAATTTCCTCAAGGGCTTAACATTTGTATGACATGAGAGAAGAAGCAGATGTTGAAGAAGCTAAGGAAGCAGATCTGAAAAAGAAAGATAAAGATTGAAGAAGAAAACCGCCATATCATGATTTTTTTTTTAATTACTTCTATATTTTTTTAAAACAATTGTATAAACGAAATATTTCTCGAAATTTTTTTTTTTTAAATTTTTCGATTTATGTTTAGTGTTGTTATTTTGTGTTCGATCGTGCATGTTAATGTTTTTGTATTTGTATAAACGAAATATTTTCCGAATTTTTTTTTTTAAATTTTCGATTTATGTTTAGTGTTGTTATTTTGTGTTTGATCGTGCATGTTAATGTTCGTGTGTTTGCATAAACGTGCGTTTTTTATTTTTCGTTAAGTTTATAAGGTTTTTTTCCGAAAAAATATTATTTAAATTTTTCGATTTATGTTTAATGTTGTTATTTTGTGTTCAATCGTGCATGTTAATGTTTTTTGTGTTTGTATAAACGTGCATTTTCGATTTTTCGTTGAGTTTATAAGATTTTTTTGAGTTAGGGGCATTTTGGTCAATTTACAAATATTTTTGTTGCGTTTAATGAAAAACGCATAGATGCATAGTCTTATTGGCAAGGTTTCATCTCTTCAGTCTTTGACCATTATGGACTCTAAACGTCTGTATGAAGCTTATCATGAAGGAGGTGTTCACAAAAATAAAATATCACACATTCCATACATTGTCATTCGTAACGATAAGATAGATTAGTTCATGCTTTCTTCCTGGAATCTAAGAACATTATTGCTCAAGTTTCAATGTAATTTCATTTGGGTCAAGTCGAATTTGCGTATTGCCCCGATTTTGGTTTTCTTGGAATTTCATTCTTGCTCGTATTATATTACTTCATACTTAATCGGTTTCGCTAAGCTCGTCCTTTTTATTTCAGCGTTGTTTTAAAGAAAGTCAAAAAAAGAGATGAAAAAAGTACATATTTTTTAGACATTAGAGACTGACCAAACATTACAGGGAAAGAGTAGTACTCCTATACAATAAGTTAATTTGCATTTTTAACTACTTTGTTGACCAATATCTATATAGGTACTCATTCTCAGCTCATCTTTCCAATCTTTGTTTGTTAATTTGCATTTTTAACTACTTTGTTGACCATGTTGATTGAACTTATAGATATTTTACCACCTCATCCACTACTTGAGTCGAGACATGAGACAATATGACTACAGCACAAATGTTTGCATTGGTCATCATGATAAATCTGCAATGATAAATTCCAACCAATGAAGAGAGATTATTAATACAGGAACAGACCATGAAGCGAAAAAATTAAAATCATGGAGACTGAAGTTAGAATTAGAGCATGTCATCTAAAATTTACAGAACTATTTGAAAATGAACTATATCCACACACATAGTTTGGGATAATTCAACTACATCATCCATCAAGAAGGAGAAGACAAGCAAAAGGCAATAATAGTCCATGCCAGAGCCCCCCTTGACATAATCCCGGATTTGTTCGTAGTTTTCCTTATTTCGAAGATTAAAGTAAACGCAATAATGTACATAGCTTCATCTTCAGGCCTCTTCTGCACTTGGCTTAACCATTGGAGTGCGACCATACCTTGCCAAATGCTGCTGGTGCTTAGCTGCGGCAGCCTTGTCAGCAGCTTCACGCTTCAATGCCCTCTTTGCACGCCTCCCAACTAGTTCTTTAGCTACGGGTTCTTTGTTCTTAGGCTGGCGAGATGGACCTGCATCAGACAACCGGGCAGGTGTGCGGGTGATTGGCCTCGCTTCTTGCCTCCCTGACCGGACAAATCCATTATCGCCCCATCTGCGATTGCCAATACGGAGACTAGAGGAACTGCCCATGTAAGCTTCATTCAGATCTTCATCATCATCATGGTAATAATAATCGTCTTCATCATGCACCACCTCATGCTCCACGACAACAAGAGGGTTGAACCATGAAGCTCGCAGAAGTAGGCAAACGCTTTCCTCAAACATATAATCTTGTAGGCTGTTCAAGAAAATGAAAAAACAAAAAATATGTATCATGAAATAAAAAAAAGGTATCAGATTCTTGCTTCAAGCTCAATGCAAAGTTACAATGTCGATGCATGAATATCGATGGAGTAGTTTATGTCGCACATTTCAGTCATGGTAATAACTGCACAAATTGAAATACACATCAAGTAACTTTAAAGTTACCTTCCATCAAGTGCACGGTGAATATTAAGGAACTGGAATGGATGCTTGCATTGAGGGCATGTCGGCTCAGTTTTGTAGGTAGCCCACCGCAAGATGCAAGTCACACTGAATAAAGCAGATGAGAGTCAGTGAGCAACACAAATTAAATGGTGATAAACCTTGAAACGACGAATTATCTAAATGCAGATGATAAGTATGTGAATCCAGAACTTGCACGAAAAATGAAAATCAATGCCAAGCACCACATGCTTCTCCAATGTCTATAATTGTTCGCTCTTGGAACACTTTCTATGGAGAGGGAGTAGTGCATAAGGAAGGCAATGCTAGGATGAGGATATAAAGTTTTATAAAGCATTTTGGTACATATGAAATTAACCACATAAAAATCATGTTAGTGATGCAAAATATTAGGGGCAAGGATAAGCTTTAGATCTTGTATATGGTCAGACACTTGCAAATAGAGAGTATTTGAAGCAAGAGTTGTATTCCTTTAGGATCACAGATGAATAGCCCTTGTTGGAACACGTGGATGAATTTCAGAAGATCACATGTGATCTTGTTGCGTAAATATTATGTTAGTGATGCAAAATATTAGGGGCTTCAATATTTCGCCCATAAGCAACCCATTATACATGTGACACCAGTAACATGTGAGCCGCATCAGATAATAAGAGAAACAAGACAAAAATTCTAAATCCAGAGACACAGTAAATGCAGTATGAGAGTCGATAGATCAGGCATAACGAAATTGGAGTGTCATTTAAAATCAAATACATAGGAAGAGATCCGGACAAACCAGTAGGCATGCTCGCAACCTTTTACAAGAGCAGTTTCCTGGAGTGCTATCTTGTTTAAACATATTGCACACAGCCCATGATGGTCGTTGATGATACTAATGTTATTGTCACGCTCGCCTAGGTTAACGTTTTTCTCTGCTGCTGTACAATCACCGGTCATTACACTCTGCCATTCATAAAACAACTCAGCCAACATACAAGACTATCCAGAACGGGCTAACATAATGCCAACACCGAATTGTACTTAACTTATACAGACAAGTAAAAGCACCCAGTTATAATTACTTGCAGCTAGATAAAAGTTTTCCAAACACCCAATCTTCAAAGAACAAATCATGAAACCTAATTCCATTTCTTATACAACTATACTCACTCCCATTCATCTTTGCAAGGAAATGATAGCATCAAGAACAACAGTTCCTACTCCCTATTACTTTCAAACCTGAACAATCTCAATAGATAAAGAAAACAAAATGCTCGAGAACAAATCACTACCAACCTTCTACCAAAACATAGCTAATCCCAGATCCATCAAATAAACAGAAAATAAAGATCACCAAACACAAGGGCTACCTACAAAATCTCAGATTTTCGCTAGTTCATCAATACCAACATAGAAAAACTAAATCAAGAAACACCCATCACAAGATCCACAATAAAAAACCAATCTTTTTCCCCTAAAATCGAAAAGGGGATAAACATTCACCTGGTCTTGGACAGAGAGATCAAGAAGAGCGTCAACGACTTCAACTGATGCAGACATGACGGCGTGTTCTTCTTCTTCTTCTACCTACCTACTCTCCCTAACTACGGAAAATTCAATCAAATTGTATTTATTTACAGATCTAAACCTAACTATGGAAACCAAAAAAAAAACAAGAAAATGGAAAAACAAGGACAGATTCTGGAGAATAATTCCGATTCCCAGAAGGGAGGAGGAGAAGAATGGCTTGTTGTGGGGCAAAAACCGAGGCGAGGAGAAGGTATGGATCACAATTTCTCTCTTATATATCTCTGCTTATGGTATATTCTTTTTAGCTCGAATTTTAGCAAGAAAGTTCTTGTGTGCTTTGAGGGGTGTACTTTGGGCTGTATGAGTTGTACGAGGTGGATTTTTGAGAATTTGGTGTTTATCCTTTTATATTATTTGGAGACGGCGGTTAATTATGTGAGCGAGTTGATAATTACCAGGGTAACCTAATTTGACGGGGTAACTGGAAAGATTACGTTAATTTTATTTACACCCCTCAAATTTTAGATAATTATATACTATAGGCTAAAAAAAACATATTTCTTCTAGAAATTTATCTGTTTGTGCTGTTTGTCACTCTTCGCCCCTTAGGTTGTGAGATCCATAGTAGGAGTGTGTATCGTACCACCAATCGGAAAACATTTATAAGTGGGCACATCGTAATACATTTAAAAGTTCAGAGGACAACTACCAATCTACTAAAGTTTAGGGGTAAATTGTAGAAACTTTTGGGGGTAAATTGTACAAACTCTAGGGGGGTAAATATATATTATTGGACCATTAATTCAAAGTCCATTTCTCCATTAATGTTTGTGTGCAATGTGGAATCTGTTGTTATTTCAAAATTTGACTTTGAAAGAGCTAAACATGAGTATATAACCTTATTTAAGAAATTATGATTTTGCAGAATAATCCCATCACTTTTTGCTCATGCAGTTTGAACCACCATATCTTTTTTACTCGACATTATTGAAATTTTCATTGTTTATGTGGTTAGAAAAATATTTACAGTATGTATGTATGTTGTTAAAAAAATGTTGATAACCGAGCAGTTGGTCACTCACAAATAAAAGCCTGCTAATTCCCCAAGATAATCAGTCAATCACCATTCATCTCAATTACTACTAATTAATTCTCATCAGTGCAGTGCTGCAAAAACCTTGCTTGTTCCTCCATCAACAACACAACACAACACAATCAAACCAAAACAAAACCCTAGATATCCATCCAGACCCGAAGATATGATGGGATACCTGACGAAGAACGAAACCGAGGTGAAGCTCCCTCGACCCACTCTCATCAAGAACAGAACAACTCACAATACCTCTAATGTTTTTGTTTATAACTATAATGTTTGTCCGTCTATTTTAGTCTCTCCATTAGACCGTCTCTCAGGAGACTTACTCACAAAACTAAATCTAAATCTGTTCAGAGGAGAACCTTCAGCCCTCCTGGGGTCATATTCTCACTTCTTAGAATCAGAATGTTGTCCTGTTGACCATATGATATTGAATTTAAAAATAGAGGTGTTCATCCAAACCTGTCAATTTTTGGTATTTCTGCGAAACTAACAAATCTTGATCCGTCAATTATCGGTATTCTGTTGAATCAACGAGTTTTGAGTCAAAAAAAAATGTTGTTAATGAAATTCATTTCTTTGTCTATAATAAAACTCGTTGAAATTGGAATTCGACTTGACCCTCTAAGTTTCATGAGTCGGGCTTGACTGGATAAAAATGTGTTATGTTAGTCCATTCATATTGTAAAAACTAGAAAGTATGCTTTATATTTAATTTTTATACCGAATATGAAATTGTTACAAGTCAATTGTATTCAATTTAGGCTCATTCATAAGCCGAACTTGACTAGAATCAAGTAAAATATCAAATTGAGTGAAATTGTATGATACTTCCACTCGACTTCGACCTGCTCATTTCATGTCGTTTTTGTTAGCATTAACATTATTATTTGTATCAAATTCAGAATTGTTACAAGTAAATCATAGCAAAACTAGTATCCAATTTTTAGCTCTAAGTATCGAACAAGTCGGAATTCAATAAAAGATTACTCCCACCATCCCACTCGACTCAATTCAACTCGTTAAATATGGTGTATGTTTGTACTCTGTAGGCTGTAGCACTGGTTTTGACCTAAAATCAAGAACTGCATTTCGTCTCTGCTAGACTGGTAACAGTCAGTCTTCTTCAACCTGAGCTGAGAATCCTTGACACAAAATTTCTAACTTTGATGTACTCTCCCAATTTCTACCTCAAAACCCTAAAACCCATTTGCCAAAATCTCCATTCCCATTCACCCACCTCTCTTATCTGCCATTACAGAGAACCAATTCCTTCCAACCCTGCAATCGAATTCGCAAGCCGAAAGCATCAGACTTTCACAGCCCCATTTCACTTCTCCAGCTCAAAAAAGTGAGGAACAGCCTCTCCCGAAGCAAAAGGATGGGAAATTGTCCGAGGTTCAGACTGAATGGATTGATTTGATGGAGGTGATTATGAAAAAGGGCTACTTTAATGAAACTGGAAACCCTTTTGCGAAAAATGTGAAGTTAGGCCAGAAAGATACGAACTTGATCAGGACTGCTTCTTTGAATTTTGCCCGTGATAGATTCGGGCTTATACGGTTCGATTCTTGTTATGATTGTTTGTTATTTTCATCAGAAATATCCTGTATATGTGTGATTTGGTTTGTGGAATGGCTTAAATTTTTGCTTTAATGTGAAAGTCAGGAGTTTTATATCTTCTATAAATAGGTATATTCGGTACTTTGTGTAGCTGTGGATTAAGTTTTGTTCTCAAGTTGGGTTCAGTTGCTGCTTTAATATTACAGAGCACTAAGCTCTAGTGGTCAATTCGGTTCTAATGGCCAATTCGGTTATTGATTCAGCTACCTCAGAAAACGGAACCATGCTGAAACTCTATCCATGTACCGAGAACTCATTGATTGTTCACCTTGCTGCCATATTTATAGTGATTACGAGGAGTATAAGGAGGCTACTCTCTGCAGTCTTCACAAACCTATTTTGGAGCCGATAGATTTTGCTTTATTAACCATAATGATAGGATGTATGGGTATTTTGACAAGAACAAATGCTTAACGGACTCTAAAAGGGAGAGTAAGCAAAATTTAAGGATTGGTAGGATAGTCATGACTCATGAGGTGAATGCGTTGGTATAAATGTAATTTTCTCTTTGCATGCCCAGTAGGCTGTGTGCTCTAGTCAGTAGAAATGCAAGGATTTGTTTGGCTGCATGTGGGTACATTGTGATGTGATCATTTGAGTCTGGTGTTTCTGTGTCTTTTACGCAGCTGTGTAAATCGCTATTTTAATTGCCAGACTTCATTTTATAATTGTTGTTTTCTAGATATCTGTCTCGTAAAGATATAATGGTGCTTGCTGGGTCGGGATGTCCAAGCACGGACAGGAAAGTTGTCAACTCGGGAAAGCGTTTAAGAGCTCACGCTGGAATTGAAGAAGGAAATGTATGGCTCAAACCTTTTATTCCAGAAATTAAGTATACTTGAGGTACTTGTTTTTTAAGATAATAATTATCGTGTTAATAGGTTTGCAGCTCTTGCATTCTAAGAGGAAATTGTGATAGGGCATATGTAAAGGCCCATGATGATGAAGGTGGGCGGACTGTGGATGTTATGCGCTTACTTTTAGTGCATTGTCTGGATCCTATAATTGGTTCTGTGGAATATAAACCATGATTAAACAAAAAAGTTCAAGAATCCGTACGAACTCTGGTGAAAGAAATGGCGAGCATTCGCGTCGAGGATCACGATAATGAAAGACCAAAAGCAACTACTTCTGGACAATCCATTCTCGAAAATGATATTGCTCAAGAAAGAAACCGAAGCAGTACAAAAAAGAAACAAGGTGATTGGATTTGCACCAAGTAAGAAGCATGTTGATATTACCTATTGGACAGCAAAATCATAAACACGCCAGTCATTACATAAGTATCCTTCTTTTTTTGCTTTGTATTTGTAGATGTAATTTCCAGAATTTTGCGGGTAACATCAAGTGTTTGCACTGCAATGACTTCAACAAAGAGAAACTGAAAGTATTAAGAGCAGAACGGGATCATATGCGGTTAAAGCAAGGAGACTGGATGTGTGATAAGTAATTCCTCAACGGGATCATACTATTGTTGACTTATTTTTAAACCATCTCTTTTACTAGTCCTTGCAGAATGATTAGCTCTCTTGGTTGCCTATATTCCTCAAATGCTAAACTTTTTTTCAGGTGCAATTCCTTGAATTTTGCAAGAAATACAAAATGTTACAAGTGTAAGGAGAACCCAACGCAAAGGCAGCTTAATCCTGGGGAGTGGCAATGTGAATCGTAAGAACTGCCTTCCGTGATCATGTTGTTTAAATAAATGTTTTCGATAGAATTTCCAGAATAGCCATTTGGGCTTTCTTGTGTGGTGAGGATATGCATGAGCAGTTGCGTAAATGTCTTGTCCAGCAAAACACATTTATGCATCACAGCAAAGGACCCGTTGGGAATGTGGAATAATGTGTTTACTATCTTTGCACGTATTTAATACTCCACTAATTTTGTTTGTAGGTGTAACTACATTAACTTCAGACGAAATATGGCATGTCTAAAATGTGATCATCGGAGGCCAATTGCTTGCACCTCAATTTGTAAGCAATGGGGCAAAGCATCAAGTGATGTGGCCCTTTATGGGGCAACATAATCAAAACAGGAATAAGCGTGCTGATGGCATAAAATTCAGAGAGGATCCTTCTCTGGTTTACAGTAGTTCAAGCACGTGGAATCTAGATGTCATGGATATCCCTGTCATTGGAGGAAAGAGTAAATTGTCTCAGAATATTCAAAAGCAAGAATATGGAAAATTGGGAATGGCCGATAGAAGCAGATTTGGCCATCTAACAACTAATACTGAAGATGACAGCAATGACGATGATGAAGATGATAGTGATGGTGATGATATGGGCGATTTGTTTGGGGGAGGTACAAAATTGTGATTGTGAACAAATATGGCCAGTGTCAGATTCTCCGCAATGAAAATGACTGCAAAAGCCATCAAGAAGATATATATGGCAAGACGATGCTGCTTCAGAGGACAATTCGTAATTCGAGCCAAGACCTCTTGGTTTCAACTGAATAGGGTAAGCTCTCTGAAACCCCTAATGCGAAGGATGGAGCATCAGAAGTCCCAATCAAAAACCAAGTTCAAGTGATGCCGTTTTGGTCATTCAAATGCAACTGTTCGTCCGGTACAACATCACTGAAGATTGGACAGCTGCTGAAACACCGCACCATTTCCATGCAAATGAGAGAATTAGGTCAGATTAGCGTATTCCTTTTCATTGTCTGCAGTTCTGTTTTCATTGAGGTATTCCGTGTTTCTTGTACTGTTAGGATCTAGCCGGTTGTCCGGCTGGCACCTAGCAAGCTACTATAAGTTGTATCCAAGTTTTAACAGTTCTCTTCTGATTATAACATACATAGGATTATGATATTTATGATAATAAGCAGAGTAAAGTTGATGGATTAAACAAAAATGGGATGGAACGATAGGGATGCAAACAACAATGTTTCTTTGACCATGAAAATATATAAATGCTCTGTCTTCCTCTATGTTATGTAGAAGTTTGTACAAATTTAATAAAAAATCGACTTTGACTGAATATAGGAAAAATTGATTTGCAATTAACTTATGTTAGTCCAACAATAAGTAAAAAGTTATAGTTATTTATGCTGAAGAGATTGTTAAATTTTAATTGATTTCAATCAAACCCTTCCTAAATATGGTAGATTAATGTACTGGTAACTTTCCTTGTGAAATACTAGCATTTCAAAAAATTATAGCTGTTAATGAGCTACCTACATATAGTAGTACTTAAGTTGATCAAAGACAGATCTCGAACTAAATTCTGCTCTCCATAAACTAGAGAGGAAGGATTTTGAATAGATTTGGTGATCTTGAAAAAGGATCTATGCATTCTACTCATTGTGCTGCGTGTAAGTATTTGAGAAGGAGATGCCCTTCAGATTGTATATTTGCTCCCTATTTCCCACCCAATAATCCCAAAAGATTTCAACATGTTCACAAAATTTATGGTGCCAGCAATATATCCAAGATGCTCAAGGTAATTATTAACTAACATATGCTGTATGCATAATATATTCAACCTATGTTTTGTCTGTTTTTCATCTGTTTCTGTATTATGATCGTCCTAACAGGATCTGCCGGTTCATCGGCAAGCTGAGGCAGCTGAGACTCTCTGTTACGAGGCGTATTGTAGACACAAAGATCCAGTCTATGGCATTGTTGCAGCAATCACTGTATTACAGGAGGAAATATACACAATTCACAATGCGAGTTGGCTCAGGTTCGAGCACAGATTGCAGTAGCCACTGCTAATGATCAAAATGCTCACATTAATCGACAGCTGCAGCACCAGATTATGCAGCCAGACTCTGATGGAGGTGGGTTAACCGATCCTTCCACTTGGTTCTACTAGAAATAGCTCATGGAGACCTGCTTTGGTCATTGCTTCTTCTTCATCTTTCAATTCATGCCTGTTCTTCTTTTTATTTCAAGGCTTCAATAAGGTTTTTGGTTCTGGGTAATTAATTACGTGTTCAGTGAGTGAATACACAATATCAAAACTTCGAATGATCATTTATGGAGTGAGTAAATTTCAACCTAATTGAGGGCCCTGTGAAACACTCCCATTACGGCGGCCCACAACACAATGTCCGTATACAAAGTTCTCGCCTCGCCCAGGAATGTATGTATCGGAAGCATGAACTCCGATGCTTTGATTAATGTTGCGACAACACCACCAAAAAATCCCCACAGTAAGATTGTAAATCAACTTCAACATGTTGAAGTAGGGCTTCAATGGCATCATCTCCGCCCACAAAAGCTAGTGGTATATAGTAAGAACGGTACCTTTTGTCTTTTGAAGTGAACTGTTAGTGTGTTCTCGTGTCATGTTTTGTACCATCTTTGTGTACCCATTGTAGTGTGACTTTCGCAGATTGATAATTCAAGATGTTTGTCAAGTTGTGATAAATTAAATGAGTACAAGAGCATCAATATACTTGGTAGGGGTCTACAAGTAAAATTTGTGGCTGCTATTGTCATAATTTTAAGTGAAGTTTTTGGTTTGCAAACATGAAAAAACCTAGGCGATTGTTAATGGGAGAGAGTTATCCAACTTGTATGTAGTTTGTAATATTCTCTCTAAGATAGATATTTTCACAATGGCTATTGGATTTGTTTTCAAGAAAAACGGCATTTCAATTCGGGCAAAAACTAACATCGAGTATGCTTAGCAATAAAGTAACGATGCATGAATTTAGAGGATGTCCACACATGAATTGTTTGTACAGAATTCGCAAGTGATACTCCCACACTCCCTAATCAATACGTGTTACTTTTATGGACGTCACGTTAAAAACTAATCATACAAAAAATAGCAAAAAAAAACCTTGTATTTCTAGAGAGTGATTACTAATACTAGTAGTTAAATTAATCCTTTAAGTTGGAGAAATGGAATCTAGCTCCCAAAACTTCAAATTTAATACTGTCCTCCGATCTTTGTATACGTACGTGTGGAAACCCTAATATGATGCTCAATGTTTCACATTTAATTGCAGCAGAGCCCACATAGATAAAGGCATTCATTGATTCGCACAAGCATTAAAAAGAACAAGTAATGTTAGTAAATGAGTTATCTCGGTTTAATAATAGTAATACCAACGTGCTCAACCAGAACTTATTGGTGAGAAAATTTATTAGACCAACCTGAAGTCAATTCACGCTTCTACCTAAATTAACCGAACTTATTAATATAATCTTATGTTGATTTCGATTTAACACTACACAGTAGTACAGAATTCTGATAACATGACTCGGATTCACATGGTGCAATATTCTTTTTGGGAAATTTCTATGTGCAACATATCAAACCTGGTATGTAATTAAGATTTCCATAAATCTAGTAGGTTGGGGGCTGTACATCCATCCATCATAAATATTCACAAGTCTCACACTTTGTATGTGTGGATTATCAAGATCCATCAAAGAAGTCATAGGCCAAATCTAAATAAGTCGAAATAAAACTGTAAATTGAGTAGATTTACTTAGTGCACACCTGAAGGTTAGTGGCGGCGAAATCGATCGTAATTATTATACTTACACATGGAACAACAAAGATGAAAATTCATTCTACATCATGCATGAACTGAACATAAAATATGTAGTGTAAGTTAAAAGAGAGACTGTATAATAATTTGCACAAGTAAGCCGAAAGATAAGATTTGTAACACATAGTTTAAGTAAAAGCAGATAAAGTGGCATCCAGTTAGTGTTCACATTTAAGATGACAAAGAATTTATGCTAACACAAATTCTTCTTAATTTACCAGACATTTAAAAGGAAGGAAGCAGACAGCACATGATGATCAAACGGCGCAAAAGTCAATTTGGTTCATAGAAAATGGTACTTGAGCCGCTCAAATACATTTTAAAACCTTTATATTTGTGTTTTTTCCACACACAATGGTCAGCAGTTGCAGCACTAGTTACAGGGAGAGGATACAGACAGACATTAAACCCTGCTATTTTATAATTCATCAACTGGTAACAAGATCTTTACTCATAGATTTCCATCAACTTATCTATCAAATCTTTAAATTTCCAAATAAAGAAAGGGTGATGTGAAGTAACTAAGAAAGAGCAAATTCAGCTTTCCATGTACTCATTCATTGCATCAACATTAAACAACTTGTTCACAAGATTCTAGCCTACTACATTATGTAATTTAATCTGGGGACATAATCCCCGGTGCACAGTGTCACATAACATGTTATACCCTATACAACAAATGGGTACCACACGTTCTAGTCGAGAGGGATTACACTTGTTGATTACACCCATAAGATCTAAAGAAACTATAAATTACATGAGATGGATATCTTATAAGACAAAGGCACATATTTTAGTGAGCAAAATGGAAAAAGTCGCACAATACACGATCAAGATTATGAGTTTTCTCTAGAGTCATGGAGAATACTTATACAGACTAGATATATTAGACCTTATGATTCACGAGTCACTTGGCACGAAAGAATTGTTTTAAATTCAAGTACGTTCATTTTTTAAGTTACTTGACATGATATGGGCTACGAAGTATAGTACAAATTAATCACATACATACCTTGATCAAAGAATTGTGAAAATAGTGATCATTTACTAGGGAGGGAAGAAAAGAAAGAAAAAAAAATAAAACAGAAATTGAAATAGATAAGGAAATGATAAATGTAATAATGACACGGCAAAATCAAGTTGCAGTAAAGAGAGGTAGCCGAAAGTGAAGTCCAATTTACTGGTTGTGTATATTACTTGCTGAGCAATATATATAGAGTGATTGTGACATTGCAACAACTTGAAGCTCCTCATCCAAAGTAGTAAAACAATAATTGTTACCTAGTTAGATTCCCTTCC
Source organism: Plantago major (assembly GCA_026545765.1). Lineage (NCBI taxonomy): Eukaryota > Viridiplantae > Streptophyta > Magnoliopsida > Lamiales > Plantaginaceae > Plantago > Plantago major. The sequence continues at coordinate 101,058,954 of CM048841.1, read as the reverse complement.
TTATTTCTCAACATTCTTTGCATACTAACAAATCAAACAGACATGCTATCAGAACCAATCTGCTCTTGTGAACTAGTATAGTATAATTAACAACTTGTCTTATAGGAGCATTTCCAAGTCATATTTTGTTAGGCAGTAAGGGGGAAAGAAAGAACAAATTGTGAACAATTGAACAACATTTCATGCACAAATTGTACTGCAAATTATGATAAAAACATAATTGGAATTAACACAATTATTAAGCTAAATGAGCTATTCATTGGTTGTAATAGTAAGTAGTATAGATGATAAAAGTAACACAATTATTAAGCTAAATGAGCAAACGCATTGGTTGTAATAGTTAGTATAGATGATAAAAGTAACAGAAATAGTAGATAAAGAATGAAATAGATCAATTGAAAAAATGATAGTCGGAGATAGTTAGTTTCAATTCATGTAAATGTAAATCTTTAAAAGAAATGATCAGAATTGCAAATTATAAATCTTTTAGTGAAATGGAGCATCACATTATCAACAAAGCAAAGGACTAGACTAAAATGGAGGATCAGAGAACTTGGAACAGTATAGCTAGAAAGAAGAACATGTCATACATTTAAAAAGTTCAAATAACATGGAGTAAATAGGAACAACAATTATTCACACTTGCCCTTGCAAATGTGTAAAATAGAAGATACATATATAGACAATTAATTAATACACATCTAAAAGAGATTAATTATTTCTGATGACAAATGTGAATTTATCATATTTCTGGGTGGAAATGATGGCAATTCATTGGAATATTGAGCCTAAGGCATTTAGGTCACCTAGAGCCAAGAGCTCAAAACCAAAAACAGATAAAAGTAGTGTGTTAAAGCAACCTAAACAGGTCTGGTCTGGTCTGGTCTGGTCTATCATAAGAGACATTACTAACACTACTACAAGTAGTGGTAGTAGTAGTAGTAGTAGTAGACCATCAATGTCAATGTTATTTCATCCAAACCCTTAATTAACTGCACCAAGTAAAAAACTCAATTAATCTGGTTACCATAATTTGACCCGCCGATCAGTCCGCCACCCGATCCTCCTCCGTAGATGTCCGACGGATCCATCCCCGATGGCGAAGAGGACGAAGCGACCGCATTCCTCCCACCCAAGTGTAATTCGGATAGGTTAGGGAAAACATCCTTTTGCTGATCAACTCCTTGATCGTACAGAAACCCTTTGAAAACATGTCCTCCTATATTAACCACTGCCTGGTAGGCGTATTCGACCTCTTCTTCGTCTAGAGGCGTCACTCGAACGCACTTGAATGTCGCCGGTGCTCGCACTTGCCCCGGCAACGACTCCTTGAAACTCACATCTGATCAAATCAGCAGTTTTGCAATGTTAACAACTTCAACTCACATGCAATATAATCATACGATTCAGAATTACATCTCATATAAAAGATCGAACTGGCTTAATTAGAGTGTATGAAACTTATTCGTTTATATAAACTTTTCAATTAGACACCTTTTGTTAATATAAATGACTAGATTCCACACATCTCTGCACAGTTTCGCAGATTATTACCTTGATGGCTAGAGCTGGCATCGAAACTCCGGGGAGGGGTGGTGTTGGAAGTGGAAGTATGAGAAGTAGTCTGCGAAGCGCCACCGCCGAGTCGGGGTTTCTTCGCACTGGAAGTCGACTGCGAAGAGCCTGCGGTGGCAGCAGTATTACCGCCGATAAGATGGCGCTCTCGGCGCCTGGCAGCCGGGACCCAGGTGCTCTTCACATGTGTAGAGCAGTCATAGCCTCTACTCTTGCAGCAAGTCCGGCACCTCCGGTGCGAGCAATCCTTCTTCGCCTGGTTCCCGCAATCCTGGCACGTTGCGGTCCCCAGCGAAGAAGACGAACCAGCACCACCACCACCACCACTGTTATGGTTTGTCACAAACTGATGATCAGTGTGGTGATCAAGAACCAGTTGTTTCTTGGAGTAGGATTGAGCTTGGTTATTATTATTATTATTGTTGTCATTAGTATTATTGTTTGGATGGTGTTGTTGTTGTGGTGTGTGGTGGTGCGTCCAGAACTGGACCCCACCACGGCTTCGGGCGGAGTGGATGACATCTTCCTCCGACTGCGGGAGGAGGGGGGTGGCGGTGAGGAGTGGGATGACGCCGTGGTGGTGGTGTTCGAAGTTGGCGGGTGCGGCGAAGAAGAATTCGGGGTTGAGGGCTATGTGGCGGGGTTGGGAGGAGGAAGGCCAGACGCCGGTGGTGGCTCCGGAGGCGGCGGAGGGGCCGGCATTGAAGCCGAGAGAGAGGTCGCCGGCGGCGGAGGAGGAGGCGACCCAGTCTGCGAATGCGCCGGAATCTGAAGCGAGTCTTCTTGTAGCAGCCACTTTTGGTGTAGTGGTGGTTTATAGATAGGTAGATAGATAGATAGAGAGTGATGAATAGTGGGGTCTTTCTGAAATTCTTGATTTGGATCAGATTTTTGTTCAGACAGAGGATTTAATAAAATGGAAATTGGACTTGAGAAAGATATATAGATATGGAGAGAGAGAGAGACTCAAAGATGCTCCTATCTTCTTCCTTTCTTTCCTTCTTGTCTATATATGTAGTGAATCATAAGCACCATGTAAAAGAGTCACTACAGCATGGCGTGTGGAAGAGTAAACTAGTAATTAAATCGATATGTGATGTTAGAAAGTGAAGAAAAGGGGGGGTTCTTGATCAAGAACATAAGTGACTATAGCATGGCGTAGGGAATAGCAAATCGATATTTGGGGTTAGGAAGTGAGGAAAGGGAGGTTCTTGATCAAGAACATAAGTGAAGGAATAAGATTAGATTAATGGTTTGATTTGTGTGAATGATTATTGGGGAATAGAGAGAAGAATCATGGAAAGGTAAAGTGTGGGGTGTGTGTGTGTAGGGAAGTGCTTTTGTTCAGTGTAGGTTTAACAAGCTAGCTATGAGCTAGTCTAAGCCCTAAAGTCATCACATGCCCACTCTATTCTTTACTCCATCCACTCCTTTTTCCATCTTCATCAATCATGATAATGATATTTCAACACAACTTATATTAATTTTCTTATTTATTACTAATAAGTCAAATTTTCGGTTTCCCAATTGCATTTTGTTTGTTTTTGCAATTTTTTCTATAAAAAATTGACATTAGTTTCGCTTAATTATGGTGACGTTACAGATTGTCTGTATAACTTCGTGAACATGAACATTTTTCAATAACTATTAGTTAAACCATAGAACTCGTTTACCCTTTTGTGAGAGTTCCGACTAACAGCTAGCAAAACTTTAAAACCTGGCCTCTTGGTCATGGTGGTTTCGAAATAAGTGAGACACCATTTGAGACACCATTGTGCGAATTGTAGTGCTTTAAATGAAATTATTTTCAATCAACTTCCGTCAAATCTTACCTGATTTGTATTCGAAAATGAGCAAGGATCAAAGTGATCAGCCGATAAACATCGATTCCACGGGGTGATCCTGAGATTGTTTGTTGGAGCTCAAATGTAAGCGTTGAAGCTTCTTTTTTTTTTTTTTTTGGGTAATTAAGTGTTGAAGCATTTAAGCGACAAGTATGATGAATGTTTTGCGGGGATTTTAATAGTCAATATGTGACTATATATAGCTACGGTAACAAATACATGTACAGTCCGTCAATACATTTTATAGCCGTTTGCAACAGAAAATTTGACCTATTTGTTTCGTTAAAATGGCCAAAAAGCGTTCTAGGGATATTAGGCTACTCCCACCACTAAAATTAATTAAGTATATATATATATATAAATATATGCTTTGTCCACTAATTGGTTGTTTTTCTTAAATTGGTGACCACATACCCATAATGGAAGGTTCTGAATTTCTTATAAGATCGATTTTCTACTAAAGTAATAGTATACTTAAAGTTGCATGAAAGTTCAGTTAATTTAATACTACATTATATAAATTATACGATGTGGATGAGTATTTTTATTTCCGTCATAAATCTATCTTAAGCAGGGGCGGAGACAGGGGTGGTGGGACCGCCACCACCCAAAATTTTCGTTTTCTTTATTACTATAGACATGTTGTAGAAAATTATATATTTCGCCACCCCTAATTTTTTTGAGTAAGTTTTCTGAGAGACAGTTTTATGAAGAGACTAAAAAAGACAAACAAACTTACAGTTATATCCAAAAACATTAGTCGTGTTAGTAAGAACATCGGTAACATACGTATACATAAAAATGATACAAAATATACACTCATAAAATATTAATGATATTGTTTAAATCATTACACATATAAGTAAGAACATCAATATGTCTCTCAGGTCTCTCACTAATACACGTCTCTTTCAAGACTTTGTAAATTTTTTTTTAGTGAGTACATTTAGTTAGCCGGCTTTATAATTAGATAAGTTGAGAAAATTATAAAATTTGGTAAATTTAACGTAAGTCTCTTGAGAGACGGTCTTATGCAGAGACTAAAATAGACGGACAAACATTACAGTTATATAAAAAAAATATTAGAGGTTTTACTAAAAAGCATCGTTAATACATACATGTACAAGACTTTACGTCAATCTTTACGTCTCATAAAACATTATACATATAAAATGTATGCGTACTCATAAAATTATATAAAATGTATGCGTACTCATAAAATATTATACATATACTTAAGAACATCAATCTTTACGTCTCTCACTAATACGCGTTTCTTCCAAGACTTTGTGATTAAAGAGATGTTTACTAATTAACTAATTTCAGAGGTTTATACGGACAATTTTTATACTTCTGGAACAAGTTCTACTCGTGCATTTTTAGTCATGAAAATTGCATAGATGAGACTGCAGAGTTCAGCGGAGGACGACTTCTTGTCTAACAATTTGATGATGCATATTGAAAAAGGAATAGTCGGAGTTTTTGACATTGATTTAATCATTGATGATTTTGAGAAGATTAAGATACGTAGAGTATACGATTTTCATAGAAGTTGGTCGTTTATTCATTTTTTGTTTGCCTTTATCATGGTGTGGTTATTTATTTCCTTTCATTTTACTAGAATATTCATATTTAATACTCCCTTCGTTCCATTAAAAGCTTCCTAACTTTTCTTTTTTAGTGTTTCGTTAGAAACTTTCTAACAAAAAATAGGAAAGTTTTTTATCCCACTGTCAAATTCTTTATTATTTTTCTTTCCTACTTTATCATCATTATATTTACTCTCTCACTTACTTTGTCTCCCACTTACAACTTTACCAATTAATATAATACCTTTCGCAAACTATTTTTTTATTACAACTTTCTTAATTGAATAGAAAGTGAGAGCTTATGAAGCTCTCAATGGACCGGAGAGAGTATTTAAATATGTATGATGAATTTGGTGTAAAAAATATTATTCCGACCCGTCCCGTCCTAACTCGACCGAATTAAATTACATACTGTACCTGTATTATAATAATCCGCCACCCTTACTTTTAAATCCTAACTCCACCCCTGATGTTAAGGATTGTTTTATTAATCATTGTTACTTTTGTACTTTAGGACATTTAATCAAGAGTATGTGAGAGTATTTTGATGCTATTTGTAAAATTCAAGATATTTCAATAATACTTTTGTTGTTTCACAAAAAAATGATTGGGTATATTAATTGCATCAGCACTTGGGGTCATTTCCAACAATATTTTTGTTATTATGGATGTAAATCATTCTTATGTGTTGTATCATCTCTTCGCTCATTCCCAATATAAGAGTTAAACTATGTTCTCTTCGTCTGTAAACTAGTTCAGTTCAGTTCAGTTCAGATCAATTCAGTTCAGTTTAGTTCTGCTTTAGTTATATTTTATACTATAATTCAGTTCAGTTCAGACGAAAAAGAAAAGAGCCTTAATAAGTGATTTTCACGTGATTTATATTTATATGTTGCACTATACAAATAACATGTTGTATTGAGATGATAAATCGGCAATTATGTCGTCGTAGTAATTTTACTATGTGTTGATTAATATATATGAACTAACAATGTGTTAGTACTTTTTTATGGTAAGTTAATCATGTTCATTATTTGGCACATGGAGATGATTATCTAATTAGGTGAGGTTGGTTAATTGAAAATTAAAGATGTATGAATGCGATCCTAGTACTTTGCTTTTTTCTCGTGTCATAACTAATAATAATTGTCTACATGTGCCTCCATTATTAAAACTATTGTCCCATAGTAAAAATAGTTTTAGTAAGTTAATTACGGACAAACTAATTAAACGTGAACTGGTGAAAACTAGTATATCTCAACTAATTCGATTGCTCGAGGATTACTTAGAAAGATAAAATAACATGAAAAATAGTGCTATTATAGAAAGTTGAATATGTTTTTAGCTAATCTCTATAAACAAAAATTACATTTTATTATAAAAATTTCTTTCAACATCAGTTTATCTATTTTAAAACAAAATATAACGGACTAATATTTAGTACCGGTGAATTATTATATCATCATCGTCATCATAGTAAGGCTCTGTTCTCTTCGTCTGAACTAAACTGAAGTATAGTATAAAATTCAACTAAGCAGGTCTAAACTAAACTGATCTGAACTGAACTGAACTGAAATTAATGAGTTTTCAGATGAAGAGAACAGAGCTTAAGTATCTTATAAAAGATATTGACATACAATATCGTTATGGATAAAAACGTTAGATATTTTTAAGAGAAATTTTTGTTTACACTCAAACCTTTAGGTCCACTTTGAGTTTGCACTAAAACATTTTTTTTTTAACACTTTGCACCAAAATATTTCAAATTTTTTTTCCCTAACACAAAGGTTGGACGGTGTTAAGTGTTCGTTAGCGAAAATTTTCAAATTGCACCAAAAACTTGCACTCGCTACTAAAACCTTTTCTTATAATGTCATTCCATACTTATTGTTCAGTTTGCATGATACTTTAAATGGTTTTTTTCCGCGGTCACGAGTGTCATTGACTCATTGTGGGTGTAATTGTATTTTTGTCAAAGGGGGTTTGACGTCTGAGGTAAAGTATGAGTCATGTGTTTTTTTTCTATTTGTGCATGTAACTTTTTTCCGTTTGGTACATGCATGTAATTAAATATGTATAGTAAGATACTAAAATCGTTTAGTTTTAGTAAGATCACCTAGTTCTCCACGCATCCCTTGATCATGTTTATCATAAATAAAACAGTCAAAGGTGTAGATAGCAAGTTCAAATTAATCATATATTTACAAAGTTAATCAATAAATGAATTATATATTTAGTTTACAATCGTCCTACTGAGGAAATGAATCATATATTTAGTATACATTTATCCAACTCTTATATGGTATAGCATACTTCACTCTTAATCTGGATTCGTTGTCTCTATCAACTAACCTGGGTTCTTTAATTTCAGAAACTACCCTTTCCACAGCTGAAAATTAAATTCCAAACACATTTTCTAGCATTTTGATATGAAAAAGTAAAAACGTATTTTTGACAGAAAGTAGAGCCTATAAAATAAGTTGGTGCTTCAAAGTTCAAAACACAGTACAATAACCAATCAGAATTACCATGTGACAAATGAGTCTCTTAATTTTTGTGCTCCGTATATCTCATCAGGAGTCACTATCATAAAATCTTCAAAACTACTACTGCATAGGAAAAATGTCTCTCTTAAATATAGTTATCAACAACTTTTACATAGATAAAGTAAAATATTGAATAATCGAAAAAAATTATTATCATCAACCTATTATATTTGTTAACTATTAGTAGTACTAGTACTTAATATTGCACTTAATATATATTTGATAGAGTAGCATGAACATATGATCCAAACATGCCCTACCTGATAAAAGTCAGGTTCAAGAGCCTGGCTACACTTTTGACTGGTCTATTTATGATGACCATGATCAAGGGATGCGTGGACGAAGAAAGACTAGGTAATCTTACTAAAACTAGGTGATTTTAGTTTCTTTGATGCACGCTTAATTACATGCATGTACCAAACGGAAAAAAGTCACATGCACAAATAGGAAAAAAACAAATAACGCATATTTTACTTCAAACGACAAACCTCCTTTAATAAAAAATGCAATTATATCCACAATGAGTTAATGACATTCGTTACCGTGAAAATATCCATTTAAAGTACCATACAAACTGAACAATAAGTATGAACTTATATTATAAGAAAAGCTTTCGGTAGCAAGTAAGTGTTTGGTGCAATTTGAAAATTTTCGCTAACGGACACTTAACACCGTCCAACCTTTGTGTTAGGGGGAATTTTTTTGAAAGGTTTTGGTGCAAAGTGTAAAAAAAAAGGTTTTAGTGTAAAAAAAAGAAAGGTTTTATAACATTGCAATGTAACATGTATTTATAAAATGACACAAAAGAAATACTCCCTCAATTTCAGAAAAAGTGTTACATTTTACTATTATATATTAATGTCTGCGTCAATTATGATTTATTCTTAAACGATATTAATAAATAGATTATTAAAAGTATATAATGAAAATTTAGTAATTAAATTTTTATTATATGATTTTATTAAATTATTTACTATTATCGTTTATGAAGAATTATTAACTTAAAACGATTAATGGATTCAAAATCAAAATGTAACAATTTATCCGAAATTGAGGGAGTATAAAAGATACACTACACATTAACTGCAAGTAGGGTGAATTATTATTATTGTTATTTGTCGGGAAAGTTGAGAGTTGTGTTGTGACCACCTAACACAAACCTACAAAACAAAATGTACTACAAAACAAATGCGATCGTTATTCGCGCGTGACCCTTTAATTTAATCGGGTGCCACAAAGTCTACGACTCTAGGCATCATCCAAAAGGATAAATGCCGATTTCTCTCCCAAGAACTATGAACACGACCGGAGCGTAGTCCAACTCAATTACGCAAAATTTAAGAATATGAAAGACGAATAAGAGACGTACCACCAATTAAGATAAAAGAGCACTCTGAGTGAATACATTTTACCGGAGTGATAAAACCACGCTGATAAGACTCGAATTTACGTCTCCAACTTTTTTAACACATCATCCGCGGTTAACTAAACACCCGGATATCGAGTTTAGGGGAATGTGAAATTGTTCTTCTAGTGTGGAGATATTGATATATAGTAACAGTGTCAGGTGTCGCCTCCCCATTCATTTGGTAAATGGCCCTTACCTGTGATTATCAAAATGCCCAAATTATTGAAGGCTAGACATGTTAGTGTGTTTCTAGTGTTTGTGCCCTTTCTTACTCCCCTCCAAAATATATTTCAATTCAAGGACCTATATGCTCAGGCTGTAGGCCATTCCAAATAGGAAATTGTTTGTTCCATTAATACCTAACCTACAATCTTCATTAGCACTGATTATGGAACTGATTGTATATTTATACCGGTTCATAATTCAATTAGGTTAAAATATCTTAATATATATCATTAGTAGGTCTATTTTCATGTTTAGTTTCACCTTAACTCCCCTTAACTTTACAAGACACTCCACTCCACTTCCTCTTCTATTTTCATGTTTAGTTTCACCTTAACTCCCCTTAATTCATCGCGTTAAAGTAAAATCTGGTCGTGGATCGTATTTATAAAGACACTAAAAAGGATTGGCAAATATAATGTAGTAGTCAGCAATACTATTGGTTTTATCATACCTTTGGTATTATACATACAAATAAAAAAAATACATAAAATGTGCATTTATAAAACAATACATAAAATGTGCAATACTATCAACTATAGTGTCTGCTTGAAATAGAACTAAGTCACTATTTTAATTGATCCACAAGCCAATTGAGTATTTACCCACACCATTTTAGTCGAGTGCACAATGTTAGGTTTTAATTGGAGACACACTCAATTAAACTCACAACCTACACAACAACATAACAAAAGTTTAACTTTAAACAATCACAATGTTCAAAATTCAATTAAAATTTAATCACTATTTATCAGTTATACTTCAATTAAAATTCGGTGTAAAAAAAGTATAATATTATTTAAAGTGAATTTGGATTAGGATTGCTCCGAATTGTGAACACCCATCATAGGAGTATAATTCAATGTTAAACGGTGTAATTAACTTTGAGGCAATCGATACACATGGCACGATGCTAAGTTTGAGAAGAAGTACCGGTAACTTTTACCACTGAAAAAAGACACTCAACTCAAACAGTAAATCTTACTTTGATGAGTGAAAAATTCGTAATTATGAATTCCAGTTATTACGGAGTGATAGTAAGGCCCCCCCTGTGTGATGTTGTGATTGGATTGGTTGAGTTTACAAAACCCGTACTCACCTTGTCTATTCAAATGTATTTACCAAAGTGAAACATTTCACCATTTAAAAAAATTTCTCATTGGTCATTTGTCATATAATTTTAACATAGTTTTTAAACGAAACTTTAACATATGATGAATGGTAATTCAATTTTATATCAGTATAACTGAATTTTTAGTTGTATGGCGAATGAAAAAATCAATGAATAGCGATTTAACGGAGTTTTTGTTGATTCCCAAACAGTCCACATGGTACACCCATGTACACTTACAAGTTTGGGACACATTATACAGTTTAAATTTAGTACTATTCATTTCACTTATATTCCATCCGTCCCAGTTTTATTTACCCGTACTCCGTTTTAATCTGTCCTAAATTCAATTACCCATTCATTTATGGAAAATCTCCCCCCCCCCCCCCAAATTTATTTACTATCACTTATAATTTTCAATATTTCTCCTACTTTATTCAATTTATTTCTTATTTTATTACCATATCTCCTACTTTATTCACTTTTTTTTCCTTAAAACTTGTGTCCGGCAGGACAGAGGGAGTACATTTGTTTATGTGCCCAAAATCATATGTGAGATTTGACGCTCGACGAAAGGAGTAAAATCCAAAACAATATATTATTACATGACTGGTTAATATATGAGTTCAATTTTAATATATAATCCATGACTATCGGGTAAACTATATGCACACATATCACTATATAAAAAAGTGAGATCCATCCTGATGTCAATTTTATCAGAGATGCCCGACTATGGGTTAAACTATATGCACACACTCAATAATGGATTCCACATGTTTGTGTCAAGTATATATTTAACTCAAAACTTAAAAGAGTATTTCAATAATAACTAAAATCCGTAAAACTAAATCAAAATGATCTAAATTAGAGATCCCCACTGTGGTTAAACTAAATTGATCAAACTATGCAGAACAAAACAGCATGGCCCTTGATAAGTTGATGTGTTGTGGAGTGGTAAAAAGTAACTTAGCGACAGCGCAGATCTAGTGCATGAGCCTAGTGTGACTACTACTACTATTAGTAAAAAAACGTAAACAAACAACACAAACTCTATCTATAAATAATTTATAGATACGACCTATATCATCAATAAAATTACCATATTATTAATTAAAATGTCTATAATGTTAATAAATCAAATCTTTTATAATATATAAAAACACCAATATTAATAATATAGATGTTTTGATTAATAACATGGATGATTTTATTGACAATATAGGTCCGTCTCTAGATAACTTACTCAAACAACAAACAAACAAATTAAATAAATAGTAAAATTGTCAGAAGTCTCTTTTTCAACGACTCATTCGTCTCGAGCCCACCGCCTTCTCCTACCTTTAATGTTCTCGCAGACCTTTTATTTTCTTTTCTCCCTTCTTGATATACAAACCGAACCCATACTTAACTAAAACAAATGTGTAAAGCCCACTCCAATTGTGGTCCTAATTCCGACCAATTAAATCGACACGGTCTGATTTTCGAATTATATGAAAGTTTCAATGTATAAACACATTAATTTTATGCACAATTCATCAACACTACGACTACTTTGAAGATTATTATTACAGATATATATTCTTTTTCGAAGACAAAAATGCACTCTATAGAGGACAATATATTTATATATCCCATGTAAGTATAATTTTCAATTGAAAGTTGCCCATTAAGGTTTGGTATGATATACAGTATTTAATGTTTTAAACAATATTAATAATTTTTTATTTGTATATACATTCGATGGCATTTTATATATGTATGTATGTATGACTTTAATATTTGCATTTTAAATATTTATGACTATAACAATAATGTTTGTCGGTACATTTTAATCTCCTTAATAAAATATATATATATACTTCCTATGTTGATTAAACTAAATTATGATCGCTTTGTTGAACTATCGATTTTGTGTACATATCCCCGCGATTTTCTCTGCCGTACTCTTTGTCCCCTTCCCCATTCACCTTCTCGTCTAACGCACTTTCCATAGTCTATTGCCCACGCGCCATCCCTTTTCACAATACTCCAATTGCTTGACAATTGAATTTCACACGAATTAGAGCTGAAAATAAATGATGAAAATTAAAATATATAATATAAAAAAATGAAAAAAAATATAGTGGTTTCCGTTTTACAAAAGTGTAAACATTTTAAAGAAACGTTTAAAATGGTAAATTATTAATATCTCGATGAAACGGGGGAGTATTATTTTAAAAATGTTAGGGGCACCCAAACTTTTACTCTGTAACTTTGATAACTTGCATTCCATGATTTATGTCAAATGATACATATTTTCATTTATATATGTACCAATGCATATATTATATTATACGTTTGTCAAATTACACAATTGTGCTCAATTTGGGGCCACATAATACAATTCAACTTATTCCAGCTAATTTTACTTTATATCTAAATTATGCACCTAAAAGCATACTCCGTATGTATCATTTGATTTGGATAAGCGGATGAGCACACTTGATAGTTGATTGTACTAAACCATACAACTCTAGTAATTGTAAGATGGCAATGTCTGCATAAAACTTTCCAATTGAATATCGACCTGCATTGATCCCTATTATCTACCATGTTGAATAGGGAATTGCATAGTAAATCTGAAGTGGTATTTGTAAATGCTTAAAAAAAGTGCTTTTGTGATTTTAAATTAATAAAATCAGTTTTTTAGTGTTTTATATTACAAATTCTGCTGCAACTCTGGAAAAAAAGCAGGTAATCGCCAGAAGCAGAGAAGCAACCCAATAGCTGATTCTAACTGCTTTAAGCAAGTAGTAGCTTTTTTTAATTAAAAACAACTAATTAAATTAATTTTTGCAAACACTAAAACTTCTGCTTTTACAATTTTAAGCTGCTTTTTATATGATATATCAAACACTACTGACTTTTGCTTAAAAACAAATTTAATCAACTTTTAGTAGAAGCATACAAAAAAGCACAAGTAAAATCATTTGCAAACACACACTATGTCTTTGTGTTTAACAGGGTTTCCTCTTCTCTGCGTCTTGACTACCTCAGTCTTTCTGAGTTATCTGGTATTGTCTGTATGTATTAAATGTTGTGTATTGTGGCATTAAAGATCGTGAGGTAGTCTGATATCTTGTAAGAAAAACCGTTTAACAGGAAAGTAGTTTTTCGAGCAATATTTAATTTTCCGGTAGCCCGTCCCCAAAAGCACCCACATTACTGGACGATAGGTTGAGGACTGACGTCCATGGTAATTCTGGGCTTTTGGGTGTAACGAAGGCCCAATACTCCTAAACCGCTCCGTTTGACCAATAACAATTACGTTTTATCAACTTGTGGGCCTTTTCTTTCGTAATCTCTTTAGATTTGTGGGCTCTCAGATCAATTGTGCTATAGTGCTATAGTTACGTTTTCTTAGAACTTCCCTAATTCTTAAATTTATTCTAACTATATTAAAAATTATTAACAACAAAATCCTAAAACCAAATTCCCTGTTTTATAATGGATCAGCTAAAATTTAAGAAAAAATGGTTAGGTAATCCCTATATATATGCACACATCATAAGCTATTTATATATTCTTTGAGTTTCTCTATAAGTTGTTCATTCTTGATTTTTTTCGGTCATAAACTTAAATTGTGGTTCAGTCTTAAATTGCCCTAATAAAATGTTCAATAAATGATATAATTAAATTTTACTTCCCAAGTTTTCACATAATATAAATTAACAAGTACTACATTTAAGATCAATTTTAAGTATAGGTTGAGGTCGGTTAAACGAAAGAAATCAAAACTGGCAACCTGTTTGGGATGGGGAATATAGTATAGCAAATTTAAAGATACAACTCCGTTTGACCGTAGAACTTCACATGTTCTAGATTGAAAATTAAACTTAAAAATATGAAATATGGGGAAAAATGTGTGATTTTAGAGCAAAATGTTTATTTATATGTAAAAATAATATTTTTATTATTTGTTGCGTGTGAAATAACTTATTTTTAATAATGTAACAAGTTTTTTGAGCCGGTTACAAATGAAAAATGTATAAAGTTATAGGTGACGGAGATGTATAGTATTTGTGTAGTTATGTGCCCGACCACATCGATGACCAAACGCGAGCCATACATGTATTCAAACTGGCCAGTTCATGTTACACCTTTTCCAGAGACTTTTCGGATGTGTATTCATCCACCGGCCTGGACTAAGACTTAACAGTTAATATCAATCATAGAACTAAGACTTATAATTATTTATTTGAGTATTTTTTTATCATGTTATTAATTAATACTCACATGATCATTAATTCAGATTAGTTAGTAGTTGGCCATTTCTTTCACACTCCCCTTACTAGTTTGACCGTCATGCGCGCTTTCTCTTATTTGTGCTCGTGATGATTTTTTCTGTTGTTAATAACAACTAAAATCAAGAAAACCTAGTGAAAAACATCACATTAAATACTTCTATTATCATATGGTATAAGTACTCGATTTCAAAAACAAATCCTACCGGTTGTTTAATTTGTGCTAATTTCAAACGATCCATTGACATTAACATGACAAGGTTATGGATTTTTGGCATATCTTATAGTATATGCATGATTCAAATCCAAAGAAAAGTATTACCTACTACTTTACAATATAGTTGATTGAGTCACAAAAAGGACAATCGATGTTTGGCTTAGTTTATGTTTCAGTGAGTGTGCACGCATATAATATTCATATTAAGATTGGGCTGAAAACCAGCTGTACTTCAAAGTTCAAACATATGATTAAGTTTGTAGTACACTTTTTTGATTAAAAAAACTACTACCGTCAGTCAAGGTGTCGCCCTGACTAACGTCAGTCACCTATTTTGATCCATTAGATTAAAATTTTAACGGTGGAGATCGAATAATCTGTTACCTTTCGCACTAAGTGTTGCCATGGGGTGTCACTCGTGTCGCACAAGGTGTTGCTCCAACCGCCTACGTCGCTCAGCTCATCGAAGTACTCGGCCCTCATGCGCTCCGAGATGTGGCTCCAACACTGACCACCCTGCCCCGGTGGCTCTCTCCTGCTCCGGAAGATGTCACCTAGTTTGTTGTGCACCTCCCGAGGCCATAAACTGCTGTCAATGTATAAGATACAAGAAACGAATATATATTACTTTAGTACAACAATTTATACTTGTCAACTATCATAAGTTATGTTTTACATATTTAAGAAGAATGTATAATACTTATTTGGCAGGACCAGCAGGAAAAATCACAGGCAAGCCGTCCCACGTGACGTTGGGATTCAGTGGATCGAACACGAGGTAGGGACAATCGTCATGGTCGCCCTCCAGTATGTGTCCGGGCTGACTGGTAGAGCCCCGGCTACTCTCGAAATGCTACCGGGATAAGCCTCTCCATGAACACATGACAGTCGTGGCTCTTCATCCCATAAACCTTTGTCTTCTTCAAATCACACACTTCTCTAAATTTGAGGCGTAATTATCTGGGAAACTCAATGACCTCACCCAATCAAACAAAACTGACCTAGAAGCGTTGTCAATTGTGTAGCACGCTTTCGGCCACTTACCATTCTCATCCTTCTTTGTCAACTCAGGCCTTTTACACCACGTATACAACTCGGCTCTAGACTTCGCATGGTCCTTTGTTTTTCCCTCAATGTTGCAAAGTGTATTGAATAAGTTCTCGAACACGTTCTTCTCAATGTGCATGAAATCTAAGTTGTGACAGATAAGAAGACTACTCCAATAAGGCAAGTCCCAGAAGATGCTTCTCTTCCTCCAACCACATTTTTTACCAATTTTCTCGTTATGCTTCATCCACCCAAGTTCAGTCACCTTCATAAGACCCAACCTATCAATCTCCGCAAGAATTTGTGCACCAGTAAGTCTTGTCGGGGCTTTTTTGATGACGACTTTATTTTTCAAGAATTGATCCTTGCTCTTCCTAAACGGATGGTCACTTTCTAGCAACCTACGATGACAATCAAACCAACAAAATTTTCCACTACCCTTCAGTCTAAATGCATCTGTATCCTCCAAGCAATGTGGACATGCATATTTCCCTGCGGTTTGCCTTCCAGATAGCATGGAGTACGCAGGAAAGTCACTCACGGTCCAAAGAAGAGTTGCTCTCAAGGTGAAGTTCTTTTTGGTCGAGACATCGTATGCAGGGATACCATCCGTCCACAACTCGATCAGCTTCTTGATTAGGGGTTGCAAGAAAACATCCAACGTCAGTCCAGGATCTTTCGGCCCAAGCACAAACGCAGTCAGAAACATGAATGGCTCCTTCATGCACTCACCGGGGGGCAGGTTGTACGGTGTGAGCATAATTGGCCAACAAGAGTATTTTCGTTCACTCCCGAACGGGTTAAAACCATCCGTACAAAGTCCAATCGTACATTTCTAGATTCGGCTGCAAACTCTGGATATGTCTTGTCAAACGATTTCCATGCGGGTGAGTCTGCTGGATGGTCCATTCTACGATCTTCTTCATTATCCGAGATTACTCGCTCCTTGTGCCACCGCATTTTATCCGCAGAAGCACTTGAAGCATACAATCTTTTCAAACGAGGTGCTAAAGGGAAGTACCACATTTTCTTATGTGGGAGATTTTTCTCCTGTCGTTTCTTTGAAGCCCCCTCCTTGTAACGCTTGTACCGTTCCTTACCATAGAACTTGCATTGTATTAGATCTGCATCCTCCTCCCAATAGATCATGCACATTTTCGGACAACAGTCTATGGTTATCACAGGCAACCCTAAAACCCGCATCTTTTTCTTCGCTTGGTAAAAGTTAGTGAGAACTAGGTTTTCTTCAGGACAAAGGTCCGACATTACGTCAACCAATTCATTGAAGCTCGTTTCAGATTGCTGGCCATTAGCCTTACAACTCATTAGCCGAGCCAACAAAGACAACTCAGTGAGCTTACACCCCGGATAAACCGGCTTCCTTGATGATTCTAACAAGTCAAAGAAAACCTGATCCTCGGGATTCGGTGGTTCCTCCACCTCCACCTCGGTTTCAGTGTTAGTTGTGTCCATGAACTCTGCCCCTGCAGCATCATACATCATTTGTTCGACTCGAGCTCGAATAGCATCGCCTTCAGATGTACTTTATTCCCTGACTTGTTCATTTTTTCTCTTCCTTCCACGCTGTCTGTATTGGTCATATGTACTGGACGGTGCTGCTTCCTCACCATGATGATTCCATACCTGATACGCAGGCAGGAATCCATTTTTCCTCAAGTGTTGGACTACCGTTGTAGGAGTCACATATTGCTTGTTTCTGCACTGTTTCATTGCACAAGGGCACTTTATCAACCCATCATTTACACAAGCCGGATTTTAGATTGCAAATGCAATGAAACCTTCAACCCCTTTCAGAAAACTCGATTGAACTCTGCCATTTTGAGTACGACAATATATCCATGAACGATCAGTATTCATTGAATAATTAGATAATAACCTGACACATTTGAATTCATTAGATCGAGGTCTACCATTTACGATAATAAATCAATTTCACAATAATTCAATCAATTGCTACTTAATATAAGTTATATTAGCTTCAATCAATTGTTATGGCATTACATAATATAAGTTACATTAGCTTCAATTTTACCATAATGTTTGGTTTCATATATCAACTAATGATTACTAGTTATACAAGCCTAGAGACAAAACGAATAAAACTCATCATTCTCTTGCAGCCCCCTCCTCATCACTTGTGACGCTCCCTACCACAGAACCTGCATTCCAACAGATCTACACCCTCCTCCCAATACACCATGCACATGTTCCGACATGCACAAACGTACTCAATAGGCGGCCCCAAACCCCGTCTCTCCCTCCATTGGAGGTATGCCATGGACGGTGCTTCCTCACCGTGATGAATCCATACATGATACTCAGGCATGAATCCATAACGTCGCAAGTGCTCGAATACTGCTGTGGGAGTCATAAATTGCTTGTTTCTGCAGGTTTCCAATGTGCAAGGACACTTTATCAACCCCAGTTACTGGACGTCCCATGGCAAACGAGATGAAACCTTTAACCCCTTCTACAAAACTCCTAGAAACTCTGCCATTTACCACTGTACGATCGTACATCCATGAACGGTCGGAATTCATTGTATACTTTTTTAACCTGACACGTTCCAATTGATTAGATCGTATTTAATTTATTAGATCGATTCCAATTCGAATAAGAAGATTGTAGAGATTAATTGTTAATTATTATACGTTCCTTATAAATTAATTATTAAGTGTTCGATATGTTACAAAATTTATTAAGTGTTTTACTACTACGAGTTATAAATTATAAATTACACGTTAATATAATCAACAAATTAACCGTCGCTCAAAACACTTAACTGCATCCTCGTAATTTAGTACATATACGAATTTATCAAATCAACCAAAACTACTACATACATACATATCAAATTAACTAAACTAACTACATACATACTTAACATACATATCGAATTACTACATACATACTTAACATACATATCAAACTAACTAAACTAACTAAACTAACTACATACATAGTTAATTAACATATATACTTCACTACATACATACTTATCAAATTAACATACATACATATTGAATTACTACATACATTCATATCAAATTAACTAAACTAACTATCAAATTACAAATTAATCAAATTACATATAATTGATCAAATTAACTAATCAAGCTACTACATACTTTATATAAACATACAATTGAGAATAAGTAGTCAAAAATCAAAAAAATCTCAAATTTTAAAAAGTTAGGGTTTAGCCAAAATACCGTTGATTCCGAAGGAAATAGCGGATGAAATTTAAAATTGATGGAAGAAACGAGCTCCTCGTCCAACGATCTTCGAATTGACACCAAGATTGAGAAGAATCGTCAACAATTGGCCGGATTTGACAGGGGAGAAAGGAAGAAAAACGGAGGAGAAAGGAAGAAGAAGAGTGAAATGGCTTCTCCTGTGAATCAGTCTGCTAAAACCTCTATGGGCCGACGGAAACGTATCCGTCGGCCCAGAGGCCGATCCGTCGGCTTTTTTTTTTTTTTAATTTTAAATATAAATATTAACGACGGATAATTTATCCGTCGTTTATATTTAATTTTTTTTTTTTAAAAAAAGTCAAAGTATGGGCGACGGATTAATAAAATCCGTCGCCCATATAGCGACGGATAAAACCCGTCGCCCAACCTAGCGATCCGTCATTTTTTTCAGTAATTTCTTGTAGTGCAGGGCAACCCATTAGTAACTGCATATGCATAAAGGTTTTGGTTGATTACAGTTTGAGGTGAATTACTCTATCTTTTCATAATTAAAGGTAATAAAGTATGTAAAAATTAGATGGAAATTTTCAAAAGTATATATGAAAAGAAAAACGAATGAGTATAATTAACGAAAGGATAGAAACTTTTGGGACAGATCGTACAATGTTTAGATTTAAATTTATTTCTGCATATGTAAATTAATACGTGGCAATTTTTTTTTTTTTGGTAAGAAAGACGGTCAGTCCTTAGACTTTATCAAAATTATAAAAAGGTACAACTTGAATCGGGGGTGTGTCCCAAAAGACGTCCCCGTCCGACTCAAAACAAGCTAACTTGTCCGCAACAAGATTTGTTCCTCTATGAGACCAATGTAGATTACAAGACCACGGTCGATGAATCAACGACTTGCAATAAGATATTAGGGATATGAGCTCAGTATCCTCTGGGGATGCTTGCTTCTCGCCAAGAACTAAGTGAACAGCTTCCTGTGAATCCAGATTCTCCTAAAATATACGTGTAAATCGTATTCGAGAGAATCTCGAATTTTAAAAGAATGTGACTATAACATATATACAATTGATTCATCACAAATCCGAAAGAACAATGTCAACAATGCTAACTAATTTTTAACATAAAATCAAAACCTGAACTATATTCATACATTTGTACGGTATTGAATCGAGCAACACGATATATACATTTTTGTAGCACGACGCACTATCAAACCGGTTCCTTCTACACTAGGTAAGGCCGTAAGAGTGTGCACCCAGTATACACAATCACTTTGTTGTGTTTATTGGGTGTATTGATCTCGTCCGTAACATCGAATTTCCCCATTAAACCTCCTTCTCCCTCCACTCCAAGCCTAAAAACTTGCATGGCGAAAACCTAATCTTGTACTCAGTAATGGTGTCCAATTTAGGTGACCAAACCTGCTCTTTGTACCCAACCAACTGATTATACTGCTTCTGCAATTCCGGTGTACTACACAGTATCGTCTTTCCACCACATTCACTATCAAGGATGACGGTTTCTTTCATTTTCTCACTATCTCCGTTCGAAATCAACCGTGTAATAAACTCCGGCGATACCTTGATCAGAACTCTACCGTTGCAGCCCTTGACGTACTCGAACGGAGCGGAGTCCTTCGAACATAACAGCCCGGGGCCCCTCATTTTGGACCGGCCCGAACTCAGGCCTGAAATCGACGAGACGGAGAGAATGTTGTTTGCGAAGGAGTCGAGCGGGAGGAGGAAGTAGGTTTGGCCACCGATAAGCTCGTCCTCGATGGCGAGGGACGGGATCGGGTGGCCGATGTAGAACGAGTCGGCATGGCAGAGCATTTGGTCCGGGAATTGGAACATGATTTCGCCGGCGAGGTGGACTCCGGTGAGGATCCGTGTTGAGCCGCCGTATGCGATGACTTTGATTGTGGAAGTGGAGCTTTTCGGGTGGTAGCATGCGTTACCCATAGCGATCGACTAATCGTGGCCTTTGTTAAACGTCTGTATAATGAATTTAAGCGTTTAGATGAGATGAAATTACTTCTGAATTGATATGGAGCTCCTGCAAAACTTATTGAAGGGTTTTTGAACGAGACAAGGTTTGTTGGATTTGGGGGTGTATTTATATGTGAAATACTAGAATTGACTTTGATAAAGTCTATGAATGTATGTATATATTGTGTGTGTGTGTGTTGCGTGGTCATAAACGACGGCGTTGAAAAGGTTTATTTTGATCATGCAAGAGGTGATATTGATAGTAAATTAGTAGATGAAAGTCTTGCCTAAATCATCTATGTAAGATTTTTTCAGCAGGGATGAGCTAAATTAATAAAGATTAGGTTAAATGGCATAAGGCATATATATGCCTTGTCATAGTTTAGTGATCTTCTTACAAAATAAGTATGTACGTAACGGTGATTTATAAATTAGTAGATCAGATATATAACTTATTTTATTCATAATCTAACTGATTAATTTATTTTTACATATTATATTGAACAAAAGATCAACTAGTTTATCAGCTAATATACATAAAATTCAACTAATTTATGAGATTAGTTTTACTAAACAGAGTCGTAACATATACTACAATAACATACGCAACGTGTGATATAACAATTGGAGTTACCGTAATGAAAGGAGCGAAATGCGTCATACATTACATATAATACAGTTGACAACATTTAAATTGACATCTTACTTTTTGATATAATTTCTCATTATTAAGATAGGTAGTTGCTAAAACAAGTAGGGAAATCAATTGCTTCAAGACCGACGTCCAGTACCACTAATTGGAAAATGATGTTTTAGCTGGGCATCGGATTAAACCGATCCAATTTAATTTCGAATCCTTATTGCAATCAGAAACTTACGGATCAGATTATAATAATTCATTGAAAAGTTTTAAATTTTTATAAGCCAACATTATCATTATTTAACCAGTTTCAATTTTCAAGTCTCATAGAGAACATATATACAGATTGAGTCAATTTTAATTCCTCTATAAGGATGATCACCTATGACGTCGTTTACACTACGAAAACATATTATGTGGATTGCGAAGGGGATTTAAATGTGGTTGTTCCTTTAATTAGCTTGAGGCCAAGTGCGTGGAATTTTCATAAATGAACGACCTTGTAAGATACTTGAATTCCTACCAATATAACTACTCAAGTAGCTATCGGAGATCCCACAAAAAAATAATTTAGCTTTGTCAACTCTCAAAATCTAAGTTGCCTGGACATTTGCAGTAAGCAAGGTCAAATGTATGTATGCAAGTGTGTATATAAAATTAAATATTAAATATTAAGTACTTTTAAATGGAAAAACAAATATGAAAATGGAAAAAGTCATGTAATAGTAAAACCTAATGCGTGGAAATTCAATCCAAAATAAAGGCCGGTGCATTAATTTTCTTCTGAAACCAGAACACGTGATGGAAAACTTTTTCATTGCAATTCGTCCAATTGGCGAAAATAAGTGGTAGTAAATTGTAATTTACCACTTGTTTCTTGTATTCATTTGACTCGGAGGGTCTTCTTCTTTTGTGTAACGGGAAATGAACCAAGTGGTTGTTCGTGTCTGGAATGTTTATCAGAGGTGGCTTAGTACTTTTATTAGTCAAGAGTCGAGACATTTCTAGTATTTTTACTCGTGTTGTTTCTTTTCATTTAGACTCGTCTTGTAATGTATTTTCGTAATTCTAGTTAAATGCAAGTTATTTCCCAGAAAGAAAGTTGTAAATTACATTTAATAGAAACAAACCATCAAATTATGAGAATTGACAAGTAATACAAACTCCTGAGAGATATCGTCTACCTATCTATCAGATCAAACATCATCGATTTAACAACACATTGAAACTCTACATGTGTATTGTGTAAGTAGTTACAGCTTACAAGTTAGTTTTGAGGAGACGAATATGTCAGTTACGGACTTATCTCAAGTGCGATTCTGATGCTATGAGTGTGCACTTGCAATGTACTTCCCTTTACGCAGCAGACTCAAGAATCCGATGCAGTTGGTCCTGATGCAAGTCTCAGAAGCCGGCTTCATTTGGTTTAGCTGTACCGTACCTCTGTCTAAGGCCATTTTCCTCTTGGTTTAAGAAGAATCTGCATTCTCCGACATACAACGCTTAAAAGAACCCTGTATTGTGTACCTAATGCAGAATTAAAGAATCAGCTAGCTAATATAGTGGTATATATTATATATATGAAAATAAGACATTTTCAAGCTTTGTGGTGGAGCCACGTCAAATCCCTTGTGGCAGAATAGTCCATTCTGATTGGTCAGTTCTTGTGCATATGTGGCTGAATATATTTAACTTTCTTATTGGTCCAATATCATTCAAAATAATTACTTATCATTACATTTGCCAAAGATTCTCATAAATCCATATCTTATGAGCATATTAGTAAATTTCGTAATAATTATGTCCTTATATGGAAAATGATGGCGTTGTCATCTTTATAAGGGAATCAAATTAATACCTCATCAATTAGTTAACAACCCAATTACACTAATTTCACATTAATTAATCATCTAGACTTTGTTATTATAGTATACCATGTATAAATTTATATGTTTAGGGGTCCATTTATATATATATACACTAATTTCACATTAATTAATCATCTAGACTTTGTTATTATAGTATACCATGTATAAATTTATATGTTTAGGGGTCCATATATATATATATATATATATATATATATATATATATATATATATATATATATATATATATATATATATATATATATATATATATATATATTTAGGGGAAAAGGACTTCATTCAAAAATCAAACGATTACATCAGGATTCTCAAAGGGAATTTCGGAGGAACCAAACATATCCGACTTAACTAACGTAGCTAAAGAGTGAGCTAACAAGTTACTAGAACGTTTTACAAAAAGAAAAGACACAACAACAAAAAGAAGAGATAAAGCCTTGGTTTCCTCCACAATATTCCCAATAGCAGAGAGGGACAAGTCCTGAGATCGGAGTTCATTCACTAAGTTCAAGCAATCACCTTCAACCTCCATGCGCTGTATACCCAGGTTTTGCGCCCAAAGGACGGTGGCTCTTGCTGCTAAAGCCTCAGCAATTCTGGTGTGGCCACGTTCTTGAAACTGCAGCGTTTCCACGCAAGAATTTGGCCATTGCAGTCTCTAGCTATGATACTGCAGATGATTCCTTGGTCTGTGGATGAAAAGATGCATCATAATTAAGTTTGATGACTCCGACAACAGGCGGTTTCCAGCTTTGGTGTTGTTCTGGCGGCCTGGGGCTAGTAAGTTGAGATTGCGCCTCCTTGAAACGGGTGAGATAACGATGTACGAATGTCACCGCTTCTTGTGCATCATAACCACTGGACTCATGCACAACCTTATTTCGATGGCTCCAGATACTCCAGCATGATGTAAGAAAGAATTCGAACTCAGCAGCCTTCAACTTATCATGCACCTGTTTGATCCAATGAGAAACATTTCGAAAGTTAGCGTGATAATATGGTGTGGCGGTGTTTGAAAATTTCAAAATAATCTTGCATACGAACACTCTTTAAAGATATGAAGAATTGTTTCAACCCCAGAACTGCATATAGGACAACAAGTAGGTAAAATAATTCCTCTATGGTTCAGCGCTGTAAGGACAGGGAGAGAGTTTCGATTCAACCGCCAAGTGAAAATTCTAATTTTATTTGGAATATGTAAACTCCAAATCCAGTTTTCAAAGATCGAGGCTAGTCGACGTTCCAACAGTACTAGTTATGTTCCTTTTGTGCAGCATACGAGCAGTATGGTAAGCATTCTTAACTGAGTAAAAACCATTTTTGCTAAAATGCCACACTCTCCGATCCTGGAAGTCAGTCATTGGCAAGGGAATTTGGAGAATTTCTGACACATCTATGTCCCAAAAAATACTCTCAATCAAGTTTGCATCCCAAGATTTTCCATCAGCAGCAAACAAATCGGCTACAGTAAGATCATCAAGTCCCAGGATATTTGGCGTAAAAGGTTTGAAAATATCATCCATCGGAATCCAAGCATCCATCCAAACATTAATACTCCTACCATTACCTACCCTCCAACGGATACCACTCTTCACTAACTCCAAA
Source organism: Plantago major (assembly GCA_026545765.1). Taxonomy (NCBI): domain Eukaryota; kingdom Viridiplantae; phylum Streptophyta; class Magnoliopsida; order Lamiales; family Plantaginaceae; genus Plantago; species Plantago major. The sequence goes on along the minus strand of CM048841.1, from coordinate 101,033,760 downwards.
GCACTACACACACTCTTCCAAGTAAAAGAAGAACAACTTTTAGGAGTTGCTTCAAGAATGTCGCAGTGAGGGAAATACTTTGCTTTGAACACTCGACTCAAAAGAGACTCGGGATAAAGAATAATTCGCCAAATTTGCTTGCCCAACATAGCCAAGTTAAAAGAACGAAGGTCCCTAAACCCCATCCCACCATCTCGTTTTGACTCACATAACAAATCCCAATTAACCCAATGAATTTTCTTCTTTTTTCCATCACCCCACCAAAATCTCGCAATCAAAGACTCAATCTCCTTAATAAGACCCTCTGGAATCTTAAAATATCCCATCACATAAGTTGGTATTGCTTGGATTACTGATTTGATAAGTACTTCCTTACCCGCCTTAGAAAGAAACTTGTTTTCATAACCCTCAATTCTTTTCCAGACACGCTCACGTAACCAGCTAAAAACCTCTTTTTTTGACCTACCCTTCTCCGTAGGAAGCCCCAAATATTTATCATGTTTATCAACTATCCTAACATACAAAGAATCACGCACTGCCTCAACCCTCTCTTCACTAGCATTTCTACTAAACACCACCGTAGACTTCTCCAAATTAATTTCTTGCCCCGAAGCAAGACTATATCTATGCAAAATATTCCCAATCTCCATAGCCGCCTCACGGGAAGCATGACAGAACAGGAGTGTATCATCAGCAAAAAGCAAATGAGAGATCCTTGGGGCTTGGGGGGATACAACAACCCCTCTAAGCACCTCCCTCTCCTCCGCATCACAGATAAGAGCACTAAAAGCCTCAGTAACAAAAAGAAAAAAGGTAAGGTGAAAGGGGATCTCCCTGACGGATCCCCCGCTCCGGCTGGAAAGAATCTAACTGGATCCCATTAAGAAGAACTGAGTAGGAAACAGTACTCACACAAAGCATAATGAGCTCAACAAAAAGTGACTCAAAGCCTAATCTCTCAAGCACTCTTTTCAGGAAGTTCCACTCAACTCGATCGTAAGCTTTACTCATATCAAGTTTTAAAGCCATGAAAACATCCTTACCCTTGGTCTTTCTTTTTAAAAAATGATTAACTTCATAGGCTACAAGAACATTATCTGTAATCAGTCTATTAGGCACAAAAGCTTATTGGGTTTCAGAAATAATGGAACTCAGGTTTTAGCCTATTAGTAATAGCCTTAGAGGCTATTTTAAACATGACATTGCTAAGGCTAATAGGGCGAAACTGATGAACATGTACTGGTGTTTTACATTTTGGGATCAGGACAATATGTGTATAATTAAGCTTAGGATCCAAATGTCTGTGGTTCAAAAAATCAAGGGCACAATCAATAACATTTTTACCAACTAAATGACAGAAACGTTGGTAAAATAAAGCAGGCATGCCATCAGGTCCAGGGGATTTAAGGGGATACATATCAAACAATGCTTGTTTTACCTCGTCTGGCGTGAACACACGATTAAGCTCCTGGTTGATTTGCTGGTTCACCCGGGTCCTCATAATCCCCACAACGTCTTCAATCTCAGTCTCTGTTGGTCTACTGGATTTGAATAGTTGAGCGAAATAAGAATTGATAATCAGTCCCATACCCAGCTCATCAGTACAGACTGTGACATCCTCTGCAGTCAACTCCTCAATATTATTTTTCCTTGCTCGACGGGATGCTTGAGAATGGAAAATTTTTGTGTTACGATCCCCCTCCGCCATCCATTGAATTTTTGCTCTTTGGCGCCACATAGTCTCCTCTTTGTCCATCACCTCCTCAAGAAGTCTCCTAATTTCCTTATGTCGTCTCACGACATCTCCAGTCTGTACCTCTTCCTGCAGATTCTCCAATTCACCCCGCAGCTCCCTAATATGTTTTTTCACCGACCCAAAAGAATGTTTTTCCCAATTTAGCAAACCGACATTGCACCCAGCTAAGTTGCTTGAAAGACCCAAATCTAGATCCCAATTTTCCTTTACAATTTGAGCACATTCCTCCGATTTTAACCACATAGCTTCAAATCTGAAGCGCTTGCGGTTCTGTCTAAACCTCTGAGCTCGAATTACCCGAAAACGCAGCAAGATAGGCATATGATTAGAATTATGTGTGAACAGATGAGTTACCTTGGCCGAAGGAAACAAGACATGCCAATTGGGATCGGCCGCTGCTTTATCCAGACGCAACTGAGTGTTCTGGCCATCCTCTTGGCGATTTGACCAAGTGTACTGAAATCCATCGTAATCCAATTCCTCCAGTTCGCAGAAAGTAAGAGCCTCACGCATGTCCTGAAGCCTCCAATTTGGGACTGGTACTCCTCCTCTCTTATCTGAATTAGAAGTGACTTCATTAAAGTCCCCAATGACAACCCATGGCCTGTTAGATCGTTGGGTCAAATTCTTAAGCAAGGCCCAGGTAGCTTTCCTCTTGCTAGCATCCGATTCTCCGTAGAAACCCGTAAGGCGCCAAACTTCATTACTAGCTAAATTGGTCACAGTAGCATCTATATGGTGTTTCGAATAAGATTGAATATCCACTAAAGTTTCTTTCGTCCAAAGTAAAGCCCCCTGCATCACCAATCGAGGGCACACAAATACCAAAAAGATCAAGTCTCTGTTTTATCCTATCAATCCCTGATACTCCAAGACGCGTATCCATGAGAAACATAAGATTGGGGTTATGAGTACAGAGAAACTCTTCAAGAGCTCGAACTGTCGAAAGGTTCCCCAAACCTTGACAGTTCCAAGATAAGCAACTCATTGGTATAGGCGGGGCTGCGTAGCAACTCCCGCCTCTGGTACAGAAATAGCAATTGCTTTCTCCACACAAATTTTCTTGCTGTTTGGCTGGTTAATGTGGTCCTGAGTAACCGGGTTTTTTCGTCCATGCTTGGGTCCGTATTTTTTGACTCCAGAAGTGGAGCCCAGGGGTCTGCCCCGCTTCTTAGCTACTGAAGTGGTGGGGTGGGTTTGGTTATGATTGTTGAGTAGGTTAGTTTGGTTGTGAGTGAAGGTAAAAAACTGGGAGTTGGGTATCTGGGTCGGAAAAGTGTTAATCCATTCACACTTTATAATCCACATATTATCAACATAAGTTGATCTCGCAAACCACCACTACCACCACTATTATTATTATTAATTAAAATTCCTCTTAATTTTAAATGAAGTAGTCACTTAGTAAGTTAGAAGGAACATGAGAACATGCGTAGCGTGTAGTTGTGACACATAATTACAAATAATGGAATAAGTATATGAGGGAAAGTAATATCGTTATTTTTTTATAATCGATTGCCCTTTTTCGAGTTGAATTAGAGTTTGATTTAGTGCAAATTAATTTTTTAAATTTAATTGGAAAAGATTGAGAAAAAAGATTGGCTGCCGTTACTTTTTTTTTATAATGAATTGATTTTGTTTGGTTGAATTAGGGCTTGAAATTTAATTGGACAAGACATATTGAATTTTTTAATGATAAATTGAGTTTGTTGGGGTGAAATTAGGGCTTATAATTTAATTGAAAAAGACAGATGAATTTTTGTAATTAAAGTCTAATTTACATATATATATATATATATATATATATATATATATATATATATATATATATATATATATATATTACAAATGAGTCCAATTTAATTTAACTTAAGTAGATTTTGGGTTATTGCGAATTGATCTGTTTCAATTTAATTAAAGGAGATGGAGAAGAAACAGTGTTTATACACACACACACACACCAAACTTGAATATTTTGTTAAATAATTAAATTATTTATATATTAAATTAAACATAATGTAGGTTTATTAAATCATATAAATTAAAATAATAAAAATTTAAAAATAGAGCATTTATTAAATACTTAATACTCCCTCCATTTATCAAATAAATCAATATTATTTAGGTTTCCGATTACAATGGACACTTTAAAATTAACAATAAAGTAATGTATTGGATTAAATAAAACCCATCATCTTATCAACATTTACGTGAATTCTCACATGTTTTTTTTTACTTTTTACTCATTATTTATTCAAATATTAACTTCTATCTTATATACTCACTATATGGAACATTTTGAATATAAATGTCAATTAATATATATTGAGTTTGTTATGATTGAAAATTAACATATTAGATTATTAATGCATTATTTTAAGGATAAAATAAGTAGAGTCGGTAAAAGATCTTTAGGTGTTGCATAGCCAATTGTGGCAGTAGCTTGGTTGCCGCCTGATCTTGGTATCATATTAGCTAATTTTGATGTTACGGTTGAGTACGTAGAGTCTACATAGGGGTGGTATTGGTGTTGTTGCTAGAGATCAACGGGGCCAATGTTATTGCTTGGCATCAAAGTTTGTGTCTTATGATTTTTTTAGAAGGTGCGGAAGGTTTAACTGACAAATTAGCAACTGAATTGGTTCAAAATTCTGAGTGGCAACATGTAGTTAGTAATTGATTAATGGGGATTTCTCTTCGATGATTAAATCACTTAAGTCTACATATTGTAAGCTTTATTTATTTGATAAACATGCATAGTTCTTGCTTGGATTTGGTTACATTTAAAAACTCTTGGTGGATAACAAATCGTCTAAATCGAATAAGCATTTACTGTCTTAAGATCAAACTCCATGAGATGGAATAAATTTGAATGACTGTGGAAAGGTTCAAAACTATACTATTTTGAAAATATATTCTACATGTATTAGTTGCTTATCCAGTAGGTATTCAGTTCATATAACTTTTCTATCATCCGTGCATACAACAACATATTCGCATTTACTTCAATGGATGGAAATAGACGAGGAAGTCAATAAACGAAAATGTCCTTATTGCTTTAAGATATGTGGCTAAAATGATCACAAGATTGGCCCACTCTTGCCCAACGAAGGACAAACTCCAAAAATTCGCCCAACGTTACATATATGACACTGAACACGGAATTGACAACATGATCAATGCTCTTGGGTGCATTTCTTTAAACCTCTACACTCAATTTTATGCATCTTTTACATATTTCGTTTCAAACAAATTATTCGTTATACATTATTGTATCCATTAAAATTATATATACCGGACGGTAAAAAATTTATTTTATTATTATAGTAAAGCTAAACCATTGAAGCTGGTGTGAAAATTGCTACTGCGACATTGATCAAAACTATGGTGGGAGAGTACAATCAATATGCAAAAGTATACAAGATGGCCAAAGATCACATCTTCCTTGATAATGCCCGCTAGGTAGGCCTTCAACTTATTGCAAGACGCCAAGGGGATGAGTGAACTTACAATTTGCCTACTACATCAGAAGTAACTGCTATAGTAGAGGGTGATGTCGATAACTTACATGAAAAAAATCATATTATGGTTGAGATGATGAATGAGAACTTGAAGCACATAACTGAGTTTCTTCGATGCTACCTTATTTTTCAATATCCACTACTTTTCATCCATGGAGAAGACGGATGGTATATCGATATTCAGATAAGTATTGTGAGTAAGATGCCAAATCTTATTCTAAGGGAATTCTTAGCGTTCTGGATACAAAATAGGGAGAATGAAGATCATCAACTCACATACTTAGTAGGACGTTTTTATTACAATTCATTGTTGATTCTAGAGGAGATATTATATTTTGAGGACATTATGCTCCGTTTTGAGAGCTAGAAGGAGATGCAGTTCTCACAATGGATTCCATCGGTATCATATCATTGATGAGGGTCCGAATTGCTCAATCAAGATTCGATATACCATTGAAGATCCATTTAGACTCAGTATGCAGTAAGATTAAGCCTGATTCTAATGCAACCTGTCTACTCAAGGAAACGAAAGTTATTATATGGGATGGGACTACAGTGACCAATATGCATTATGTTGAAGCGCTTGATAGGTGTTTGGGGCCTTTTAAGCATCGACCAACCACACCATTCGAGGGTTTGGTTATTGTATTTGGCGGAGACTTTAGACATATACTGTCAGTGGTTCCGGGAGGGTCTAGATCTGACATTGTTAATGCAACAATATGCTCATCCAAAATTTGGGATTCGTGTAAGGTTCTCATACTTACAAAGAACATGTGACTGCAGGTAACTAAATGTTTGTTTCCCTTATGGTAATTTTGATTTTACTAATTTGTATCTTTCTTTATATTCTGTTAAGTGTGTTTTGTATTTTTTAAGCTGGTACGTTAACAACCTAGATTCATGAGACGAGAGAATTCACAAAATGGATACTACGGGTTGGTGATGGAGTTGTCGGCGATGATAATGATAGTGAGGTTGATATAAAGATGGTAGAGGACATTCTTTTTCAAGTAGCGAGTGATCTTATTCCTACCATGGTCCAAAGCACATATCTGTCCTTACTTGAGCAGTGAAATTATGCCTAATTCTTATGTAACATGTCTACTCAAAGAAACAAAGCTTATTATATGGGACGAGGCTACAGTGACCAATATGCATTGTTTTGAAGCGTGATAGGAGTTTGAGAAATGTTATGCATCGACTAGCCACACAATTCAGTGGTTTGATTATTGTATTTGGCGGAGACTTTACACAGATACTGCCAGTGCTTTCGCGATGGTCTAGATCTAACATTGTTAATGCAACAATATTCTCATACAAAATTGGGGATTCATGTGAGGTCATAAGACTTACAAAGAACATGCGACTACATGTAACTAAATGTTTGTTTCACTTATGTAATTTTAATTTTAGTAATTTGTATCTTCATTTATATTTTATTAAGTGTGTTTTGTGTTTTTTTATGATGGTACATTAACAACTGAGATTCAGGAGACGAGAGAATTCATATAGTAGATACTACAGGTTGGTGATGGAGTTGTCCGCGGTGATAATGACGGTGAGATTGATATCAAGATGCCAGAGGACATTCTTATTCAAGAAGTGAGTGATCCTATTCCTGCCATGATCCAAAGCACACCTTCGTTAGCATTTATCTAATACATATCTTGATCCACATTATTTCCAAAATAAATTAACATATATCTAATCCGTATCTCTTATCATGAACTATAATTCATTATATTATTTTATATATGTTAATTTATATTTTCAAAGCCTTTATTTATTTATGTATTATTATTATTATTATTATTATTATTATTATATAATGAAAAATAGATACACATTTCCACATAACTCCATTTGATGCTCAAATATCAAGCACATATCAATAAGGAATACTGTAATAGTCATCGGTCAATAGCGCATCTCTTCAAGTATATATTCAAATGAAGCAATACAATTTGGTTAGTTTCATTGATTGAGAAAACGGGGATAATTAAGGTCATGAGGCATATGGACTGTCGTTATGTGTCTCCATGCAAAGCAATGTGGATGATATTACAGTCCTGCTGCATTATACAAGTTATGTTGTTAAGCGATTGTCGTTTCATTTGGAGAATGAGCAGTTTGTTCCTTTAAAAAAATGGTGAATGCGTGCCAGATGTCATCGACAAAGCCAATGTCAAACAATCACAGTTCTTGCAGTGGTTCGAGCTGAACAAAATAGATCCTCGGGCCCGAAAGCTGACTTATGCTAAAATCCTCGCTATCATTGTTAGAAAAACGAACATAAAATATGGTCCGTATGTAAACAAAGAAATAAGGTTTCGGGATAATGGTGTTGACTGTCTTGTGCACGAATATCACAAGGATGCATGTGAATCTATGGGCCTCTTATTCAATGATGGATAGTATATTAGTGGTTTGAAAGTGGCAAGTCAATGGAATTTGCGGGTTTTTTACGTCACCTTTTCATAACCATGTTGTTATCATGCAGCATGTCGAGTCCTAAGGAAGTGTGGAACAAAACATGAAATTTATTATCAGACGACATTTTGTACAATCAACAAAGTTTACTTAGCAATCTTGGTACAATAAATTTAAAGACTATATTATCCATTCCCACATCCAATGACAATCAGTTTAAATTTTGTATGTAATTGTCATGTAACGATGGAGAACTCTCCATCCAGGTTTAAAACTCACTGATGAACAAATAAAAAAACATTGCTATTATGCAAGTAGAGAAGTTACAGAAGAAAAACTGCAACAACTCAGTTCATTTGACGATATGTTCTTGCCGGATGAGTTTGTTATATAAAATGCTACAAATCCATCCATTGTGTATTGGATGTTCTATGTTAGTGTTGCAATGAGCATAGCACGATGGTTTATACCCACAATTGACTGATGGATAACGTGCCATATATGAAATTATGTCTATTGTCAATGGTCAAATGTCGAAGTATTCTTCTTATACATCTATGGAGGGACCACAAAAACCTTTATATGGAGAACGATGTGCTCTGTTTTGAAGGCTAGAGAAGATATTGTAGTTCCAGTTGCGTCCAGTGGGATTGCATTACTCCTTTATAAAGGTAGGACGGTAGTCCGACATATTCAAGGTTCATAATACCATTGCAAATTACGAGGAATATTGATCATACTAAAGGTTGGGTGTATGATAATGTTTATGAGTAATATTGATCAGACTTTCCAGTTGTGCAATTGAAGACTCATAGTTACTAACCTTGATAAGCATATCATCGAAGCAATGATATCTTGAATCAACGCGTGCCAAAAGGTTTTCATTCCAAGGATGATCTCACATGTATTCAACCACGGTCAGTTAAATGTTGCTCTTTCTAGACTTACCACTGGGAAGGGATTTAACTTAGTAATTTGCGACGTAGATGGTAATTCTAGAGCTACATATGACACGACAACAAACGTAATTTATAAAGAAGTGCTCAACAAGTTATGAGTTGATTTTATCTTTTATGTGTATTTTATAATCGTTGTGTTCAATTTCACTAATTTACATTAATTATGCACTTTTCTACAGGTAGGGGTGACTTGCGATACAATGTTGAAGCGATTAGATCATACATTTTACCTTGCAGTTTTATATGTTTCTCAACTTCGACATATTATTATACAAATTTATTCATTTTTTATTTTAAATTTTGTCTCCATACCCTGTCGAGTATCGACGGGCCATTAACTACTCATTCTCTACATGTTCTGCTAGTATTTTTTCTCCTTGAAAAAAAATTGTTTGCTTGTAAATAGACCATCAATTTTAGGAAAACTAGAAGGAAAAAGAAGAGAAGATTGTGATGGCAAATTCAATGGAGAAAATCACACGTTAACAAGTAAAAACACAAAATTTTCAGAATTTTTGTTTTACCATAATCAAATATCAAGATTTTTGTCAAGATTTTCGTCCATTATATTTATGACAATAATTATAAAACTAGAAAGACAGATTTTAAGAGTATGTTCTTGCAAATATAGTACTCCACATACTAAAATTTCCTAAATTACTTCTTGAATTAGTTGCCATACAGGCAAACACCGATCATTATAAAACGGAGTGATTAGAACTTATATGACCTATCTTTCAACATACTTCGTTTCTAGGGGAGTCTTCGGGATTTAGGGGCCCGTTAATTTCTTTGCCATGGCTGCCAAGTTAATGAATTCTAGCTTGCTTTCATGCACTATCATCCTCTATGTTCTTCTAAACACATACTTCTTGTTCTCCTATGCCCATTCACCTAAGTCAAATACTCGACACATATCACCCTCAGCTTACCTGGACAGTTTGATTGGGTCGAAAAAAGGACATGAATCGGAAGGCCTTCCTGAGCTCAAGAAGTACCTCTCAGTTCTTGGGTACATGAAGAATCAAAACGATTCTCACATATTTGACAATGACTTGGAAACTGCGTTGAAAAGCTACCAGAAGTTTTTCAATCTTGAACAGACAGGATCTCTGGACCATGCAACTGTTAAAAAGTTGTCAGGGCCTAGATGTGGGGTTCCGGATGTAGCTGTCTGGAGTGCAAGTCAGACCGAAAGCAGGATTCCATGGAATGTTTCGCACTATGTATTTCTACCTTCGAATCCCACATGGCCAGCTACAAAGAGGGTACTCAGTTATGCTTTTCCGCCTGGTACACGGAACGATGTACAGCAGGCTATTATGGATGCATCGGCACTATGGTCTAATGTATCAGACTTCACATTCACATTAAGCCTTGATTATGATAGTGCAGATATCAAGATTAGCTTCCAGCAAGGGGCCCACGGGGATGGAGCACCGTTTGATGGTCCCGGGGGTGTTTTGGCCCATTCTAACGGACCAAATTTTGGTTTAATTCACTTTGATGGGGCCGAAACGTGGGTTGACGGTGTTGAAGCAGGTAAGTTTGACTTGCAGACTCTTGCACTTCATGAGTTAGGCCACACTCTTGGGCTAGGGCACACAAATGACTCGAACGCCATCATGTACCCCGATTTTTATCCAGGGACAAGAAAGGGTTTAGGGCAGGATGATATTGATGGAATATGGGCATTGTATCCACATTAAGGAAATTCATTTTATGCATTCGATACAAGAAACTTCTAGAAAAATTATACCATTTTGCGAGAATTAGTGGAGACATTCACTAGTTTTATGCATTCTGGATCCAAAACCATAGACTGGACTAAGTCTCTTTACATTTCCGCTATTGTTATTTTAACTCAAAATTATGATTTGATTCCTCAGTTTGAAACTAAGGAACATATATATTTTATATTGTTCTGAGTTCTGACAACAGAAGCAGAAGGATGAAAGAAAATCAAAATTCAAAAAAAAGCCAAGATAGCTTTAACTACATACAAAAATCTCTTTTCTGTTTATTTGATATGTTCATTTTCAAAACAACAAGAACTCTAAGTTCACATCAAAGTAAATTTTAACAACTGGCAACTTAAGTAGACTCTTTCCAAATTGTACACAAGAACACGATGGTCTTACTATAAGCATAGTAGAGTTACCCATAGTGAAACCTGATTCCCAGTTCCCCCATGATTATCTAAATATGATGCACTCTCAGTACCATAATTGCCAGGATGCAAAATCAGTTCAGCACCCTACAAAAGACCAGAAGTATTTATAACCTCGCAGAAGAATTAAATCACACGATTTTGAAATAGTATCTGTAAGATCTCTCTAACATGCCTAATTCAAATTTCCAAGGCATAGGGATGATGTGTTGGCAACAAACAATAAAGATTATTGCGAAGCTATATATCTATAGACCAGGACAATGTAAAAAAGCATGTCAAAATGGATATACAGCAGAAAAGTTGATAACATTGGCTAAGATCTAAGACACGTATTGAAGAAAGAGAAGATTTACGGTGACACAGAACTTCAACTAGGTGCATAACTTCTGTGAAAAAAAACTGATATTATGTTGAGAGTGTACCATGGCTATTCCAGAGTTGACGGTGTCTGTCTCTGTCTAGGTAGTTCCTGGAGCTGAAAAGAAGAAAAAATTCATTATCATATAGAGAAAATAAAACAGGAGTTCACAAAATTAACTGTAACATCATAAACAAGACTCTTAAACAGCATAAACAACATACAGGCTACATGATATTACAGGTCCTACCTTCACTATCAGTTCGACAGGAGCCATATCAATGAGTGTTGCAGATTTGCAGGAATACATCAACCACAATCCTTTAAATGGTTCAATATGTTAAAACTTATCATCAGGTCTAAATCCCCGGCATAACATTTCATCATGTAACTTAAATGCTTCCTTCATATTTTCCTGTGAGACGTGACCATTTATTAATGATGTATATGTAACTTTATCGGGATTAATGCCCTTCTCAATCATTCTCCCATACACTTTGTTGGCTTCGTACATTCTACCAGCTTTACAAAATCCATCCAGAATAACATTGTATGTGATTATGTCAGCTGTTACGCCTTGACTTTCCATTTGATTCATCAAATCCAAAGCCATGTCAACATTCTCCTCCTTCATGAACCCATTTATAATAGTGTTGTAAGTGATGATATCCGGAGTAACTCCCTCTGAGTTCATCTCCTCTAGAAATGCATGCGCCTTTCCTGGTTCACCATACCTGCAATAGCCTTTAATAAGACTGTTGCAAGTTATAATATTGGGTTGGAAACCTTTATCAACCATCTCGTTCCACAGCTTGATTGCCTTCGATAGAAGACCATTGTCACAAAATCCATTTATCAGAATTCCATATGTCTTGCAAGTAGGGGGTATCGATTTAGAAGCCATGTCATTCAGTAATTCTAAAGCCTGCTCGATTTCACCTGCCTTGCAATATCCACCAATCAAGGTGTTGTAAGTAATCACATCTGGTTTCAGATTTCTTTGACACATCAAGTCGAAAAGATGCAATGCTTTATCTATATTACTAATCTTGCAGTACCCGTTTATAAGGGTTGAGTAAGTGCAAAAATCAGGATGCACGCCCCTCTCCACCATCTCATTAAAAAGTGCATCTGCCTCACCGAGCATCTTCTCTTGGCACAAACCATTTAAGATAGTATTATAAGTCACTACATCCATGTCGCAACCGGCATTCACCATTTCATCACGTACCTTCATAGCATCAACCATGGCACCATTCCTACAGAACCCACCAATTAGTATGGTATAAACGATGTTATCAGGTATCAGGCCTTTACTTTTCATATCCTTATAATAAGCTACCATCTTCTCAACATCCCCATTCTTTGAGAACAACCCAATAACAGCACTGAAACTAACCAGATCCGGAACAATACACTGACATGATATTTCAGAAAAAATACTCAGAGCTTCTTCTACATTGTTCTTTCTGCAACACTCAACTAACAGTACATTGTAAGTTGCAATGTCTGGACATAGACCCATCTCCCTCATCTCAGTTAACATTTCCTTAGCTCTCTCATACTGCCCGCCTTTACATAAACCACTCATAATCGATCTATAATTCAACAAACAAGGTTTCAAATCCTTATCCACCATCGACCTCATCAACTCAAGACCTTTATCAATATCCCCCTCACGACAAGATGTATTAATCATAGTATTATAAGTCACTTTATCCGCAAAGATCCCTCTTTTTTCCATCTCCACTAAAAACTCCGCCGCTCTCTCTATCTTACCATCCTTACAAAACACATTCACCATAATGTTAAGTGTATATGCATTCAAATCCCTCCTACTCTTCACCATCTCCTCATACACTTCTCTCGCCAAATCCACCCACCCAATCTTACTCAGCCCTCCAAGAAGACTATTGCACGCATTAATCGAAACACAAACATTCCTATTGTTCAACTCACGAAACGCCTCCACGCCGTCCCTCAACTTCCTAGCCTGCACATAAGTCCTAATCAACAGGTCAAGCACATACAAGTTCCCCCCACAATTCGAAACCAACGAATTGACAACCTCAATTCTTGAAACTCCACGTCTCCTGATCATTCTAAGAATCAAAACCTGCGCATCAGACACCCTTCTACAGCTCAACAAGACACGAACAGCGGCACTTAAAGACAGTGAAGAATGCTTAAAATTGGGACAGTGTAACGCAACCAAATCGATAAAGTTCTGACCTTTATGCAAATCAGTGCTGCATTTATCAAGAACCTGAGTGTATGTTGATGGGTTTAGCTGATAAAGTAAATGGGCGTTGATAGACTGACCTCCGTTTAGAGCCCACAAGATCTTGTCGAGCAAGAATGAATTTGGAGCTAGGGATTGAGAAGAACTGGGTGAACTGTTTGTAGGTAAAGCACCCTTCAAGTTTCTTGTACTGGAGAAGTGGACTGCTCTTTGCCATCGCAGCATAGCTGATGAGAAGCTCAGAGGGTTACAGACTGCAATTAATCGAAGAAACATGCGATGATGACTGCAAATTGAACGGGAAGGGTCGTTTTTACATAAAATTTGGACTTTGGACGTATGTGCAAAATGGACTTTGAAGTTTTCTTGTTACCGAATTGGGCTCTAAACTTTTGGTTTTTGTGGATTTGCACATTGAAATGCAAAGGTGGTGATGGTAATGGTGCAACACACTACGATGTTATTGTATCATACTTGTGCGGAGTATTTTAATTATATTGTACAAGGAACTTTACAATATGATATAGCATAAACTAAACTGTAGTGATGAACTAATAATACTCATATATAATACCTTCGACGTATTTAGAACCCGACGTACTTAGAAACGAATACTCAGAGACAATGAGGGTTGTTGTTTATGATGGACTAGATAGAAAGTAATTTCATTTACTTTTTGTTAGAAATTTTTACGACAAACCTTTTTCTTAATAATTAAATTAACATCAAATGTTTATTTATAAACATAACATGTCTTCATCATACTCTAACACATAAGATGTTTATACTTAAACATGCAATGCTGATACAATGACGTCAAAGTACAACTTCTTATAAAAGTTTAAATAAACATGTCGCGTCTACGGCTGAACATGATGTTTTATATTTAAACAACCATTATTGATGTATAAACACGATTAATCTTCACAACATACTATCTCAATTTAACATAACCTAAAATTTATCCAAACAACATAAACACTTAAATTGTTGCATAACATGTCATTAATCAAGTTTAAAATCCAAATTCTATTTATGGAAACTAGATTCTTGGATAAGATAGTCTTTTCCAAAAACCCAGTGGCAATATACGTTTCACAATCCTACATGGCTTCATCTCATTGGCCAAGACACCTACAGCGACGTGGCTTACTCAATCTAATCCTCTTTCAGTTACAGTTCGTTAAGTTACAGTCCAACACGCTTCGAACACTTGTACCCAAGACCAATCCATCAAAATTCCACGTCAAACGCAACGTACAACTAATCAAAGCGTCTGAAATTAACCTTCCATTTCCATCCAAGATTACTCGAATCGTTGAAGAAGATTAAATGCCATTTGCAATAAAAGGGCAAGACCTGTTTCTGATTTCATGCTCTGTAAATCCAAAATCCTCCCTCTTCTCTTTCTGTATCTGGAGTGTGTGTGATTGCACGCTCTGACGGTGTTCTTGATTTGTGGCGTTTGGATAAAGAATTCGAAAAATCCAATCTTTTTTCTGTTTCGTTCCTTCTCCATTGATCTGGAGGTATGTTCGTTTGATTGGTTGAATGAATTAGGCGTTTTTACGGTGTTTGCCTGAATTTCAAGAATTTTGTTTGGGATTGTGTGGAAATGATTCTGTGGAATTTTTGTTTGTTTGTTTAAGATTTGATTTGATTAAGAAAAGGGGTCGTTTTGTTTTTTGAAAAGTTCCATTCTTTGTACTGTATCATGCTAATCTTGTTCAGAATCTTCAGATGGCTAGCTGTGATTGATTTGCTTGTGTATAACTTTTGTTGTTTGCATTTGGTTTTCAGATTGCTTAATTTGTGAGGAGAAATGAAGAATGGTGAGCGTTTGGCTAATTTGGCCCTGGCAGGTATGTTTCTTCTGCTTTAGTTAGTAAATTATGTGTTGTATATAATTCGGAAATATTGAAGCTATCATTTGATCTTGTTGTAATGTAATCTATTCGTTTTGAATTATAAACCGTTTCGTTTTTAATTTCTGGATGATAAGTATCAATGTACTTATATGTTAGATACACACATGGTTGCTTGCTGAATGTTCCTGGTCTGGGATGATAATTGTGTTTTCAGAAATGCCAATCCTTGGAACCTTGCTTTCATTTCATGAGCTTGTCATTTTCTATGTTTCGAGTTCTTGATGGAATAGCCATTGGAAACATTTCTGAATTTTCTAAACTTGTCTGTAACGTTTATGTTTCTTTGGTTAAACAGTCGTGGTTACTTAGGGATCGGGAATTATTAGTATATGGGCTTAATGGTGAAGTCTTAGTTAATTGTATTAAGAATTTATACTGGCACAATTGCAGGTTTGACACTAGCCCCACTTGTTGTTAACGTGGACCCAAATATAAATGTCATTTTGACGGCATGTCTATCAGTCTATGTGGGTTGTTACCGTTCTGTCAAGCCGACTCCACCAACTGTAAGTTGAACGTTACCTGTGTATTGGGAAGTGCTGGGTTGTACTCAGTTATAACAATAAAAAACCTACGTCATGCTATTGATTTTGTAGGAGACAATGTCCAATGAACATGCCATGCGGTTCCCATTGGTTGGGAGTGCGATGTTGCTATCACTATTTTTGCTCTTTAAATTTCTATCAAAAGACTTGGTTAATGCTGTATTGACGAGCTACTTTATCATGCTTGGGATCGTAGCTCTTTCGTAAGTCTTTTACGTATGATACTGCTGTAAGCTATTTAGTAGGATAGGGTCATTGAGATTTCTTGCTTCTGCATTCCTAATTTTGTTTGTAAATATGCAGGGCAACATTGTTACCTTCAATCAAAAGATTTTTGCCCAACGAGTGGAATGAAAATGCCATTGTTTGGCGCTTCCCGTACATCAAGGGTGAGGAAACCAATGCTCTTTTTATTTGTTACTTTGTCCGATGTTTTGAATATGTTTGGGTTGAGAGATTGTGTTGGTTTTACACATCCGTCATCATATACTGTTTCGGTCTTTCCTTATGTTGTTTTAGTATTGAGCTCGCTGCGTTAATTTTGAGGGAAGGATGAAACATTATTTAGGATCTTGAATTGTTCATAGGTCTATCTTTTTTCTCTTATAAGAATAAAGAATTGATGTTCTATTCATACTTCAAAAGGAATTTTCAGACAAGGAGAAGCCTTCCTTTTCCTCACATGGCTCTGAGCCTCTGATGTGTTAGTTAAATCCTTGCAGTCAATGTTCTCGTGGGACAATTATAATATTGATTTAAAAATCTCAACAAATAATTGAAATTTAATATTTTTTTGAAGAAGTGGAAATCGGACGAATTGCTGACCTTTTGTATAATTAATGCTCATACCAGTTGTATAACTAAATGGTTTCCTTCTAGATGATTGAGGAATGTTTTTTTGTGTTTTTCTCACTTCCCTGACTCATTCTTGGTGCAGCTTTGGAGGTTGAATTCACAAAATCACAGATCGTTGCAGGAATCCCTGGAACTTTCTTTTGTATTTGGTATGCTTCAAAGAAGCACTGGCTTGCTAATAACATCTTGGGGCTCGCATTCTGTATTCAGGTTTGCCATTGCCACTATCTTTCTTATATTATGTTTATTTTCTCCTAGCAGCGCTCGATCGAGCACATGACGAAATTAGATATGCATCCCCGTAAATCGATAACTTCCATACCAGTAATTATTAATTTCTATTTTTCTTTTTATTTTGGAGAAAGAAAACTTTTACTGAGACCTATAAAACCATTGCAGGGAATTGAAATGCTTTCACTTGGCTCATTCAAGACTGGTGGTATTCTCTTGGTAAGAGCATTTTTTATTACTTAAGTCGTGATGAATCATGTACCCATTTCGAAACATTTTTTACTAGATGACATGCTATAACAAACTATAGTGTTATGAAAGAAGAGCACTTGTTTTGATGTAAACATGCCATTTTCCTATTATCTCTTTAATTCTCTTCTGTCCAACTTGCTGTTTTCATGAGGTTCATTCATGTATAAGCACTTTAGCCACTTTTGGGGACAAAGTATAACATGAATTCTGATATATGAGAATAACTTGTCTAATATAAAGGGATGTGAAATCTTTACAAATTGGTTGGACATTATAAAACTTGAATGTTAGGATTCTCTTTGTGATCATCTATTCAGTATCGATTTGATTTATATCTTTTATGAATCACAGGCTGGACTTTTCGTATATGATATCTTCTGGGTCTTTTTCACCCCAGTGATGGTCAGTGTGGCTAAATCTTTTGATGCACCTATAAAGGTCAGTATCTAAATTCTCTTAAAAATACGTGCATATTTGTGTGGCTTCAGTACTCATTACTTAAATTACTCTTCGCAGCTTTTATTCCCCACAGCTGATGCTGCACGCCCGTTTTCCATGTTAGGACTTGGTGATATTGTGATTCCCGGTATGAATCAACAGTTAAAACTTTGACTTTACTGCACTTGGAGATTTCCCTGTCTTCTATGCCAGAGTCATGCTCGTGTTTTTGAACACAGTCAGGGACTCTTATTAACTATGTTTATTCATGTCATTATAATTGAGAGTGACACAATGATTCTTTCTTCAGTCGATTGCTTTCATAATGCTGTTCATCATTTTGTTAGAATGTAGTCGAATGAAGTTCTAATATTCTCTTTGGTATGCAGGGATTTTTGTGGCGTTGGCACTAAGATTTGATGTTTCGAGAGGGAAAGGAAGTCAATATTTCAAGAGTGCTTTCATAGGATACTTCGTCGGTATAGGCTTAACTATAGTTGTTATGAACTGGTTTAAAGCTGCACAGGTAAATAAGCTTCTAGAGTCTTGTTCAAGTGATTGAAATACACATACCTTCTAATTTCCCAAATTCTACGACATTGTTATTGACCATTGTCAATTTGTCATCATTCTTGTTCCAGCCTGCTCTGCTATATATTGTGCCTTCTGTTATCGGGTTTCTAGCTGCTCACTGCTTATGGAATGGGGATGTCAAACCTGTGAGTGACTCTTACATTACATCTCCATTTTGTAGAACACGGTCTAATTTAGCATTCCCTGATTCGTTTCTCTGAAATTTTTCTCAATGCAGTTGTTGGAGTTTGATGAATCTAAAACAGCTAGCTCGGAAGAAAAAGATGCTGCAACATCTAGCTCGGAGGAAAAAGATGTAGATGCCAAGAAAGAAAAGTAGAGGCGAATCAGACGCAGGAGGCGAAAGGGGTTCTCAGATGTTTAGAAATGAGGACATTCTGAGAGCTTAGTAGTAATCAGACTAACTTATGGACCACATATTATTGTACCGGATTTTTTCAATTAGGAAAAATAATATTGGGGTCCCTTTTATCCAGGTGAAGTTTATGAATATGCATCCATTGCCAGTTTTCTAATGTTTGAGAGGTTTTGGTTATAATAGTTCCATTACTGAGTTTTCAGAATTATAGGGAACATCATTTCTTTTAGGCACTCATTCTTAAATGTGCAATGTCCTCGTCGTGCATGGAACCATTGAATGGAGATCCATTCGTGCAAGATTCGAAGGTGGAACCATTGAATGGAGATCCATTCGTGCAAGATTCGAAGGTGGCTCTGTTCGTATGCGTTCGGTAGTTGCTTCCAAGCGAAAAATCTATGTGGTGTTAATTGCGTTGCTTGATTCTTGTAAAATATGTTCCTGCCCATTCATTGTGTTTAGGCAAAATTGTGAATTTGGATCTTTTAGTACTCCTCTCTTAATTATAACATCGAAAAATAATATTCCGAAGCTTTTGAATTTGAAAATTGTGAAGAAAGTCTCCAATTAATTCTTTTTCAGACTTTAGAGATCTGTTAGAATGCATCTATAATCTAGTACTATTGCTCGTCTCTAGAACAACTCTTCCTTCAACTTTTTGTTTCTGAATATGTAAATTGATTTTGGTTTATGCTAGTTTATTCCCACTTAGGCTCTGTTATTTTCAACTGAAAACTCATTCAGTTCAGTTCCATCTAGTTCAATTCAGTTCAGCTCTCTTCAGTTCATTAAATTATTATTATTATTATTATTATTATTATTATTATTATTATTATTAATATTTTATCATTTATTTACACAACCCATCTTTTGTACGAGGAAAAGAAGAAAATTTATCCAATTGAGATATTTTCAACCTTTTTCTTTCTTTCTTTTTAACACGACTTTTAGTAGATCAATGAAATAAAAAGTATAGTTACGATTCGAATTACCCTTCTTTTCTACCGTAAAAGTTAAGTTAAGAACTACGAACTCGAGAGTCATTCAACCTGGTTCACATACTTTGTACGTACATCTCTAACAAAAAATCGTGTTCTTTTATTGGAAGATATTGAACAATAAGAAGCTCGAAGCATCGTTGAGTTTTTCTCAAACTTAATAAATAAAAACAAGTTATACCAAACTAAAGTCAAACCAAACTCTACAAATTACGCAAAAAAAGTATAAAACAAAGTTATAGTCAAATATACTTAATTTATTTTTATAATATAATTTTATTATATTCTTTTGTGTAATTTGCGATAATCTGAACGCCCAGAAAAAATCCTCTTTAATTTATTAATGAATAGAATGTAGTATTCATTATTATTAAAAATGGACAAATGTAATTTCTTGATTCGTTTGATTTGATTCGATTTGCTTTCAAATTGCTTTGATTCGATTCAATTCGATTCAAGAATTTCAAATTGAAACAATGAGTTTTGGGCTTTTACCAAATTTACCATGCATGCAACACACTAAATCACGAAATCTTATACCAAACATCACTACATCATCTAATTACCAAAAACTACGTTGGTCCGAGGAAAATAGCCTCCATAGGGATCGGCACCGCTTGGTCGGATATGAACAAAAGATTCAACATTATCATCGTTACCGCTTCGTTAGATGTGGATAGAAACACCGTTTGATGATCGCATCATGTAAACATCCCTCATCGTCCTTTCCCCGAAAGTAAAACCTAACACCAACACACGATTACATGATAAAGCACATGCATGTTGAAATCAAGAATGTGGGAGAAGAAGAAAGAGGAAAAGTTTCCAGGACCACACAATCACAGTATAGACCTGGCCTAATCCAATTGTATTTAAGGCCAGCAATCCACCAAACTCTGGGCTTTGCTGGTTACATACATGCACATGATCTCATCTTTCACAAAGAAGAAAAGAGACCATTCTTTTTTATCCCATGATTTTGACCTGTGGCTCCTTACTTCCTTTATGTAAAGTGCATAATATCCTATGGTGCAAGTCATTATCATCACCCCCCATGTTGTTGATGGTAACTTATCATGCCCGACTAAGTGTTTGACATGACCTGATTATTAATCATATAATGAAGCGATTGCGTGTTACTACACAAAAATAAGATGATTTGATTGTAATAAATCGGTTTGAGTGTTAATAAGTCGGCTAGTACATGATTTTGAATTAAAACGATACTCTAACAAACTTTTTTGAAATGTTAAGTGACTGATCACTGCCAGTCATCTCATTAGGTTGTTTCGCTAAACATACATTAATACAATATCAACATTGTACAAGAGTGATTAGTTCTAGCAAATATCAACTATCACTAAAAGTTGCTTCCGAAAGTCACTCGTAAAATTTTTGGTCGTTAATGATCTCCCTCGAAATAACAACAAACAACTTAAAGGGCCTCTTATTTAATAAGTTTGTAAGATGAGAAGCCATGTTATCAGAACTATCATGACCATATATATGTACCAATTATCATATAACATCAATTCATGTATAAGTGCTATAGGTTCTCATCATTTGTCTGTACTTCATCTAGTGTAGCATTAAGATCACTTAAATTAATATTTATTTTGACTAGCCTATATATCATAGTATCATGAAATATAATATGAGAATGAAACAACTCACTTTAATATAATATTGCAAAATTTCTAAAGTAACCATCTATATCTATATTGTAATGGCTAAACACGCTCGAAATCTCACGAGAATTATTTTATTTTATAACAAATAAGTTTTGAATGAATGAGCTTGGCTCACACAAGTTGTTAATATGAAATTCAAATATGATTAAAAATAAAAAATTTGTTATCGTTATGTTATTCTATGGTTTTTTTTTTCTTTTTCAAACCAATCTCTCACGAATCTTTGTTGTATTTTTCAAGAACATCCATATATAATCATATTTAGCTTAATTTTAATGTGCATGATGAAAGCTCACATAATCTTTTGATCAATAAAAATTGATGAAAGCCTACATATAATCCTTCGATATACAATATATTACATTTCACAGTAAATTCCTAAACCCTCTAAACCTAATGCTTTTAAAAATCCGAAGCCTCATCCGATTTTTTTCTCCTTGTACCATGTTGTATGAGTTTTAGTTCAAATAATTATAATTCTCTCACAAGATTTATCATGTTTTACGAGTTCATCCATATTAACCATCTCCGCGTTAGTATTAACATGCACGATGAAAGCTTACGTAATCCTTCAATAAATCGAGCTTACGTAATCCTCCAATAAATGAAAGCTCAAGTGTTCAAAGTAGTATAATAATTCACAAAGTTTCACTAAGTTTATAATTCAATTTAAATCTCATTCGGTGATCTTACTTATTCAATTTGAATCTGGTACGTACATGTGTTATTGTTTAAGTAGAAGGTTTAGGGTTTGAATCTCACTGGCGTAAGTTTCTCCATTTTATTTATTATATTTAAATGTTTTCAAAAATCACAAATTCATTGGTTTATATAAAGACCCTTAACACACGTATTGTGTTACGTAAATGCTAGTAATCCATATGACATTCTACCTCAATATATAATTTCACTTAATTAGAAATTCGAAGCTTCACCTGAAAAAGTTCGATTAGACGTATAACGTGCACGAATACACTAGAGTAAGAGTAAAACCTGGTTAAAGGCTTTAGCGTGAGCATCTTCTCCAAACAGTTCACTAGTCCACTCTTTTTCCTCTTATACACACACACACAAACAACACAGCACAGTACTGTGAATTGTGATACTCTCTGTGTAATCAATCACTTGTTCTACAGCACAAGCTCAAACTGTTATCGTCATCATCATTGGATTTGGATCAATTCAAACACAGGAAACATTCATTGGATTCTCTGATCTCTCACTGACACTCGATTGATTTTTTGATTTTACCTCTATGCCCTTCCCCCTTCCATTTCTACTCCACTGCGCATTCGGCGGTGTTACGGCGGCAGGTTTGGGTGAGTGGCTGATCATTGATTTGGATGAGCGTTAATGGTGAATTTAGGGCTTGTTTGGGGAAGAGTGAATTTGCGTTGTGATGATGTCACGCCATGGCGATAGGATGAGTGGTATCTCTGATGTTTTCAGCAGACCTGGTGGACCGGTTGAGAGAGACATTGAGCAGGTTTGAATGATTTGTGAAGAGCTGAGTTTTAGCTGATTATTTCATGATTTGGCAGTTTAAGTGTTTTGGAATTGTTTTGTTATTGTGTTCTGTTTTGTTTAGGTGCATTTGATGTTTGGAGCTTCGAGTTCGTTGAGATGATTGTTTCTTAATGGGTTCCTTTTGGAGCTGAGTTTAGCTGTAGTTATAGTTGATTAGTTCATGATTTGGCAGTTTTAGTGTTTTGGAATTGTTTTGTTATTGTGTTCTGTTCTGTTCTGTTTAGGTGCATTTTATGTTTGGAGCTTTGATTTTGTTGAGATGATTGTGGGAGTTGTTATAAACTTTAATGATAGGTGCTATATATTTATCGCGAAGTTCGTTTAGCATGTTTAGTTAATGGTGTGCTTTTATGGTTTTGCTTATAATCTAGGGCTATGCGAATGTGAGGGTCTGTTCTCTTTGAAATAGTTTACGTTGTAGTAAATGTTTTTGTAGTGACTGAGGTCGTTATTTATGTGTTTTGGTTTTTGTTATTGGTAATCGTTGATTAAGCAAATCATGGATATTGTTAATGTGGGTTGTTATTTAAGTTTAAGTTACCTTTAACCAACTTATTAACCTCCCAATGGTTATAATAGATTCACGTTGTATGGTGTAAATGCTGCTTAGATCTACTTACTTCGATTTTTGTTTGATTGAAGGGTGTTATCTATAATTATCTTAAAACATTGATGATTCATTTGCTTTTGTTGTTTCCGGGGTGTACCATTTCATGATAATTTTCTTGGAGAAGTTACTTGAATTATGGTTTCTATAGCCAGTTTCGTTGAGGAGTTGCTTGAATTAGTTTGTTATCATTTGTGAAACACACTGTGTTTGGCTAATTTAGGTTATTGGCTTATGTTTACCACAGGCCATCACTGCTCTTAAGAAAGGTGCATACTTACTCAAGTATGGAAGAAGAGGAAAACCTAAATTCTGTCCATTCCGCCTGTCAAACGTAAGACTGATTTTTCTGAATATTGTGTGCCAGAACTCTATTATTTGGCCTTACTACTTCTATTTCTTTTCTTCACTTCACATTCATAAACTGATTATATGATCCAGATGACAGATCATTCATATGATCATTTTCTGCTCTATTTTGAACTCGATGATTTTTCTTAAAATTTACTTGGGATCGGCAATCATGAAATTTGATATTATCATGGAACCTGTCTGAATCTCACTGGTGCACTGCGCACGTGACACCTGGATAACTAAAGTGCCCTTTTTGACTACCAATTTCAACTTCTGAATATGGTGCAATAAATCAATATTAATTAATTGCTTGCCAAAGCCTTTCAACTTTTTCTTCTATTTTTTTCTTTCCTCTTTGTGATGGTAGATATTCCAATAAAGGTGCATATAGCACGTGCAAGTAATTTGTCCAAAACTTAAAAGTTTCTATGAAAATTTATCCCTCGATGCCGAGACTTGTTTTTGCCGTTCTACTGAAAATATTAGATACTGCTTGAATTAGCACATGTTGCTTGTGAGACATCTGTGTATTACTGTTTTGATTATGTAGTAATATTACATTTTCTTTCTACTTTTTGTTTTTTTTTCTTTTAATAAATTTCCTTACCAGTTATGTATATATATAAGATCTGACTGCAACTTAACCTTTATCTAAAGACAAAGATTGAAAAGGTTGTCAGTTGTGAGACAACCACAACTTCATATAGGCACACATACCTCGGTGCACGTTATTGAGTAGATATATCTCTCTCTATAGCAACCTAAATGAAAATAATTGAATGATGATCTGAGAATCAAATATCAATAGTGAATTGGACATGTGGATTCAACATTCTGGAAATATCTGATTCTTGGATTTGCTTGATTTCAGGATGAGTCTGTTCTAATTTGGTTCTCTGGTAAAGAGGAGAAACAACTTAAACTCGGTCATGTTACGAGAATCATATCTGGTCAACGTACTGTAAGTTTTCTACTCGGTGTTCCTAGTAAAAAGTATTCATCAAGTCTTATAATACATGCCGTACTTAATCCAACCTCTTTATGCGCTCTGCAAAACTCTACTTGGGTTAAAGTAGACACGATGAGTGTCATAATTAACTCTCATTGTGCTATATTATCAAGAAACTACCGATGAATCTTTTCTTTCATGTCTGGAATGGAATATTAAGTCTAAATATGCATTAGTATGAGCTTCTTGGTTGGTCAGTTCTGGATATATTTAATCTTTTTTTGATTATTTATTTATTTTGTTCTAGCCAATTTTCCAAAGACACCCACGGCCGGAGAAGGAATACCAGTCTTTTTCTCTTATATACAACGATAGATCACTTGATCTGGTAAGAACTTGACTTGTAATTTTCAATTTTCTTATATAATTTAGGTAAATCCATTTTATGGTTCTTGCTGTATTTTCATCCTTCGGAAATCCTTTCCTTTTGAAAGATTTGCAAAGATAAGGAAGAAGCAGAGGTGTGGTTCAGTGGGCTGAAAGCATTGGTTTCACAAAGTCATCAGCGCAGGTGGAGAGCAGAATCAAGAAGTGATGGAATTTTATCTGGAGCTAATAGTCCCAGAACATACACAAGGAATTCTCCACTGAGTTCCCCATTTGGAAATGGTGATATCTTGCAGAAGGTGCGCTGCTTCTATTTTCCTCCACCAGTACGCATAGTACATAGACTATAAACCCCTACAGATTTATTGTCTGGGGATCTATATCATAAATTTTAATGAACACCGTAGAACATCATCAATAATTTGTTTATCCAGCAGGGTGCTCCTGATTCTCGTATTCCAAGTCCGTATGGAAGCCCTCCTAAAAAGGGGTTGGACAAGGCGTTATCTGATGTGATATTATATTCTGTGCCTCCCAAAGGTCTGTTCCCTTCAGATTCAGCTAGTGCTTCTGCCCATTCTCTTTCATCTGGAGGTTCAGAGGGCATTCATGGCCACATGAAAGGAATGGGAGTGGATACCATTAGAGTAAGCCTTTCTAGTGCCGTAAGCTCTTCAAGCCAAGGTTCTGGTCATGATGATGGTGACTCGATGGGGGATGTTTTCTTTTGGGGAGAAGGTACAGGTGATGGTGTTATGGGTGGGGGTCCCCATCGAGCAGGAAGTGGCCCAGGAGTCAAAATGGATTCGTTCCTACCCAAGGCACTGGAATCTGCAGTCGTCTTAGACGTTCAGAATATAGCATGTGGTGGGAGACATGCTGCCCTAGTGACTAAACAAGGAGAGATATTTTCTTGGGGCGAGGAGTCAGGTGGTAGGTTGGGTCATGGTGTAGATTCTGATGTTATGCATCCGAAGCTTATTGATGCCCTCAGCAATACTAATATTGAACTTGTTGCCTGTGGTGAATATCACTCCTGTGCTGTCACACTTTCTGGGGATTTGTACACTTGGGGTAATGGTCATTTTGGTATATTAGGTCATGGAAATGAAGTGAGTCATTGGGTGCCAAAAAGAGTGAATGGGCTCCTGGAAGGGATACATGTTTCTTCTATTTCTTGTGGTCCTTGGCATACAGCTGTTGTGACATCTGCTGGGCAGTTGTTTACTTTTGGTGATGGGACTTTTGGGGTTCTCGGTCATGGAGATCGAGAAAGTGTTTCAAAGCCAAAAGAAGTCGAATCCCTCAAGGGCCTTCGTACTGTACGAGCAGCGTGTGGTGTTTGGCATACTGCTGCAGTTGTTGAAGTTATGGCTGGAAGCTCAAGTTCCAGTAACTGTTCTTCGGGCAAATTGTTTACGTGGGGAGACGGTGACAAAGGTCGACTTGGCCACGGGGACAAGGAATCAAAACTTGTTCCAACTTATGTTGCTGCTCTTGTTGAACCAACCTTTTGCCAGGTTACTTGTGGACATAGCCTGACAGTGGCTCTTACAACTTCTGGCCATGTATACACCATGGGCAGTCCAGTTTATGGACAACTGGGAAATCCTCAAGCTGATGGGAAGCTCCCAGCACGTGTTGAAGGAAAACTTCAGAAGACTTTTGTGGAGGAGATAGCTTGTGGTGCCTATCATGTAGCTGTATTGACTTCAAGAACTGAAGTTTATACATGGGGTAAAGGAGGAAATGGCAGATTAGGTCATGGAGATGCAGAAGATAGGAATGTTCCAACTCTAGTTGAAGCTTTAAAGGATAAGCAAGTAAAGAGTATTGCTTGTGGCACTAATTTCACTGCAGCTATCTGCCTTCACAAGTGGGTTTCCGGGGTTGATCAGTCCATGTGCTCTGGTTGTCGTCTCCCCTTTAATTTCAAAAGAAAACGTCACAACTGTTACAACTGTGGTCTTGTGTTTTGCCATTCATGCAGCAGTAAGAAGTCACTGAGGGCTTCTATGGCACCAAATCCAAATAAACCGTACCGTGTTTGTGATAACTGTTTCAATAAATTGAGAAAAGCTATGGAAACTGACACATCAACTAATTCTTCGGTGAGTAGAAGAGCAAGCATGAACCAGGGAATAATTGATAATATAGACAAAGAAGAGAAGTTAGATGCCAGATCTCGCCCGCATCTAGCAAGGTTCTCTTCGATGGAGTCCTTCAAACAATTAGATAGCAGATCAAAGAGAAACAAAAAGCTGGAATTCAATAGTAGTCGTGTATCGCCAATCCCTAATGGAGGTTCCCAGTGGGGAGCACTTAATATCTCCAAGTCTTTCAATCCAGTATTTGGATCCTCAAAAAAGTTTTTCTCAGCCTCAGTTCCTGGATCAAGAATTGCCTCTCGTGCCACATCACCTGTCTCTAGACGTACAAGCCCCCCTCGCTCTACCACACCAACTCCCACTCTGGGAGGACTCGCGTCACCAAAGGTCATGTTAGATAACCAAAGAAGGCCTAATGACAGCCTAAGCCAAGAAGTGACTACACTAAGGACACAGGTATCATTATGTCCAATTACCATTCCACTTGACTTGAACTAAATTGCATGATATTTTGCTTCTTTAGCTCTAACTCATCAAATGATTACCCATTCTAAATGTCCATATACTGAATTTTTAGTAGTAGGAAAATTCATTTACTTCTTCCTTTCAGCATATTCTTGAAGTTAGAAAGCAAAATCATCATCCTCATTTACTAACAGCACACTACGTAGCCCCCTTTTGTGTATAGTGGATGAAGGATGCACTTTGAAACTTTTTACATCCCATTAATTACACGTATAATCCCTTTCTTTTTGTCTGGAGGAGCTGCTAGGGATGATTGCACGTGCATTATATATATACATGATATCATCCCTAGCAGCTCCTCTATATCTTCTATAAGTTGATGGTGACCGACAGCCTTTCACCCATATCGTCAATAAGCTGATTAAAAATTATCTGACTATTTCTCATATACAGGTAGAAAACCTTTCTCACAAGGTTCAACTTCAGGAAGTAGAGCTAGAAAGAAGAACTAAGCAGTTGAAGGAGGCTATAGCAATTGCGGGGGAGGAGTCTGCAAAATGTAAAGCCGCAAAAGAAGTGATTAAATCGCTTACGGCTCAAGTAAGGAAAATACTTTGGTCATCAAGTATAACAGATTTTAGAGGTTTTCTGGCTTAGATGTTGTGAAATGATCGTCAATAGCTTTTAAAGAACACTGATCTTTTAGAGGAAATTTTGTTTGATGCTATAATGTATTGCAGCAACACCCCGTTGGCTGATGATATAGTTTTCTCTTGTAGCTGAAAGATATGGCAGAGAGACTTCCTGTTGGTGCTGTTAGAAACACCAAATCTCCACCTTTCTCTTTTGTTGGTCCTACTTCCTTGCCGAACGATCCGTCAGATGAGCCTGTCGATCGGGTGAATGGTCAAATAAAGGGACTGAATTTGGAATCAAATGATTCAAACGGCATGTTGATTTCAAGCGTACCCAATACTGCGAATACTCGCAGTTTAGGTCAAAACAGACAGGGTCACACTGAATCAACAATTAGAAATGGGAATAGAACAAAGGAAAGTGATGCACGTGGTGATGATGAATGGGTTGAGCAAGATGAGCCTGGAGTTTATATTACTCTTACTGCGCTGCCTGGGGGTCTCAAAGATCTAAAGCGAGTTCGTTTCAGGTGTGTGATATTGAATATCTATTTTCTTTATGGAATGGCTATCCTATTATACAGACTACTTAAAAACAGGTTTAAAAGCATTCTCATGTTTCAGCTATGTGATATTGACCATGAGACTACTAGTGTTATTTTTGGCTCTCTATCAAGATTTGTTCAATAGTATGTGAAATAACTACTAGTAATTTCCATAGCAATTATGCCTGGTAAATGCAATTCATGTGTCAGCTTCTGGCCAAACTGTGCTGTGGAGCAATTATCCGGTCTAGATGATCCTCATACAGTAGTTTATGTTATTCACCTGGTTTGATCCTCATACATATTGCGTCTACTCTTGTGAATCAACATGTGCTTAGAAATCTTTATAAATTTGCGTTTAATAGAGTCAGATAGTTTTTCATTCCATTCATCTGCAAATTGAGTCAAGTTGTTTGGTTGTAAGACTCTGTCTTTCAATTCAAATGCTTTTCTGAGCAAAAAGTACTTGGTGCATGGGAATTCTACATTACTGAGCCAGAAGTCATAGTATTCATTTTATTTTCCTCTGAACTATCACTATTTGTGATATGCATCTAATTTCGGTTCTTCTCCCAGACTGAGATACTTCTATGTCATTGGCCATAGGATTGCCTGTAGTTTGAATGTTAACACTCGTTGGGTGCAGAGTTGGTTCCTTTATGCTTTTACTGTTCAATCATAACATGGTTGAGAAAAGATTGGTGAAGCCCTTTTTCATTCAGCTGTGTGTGCCTTGCAATCTTGGTTTTTTTTTTGTTATGCTCAAAATGCAGCTAAATTTGGAAATGTTGCATGCAGTCGGAAGCGATTTAGTGAAAAGCAAGCAGAACAATGGTGGGCAGAGAATAAAGGAAGAGTATATGAACAGTACAATGTTAAGATGGTTGACAAGTCGAGCATTGGTGTAGGAAGTGAAGACTTGGCACGCTGATGTTGGCGAAATATGTACATGATTAAATTTTCCCTTCGCCCGTCTGCTTCAGTCACAGAATAGAACCAATGAAGCAGGTTGGTCACTATTGTTCACAAGGTTGGAAGCACGAGAGAGTGCGTAGAGGTTTTCGCATGGGATTTAACTAATCCCTATTTTTCTCCCAATATTCTTATGGTGTTGCTATACTTGTCATTTTTTTCACTGATTTCCCTGAAGGCGTTTGTGGTTGAGAAATGTAAATTCTTGCTAGGATGCTGGCTCTAGTTTTGAGCAACTCCCTGTAAATTCCATAAGCAGATGCAGTGTCATCACTTTGATTCTTCTTTTCCTTAGTTGCTCATATTGGTAGTGTAGTATTTCAATGGCACTGAAAATAATGAAAGCCAGTAATTTGCTTCAATTTTTTGGTTAGATCCAGATAATACTAAGTGTGGGTCGGTTTTTCATATTACTGAATATTACTGAGCTCGTATTTTTTCATCTAATCATATTGCATAAAACCTGCCTAATCTTTTTAATTCTTGTTTTCGAGTCGATAAATTTATCCGTTTGACCTATAGAACGGTTTATGTGGTTTCTACTTTCTACTTTCTAGCGCTCCGATGGGGTGCAATAATGGTCCTCTAACTTGACGTTCTGTGGGGTTTTGGTCTTAAGTTGGTACTTTTTTTCACAACAGGTCCCGAGGGATCGTACATATCATCGAATTTTTATGTTTTGACTTGCTTAAACCCTAAAAGCTTCAAATCTTAAGCCCCAAAATATTTAATAATTCAAAATTTCACTCCACCACCTCCCTCCACCACGGTACCACACCACCTTCCACCACCGCTTCCTTCCACCACCACCACCACCTCCATCCATCTCCAACCACCTCCATCAACATCCGATTTGGAGTTGTCAGCTCCGATATGTTGCTACTGGAGTAGTTTTTACAGCTCCGACTGGAGTTGTTTTACAGCTCCATGTCGGAGCATTAACATCTCCAACCTGGAACTGTAAAAGCTCCAGATCGGTGTGGTTGGAGCTTCAATTACTCCAACGTGGAGCAACTTTCACAGCTCTAGATCGGTTGAAGCTAATATTTGTTTTTTTTCTTTTAAAATAAAATTCCTAAAAAAATTATTGGTGTATATTTCGAGAGAAAATTTATTTAGGGTTTATTTAATAATAATATTTGGGGCTATTTTGAACTATAAATAAGTTATATGGTTTATTTTAAATTATTCTGGTGTAAAGCAAAACGAAATTATTCAGCTTCAGCGTTCTGTTCAGTCTACGGCTGTGAAGGAAAGCGTCCAGTTGTTGAAAGAAAAATTGAATACTGATCTTGACAGGGAGGAGGTTATGTGGAAACAACGATCAAAGATGCATTGGCTAGCGGAGGGTGATCGTAACACTCGTTTTTTTCATACCCAAGCAACAAAACGGGCTAACAAAAATGAGATTAGGGGACTGAGGAATGAAGCAGGCGACTGGTGTGAGGAAATCGCTGATCTGAGCCATATTGTCAATGGATATTTTCAGAATATATTTAGTTCAAGGCAGCCTTCGCTGGATGAGATAGATGATGTGGTCGGGACTATGGAATCGAGAGTGGATGAGGCTATCAATGAGAAGCTGCGCTGCGTATTCACTCCAATTGAGGTAAAAACTGCACTTTTGATATGTATCCTCTTAAATCACCTGGTCCTGATGGTATGCCTGCTTTATTTTACCAGCGTTTTTGGCATTTAGTTGGCCCTAATCTTGTCGATTGTGCTTTGAATTTCCTTAATAACCATGTGCTTGACCCTCAGTTGAATTATACTCATGTTATTCTTATACCCAAGAGTCAGAAACCAGAGTTGATTACACAGTTTAGACTGATTAGCTTGAGCAATGTAATGTTTAAAATTGCTTCAACCGTAATTACTCATAGACTCAAGCCTTTCATGCCTTCCATAATTTCGGAAACTCAATCTGCTTTTGTGCCTAGTCGATTTAATTACTGATAATGTTTTAGTAGTTTACGAGATTAATCATTTTTTAAAACAAAAAACGAAGGGCAAAGATTGTTTTATGGCTTTGAAACTTGATTTGAGTAAAGCGTATGATCGGGTTGAGTGGCCTTTCCTTAAGCGTGTTTTGTGTAGATTAGGCTTTGATCAGAGATTTGTTGATCTGATTATGCTGAGTGTGCGTACTGTTTCTTACTCGGTCATGCTTAATGGAATGAATCTTGACCAATTCGGCCTGAGGAGGGATTGACGGGGATCCCCTGTCACCTTACTTGTTTTTATTCTGTACTGAAGCTTTTAGTTCACTTATTCGTGATTCTGAGAGTCGAGGGGTCTTACGTGGTGTGGCAGTTACTTCTAGTGCACCTAGAATTTCTCATTTGTTGTTCGCCAATGGTACTCTTATTTTTTGTCAAGCTACTAGAGAAGCGGCTATAGAAATTTCTCATCTTCTTAATCGTTATAGCCTTGCTTCTGGGCAAGAAATTAATATTGAGAAATCCACCGTGGTCTTTAGTCGTAACACCTTGAGTAGTCAGGTAGATGAGGTGCGGTTTTGTTTGCCGGTGCGCGTAGTGGATAAACATGATAAATATTTGGGGTTGCCTTTGGAGATGGGTCGTTCTAAGCGAGAGGTTTTTGGGTGGTTAAGGGATAGAGTGTGGAGTAAGACTCAAGGGTTTGGGGAAAAGTTTCTTTCTAAAGCGGGGGAAGGAAGTGCTTATTAAATCGGTTTTACAATCCATCCCCACATATGTCATGGGTTGTTTCAAGCTTCCGAATTATCTTTTACATGAAGTTGAGTCTATTATTTCTCATTTTTGGTGGGGGAGGGGGGGGGGGGGGGGAGTGAAGAAGATCCATTGGATAAATTGACATACTCTTTGTGAAAGTAAGCGGGATGGTGGTATGGGTTTTCGGGATCTACGATCTTTTAATTTAGCCATGTTGGGTAAGCAGATTTGGAGAGTTATTCAATATCCGGACGCTCTTTTGAGTAGAGTTTTGAAAACTAAATATTTTCCTAGTTGTGATATTCTTGAAGCCGTTCCTAAATCTAATGCTTCTTTTACTTGGAAGAGTATTCTTAGTGCAAGGGATTTGGTGAAGAAGGGTGTTCGGTGGAGAGTTGGCAATGGGACTAAGATTGAGGTATGGAAGGATAATTGGGTTCCAAGGGATCGGAATTTGCGATTCTGTACACCAGATTTTTACAATCTTCAGCCTCTTTTTGTTTCTAATTTGCTGAATTCGGATGGCATGGGATGGAATAGGAACATAATTAATATTCTATTTTGGGAACATGAAGTGGCTGACATTCTGAAAATTCCCTTGATTAGTGCAAATATAGAAGACATTCGAGTTTGGCATTATAGTAGAACAAGTGTTTATTTAGTTAAAACCGCCTATTATCTTGCACGTGATATCCGAGCACAAGAGCTTTCGAACCGTCAAGGGAGTTCTAGTTCCCATCAGGCTGATAATTGGGATTTTGTTTGGAGGATTAAGGTTCCGAATAAAATTAAAATATTCTTGTGGAGGCTTCTAAAAAATGCTCTTCCAGTGTTGGTTAACTTGCAAAGGCGTCATGTTGATTTACTTTGTCCAGCGTGTAAATGTGCTGAAGAGTCTTTGTTGCATACCTTCATACATTGCCAGTTTGCTAGAATATTATGGGCTACTTCACCTATTCCATCAGCTGTGCTTTTCCATACTACAGGTACTATTTGGGATTGGTTCGCAAATGCTGTACGGCTACTACAAAATTCAGAGGTTGAAGTTTTTGTGGTCTCTTGCTGGACAATTTGGAGGAACATAAACAACATTGTCCATGGGGGAACAGGTTTTGATTCACAAGATTCGAATCGGTTTGTGGCCAGATTCATTGCAGATTACCGCGAAGCCCAGTCTCAATTTTCATCCCCGAGCCCGCCGGAAAGTCAAGCTGCTGCTGCTACATGGCAACCTCCACAAGCGGATACACTTAAAGTTAATTTTGATGCTGCTGTTTATCGTCATCCTCCAGCTGTTGGTATTGGAGTTGTGATCAGAAATAGTTCCGGACAGATTTTGCGATGGAGACGCCGTCGAGTGCCTTATCTTCAAGATCCGGAAGTGGCCGAAGCTTTAGCTGCAAAACATGTTGTTCTACTGGCTCATGAAATGAATTTGAGGAAGGTGATTATAGAGGGTGATTGCAATACAATAATAAAGGTGCTAAACTCTCCCACTCGCTATTTGGCTTCTGCTGGGTTTTTTTTGGATGATATTTTGTCTCTTGTTAGTTCTTTTGATATGTTGGAGTTTCTTTACACTCCCAGACTTTGTAATTCATTAGCTCATGACTTGGCCCATGCTGTTACCATTGATAGTGATGGTGATGGTGATTCTTCTAGGCCGGTTTGATTTGTTTTGCCTGTTTATGGCTGGACCTTGATTTCTTGATATTGAATGAAGATGTTTTACTCAAAAAAAAAAAACTCCAACGTTTTTTTACAATCGACCACCTTACATGTCATGCTGCCTCGACACTCATCACGATATTCGTCGTCACAATGCCCATACATGTATATACTACGCTACGTACCGTTGTGCTAACACAACAACACTTTACATGGAAAAGTATCTAAACCAAAGTTAGTTTTACGAGGCTACTAGATAATGAAAGCTACTCCCATTATGTTAATTTCCGTAACATGAACAATATAATTATTGAAACCATTTTATGTTAAGTACAAAATTATGCTAAAAAGTTCGATCCATTGATCGGAAATTTTGGAAATGCATATCCCCTGCCCCGTTGGGCTGTCATGACGCATTTGGAATTGGTAAGGAGAAATTGTTTCGGGATATCACACATTAAATAGATGATCCCAAAACCGGAATATAGTTATGTAAATTAATCTACATCACAAATGTTTGTTTGATTTTTTTTTAAAAAGGTTCACAAATTGAAAAAATATTGCCCCAACATAGTAAAAGAGCACTGCCCCGACCTGTAATTATCAGAGTGACCAAATATTGTTCGTTTAGAAATACTGGTTCAAACTGTCCATATTGTAAAAAGTTTATCATACATCAAACCTAATGGGTGCAATAATGAAACTAAACATACTTAGCTTGTGTTTGCAAATGCTTAAAAAAAGTGTTTTTGTGCTTTTAGAAGAATCAAAAATAGTTTTTTAGTGTTTTATATTACAACTTCTGCTGCAACTTCTCTGGAAAAAAGCAGGTAACCGTCAGAAGCAGAGAAGCAACCAAATAGTTGCTTCTAACTGCTTTAAGCAGCCTTTTCTTCTTCTTGTCATACGTTAAGTAGTTTTTTTTCCAATTAAAATTAACTAATTAAATTAATTTTTGCAAACACTAAATCTTATGCTTTTACAACTTTAAGTTGTTTTTTGTATATTATATCAAACACTAATGACTTTTGATTAAAATCAACTTTAATCAACTTTTAATAAAAACAGACAAAAAAACACCAGTAAAAGCATTTGCAAACACACACTTAGTTAAGTCGAGAAGTAACTAATTAAATGCATCATTGGAAGTTAGAACTCAAACTTACCAGTTAACTTGGAAAAAGTGAATTATTTTGCCAAATGAAGGTTGAACAGTATATTGCGAAGCTAAATATAATTTGCTCAACTTAGCAAGCCTCATCCTTAGGGACCAATTATATATTTACTTAATACTTTCACCGTCATTTAAATAGTTTTTCACTTTGACTTTTTGTAATCAAATTTTTTAAATTTTAACTATAAATTGATCTTAAATCATAAATGTAAAATGTTCAATTAAATTATATAATGAAAGTTTACACCCTAAATTTCAAAATACTTCGAGATACATTGAAGTCGTAGTCTCCTTCCCGGCGTTTACGTTCTGAGCAACAACTCCATTATATTGTTGTTATAACGTACGTACTACAAGTCTACAGCAATTTAGCTGATCATGGCTGAAAAATTGTTACATCCAATAAACCTTGTCTAATTCAAAAAAATCCTATCACGAATTTTATATACTGTCTCACGATCCCCTCATAGTTCTGCATTCATCATAGTTGGCCATCGAGCTCCATAAATTTCATCACGTTCAAATTCATTAGACGTATAAGTAACAGTCACCCGAACTACGGATAATGCGTGCTACCACCCGAAAAAACTCAACATCCGCGCGCCATCAAAGTATCTTAGGACGGATCTTCACGCTTGCGAAATTTCATGGGAGGGGTGACTGGAACTGAAAGGAGGAGGTTTAATGGGTAAATTTCATGATATGCCTCCACTAATCGTACGAAAATGAACAAAAATTTCATGGGAGGGGTGACTAGAGGGAGGAGGTTTTTCACTACTCATTTTGATTAATAAGGTTTTCTTGATAATATGAATCCGTCCGGATGAATACCGACTCTTCAAATACTTTGTAAACCTCAGATTGTGCATGAAGTAGGGATGACCAGATGATGAAAATTTGTACTCCCAAGTCCTAAGTATTAATTTGCCTCAATTTTACTTATTATGAGCCACACTTAAAATTGTTGTAACATATCAATACGGAGTGTGTGTGTATATGTGTTATGTAGCTTCATAGATCTTTTTGTGCTTGACGAACAAAGAAAGTTGTGACATTGATTTTGAAATGTTGCAAAAATATTACCATTGGGTTGAAATTGGCCTTGAACAGAATTCTTATACTTTAAATCCGTAGTTTTGAATTAAGAAAATTGCGTTTAATTAATTAAGATCTGTGGAAATTGGATTGGTTCAATACGCTCGTAAAATCAAACTTGAACTTTGTTTGTTTTCACGTATATCATGTTCGATTGATTATCGGAGCATTTCTTATGTTCGTGTAAACCTTCGACCAATATATATTCTATACAGCCCGTCTGCCTGCTCACTCGAACAAAAGCTTCAGCATTCTTTACAGTTAATCGGGATGTCGATCAAATTTACACTACAGTTCTGCAATTTCCGGCACTGACTGCTACTGTCTATATTTTCTTTTTGTTTTGTGTTTAGATTTGTGTCCCGTCTGATTGATCACTGAATTACCATCGTTGGGATTTAGATTATGGCTCAGTTCTGCTATTGTGTTTTATGGTTTTGAACTAGGTTGTAGCGATGGATATTTATTCTGCTCTAAATTAATGTGACTCTTCTTTTTATGTTCTTACTTCCACTCAGGTGCCTATTAATTGTTCGATCAAATTCTTAGCGTTTACTTTCGTTGTCGGGGTGGCTTTTAATGGGAAAAAAATGCATTCATGTTCATAAGAAACTATGATAGAATGTTAAATTCCCATTTATGTTTATTATTTTGTCACAGAAGGCGGCTGTGCTTATCTCATTTACAATAAAATTTCTGCTTTTGTGTGTTTTGGAATGTCAAGTGTTGTACATGCCATTGGTGGTTCTGAAATGTTAGAAGTATAATAGGATTATGATTCGTTAATGTTGGTAATTAGAAGTATAATTGGAATAGTATTCCTTATTGATATCTAGCTATACATACTTGTATATATATGCGATTGATGAATGAGAAGAGGCATGGAAAATAATCCTATTATACTTCTAACATGAAATAGGATTGTTGCTTTATAATTTGTGGTTATGTAGGCTTGTAGCAGCAGACAGCAGTACTTGTGCCACAGAGAAATTAATTGAGGATACCAATTAACCTATTTCTATGATGAACCATTGTTTTGCCAATGCTGTATTTAGTTGTTTATTTGAGGCCTCCGAGTTGCCAAATAATTTTCATTTTACCTGAAAACGAACTGGTTAGTTTAAGGAGACGCTATGACAGAGATACACATCATGTTTTGCATAGAATTATTTTTAAAGAATAATTCTGAGTTTTTCCTTCTTATTCTTGTCCTTAATGTTTGTAGTAAGTAGTAGCGTATTTTATACAATTACAAATTTTGTTACTTTGATGATCAAATTAGTTTCCATGTATTTGTATAGTTGAGGAAATTTTAGGAATTAGTGTAAACTATGGAAGCAACTATGTTAACACGACCTTATGTGGATCTGTAGTCCAAATTTCGTAGCCTTGTAGTTGCACAATGATGAAGATGAATAAGATTGGTTTATGAAAAATGGTTATTAAGGTACCTACTATAGTCGGTTTGATTAATTTGAGTCTCTCTTGGGCTTTATCCTCCATTACGCCTTCTCCTTGGACATGAGAAAATCATGCAATCGCCTAACTTGATCAGCTTTAGTTTGTCCAATCTCAGCGCAGACAAAACGTACGCCGCGATATTGTTCTTGGAGAAGATACTTGTATCCGATTCACTCTTGTTCTTGGAAACTGTGGTCAACTCATGAACAAAACGAAAGATGTTGTGCTGCTGTTAGGTTTGGTAAGAATGCAGGCTAACAACATACTTTTATTGTATTTGGTCTTTGTATTTTTTTTTCTTTTTCATTTTAATTATCTATAACTTTTGGTGTTAATATGTTGATTTAATATTGGGTCAGTAGCACTCACTGGTTTTCTGCCTCCATGATGTTCTCATGCAAAACGTCTTCTGTCATTTCTAATTTACTTGTATGTGATACTGTTGGAGCTACTTGCTTCTCAGATGTCTCTGAAGCTCATTGTCTCCAATCCGGCTTTCAACATTGCCTACGTTCCTTTCGCATATTTTCCTGTCAACGATTAACAACGTTATTATGTATCAAAGGTTTCTACCTGTTAAATGCATTCTTATTTTCAATTAATCTTCTGTCCATTTTCAGAAAATCGAGCATTAAACATCTCCTTTTCTTTCATAACCGTACTGAATCCCCTTTTATCTCAATTGATTATTACCAGGTTTTGCCTGTCCTAGAACGCTTCCTGACTTCTTCTCAGATATATTCCCATATATATCCTCTGTTGCTTTAGTGAAGCGTCATTAGTCGAGCTGGAATATTTGAGGTAGATGTCTGTATTAAGCATTGAAACTGATTATTACCAAAAGGTTGTGAACTAATTTCAAAGATTTTGAAGGATCTGCAGAGGAGAAGCAGTGATTGATGTCGTGTGAGAAGAATTAAATAGTGTTAAAATGGTTCAGAAACTTTCATTTGCTCAGCTTCACACCGATATTTTTCTATTGTCTTCGTATCTCTCAATACCTTCTTCTTGGGTATCAAATAACATTTTCACTTGTTCTTATTACGTGTTCTTGGGTACCTTCTATTGATTGGGGCTTAATTTTTTCTATGATATTCTGATTCTTTCTGATTTTTGTAATTTCGTGCATCTATTTAGCATCAACACATGTGTTGAGACTGGCGTCATTTCTACACGGGGAACATGGCATTGTGGAGTGGCGTAAATGAAAATTTCACTTTATTAGTCTTCTCGTATGTGGTATAGAGTTGATTGTCGCACGAGGATGGTCACCACGTCCTCGTAAGAATACATCAGCAGCCTGGATTCTGCCAATTGCAGGGGATGAACTTGAGGTGGTTTATGGTTCATGAACTAAAGCTGTCTTTTATGACTTGATAGTCCAGCCTGCAAGGAGCACAAGATATTGAAGAATATACATTCATCTGACATCGACTCTTTCTATTCACTTTTGGAATGGAATTGGAAGATTTTTGCATCCTACGACGTGCGGGCGGATTTTCAGAAGGCGAGTCTTTTTTTTTTTTCCTTCATAACTTCTTAAAGGTTTTGGCCTTTTTTTTTCTCATAACATTTCTTAGATGCACAAACTGCAACCAAGCTATACTTGTTAGTACCTATCTTGGTAAAACCAAGCTTTACTTGTTACAAATTGTGCACTTTACAGTTATATTGTCATAAAAATGTATCATAGTTCAAACAACCTATTAGAATAATCATTTAAAACTCTCCCACATGTAAACACACTCACTGGTAATAAAGATTATATCATTTGTCCAGAAAATATCATAGTGAAAAGAGCCTGTTAGAATTAGGCAATTAGCATTAAATTCTCCCCCACACATGCACAGAAGAAAAAAGGATGGATCATTTAAACAGAATTAATTCATCATGTTTTCTTTTGTGTGGACTTCCAGTAAAGGTAACACAAATTATTTAACTTGTAGGGTATTTATAGAGTTTGTGTGGAAATTCTTAAAATGACAATCCCAATTAACTTTTTATAACGGGGAGAAGTTTAGAATTTTTGGTATTCATCCAGAACATGATAGATCTGACATGTAACTTGCAAATTAAGTATGGATATCTGAAGTTTTGTGAACTTGGTAAATAATGGTAATGTCACAAAATGCAGCATATCTCCTTATACAATGTCTCCTAATTGTGTTTGTATTAAAATATCTTGTAATTGCTGAGTGATTAAAGTTTGATTTTTTGAAGAACATTTTGCTAACATATGCCAAATGGACATCCTACCACTTTTAAAGGATTTTTTTTTTTTTTTATAATTCTTGGTATGGGTTTTATAGGTTTAGATGCAAGCTTGTTCATTGCCCACCCTTTCCATAAGTTTCAACTCTTTAATCATATATTTTACATGTTTATTATACTCCCTCCATTCCACTAAATTCTTTCCATTTTGTTTTTGCACAAATTTTAATAAATTTGAGTAAAAAATGGGTTTATATAGATGAAGTAGTAAGTGTATAGTAAAAAGTAAGAAAGAGAATTGAAAATTATAAAAGAGAGAGATTAAAATATTAATAATGGAGATAGTGGGTTTCATAAAAGGAAATGGAAAGTTTTTAATGAAACGCCCAAAATGGAAAAATGGAAAGAATTTAGTGGAATGGAGGTAGTATTTGACTATCGAACTTCATTACTGCCAACGTAAGCTATATTTTTGTAAGTTTCGGTTCTTTTTTCACATATGGATGGAGTATATGTTTACATTCTTACCTATTACGTTGAAATGCACATACGCAACCTCGGATTTTTATCCTCACAATGGTGGCCCTAATGAAAAAAAAGAGTATATTTTGTCCTTAGATTTTTCTCATATTAAACTCTTGTTGGTTTGGTTTATGATTTTACTTCTTGCATTTTGTGTAGATCTTTCGCCAGCGAACTCGAGAATTTTAAAAATCAACGAATGTTAATGCTTTACTCAGATGAGTTTCATCCTTTCCCTTCACAGTTTGAAATGGTTGACTACATTGTGATGAAGTCTACTAATGGAGATACAGTTTTAGCTTTAGATTCTCGACTCTTGAAGGGATAGAATATCTGGCTCCCCCCATCAAAATAGGCCATATTTCAGGAAGTGTGCATGGATCTTCTGGAGTATTCAGAAGGAGAAAAAAGAGCTACTCATAGGCGCATCCGGGCATGATATCAAGATCTTTGGCGATCGCAAAAGTGACTTTTGATGTAGTAACACATACATAGTGGTAGAGTTTTCACAAATATTGCTTAGTTTTTTATGGAGTTGTGAGTAAAGACGTGTGCTATTATATCTATCTTACGGTTCTGGAATTTGTAGACTTGCCTGGTCGAATAATATTCCCATGTCAAAGTTGTTTTGTTGGTATTTCTTTGTCCACGAGTATATAAAAATTCTTTTGAGTTTTCATCATATAGACAAGTAAAGAGTTATATCTTGTAGACAACTACCATTCCGTAGAACCTAGGTAGAGAGTTCATAATCAAAGTTTCCGATTCAAGTTTTTTTTTTTTTCTATCATGTTCTTAACTAGTTGAAACGTGAACAAAAGGAAATTTCACTAAGGAATCTCAATACTTTGATTTCTTAAATCCATAGAGACATCTAAACGAATCAAATACAAATCTAATCTAAATATATATATATAATAAAAGTGGTGACCTATGTGATCAAAGAGGCATGTCACATATGCAAAATATGATATGGGATGTCTTTTTGAATTTCATGCAGTTTCATTCACAAAATTAAAGCAAAAAGAAAATAGTAATTTACAAGTGTACAATTTATTTTTTGTATGTTAATTGTATACATAGTTTTTATTAAATAACATATAACTTTATCTGTAAAACTCCGAAAAATATTTTGAACATATATATGGATTCACTGCGACAAGACGAATCCATAGACACCAATCTTATATATTATTATTAATTAAATAAATTATTTATATATTAAAATAAAAAAAATCAATTTGTTAAATGATATCTATTGGTTGTGTAAATTTAAATTTGGAAAATAAGTCATGGAACATTTTATTCTTGACAATGCAATGCACCTGATAACTTCCACTATTTATATTTTTAGTATGTTCACTACATATATAGTTTTTATTAAATCACATATAACTTCATCTGCAAAACTCCGAAAAATATTTTGAACATATATTTGGATTCATCACGACGAAACGAATCCATAGACACCAATTATAAATATAATTATTAATAAATATTTTATTCATTAAAATAAGATATAAATTTATTAAATGATATATATCGGTTGTGTAAATTTAAAATTTGAAAATAAACTATGGAACATTTTCATATTCAAAAAGCAATCCACCTTATAACTTTCACTGTTTATTTTTAGTATTTTAACCGCATAGTATATAGGTTTTATTAAGTCACATATGAATTTATCTGCATAACTTCGAAAAATATTTTAATTAATTAAATAAATATTTTTTTATTAAAATAAATATAAATTTATTAATGAAATTTATAGTTGTAGACATTTACATGAACTTATCTACAAAACTCTTAAATATATTTAACCATATATTAGATTCATCGTGACAAGACGAATCCATAGACAACAATTTGAATATTATTATTAATTAAATAAATTATTAAATAATATAAAATAAAATATTAAAGTTTTAAAAATAGAGTATTTATTAAATATTTAATATTTTCAAAGCGTTTGTAGCCGAGTGGCAAGCTGAGTCACCCCGTACCCAAGAGGTCACGGGTTCGATCTCCGAAATGGGTGATTATTTTCTCGATATAGAGAATGATTGAAATGTTATTAGAGAATTTATTGATGGTAAAGTTGTCCAATACTAAATATTGTAATTGTAACTGCTCCATTCATTTAAAATGAAATTAATAGTTATTGAGATGTCCAATTATAATTTTGACTTTACGGTTGAGCAGAGCCCGGATATGGGCGTTATTAGTGTTGTTGTTAGGGATCATGAGGGCAATGTTATTGTTTAGCGCCAAAATTTTATGTCTTGTGACTGTTGAAATTGCGGAAGGGTTGACAACAAAATTAACATTTGAATTCGTTCAAGGTTTTGAATCCCAACATGTAGTATAATTGAAATTGATTGTTCTTTG
This sequence comes from Plantago major, assembly GCA_026545765.1. Classification (NCBI taxonomy): domain Eukaryota; kingdom Viridiplantae; phylum Streptophyta; class Magnoliopsida; order Lamiales; family Plantaginaceae; genus Plantago; species Plantago major. The sequence continues at coordinate 100,990,664 of CM048841.1, read as the reverse complement.
GTAATTAAATCTCTTAAATATTCAAATTTTAGATTTGACTTTCTCACTGGTATCCGCTACGCGACTAATCCAGTCGAGTACTGTCAGATCCTTTTCTAGGGGGCGACTTTCCCAGCGGTGTTTTTTACATCCACAAGCCTCGAACCCGAGACCTTGCTTAAGTGAACTCAAGTTCCTTACCACTTTAATTAGCCAACAACTGTTGGTCTCAACAGTTTTTGTTAACTGCATACAAAAAGTATAATAAGATATCACAAAACAAGATTGTTTTGTTTGAAACATCAATTTTTTTAATCAATAATTACTCAAACAAATAAAAAGAGCATATGAGATACGAATCTTACAAGAGTTAGGGACGTTATTGAGCACATGTCGGACTATATCTTACTGCATTGGAATTACGTCATTTTACCTTTAAATGGGTCGGGTTCCATCCAACCCGAATTTAAACCCGTTCAAAATAATGGTGTTCAGGTACAGGTCGGTCATATACTCAAACCCGCTCCACACCTCTGTAACAAGACCCAGACTACAAACATTTTATGGTTAAATTAGTAAAATGTACATTTTTCTCAGGGTAGGGAAGGAGGTATGCTGGGGGTGGGTGAAAAAAAAAAAACCACCGCAACATTTTGATTATATTTGTAAAATAATATTATTTTTGTATGGGGTGGGGAACCATATACCACCAGGAGCGTTGGTTGACCAACCATGTTAATTGCGTTATACACTTTTGTATTTTATTTTTGTTCGGAGGGATATAATCTTAATTTAAGAACATGTATCGGTTACTAATTAACCGTCCTGGTATGAGTAGATGACCCGATATAAAATACTCCCTCCGTTCCGGACTCAACTTTCCGTTGGTCGGAGCACAAGTTTTAAGAAAAGAATGAATAAAGTTTGAGATATGATAATAAACTAGAAAAGAGAGAGAATAAAGTATGAGAGAGTGGGAATATAGTAGGAAATATAGTAAATAAAGTAGTAGAGATAGTATTATTATAATGATAGTGGGTATTTCAATTTTCAAATTAGGAAGGGAAACTCTCTTCGATCTTCTCTCTACTTTCTTGATCTTCATAACGGGTCGGGGACATATACTCTCTTGACGGGGAACTCTTTTCGATCTTCTCTCTCTACTTTCATCTATAACGGGCCTCGGGGGTGTGGGTTGGGGGGGGGGGGGGGGGGATTTTGGGAAATAACAATTATAGCATATGAAAATATGTTTGTTGAATAATAACTTTTGTATCATTGGTAGGGTGACCACATGAGACCGCGGGGTTGTTGGAAACCGGAGGGGTGGTAAAAACATAGCTTTAACATGTAAAAATGTAAAAATTATGTTTGTACTAATTTATTTATTACATAAGTTTGTCATCCCTTTTTATTTATTATTAAAAGAATTATCTGAGTGGCGTCATGTGAGTTAATCTAGTATAGTAGTAAACATATACTTAGGCTCTGTTCTCTTCAACTGAAATTTAGTGAATTGAACTGAACTAAATTGTAGTATAAAATATAACTAAGCAGAACTGAACTGAATTGAATGGAACTGAATGAGTTTTCAGTTGAATAGACATAGCCTTACTATTACTTTAAAATATGCTTTCTATGTATTATATGTAGAATTCCACCATGCCTCTCCAGTATAAAAAATAGAACGTAATTAGGAAAAACTATATATACTCTTAAGGTGGTTAAGTAAGCTACACTCCTTAGATTAGAAAACAGCTTCGAAGACATATAATTTCCATGCATAAAAAAGGACTCATTAAGAAATGCAAAAAAGTCAATCCTTATCCTTGTCTGACAGCACAAAGAATTATAGAACAGGTCTAGGTAAACGCAACCTAATTTAATATCATATCGCCGTTTCACAACAAAGCAAGTGCTTAACTCTAATTGTATATATAAGAACTGAATAAGTAGCAGAAGAAATAGCTAATTTAATATCATATCGCCGTTTCACAACAAAGCAAGTGCTTCAACTCTAATTGTATATATAAGAACTGAATCAAGTAGCAGAAGAAATAGAAAGGATTACTTGATAGTAAGGCCAAACTAGGAGCAAAACCAGTTATTTTAGTAGTTATGTTAGTGGCGAATGGCACACCACAAGCTTGAAGAACACAACAATTCTTCTCAAGATCAATGAATCTACTTATACATGGACCATGAGTATGAAAGGTTGCAAAAACTTGTCTAGCATTCACCAAATTTAGAGGGATAAATGGTGTATCTAACTTCAAATTGTAGCGGTTCTCCCAAATATAACTAGAATCTGCAGTATTCATCACCCACACATTCCACATATGGCTGTAATCTCCAGGAATGATATCTCCAACAAACAAAACAAGAGACGGCGATTCCTCCTCATCGACTGTAAATAACCTTAATTGGCGATCACGATTTAAATTTGGTGGTAACTCCAGAACCTCCTTAAACACCTCGTTAACGAGGTCGAATCCTATGATACAGTGATCATCATCTCCGTCGTTTCCTTTCTTCTGCACCAGCCAATATGCAACCCCTTTCATAGATGCACAAGGGTTACAAATTCTACTGCTACTAATATGACAAGGCAATTCCCTGGTAATATTACTCCATAATTTCTTCTTTTCGGAATAAACGGATACCTTGGCAGGATACCCTCCTCCAACAAGTTGATCCTCGTATGGCTCGTACGAAATCACAGCTATTTTAAAATCAAGGTTAGCATGATCAAACGCAAATCCTATAAAAACAGTATAACCTTCAGAACGCATAAAAAAATCTTGTACAGGGAAAAAATCCGGAGGTAGAACAGCATGTATTTTCTTGGACTTGGCAGCTAAAGGGTTCCATAATGTGAGACTGAGAGAGGGATTTGGCTCGGAATCTGTCCAAATATACAAACAAATCAGGCCTCTTGCTGAACCCACCACCTTGAAATTGTCTTCATCAACCGGAGATTTACATAACCTAGCCGAAGGCGAAGAAATCATCGCATCACCAATGTAATATTCGGCTTTGTTGTCCCAGAATAAGTAAGCGACAAAAAGATGCTGCTGGTTTGGGTTTTTGGAGAGGTGAAGATTGAGAAAGTATGGTTCGGAGATTATCAACTTGAAGTGTTTCGAAACGTAGGTAAGTTTAATCAGATCTTTTGCTGAAAGCTTTATCAGGATATGGTACATGATTTCTGATGCACTTGGCTGATCAAATCCTTTGCTTTTCCTATTGACGAATCCTCTGTTTCTCCCATCTTTCTACGTTGGAGTTGAAGTTTTTCCATCATACAAACTTTTGCGACCGATTACTCTTTTCATTATATACACGTCATATATATATATATATAATCACACTAAGCACGACACTAGTTGGAGTTGTATTAGGAAAAGGTATCTAGTATGACTCTTAATCCTTTTGCAGATCTCTTTTTAGAATAGAAATTTAGTGTTACTAGGTCTCTTCTCCGATTGAGTTATGAAATAACGGCTTATAAATACTTAATATAAATATAATAAATAAGAAAAGGAAAATAGAAAAGAATTACTCCCTTTTACTTTTTGTTTGGCGTAAGACATCACCGAGTAGGAAAGAATATTGAAAGAGAAAATCCCGAAAAGTTATTTACTATAAAATATATACTAGAAACTAAAAATATGAAAAGACTTCTTAGTGCAAAATTTAATAGCATTATTAAGTTCTATAAATATGCAGTATCGCAAAGTCTCTGGTAGTTGTATTAGGAAAAGGTATCTATTATGACTCTTATTCCTTGTGCTTATTTCGCTGTACATCAGCTTATTGAAATTATATTAGATGAATAAGGAAAGAAATAATAATTAAATTCACCAAATAAAAGTTAAATCAGAAAGATGGAATAAATAAGTATGAATAATAAAAGTCCACAAAGTCTCATGAAATACGGTCTCTAAATAATTTATTGAGAGACGACCTATGTTATCAATAAAATTATCCATGTTATTAATCAAATCGTCTATGTTGTTAACGAAATAAGTCTTGTTGTAATATGAAAAAACGTTAATGTTGAGAACATAGGTGTTTTGATTAATAATATCGATAATTTTCGTGATAATATAGGTCCGTCTCTAAATAAATTATCTAGAGACCGTCTCTCATAAGACTTACCCAAAAAGTTACCAAATAATCATTTTCACTAAATAATGCAAGATATTATTATATTAGTTTGTGAAATAAATTAGTTTTCGAGGTGCCCCATCCTTTTTGAAAAACGGGCCAGTAAGTATCATTCGAGACGATATTTATATAATTTATTTAGAAACGGACTTATATTACCAATATGTTTTCGACATTTTTTTTTATATTGCAAAAAAACTTATTTCGTTAAAAACACAGACGTTTTGATTAATAACATTAACGTAGATCTGTCTGGCTATCTCATTTCCTCTTAAATTCCAATTTTGTCATCTTAATGAAAATTTAGGAGGTTGTCGTTGGAAACACTTTCAACCCATTTGAAAAGATCTGGCATATAACAACATTCAAATATTTCCAACGAAACAAGGACAAAATTGGAAGTCCATCCAAAGCATAATTGAATTTCATGAACAAGAGCATGAACATATTTGAATAGGCGTCAATAATATTAAAAAAAATAACATGCTTTTAAGGTGTACTTGGTTACACTATTTAGCAGAACCGTTGACTTGAATGGCAAACAAGTTTAACTGAAGTCAATAGGATTTGCCACAATGTATCAAGCTTCCAGCTCCCAGAAATAATCCAAAAACAGCAGCGCTTCCAAGTGTTGTTTGTCCAATATATCGTACTTTGAGAAGACCCGGAACCTGCAGTTCCAGAGGGAAAACCATCAGTCTCAAAGCAAAAACGAAAACAAAATAAGGACCAACAAAAACATGGCCACGAGGTATACTAAGTTTCAAATTATACTTTGCTAAACTGTTAACCAAACTTATAGACTTCACGGTGCTTATCTCTTCTACTAGTAGAATCCATGTGGACTACATCATCAACTCCAGTTCATGATAAACTGCTCTACGGCTCCGGCTTGGGACTGAAATTAGACATGCTCAAAATGTCTGTCACTATATTTCTGGCAATGTTCATAATGGCAAAGGAAAGCTCCAATTCGGAGCTATAAAAACTGGTATAGAAAGTGGCGTTGTAATAAAATTGAAAATTTTGTTGGTGCTTTTGGATGTTGGTGAATTTTGAAATATCAATCTGTCAGGTTTGAGACTCTGGGTGTGGGTGAAGGTATATTGTTTTCGTAGGGGCAATTAATTTTTTGTAGGTTACTACTGACTTAATTTTGTTTCTTTGTTGTTTTGAGTGGGGGAAGCTGCCTCCATAACTCCCCTACTACATCCACACCTGTTTGTAACAAAGGAGGTTGCACCAGCACTATTAAATTGCAAATGGAAAAGACGTGTACAAAAAAAGAATCAGTAGAGAGGAGGCTGGGAGGTAACCACCCTACATACAGCAGTCTTACTTCCTAACTTATTCTAGTATTCTTATAAAGCATGAGAAAGGCTTGCGTTAGGATGTGGAACAGTGAGGCCCTAATTCACAAGTGTCTATCTAAAGAAAGTAAGAAACGTGCTGAAGATCCTGAATACCAAGACAAGCTTAGATGTGTCATGATAATACTTGACATATTTCTCCTCTATCATAAGACCATAAGAATAAGGCAGCTATAACTACAGAGATACAAGGTTACCAATAGGCATTAATTCCAAAACTTTAACACAGAAACAAGCGCGCACATAGATTATTCAACAGTTCAGCGAGCCATATAGGTGTTCAATATTTTTTCAGATAGAGAAGTTCAAGGCACAAATTTTGACATGGGACACCAACTAGTCTATCACTCACAGAAAGACTGGTCACAAGCTTGTTAACACTTCAACAGCAATAGCACAGCCAAGATAATTTCAAGGCACAAACTTTGACATAGGACACCAACTAGTCTATCACTCACAGAACGACAGGCCACACAAGATTGTTAACACTTAACTGCAATAGCACAACCATACACCCACATGCTTCGACAAGAACCTACTACAATATAGTCCGAATACTAGAAACCCTTTAATATCCCAAACCCAAAAAGATATTGGAAACAACTCCTAAACCTATCAGGCTAAGGTTATTTTTGCTTCATGAAAGTAAACTAATAGAAACTAGAAGAGACCAACTTTTTGCACTCATGTATGTAATGCAGGTCATAAGAAAGCAAAAAAACCAAACTTGACACAGAAGATCACTGATGATGTTCATATGGCATCCAACCAAAATAACAGATTCATAATTTCAGAAGTAAAGAAAGAAAAAAAAAATTTACCTTGTATCTAATAGCCTCATAAGTTCCATAAACAGCACCTGCAAACAATAATTCCAGGTGAACGCATTAAAGACAACCTAATAACAACACCGAAACAAACAATACACAGAACAGAAACACACCAAATTGGGAAAATTAAAAGGCCTGATCAGAAACCAGACTAGCAAACATATATAGTGTATCCCAGTACTTAATCAGCTCCCAGCTGCTAACAATTGACAGGAGAATAATGAACAGGGATAGTATTTCAGTGTTAGGGTTTAACAGGAACAAAAAATTGGGGAAAAAATAGGAGCTAGGGTTTAAGGAGAAAGTCAGTTGAATGAGTGAATCTCACCGACTGCTCCGCCAACGGCGCCGCCGACAGCGACGCCGGCCGTGACTCGTGCTAGGCAGCTGTCCCTCGCCATATCTTTCAGGTGGAAAATCTGATGGCTTGTCTGATGATCAATTCACCTGGTTTGTAAACTCTTTTCTGCAAAACTTGGGTAACAAGACGACGACACTGATTCAGCTAATTCAGTTGATCGACTAGTTGGGCTCTCATCAAAACTCGTTCAGTTAAGTTCAGTTCCATTCTGTTTAGTTCTGCTTAATTATATTTTATACTATAATTCAGTTCGGTTCAGTAAATTTTAGTTGAAGAGAACAGAACCTTAATTCTTCGTGAATATTTATTCTAAAAAATAATCAAATAAGTTTTTTTTCTTAAACGGAATAATCAAATAAGATACTACTATTGAAGTAGAGTAGCATTTATGAGTTAACACATAACAACTCTATTTAGCTTATTATGTGTTTGCAAATGTTTTTACTGGTGCTTTTTTGTCTGCTTTTGTTAAAAGTTGATTTTAAGCAAAAGTCATTAGTGTTTGATACAATATACAAAAATCAGCTTAAAGTTGTAAAAACATAAGTTTTAGTGTTTGCAAAAATTAATTTAATTAGTTGATTTTAGGAAAAAAAGCTACTACCTTCTTAAAGCAGTTAAAAACAGCTATTTGGTTGCTTCTTAGCTTATGATGGTTACCTGCTTTTTTTCAGAGAAGTTGCAGCAGAAGTTGTAATATAAAACACTAAAAAACTATTTTTGATTCTTCTAAAAGCACAAAAGCACTTTTTTAAGCATTTGCAAACACAAGCTTAGTTTTGCATCGATTAAACTAACTGATTAAATAGCTAGATAATTTACTAAATGTAGTATGTATAAATAAATAAGTTAGCTTGTTTTTTAATAACTTATCGAGCAAATTTATTAAATTAGTTATTTTATCAGTTATCAGCTACTTGTCATATAATAGTTGTATACAATTTATAAGGCGTTTTCTTCATCTAAAAATTCATTTAATTTTAGTTCAGACGAAAAGAATAGAGTCTAACTATCCAACGGAATGTAAGCTATTAGGCATTTTATGCAACGGTTAATGGGCAGTGAAGACGATTAATTGACTCCAATATATAAGAGGATTTTGTTGGAACGGTGCCATGTAAAAGCCCTCCGAACGATGGTTCGTGCTTTGGCTTGAGAAAAACACACTGGTCAAATTTGGGCCTTATAAAGTTCAGTCCGAAACGATCCATTGCCAAATTTATTCATGATATAATGTATCGAATCTGTTGTGGACCTCTTACATTATTTACGAATCCAGAACGGATCATATATTAAATTTGGTCTCCTAACAATGAAAATACACCGAAAATAGAAAAAGGTTCTAATCATATACCATCCCATATGCCATCCTTAAATTTCTTACCTTCCTCTCGTGTTAATTCTAGTCGGGTTTTGGTGGTGGCGTTCCAGTGTGGTGTGGTGGCTTTGTTCTTGTTTCCTGTGTGTTGAGGATTTCTTGCTTTTGATGATGTTTTCTTTATTGTCCGCTTTTGGTCGTGAAAGAGGTCACCAAGTTGGTGTTTGAGCAGTAGACATGTTTCTTTCTTGATTCCTCTTGTCTTTTGATGTATTGGGTGTGCATGAATCCCTTTGTATTTCTAGCTTGTTTCGGTTCCCTTAGTTCATTACCGGGTTGTGGTTTTGAGTAGAAAAGATTTGGTTGGTGCTCGGGTTGTATTCCGCCCGTTTGGAGCATTACTTATACTCCGTGTAATCATTTTGATATTTAATAATTTTAGCCGTTTCAAAAAAAAAAAATACCATCCCATATGATCCACATAGTTTTATGAGATGTCCATACTATTTTAGGTTAAAAATGTACTTTTCCCTTACAAGAATTTGTGTTGGGATACTGGTGGGGTATGTGAAATTTACCAACCCCAAGCCAAAGAAGTGACAAAAATATGCATGGTTTAATACTATGTGCCTATTTAACTTGCAATTAACTCAAATTTTAACTTTATATCAAATCGATCGACAAATTTAAAATTTTAACTTCATAGAATTACAAATCTAGAATTACTCCATAGTCCATATCATAAGTATCATCACACAACATACTTTTTGACAAATAAACAATTGAAGATAGGTTCATGATTATTCAAACCCCACAAAAAAGACATGAAACAAAAGGGGCACATAATTGATCCATATATTTCATGATTGATCACACACGTAAATGTAAATGACAACCCACTAAATTAAGCTAAGAGAAAAACAAGATTACAAACACCTATTATTGCAGAATATCATATGGGTTTCTTCTTGTCTTCTGATCAAGACAATGTCAAAGGGTTTTTGTTGGCTCTTCTTTCCAGTGGGTTTATCGGAGCCAGCTTCATCATCAAGAAGAAAGGCCTTCGAAGAGCTGCTGCTGCTACTGGCATCAGGGCTGGTATAATTACATTTTGAATTTTCGGGTTTCCTCCGTTTCGTTTAAAACTTTCCATTTTGAATTTCCTCAGTTAATATATTATAATGTGATTTTGTTAAAGAGTTAAACTTTAAGAGTATTTTGAGGTCAAAATCAAACCATTGGACTGAGAAAGGAAAGTTTTAAAAGGAACGGATGGGATGGAGAGGATTATGTGGGTTTCGGTTTTGATGATCTTTTCTTGAAATGTTGTTAGGTGTTGGTGGGTATACATATTTGATGGAGCCTCTATGGTGGCTTGGCATGATCACCAGTATGTCAATGACCTTCATTTTTTCCTTTCTTTTCCCCCTTTCCGATTTCATATTTGCTGGACTAGTATATTTTAGAAATTGTGTTTTAGTATAGTTTGGAATGTTAAATGTAGCATCTTTGGAAGGACTGTTTTGGAGGTTGAGTTTGTAGGATAAATGCTTGCATTTTATGGCAAAAAGATTCAGTACAAACAGGATATTGCAAGGAAAAATGTGAACTTCACTGAATATTCTTCAGTCTAAGTTCAATATAGGTGCACCTCATTATGCATAAACATCTCTCCATTTAATATGCCGGTCTTGATTTTGTACAGATAACCAAATGAATTTTACTCGGCTAGCATTTTACTGAAAGGGTTACACATTGTTCATTACCATTTGACATTGGTTGGATGACCCTTGGGAGTTATTGATTTCCTTCCAACATGGCCAGGAATGTATTGGATAGAATTCCTTAGTTAATTCAAGGTGAAATGCTCGGGGTCTCTCTATATCTCTCTCATATCAACAATAGCCACAGCGGAGTCATTCTTATTTATTGTTAAGTTCTGCTTAAAATGTTCATAGAGTTAGATGGAGAAAATTAGGAATGAATTCAACCTCTCTGCTTTATCAAGCTGCTATACTGGTATATTGAGTTCATGAATGATATAAGTTCATTATCAAATCTCTTGAGTCTTGCACTTAGAAGCTCTTCTCTTGCACGTGCAGTGATAATTGGTGAGGTTGCAAACTTTGTAGCCTATGCATTTGCCCCTGCAGTTCTTGTCACGCCTCTTGGCGCTCTGAGTATCATTGTGAGGTAATTATGCTCAGTACACATGTTTCTGTCTTTATCGTTACATGTAGAAGAACTGATTTTGGGTATTATGATGTTTGTTTTGCCTCATTTATGACAATGTCCTGCTGCAGTGCTGTACTGGCTCATTTTATCCTAAATGAGAAGCTACATCACCTGGGGATGTTGGGATGTGTAATGTGCATTGCGGGTTCTATCATTATTGTTATACATGCACCGCAAGAACATGCAATTGTTTCAGTCCAGGAAGTATGGATTATGGCCACACAACCAAGTAAGATGTTCATTCCTTTTCTTTTTTTGCCTTATTTTCTCCCTGTTGGAAGATGTAGGCTATAGTCTAATGCTATTAATCCTGTTTAATTTCAGCCTTTTTACTCTACGTGGGATCAGTCATCGTTTTGGTGTTCATACTTATTTTCTATTTTTCACCCCAATGTGGACACACGAATGTACTTGTTTTCACCGGCATTTGTTCATTGATGGGTTCTCTCTCGGTAAATTCTGAGCTGCCCACGTCATTTTATCTTCATTTCATTCAATGCCTCAATATTACTGTAAAAGTTAAATATTTAGACTATATAGTTAATTGTCTGCTTATAATCCTTCTCGTATCTTGTTTTGATAGGCAAAAGCCAATTACTCTTAGTAGCTTTAGTTAAACACGCTAAGCATGTTTAAGTTGCCACTCTTCCTACTATATTTCATTGCAAATACATACTAGTGCTGCCCCATCATAATAAGCTACATGTTAATAACCGTAATGCTCTACCAGGCTTCCGTGTGTTGGAGTTCTCTTTCGACATCTTCCTAAGTGGAATAACCAGTGAGTGGATGCAACGGATTAATAACTATTTGCCAGACTCTTTTCATCTTTGTTTTTGGATCTAGATTGCCTATATTCATTGCTCATATACCTTTTCTAGAAATTTACCGTTGCTCAGAAGAAGTGTTCCCCATCAGTGTTTCCTGCTGTATCAAACTTTATAAGTGAAAACATTACACATCGCATGTTGAAAACCATGATGGCGAGATTCGTAATCTACAGAATAATTTAGGCAGCATTCATATGTCACATCAGTACGTGTAATATTACTAGTTCATGTTTGAGTAGTACACTGTAACCATGTGTATGGAAAGTGACATTCCATTGTTAAATTTTTTGTCTTCACTATCGTAATTTGAGGATGAATTTCCTGTTGTTCTGCTTCTGCAGGTCATGAGTGTCAAAGCCCTTGGAACTTCATTAAAACTGACGTTTGAGGGCAAGAACCAGTTAATCTACCCGGAGACCTGGATTTTTATGTGTGTTGTGGCAACCTGCGTGATTATGCAAATGAATTACCTAAACAAGGCAAGTAAGACATTTAATGGGTTATCCGCCTAAAGTAAGAATATTCTATTATCATGCTTTAGATCCTATAGGACCCCATGCTAGACTAAAGTTCATGTCCATCATATTTTGACCTCCAGTTTGCCCTTGATGTTATTTGGTTCCTTTCTATGTGCTGTTCAAGCACTTCACTTCCTGTCTAATTTGCATTGTTCATGGGTACAATCCTTGCATCATTATAATGGAAACAGTGTATGTCTGCGTATAAATTGCACTTAACAAAACATATCAAGCAAATATATATTGCAATCTACTGTCTTCTATAATATTTTTGATGCAAAGCACTTGTAGTTTTTATAAAATACTTTGAAAATGGGTTCAGCACTTGACTTTAAAAACTGCAGATTACTTTATGGTGGTACAATCATAGTCAAAGAGAGTCGTAGCAATATTTTCTCAATTCCGAAGGAGAAAAGCTAAGTGGGTTTAATACGGTAATACCGCGTCAGAAGTCCAAGGTTCAATCCATATCTCACAAACCTTAACACGGATGCGTTTCTGTCTATGTGAAACTTGGAAGATATGGTCTAATTCGTGGCATAGTTCTGATATTTGAACACAGATAGCTCTTAACTCTATATCATCTTTTGCTGTTCAATTACCCTTTGAAGCTTCAATATCTTGTTCATTGTGTGCAGGCTCTTGATACATTCAACACTGCCATTGTCTCACCTATATACTATGTGATGTTCACATCACTTACAATACTTGCCAGCATAATCATGTTTAAGGTAAAGCTTCCGATGTAGTGAACATTTGTATTATCGTTCATGCATGTGGTCTGCCCTCGTAAAAATTCATAATGAATGATGGCTTATATCATGTATGCTGAAAGGTATATGGAACAGGATTGGGACGGTCAAAGCTCTGGGGCTATCATATCAGAATTATGTGCATTCATAGTCATACTATCCGGGACTATATTGTTGCATTCAACCAGGGAATTCGAGAGAAGTTCATCTTTTAGAGGTACGCTCTTTAATTTTTACATGGTAGAACACTCTGTTTTCTCACATGCACCTGATGCGTCTAATATAGCTTGCAGAAGAAATTCATTAACATCTTGTTCTTTATGGATAGAAATGCGTCTATTGCATTTTTCCCAAATGATGTGCATTACCATGCATGGTCTACATACACAGAAGTGTACAGTACTTAATCATGTTTTCTGTTCTTGTTATCATGCTTGAAGTGCTATGCTTAACTTCAGGCAACTACACTCCTCTGTCACCTACATTATTGGCCCGATTATATTGTGAACACGGGGATTTCATGATACACGACGAGCAAGATGAGGAGCGTGCTGATGAGGTCCGCTCAAGAGGTCAAGAACTCCACGCGCATGAATGATTTTCTGGATTTACATGCAACTGCAAAACTGGTGAAAAGAATGTCCAAATTAGCACGGTGCGAACTCATGTGAAAGAGCCACGCGGTCCAAATTGTCATGATCATCGCTCAATCATCACAACAACAGCAGTTGAAGTTCTCCCAATTAACTTATTCTTCTGTCCATAAGTTTGTAGTTCTGGTTAGCACTTCGGATTTCTCATCACACAATTTTGAATGATTGATTCTTTGAACTTTAGCTGCAGCACTATGGTTAGCACTTGGCAGTACCTTACCAGATGGTGATTCTACTGTATACGCTTGAAAGTCGAAACAGAAACATGTTGCTATCCTTAGCAAGTTGCACTGAGAATTATTTGACATGTACAGAATTGTATCGAGTACCGTGCAGTCGTGCTTATCGTGCAAACATATGGCTGCAACTGCATTTCTGTTCCACGAATAGCTGAAAAGGTGGACGATTTTATGTTACACGAAGACGAGCAAGAACTCCACGTGCATTAACAATATTGGCACTCAGTTGGATTCGAAGTTTCGAACAATGTGGAAGATTTCTAACTACACACAAAGGAGGTTTATTGTTCTACATTGTTAGCATGGATGCAAGTTTCATTTCCTAAGGCCAAGACATGAGACATTTTGCAGTTCTATTCAACATAACCTACAATTTCACAAAGGACATCAAAATATGTACACAGCAGAAAGCCAAATTAGACCAAAATACTCTTATATACACAAAGTTGTGTTCATATATACATGAAACCTTCTCACAGACACAAAACAAAACTAAACACTCAAAAAGAGTTCATCTCCAAAGTGTAACATTTCTTAGCCACCATCAACTTCCTCACAGCTTCTTCCACCACATTCCCTTCCCTTTCCACCCCCAATGCTCCCGCCACCATCTCCGCCTCGGTTCGTCCCACCTCCCCGTCTCCACCTCCCGCAGGCCTAATCACCACGAGCGTCGCACCTTCCATCACCTTGCCACAACCAGGCAGCTCCAACCTCTCCAAATACCACATCTTCATCTTCAAAGCCGGTATCTTGCTCCTATACTCCAAACTATTGTCTTTCTCCTTAATTTCGCGCACTTCTTCGACCTGTTTCTTGTTCATACAGAGCCTCCCCTGATCACTCTCATCCGAAACAACCACATTTTCGATCAGCCCACGATTCCTCACCGTTTCTTGGATCAAGTAATGCCTTGCTGACGCAGCTATCAAGCAAGAAATTGTCCACACGATCCTCAGCTTCAGCTCATCCTGCGAGATTATCCGCGAACCATCGGGTAATTTCTCATCGTTTTCGACCTTTTCGACTACATTCTTGGCTCCAACCATCACGCAGCTTTGCAACTCCCTCCCAAACTCAGCTTTCCACTTCAAAAAAGTCGTACTTTGAGCACTCTTCCCCTTCTTCGACCCCAATTTCTGATACCCGTAACAGGGCAGCCTCAAATGAAGCTTCCGCATTTCGCCGAACACCTTGAGTGCGTCAGTCGGGACCTGAAAAGACTCCAAATTGGAGTCGTTTAACTCGTCGTTTTTGGATTTCGACTTGATCAATTGGGAGATTTTGATTAGGGTTTTGCTAACAAGGCTCTTGAAGAACCCCTTTTGAGCTTCTTGATCCGATTCTCTGGGCTTCTTCTGAGGGATTCGGAGGAAAATCTCGTCGACTTGAGGGGCAATTTTGTGGAATCGCTTGCAGACAGCCATGGACAAACAGAGAGCTTTGGCATCGTGCAGCTTGTTGAAAACAGACAGCACGATTTCATCTGGCAATCGATCGAACAAATCATCATGAGATTCAAAAATGTTTTCTTGGAAACTGAAATCCATTGCTTTTCAGTAACTTTTTCACTTTTCAAAGGCTTTTTTAGGATTGGAATGAAATCAAGATTCAAGATTGGATTTTTAATTGTGTGTGTAATAATGCGACTGGATTGGAGGATGTATTTATATCCGAAATGATTGGCGGTTAAAGGTCATAAGATGTTATAACTTTTACGAAATACCGTATCTCAGACCGACCATATCAAATTGTCAAAATTAAATACTCTTTTCATTTCGAATTTAACTTCATGCGAATCCGATATACAGTTTAAGAGAATGTTACAATGAAGTAATAGAAATAGTGACTAAAGTAAAAAATATAATGAATAATGTATAAGATACGTTTAATAAAGTAGGAATATAGATTTTTCATTTAATATATAAGAAATTAAAATTAAAACGTTTCAAAATTGAATGAGATAAAACATGAGAGACGATTAATAAAGTAGAAGATATAGCTAATAAAGTATGATAAATATTTTTCATTTAATGTATGATACGAAATTGAGACGTTTTAAAATGAAATTTAAAAGTTGAATCCGGAACGAAGTGAGTATTAAAACTATAGATATCAAATCTTTAATTTCAAACATCGTCTATATAATATTTGATGTTAGATCCGAGATATTATATGGTAAAAGTTGATGTAGAATTGTAGGTAGAGAAATCCGTGTGATTCTAGAGAGAAAACAGAAGCTGAAGTGGAGGGCAGAAAAGTAAACACGCTTCTATTCTTGAAGGATGAAAATGTTGACTAAGCAAAAAACCAGTGAAGATTAGATATTATTTGAGTCAGCAGTTTTTGTTGAATTAGATACTATATTATTTTTGTTGGTTTTGTGGGTTTCTGTAGCAGCTGGATAAGGTAGTGCAGTACAGACCTTATCTTCATCTTTTGATAGTTTGATTGTTTAACAAATTTGTCTTGATAACGACGCTAGGGCGGTTTAGCATAGAGTTCGATTCGATGGATTGTATTGGAGATAAATATAAATTATAAATTGAATGGTAGTTGATGTGAAAAAAGTGTGTTAAGATCAAATTATGAATTTATGAGTTTTGTAAGATTTTTATATAAGGTGGTGCGTAAGAGAAAATTGATGTTTAATAAAAATAATTGATGAGCTTTGATATTTTTAACTAAAGAATGGAAAGAGTGGGTAGTAATTGAAATAATTTATTTTTAGCTGAGTTGGAGTGGATAATAATCGAACACAGTACAAACTCATCTACCACTTCAAAGTCAATTTTACACGAGATTGAGCTATATAATCCACCATGATAGATTTTAGGGTCATCCAAACAGCTTATCTAAAACCATAGCTATTTATAGGAATTTAAAACTACCAATAAATATTATGATTATGATCATAAAATTTATGTTATATGAACAAAAACATCAGTACTTACACAAACACGTAAAAATAATATACAAATAAATGTTCATTCATAAATCAAAATTGTTATTGTTTATAATACGATACATATACTATGTAACATCAGTTTCCATCTCATCTCCCTTACCAATGCATTAACTTCGAAGATTTTGTGATTTGGCTTAGCCAATAGACAAGAAATGGGATGAGTTTGATTTTGACAGAAATTGTTAAATTTTGGCAAGTCTATCGCAATCCCAATTCTAACCAACTTGTGTATGGAATTAATTGATTATGGATTGGGATTCAATTATTCAAGAGTCCTTTTCTTGATTATTGCAAGTAGCTTTAGAACTTGCACTTTATATGAGTTCTTTTCCACTTTATCTCTTTTCCATTGCATGTGGTTTGGGGACCGTTTTGCACTTTATTCGAGTATGGAGAGGTTGGTTTGGTGTACTATAAGGAATTACGTGTTAGTATAGAGTTGGGTTGTACTTTCCGATACAAGTTCATATAGTATATTATAAATATCATGCGCATACTTCTTTCGGTTCAAAAAAGCTGTCACGTTATGACTTTTTTTAATCAACAAATTTCAATCTTAATCACACAGTATTAAACTGTGCTAGTAAGATGCTCAACTGAAATATTATTGGCCACAAAAATCAAAAGTTGAGAGTTGCGACGGAGTGAGTATAGATTTGTTCGACAATCAATTGTTACGGATGCGACCTAACAATGGCTAACAGGCTAAACTATAATACGTATTAGTAGTCGTATACGACACAAAGATAAAATCAATATTTGCCGCTTTTACGTAAGACTCTTTGATCAGAACCATTGGCCAAAATATGGCCAAAATATATCCAAGTGATCAGATCAGTGCAGATGACACTAAATGTTGTTGTGCAATGAAGAAACGTCCAGTCGCACCGCTAACTAGGGTGCGAAACATTTCTAGGAGTTCATTATTCGGGTTTCTTACTCAAAAGACCTCATACTAGAATATACACAAATTTTTCGCACTCTTAATTATTCACCTTTCTTCTCGAAATGAGACCGAACGCAAATGTCATACGTTAAGTTGGAATTCATTACCAACTATTTGGAACGCCCTGTAGCTTATGTGCCTTCTTTCATCGTAACCAAGCTTTGAAACTATTATTCAGAGTTTCCTAATACTAATTCCAGAGTTTATCTTATTACTTGACTTTATTTAGACAAGTTAGTAAGAGATGAAATGATGGATTCATTAATTTGGAGTCATTGTGCGGTATCTTGTTAATTTTTTGAATGATATATTTGTAACAAACCCGAAAATTCCTCAATTCGATTTTTAACGTCTTAAAACGAATTGGAGCGCCAAAGCGTGATTCGTGGGCCATCACCTTTAGCCCAATCGTTTATCCATTCAGATTAAGTCCAATGTCTAATATATTATTAGCCCAATTTATTTTGAACCCTTTAGATAGTCTCATAAATTCAGCCACTCCTTTGGCCACAAATTAATTACATTAAACCCTATCTTAATCATTAAGTATGGCAGTTACAAGCAGATCATTAAACACATGTTAAGAACTTCTTTTCTAGTGCCCCAACGCTTCATTCACATCGTCCTTCTCCAGCATCTTAACACGCTTCTTTCTTCCAGTTGTTGGTTCATATCTTTTGGTAAGAGCAACATCGTGTTGGTGAAGGCCAGATTTGTTCATTGTGTGCGTAGAGGTTTTGCGTTGTTTGATTGCAAGGCAAATTCCCCTAAGGTCCATTCATGTTTATGTGATTGAGTTGAATTATAAGGATCCCCAAATAACTGTTAATTAAGTAATGTTTGTCATATATGAATTCATTGATGATTGGATTTGACGTTTGTTAGTGTGTATTAAGTTTGTATTCCTCCTTGCTTAGATGTTTTTAAAAGAAGGATATTTGTTTGAGTGTCCCTGATCATATGGTACGTGGTTCCACAAGTAAATTGTCTTTGAGTACATAGTTAGTAAATTAATGACTTTTGATGTGGGGTAAATCCGGTTAAGTCAAATTCATGGGTCAAGAGTGTAGTTCGGGGAAGTCCAGCGGTCAGGTCGTGTGATTTGGGTCGTCTTAGTTCACGGGTCCGGCAAGAGCAAAGTAGTTGGGTACGGCAAAACTGAGGTCCGGCAAGAACAACCTGGGTCCTCCTTAAGCTTGATCCGTGGTGCTATGAACAGAAAGCACTCCAAGTAGTCAGGTCGATGATGGTCCGTCTCCTGGAAGGGGCCGGCAAAGCTCCATCCGGGCGTCTCCTGGGGACAAAAGGAAGGGGTTAGACCCTTTTGGGCCGGCCTGCCTTGGGCAGTCCGGACTAAGACTCAACTTGTGTGACAGGCTATTCGAGTTATCTCGGACCCGAAACTTAGAGAGTAGATTTTCTAGTTCTGATTACGTACCTTATGAGTAGTAAATGCGGGCTATATATAGGGGAAGCTTGGGGGACAGGCTGTCTAAATTCCCGGAATGTTGTCGGCTTGGTGACAACGTGCCACGTGGTCTCGGAGGTAGGTGGCGTGTTTATCTCACGTTAGTAATGGCGGACTTTCTGTAGGCGGACCTTTTGTAGAGACCAAAGTCCGTTAAGACCTTAATGCCGGGCCTTTTGGGTACTTTTCTTTAGGACTTGTAGCGAAGTTTTCTTGTTCTGGAACTCTTTACTGGTGCCGGTCCTTATGTTTTTCTTGTGTCGGGCTTTCCTTCTGGGTGGCGGACTCGATTTCTCAGACCGTGGCTAAAAGCGTTTCTCGAGTTCTTGGATGGTAGAAAGGTCTAATTCGTTGGAGGGACTTATATGTCCATATCATAAGTCCCCCCAGTTTCCAAGTATCTTAGTAGAAGATAGTTGTGAAATTCTTAGAATTAGACCGTCGTGACTGGTGTTTTCCCTGATGGTCAGCTTCTGGGCCCGTTGTATTCGTCACAAATGAGAGGCCCAAAGGACGGCCCAAGCCCAGGCCCAATATGTTGGTGTCATTAGGCTGATGTGGCGAGATTTGATTGGACCTTTCTTGTTATAAATACTCCCTCAGCTCAAAATCTGGCTCACTGTTTTTTGGTTTCTTTCGTCTCTTCCTTCCGTCCGAAAATGGTCCGTGACAATTTTTCGTCGGTCGGTCCTTTTTCTTATCTTCTGATGTATATGAACCGTGCTGTTTTTCTTTCTAAGGCCTCTTGGTTTGACGTGCCTTTCTTCTTGAGTGTTGGTCCGTCATCCGTTTTAATTATCTGAGGGCTATGCTTCTCCGTCTCGTCTGCCTCTTCCACCGTTCACCATTTTCTACGTTTACTCGTTACTTTGAAAATGGTGGTGGTGGAAGAGGTAGACTGGTCGTAGATTGTCCGCCTAATCAGGAGTTCGGTTAGACCGGCATTATTCGTTTGGTTACAGTATACCAGTTCCCCCAAGTTCCGGGCTTGGTAAAAAAAGAAAAGCCAAGGTGGGAAATTGATCAATCAAAGTCCGCCGTGAGAAGCCGAACTATAATTCTGACATTTTAAGGCGAATTATTACTGTGTCCCTTAATCTTCCGGGCCGTTGGATGGAGGACACGTGGCACGATCGCAGTGATTTCATGTCTCTATATATAGGTGATGAGGTAAATCCGATTTTCTTACTTTTGATCCTCCTTTCTTGTTTTCTAAGATCGGGATCTGCAAGCAGGATGGCGGAATCTGCGAGGATCGCTGGGCGGTCCGTGGGTAACCTAATCTTGGGTGAACTGACTTGGGGCAATATGAATGCCGTGGAGGACTATGATTTTGTTGAACCGGGTGATCCTAGGTACCGACACTGGATACATTGTGCTTGTGGGGAGAGACACCCGCCGGTCTATTCTGGTTCCGGGACCATGGAGGATCCTATTATTCTCGACCCCGGTGTTCCTGCCTTGTGCCCGGTGGTGTTTAGAAGGTTGGCTGAGGAGCAGAGAAATCAGATCCGGTTGAGGATGCATGCGTGGGCCAAAGCTGCTGGTTCGGAATCTGAAGGCTCGACCTCTGGAAGCCATTGAATGGAGGTGGGGTATGCCCCGTTATCTGTATTGTCCATTTTGTAATATTTTCCCGTTGTATGGGCCTCGGACCTTGAAAGTGTTTTGTACTCATTATGAATATTGCTGAAATGAAACTTGGATTGTCTTTTGTTGCTGAAGTCGGACTTTTGCCTGTGGGTTTAATGGTCCGTTATTATTGCGTAAAAACCCGTTATCTGAATTTGCAATCTGATTTGGTTTAATTCGATCCCAATCGTGATTTCGACGTTTTTAGAACGATTTAGGCCGGTTTGATTTGTAATCATTACAATCTCGTGGATCGATGCAACGGTTGGATCGAAGGCCCATGGGCCTGGTTCGACCGGCCCAGTAACTTCTATAAATACCCCCACTTGTCCGTCATTTTTGCACTTTTTACTTTCGCGAAAATTTACCTAGAGAGATAAAGAGGTCGTCGTCCATCTTGTGAGAGAAGCCCCTGCGTGCCCGCGAGCTTGTCTGTAGTCCGAGATCCGCTGCTATTTCCTTGAAACAAGTAAGTTTACTCCTTTATTATGGCGTTTTATTTCTGTCGGCCCTTATTTCTTTTGTCGGTCCGTAGGTCTGTAGATATAGGATAGAGGATCGAGGTTGGGGCTTAGGTTTATTTAAATCGTTTCTCTTATTCTTGTAGACTCCCCATCTCGGTCCTTTTCGTCGTTATTTCGGTATGTCGAACCATGCTAGCGACTTGGGTGATCTGTTTGCAAGTGAGGGTGAAGAAGTTATACAGCCGGCTCCCATAATTAACCTGGATTCTGACCAAGGCTCTGAGGTGGATGAAGGACCGCCGTCCCCATCTGAAGTCGAACTGGTGGGAGTTACTTCTAGGCGCCCGAAATCGCAAACCTTAGTCGGATCTTCTAGTGCAAGGATTGAGCAGGTGGATCTCGAACCTCGTCCGACAACCGTTATTCCGCCGGGGCCAATTCATCCGAGGAACCCATATCCTCTATTTTCGTACGCCAGTCTCGGGTACAATTTTAGAGCTACCCCTTATGCAGACGGATCCGTTCCTGATTTTGAAGCTGGGAGTTCATCCGCAACTGTGCAGACGGCGCACGTTCCGTTGATAGAGGAACCTTTTTCTCGGGAAGGCAGTGAGTCACCGCTGTCTTTCGATTCGAACCCCCCTATGAGTAGGGCCGGCCCGAGCGACCCGCCTGCAGGTCCCGAGGCTCAATCAGAGGCGGCCTCAGAGGGTGATTCGTCTAGTGGTGATTCGTCATCGTCGGACTCATCAGATGGGAGCTCGTCCGAGGATTCTTGGGGTTCGGAATCTGATGAGGAAGGAGTGGCCGGTGAAAGACGTAGATCTGGTGAACGGGCTAGTTCAAGCGGTGCCGGGGGGGATGAAAACATTAATATCGTGGATTCTGATGAAGAAGAGGCCGGAGATGATGATGAGGGGCCTCAAGGTGTTAATCCTTGTCGGGCTTTGGTGGTGGTAGCCGAAGGTGTAACTCAGCGGCCAAGTAAACCGTCAAGGAGAATGTCGGCCAAGGAGATGAAATCTTACAGGACCGGACCTATTTTGGGATTAAGGCCCGAGGCTGAGCAAAATGATGATGGCTTGATCCCTATTTGTACTTCCAGCTTGAAACCTCGGGACATCGTCAAACTTCGAGCGGTTTACGATGTCCCGGAAGATTATGAGATAGTTATCCCGGGGCCTAATGATACCCTGTACAATCCGCCCAAGGGTTATATGACCTTTCATGTACGGGCTTTTAAATGTGGATGGAGGCTTCCCATGATTGATCCAATAGCGGACTTTTTTCGTTTCACCCAGCTGTGCCCGACACAACTTCTGCCGAACGCCCTTGGTACTATTATGTGTATGGGTGTCATCTTGGCTCTGAAGGGCGAAGAGTTCCGTTATGAAAAAATGTTGGAGGCTTTCACTCTTGCTGCTAGTCCCGGGATTCCTTTCTATTATTTCGATGCTCGTCGGGGGTATAAATTTTTGGATGGTTACGAGAGTTCGCATGGGTACAAATAGTGGCCCAAATATTTCTATGTAAAACATCCATCCGGTGACTGGAATCTGCCCCTGAATTTCCGGAGAGATAAGTTTCAGGCCATGGCTCTGAAAAAGGTCCCGGCGTGGTTGAAGTCGTTGAGGCCGTTGGAGTTTACTGAAGAGCAGGTGATTCGTACCGCGACCGGAGAGGAACAGGTCGTGACGGAAAAGATATTTCCTCTGATTGGGACCCGGCTCGGCGGTCTTCATGATACTGATCCGGGTCTCAAATATGAAGAGGCCGCCGTGCTGGGGGTAGACGGGGGGGATCCCACACTTTTTTACCCGTACGGTTTGGCGGTCCAGCCACATATGTGGCTCGCCAAACTAACTCCCAACCCCGTTTTTTGTAATAATAAAGAAGCCAAACTAACATCTAAGCAAGGAGGAATACAAACTTAATACACACTAACAAACATCAAATCCAATCATCAATGAATTCATATATGACAAACATTACTTAATTAACAGTTATTTGGGGATCCTTATAATTCAACTCAATCACATAAACATGAATGGACCTTAGGGGAATTTGCCTTGCAATCAAACAACGCAAAACCTCTACGGTTTGGCGGTCCAGCCACATATGTGGCTCGCCAAACTAACTCCCAACCCCGTTTTTTGTAATAATAAAGAAGATTTAAGTAAGCGTTACTCTGTTTTTCTGTAATGTTTAAGTTAGTGGGAGTCGGACTTCTGATGCTTATTTTTCCATGCAGAGTATTGGATAATGTCGTCCGCGAAGAGGATTCTGGAGCTGAGAAACAAAGAGAAGGCCGCCGAGCTTGAGAAGCTAAGGCAAGGAACCTCTAAAAAGACCCAATATAAGCCCGGGCCCCAAAAATTGCCCGACGTGAACCATGCAAATATTATCAATCCGCAAACTGTTCCGGGGTCCCGGTCCAGTAAGCCAGCTGAGCAGGTAATCGGGCACAAATTTGTTTCAAAAATAGCCTCCCGTGGCCATGGTTATTCGACCACCATTGGTGGTTCGAGGGTCCATGTTACTTCCCCTGTCCCTTTAACACGTAGCCAGGTGCAGGCTCTAGGTGAAAAGCAGCTGGCAGAAAATACACGGGCCGCCAGTAAGAGGAGGGGGAAGGAGCCCGAGGAGCCGTCGAAGAGGCAAAAGACCGGCGGTTCCAGCCTTGCCGCACCGGTAGATCCAGATGTGTTGCAGGCTCTTTCTCATACCGAGTTGACTGCGAGTTTGGAGACTACCCTTCGGACTCATGAGGCCGCGTTCCGGGCGTATTTTGACACGGTGAGTTGCGGGCTTTTTCTCATACCTCATATTTTTCTTTCTTTTTTTTTTTTTTTTTTTTTTTTTTTTTTGCCTGAGAGATGACTCCGGTCTTTTGCAGGTGTCGGCCCATGCTGTGGCTTTGAAGGAGGCAGAGGATGATGGCTCTGCCAAATATAAGAAGTTGCTGGAGGAGTCCGAGGCCAAGGTGAAGAAGCTAGAGGCCGAGAAGGCTGCACTTGAGCGAAGCCTTGAGTCTGAGAAGATGGCCACCAAAAGGGCGGATAAGGGACCCGAGCTTCACGCCCGGGCCCGGAATAGAATGGCGGAAGCTTTGGTGTCCAAGTGTAGAACGACCAGAATGGAGGTCGTGACGGACTTTTTGAGGTCTGATGCCTATTATTTTCTGAGCCGGATGGATGCCGGATCTACTCGGACAGAGGCCTTTTTTGATTGTATTGGCCAGCTTCAATCTCTCGGTTTGTTGGATGAGGGTTTTGAAGTTACGGACGATAGGTTGGATATCCAAGCTAATCATGCCGGAGCCACTGTGGACGATCCCAAACTCAAAGAGCCCGAGGATATGGGTGGAGACGAATTTTGGCCCGTCGTGGCATCTTGGTTGGATATGGAGAGTACTCCTGCTCCTGTCTACCCGTCTTGGTTGCCAGAGGTGATGGAGGCCGGGACCCTTGAGCATAGGAATTTTAGGGGTAGTAACGCCAGGTTCCTTGATATTCCTGGTCCTATCAAGGATCATGAACAAGTCGAGGCCGACATTGAGATCGAAGGAGGGAAGGTCATAACCAGTAAATTTTGGAGAAGGGTGGAGAAGTCGGTTCCTCCTACTATCGAAGGTGGTGCTTCGGGCGAAGGGGGTCCTGCTGATCAGAGCAATGCCGGGGAACGGGATAACCCCCCTTCGGGAGTTTAAGTAGGTGTATATTTTGTACTTGGGTTACTCCGGCCTGTGGAGGGTTCATATTTTTGGCGTTTCTTTTGCAAATGTTGTAACATCGGTCATTCCTGGATCTTTGTTAGGATTTGGATGTAATTTTATAGATCTTGGAATGACCGGGTCAATTGATGAAATGAAATGCATCTCTTCCCGTTATTTTTCTCATGCCTGTTTTTGCCATTGTTTTCTTGTGTCGGCGATACTTTATGTCCCGGATTTTTGTGAATCGTGGCTCTTTTACCTAAGGCTTCGCCTTGTGGCAAATGAGTATCGGACTTTTTAGTCCTTGAGACACTTTGAGCAACATCCCGGACTTTGTGGGTCTCGGGTCTTTCGTCACTTTGAGGCTTTGGCTCGTAGTGAGTGAGTGTCGGACTTTTTTAGTCGAGACACTTTGAGAAACATCCCGGACTTTGTGGGTCTCGGGTCTTTCGTCACTTTGAGGCTTTGGCTCGTAGTGAGTGGGTGTCGGACTTTTTTAGTCGAGACACTTTGAGAAACATCCCGGACTTTGTGGGTCTCGGGTCTTTCGTCACTTTGACGCTTTGGCTCGTAGTGAGTGGGTGTCGGACTTTTTTAGTCCTTGAGACACTTTGAGAAACATCCCGGACTTTGTGGGTCTCGGGTCTTTCGTCACTTTGAGGCTTTGGCTCGTAGTGAGTGGGTGTCGAACTTTTTTAGTCCTTGAGACACTTTGAGAATTTTTGAGTCGAGCGTCGGTATACCTTGGACACTTTGGGTCCGAAACAATCCGTACCTCAGTCTTTGGTTCTTAGGGGGTTTCTCTCTGACACTTTGGGTCCGAGAAACTTTAAGATGATGTCTGCCCTTAGCGGCGCGTACGGTTCCTCTTGCAAATAGTTGACAGAAAAATAAATGCTTCATTATAATCGAACGGTAGGATTACATGGTAGCCAAAAGATATATTTCAAAAGATCCTATACAATTGATCTAGGCGTAGTACTTCTGCAGATTCTTGGCGTTCCAAGTACGCTTGAGCGGTTTGCCGTCCATGCTTTCCAAAGCGTAGCTCCCATTGATACTTGCCCTAGTGACACTGTAGGGACCTTCCCAGTTAGGTTCGAGTTTTCCGGTTGGTTTTAGTATATCAGCCTTTCGCAGCACCAAGTCTCCAATCTGGAGGTCCCTACTTTTCACATGTTTATTGTAGGCTCTTGCCATGATAGCTTGGTATCCTAAGGTTCGAGCTAGGGCCGTACTTCTTTTGGTCTCGAGCATGTTGAGGTCGTACACTCTTTTGTCGTGGTTGTCTGAGGGAACGTACCCTTGGATCCGGAAGGTGTTGACTGAGATTTCGGATGGGATTACAACTTCGGATCCATACACTAAACTGAAGGGAGTTTCCTGTGTGGCCGTTCTTGCCGTAGTGCGATAAGCCCATAACACTCCTTCCAGTTCATCGACCCAATCTTTCTTTGCGTCTCCCAGTCTCTTCTGAAGATTGTCGATCATGGTACGATTGGTTACCTCAGTTTGTCCGTTGGCTTGAGGATATCCAACGGAAGTGAAGCGCTGTTCGATCCCCATTTCTTCGCACCAATCTTTGAGCTTGTATCCGGAGAACTGTCGACCATTGTCTGCAACTAGTATTCGTGGTAGGCCAAATCGACATGATAATTTCCAAAGGAAGTCCATGACCTTTTTCTCTGAAATGGAGGCTGTTGCCTCGGCTTCTACCCATTTCGAGAAGTATTCTACGGCCACAATGAGAAATTTTTTCCCGCCGGGTCCTACAGGGAAAGGTCCTACGATGTCCATGCCCCACAGATCGAATGGACAGGGGATAGTTGAAGGTATCATTGGTATGGTAGGCTGATGGGGGATCCTTGCGAACCTTTGACATTCCAAGCACGATCATGAGAATCTTCCGGCTTCCTTTTGCATTGCCGGCCAATAATAGCCGTTTCTCTGAATTTTCTGGGCCAAGGCTCTTCCTTCTGAATGGTTTCCGCAACTCCCTAAATGGATCTCCTTCAACACTGTACTGGCCTCAGACGGACCCAGGCAACGGAGTTGAGTTCCATCATAGGACATTCTATATAGGTCTGTAACAGAGAGGAAGTAGCGTTGGGATCTTCGTTGGACTCTTCTAGATTCAGTTGAATCACGGGGTAGAAGCCCGTTCTGTAGATAGTTCATGATGTCGCTCATCCAAGTGTTGTCGTTAGATATGACGCCCATGTTCATTGTAACCTCGTTGGCAGTGAGGGCTGATTCATTGGCAGTCATTAGGACCACCGTACGGGTGTCAACAGCTCCGGAGGCCGTAGCCCATTTTGATAATCCGTCGGCAATGATGTTTTTTGCTCGGTTGATCTTGATCAGACTAAACATGTCGAACACTTTTTCTAACTCTTTAACTACCTTTAGATATTTGATCATTGAAGCACTTTTTGTCGTAAATTTACCCGAGTCTTTTAGTGATTAGTCGAGAGTCGAGTAAGCTCGACTTTTTCGCCATGACTTGGCCATCTTCATTCCTGCTATCAGAGCTTCATACTTAGCTTCATTGTTTGTTACTGAAAATGTTAAGCGGATAGCATATTCCATCTGGGCTCTCTCTGGGCTGATCAAGATAACCTGCTTCCACCCGCATGAGCGGCCGATGAACCGTCCACATAAAGTTCCCATATGTCCTTTTCTTCCGGACCGAGTTCTTTTGGGATAAAAGCCACTCGTAGGGTCGGTTTATGTTTTAGGGCGGTCACGGGCGGCTCTCCTTCTGGTGGGGGAGGTAAGCTATGACTTTCTTTTTCAGCGATAATCCATTCTGCCACGGGATCGATTCCCTGATTTTTTTGATTATCCAATCCAGCCTCTTCCGTTGTTAATGTCAAAACCTGGCTTGTTGGTGAAATGTCTTTCGGGGCTTCACTGGGGGCTTGCTCATCTTTATCTTTTTGAGGTTCCGTGTTCCCCAGATATTCGGCTAGGAAATCAGCCAGGACCTGGGCTTTCTTGGCAGATGGAGCTTGATACTCGATCGTATGATCTCCTAACTCAATTGTCCATTTGGCCAACCTTCCTGACTTCGAGGCGTCACCTAAGACCTGTTTCAGCGGCTGGTTCGTGAGGAACACTATCTTGTGGGAACGGAAGTATGGCTTGAGCTTCCTGGAAGCCTCTACCAGACAATAGGCGTACTTCTCTATTTCCTTGTAGTTTTTCTCCGTTCCCAGTACTTTACTCAGGTAGTACACCGGAAGGTGTTTGTTCTTTTGTATGCGCACCAGGACGGAACTCACCACTTCAGGAGTGATGGCGAGATAGATGTACAAGGGCTCTCCTTCTTCTGGTTTGGAAAGTAGAGGCGGGGAGGATAAATAGAGCTTCAAGTTCTCAAATGCCTCCTTGCACTCATTGTTCCATTCAAACTTGTCCGTTTTCCTTAGGATTTTGAAAAAAGGGAGGTTCTTTTCAGCTGATCCGAAATGAAGCTAAAGGGATATAACCTTCCCTATGAGTCTCTGAACGTCTCTGAGTTTCTCCGGATGTGGAAGCTCCAATATGGCTTTTATCTTTTCTGGGTTTGCCTCGATCCCTCTTCGTGTCACCATGTACCCCAAGAATTTTCCTCCAGTTACTCCAAATGTGCATTTGGCCGGATTGAGTTTCATTCCGTATTTTCTTATTATGGCAAAACATGTTGCCAGATGGGGGATGTGATCAGATGTCTCCTTGCTTTTCACTAGCATGTCATCTACATAAACCTCCATTGATTTGCCAATCTCTTCTTTGAACATTTGGTTCACCAATCTTTGGTAGGTGGCGCCAGCGTTTCGTAGGCCGAATGGCATGACCTTGAAACAGTATACTCCTCCTGCGGTGATAAAAGCGCTCTTTTCGATATCCTGCTCAGCCATCTTGATTTGATAGAAGCCTTGAAAAGCATCCATGAAACTCAACAGTGCACACCCGGCAGTTGAGTCTACCAATTGATCAATTCTTGGCAGGGGATAGGGATCCTTTGGGCAGAAACGGTTGAGACTAGTGAAGTCGTTGCACATCCTCCATTTTCCCGTACTTTTCTCTACTAGGACCACATTGCATATCCAATCAGAGTAATGAACTTCCTCAATGTGTCCTGCCTTGAGTAGTCGTTCTACCTCATCTGCGATGATCTTGTTGTGGACGGGACCATGGTCTCTCTTCTTCTGTCGAATGGGTCGGACATTTGGATCGACGTGGAGTTCGTGTACCATGACTCGAGGATCTATACCGCTCAGATCTTCAGTTCCCCAGGCAAAAACGTCGGCATTCTTTCTTAAGAAGGCAATCATTTTGATGGTTGTTTCTGCGTCCATTTCCGAGCCGATTTTCACTGTTTTTTCGGGATATCCTTCTTCAATTGGGATTTCTAAGATGTCTTCATGGGGGGCCATCCGATTCTCATGAAAGAAGCTTTTAGTCGGCGTTTCACCAGGTGGTTCTGGGGGAATGACTTGATATTCATCGATTCTATCCTCGCATTCCCTGGCCGTTGCGGCCATTTTCTTTTGTTCTACGCCCATTTTCAACCAGTTAATTCCTTTCCCAGGAGGTCTTTCTCGCCTCTTCCTCCGGCTTTCTTGTTGGATAAAGAGGCACTGTTTCTTTGTTCTCCGGTCATCTTCTTCCCTCCTTATATCATGTTCATTCTTGAAAGGTCGCGACGCCCTTCTAGTAGAGAGAGTGTAGCATTCCCATGCTCTTCTCCGATCTCCACTAAGGGTTCCGATACCTGCTGCGGTGGGAAACTTCATCCTTAGGTGAAAGATTGACACCACTACTTTGAATTGATTTAGAGCCGGTCTCCCCATAATTATGTTGTATTCGCAACCTGCCTCGGTGACAACAAAAGGGACTTGGTGAGTAACCCTGACTGGAGCTTTTCCCATGGAAACCGAGAGATACAGGATTCCTCTTGGCCTGATCCGGTTTCCTCCGATCCAAAGCCAACGAGGTCCGTTGTCACTGGTAATAATCCTCTTAAACTCATTTCCATCTTTCGGTCAGTGCTCATGAAGAGGATGTTAGAGGAGGCGCCGGTATCGATTAATACCTTTGTGATCTCATAACCTGCTATGTCCATTTCCACCACCAAGGGGACATCCGGATCATGGACCAATCCTTCTCCCTTGCATGGAGGGGGTGCTTCAGATTCGTCAAAGGTGATCACGTTGGTGCCGGGAGCCACCATATTGACAGATTTCTCATCCGAATTTCTCAGTGATCTTGCCATGGCTTCTCGAGCATTCCTACTGTCTCCTCCGGTAGGTCCTCCGGCAATGCTAAGTATTCTCCCAAAACGGACCGGGTTATCATCTACGTAAGCTGGTTGAGTTTCGACGTATGCTACCCTCCTGTTTTCTCGTGCCGGACTTGGGGATCTCCTAGCCTCTCGGCATCCTTTCGGGCTCGGCGGTCCGGGTAACACTGATTGTCTTCTTGGGCTAAACGAGCGTCTCTCAATCGGGGCGGGCCTTTCACCTCTGTTATACCTAGGGCTAGACCCTCTGGGAGGAGAACGACGGGGAGATGCATTTCTCCGGTCCCTTGCACCACGCGGCTCCTTGGACTGGTACCTTCGTCCGGCTTCGTGTTGGTTGGTGCCCTCGGGCTTCCTCATGATGTATTCCTGCAAATATCCCATTTCGATCAACCTCTGGATTTCCTGCCTGAGGTGCGTGCATTTTCCGGTGGAGTGTCCCGTCTGTTGGTGGAAGTGACAGTACTCATTCGAGCTCCTGGTGAACCTGGTTTCCCTGTGCTTGGGGGGCCACTGGATTGGGAAGCCTTGACTTTGCATAATGGTCAAGATTTGTTCCTTGGGGGCTTTTAGGTCAGCGTAGTTTATGTAAGCTTTTTGGGGAGATCTTCTTCTTTCCTCAACCCTTCCTCTTCTATCACTTTTCCGTTTTTGCTCGAAATGTTGGTTTCCCAACCTTGTGTTATCTGGTACTGGTTTTGCCTTCTTGACCTCGGCCCTCACTATCATTTTGTCGAGGGTTTCGTGTGTGTTTACGAATTTTTTGATTACTTCATTCAACTCTCGTTCGGTGGTTACTCCTGCATCAACAATCGTGTAACGGAATGAAGCGTTGTTGGTGTTCTCGCCCATGTGGAACACTCGATCTTTGATGGGGTGTGACTCAACGAGGACAACTGCTTGTTCAAACCTTTTGACAAACGATCTCAAGCTTTCATGTTCCTTTTGCACAATTTATGCCAGGTAGCTGACTGGACGAGCTGTTTCGAGGGAGTTCTCGAATCGCAGAGTGAATTTGGCGATCATCTGGTCCCATGATGTTATAGTGTTGGGCCGGAGGTGCTTCCACCAGGTCATGGCGGGTCCGTAGAGGGTGTTGGGAAATAACTGTGCTTTCACATTGTCCGGTACTCCCATGCCCCCCAGGGATGCCTCAAAACGAATTCGGTGATCTATTGGGCATGTGATTCCCTCATACGTTTCCTTAGAACTCGGGGCACTCCTCCCCGGAGGGAGTTCGGTGTCCCTCATAGCTTGGCAAAGAGGATTCAGGCTCCTTCCATATTTCATGATATCTCTTGCATGGGTAAGTGTTTCTAGCTTTGACCGTTCCAGTTCTAGGGCGGCTTCATGGATCCTAACTTGTTCTTTAATTTGTTCGGTTTCATCCATGTGCCTGTCCCCCCTATGAGTTCTGATAGACCTTGACCTGGTTCGGTTTCGATGACGTTCCCTTCCCCTATCTCGGCTTCCCATCCTGTGGACTCGATAATCATCATTCGTAGTCCTCCTGGTTGGTGACTGTATTCTTTCATCACGGAATCGTCCATGGCGGGGAAGGTTTTGGGGTGGAGTGTCGCCTTGGTACCCGTTGAGGGTTTCATTTTCCTCGTCGTATTGTTCCCCGTGATCCCTTCTCCCGTTATCTTGACGTTGCCAATTTCGCACGGTGGTTTGAGAAGGAGTCGGGTCACGGTGTGTTCTCTCGTTGACTCCCATGTTCTCCTCTCCGCCTATCCTCCGATTGTTTCTTGAGTGCAAATTACCCTGAGCCCGGCGATTTAGCATGTTTCGTAAGTCACCCGGGGCCCTATGGCTTGAGGCTCTGAGACTTTCGGACCGAACCCGGGTTTCAAATGAGTCCGACTCCACCAAAGTCAAGAGGCCGACCCTCTAATACTTCAACGTTTGGGCTCCTAACCTTTGGACTACAATCCAAAGCCATCTACTTAATTGGGCCAAGCCCATTAAGAGCCCATAAGCCCATGAGCCCAAGCTTGGATGAATCTGGACCGTACACTTGTCACTCATCCAAGGGAGCACTTCAAAGAGCCTTCACCTATATATAGGAGCTCATCCACTCTTCATAAATGGGGGGAGAAGGAAAGTACCGACGGACCCTTCCAAGTACCGACGGACTCCGGAAGTACCGACGGACCCTTCCAAGTACCGACGAACTTCCACACTCGAACTTCTACACTCGGACTCCGGAAGTACCGACGGACCCTTCCAAGTATCGACGGACTTCTACACTCGGACTCCGGAAGTACCGACGGACCCTTCCAAGTACTGACGGACTCCGAAAGTACCGACGGACCCTTCCAAGTACCGACGGACTCCGGAAGTACCGACGGACCCTTCCAAGTACCGACGGACCCTTCTACACTCGGACTCCGGAAGTACCGACGGACCCTTCCAAGTATTGATGGACTCCGGAAGTACTGACGGACTCCGGAAGTACCGACGGACCCTTCCAAGTACCGACGAACCCTTCCAAGTATCGACGGACTTCTACACTCGGACTCCGGAAGTACCGACGGACCCTTCCAAATACTGACGGACTCCGGAAGTATCGACGGACCCTTCCAAGTATCGACGGACTTCTACACTCGGACTCCGGAAGTACCGACGGACCCTTCCAAGTACCGACGGACTCCGGAAGTACCGACGGACCCTTCCAAGTACCGAAGGACTCCGGAAGTACCGACGGACCCTTCCAAGTACTGACGGACCCTTCCAAGTACCGACGGACCCTTCCAAGTATCGACGGACTTCCACACTCGGACTTCTACACTCGAAACATCATAACACATTAAGAGATCGACTATCGACTCTTACGATACTTGTACTAAACACTATCAATAAAGATTACCATGTTACTCCCGTGGATGTAGGCACATTGGCCGAACCACGTAATCCTTGTTTCATTGTCATATTATCATGTTTTTATTCGATCCTGAAAGTGTAGTATGCACTTATATTTTGATAATCTTGTCTTTCAATAATCAGTTCCAAGTTTGTGTTTGTTGTTGTTTGTGAAGCTGCAGGATTACCAATGTTGTATAACATTGTGACAGGATAGAATTCAATGTTGGCATAACATTGAAGATATAGCATTGCAGCAGACATCGAAGACAAAGCACATTGGACAGGAAACTTGGACTGGAAGTATTGACAAATTGAACAAGAATTGATTTAAGGAAAAAGGAACAGCTTGTGGTGAACGCAAGAAGGAATATATTATGAAGAATTGAAATATGGAAATTCCCTTCTATGCGCATATTGAAGAAAACAAGTAAAAGAAAAAATTGCCTTTGCTGAGATCCTATTGCCTTTCGACATAGATAGAAGAGGTTGATATCTCAAGTATATATATGCAAGGATTCAGCAATGCAAGGTCGAGCTTTTTGAAAAGATCATTGAAGATTTATAAAGTTTCGACTTCTTGTTTTCTGCTAGCTTTAGAGTTTGTCTAAGAGTATTCATTGTTGGAATAACTCTTTCAAACATCCACCTAGAATAGCTTTTACTGTTGGTTCTTCTAGGGCTAGTTTTGGTTGTTTAATCAATCGTTTGTGATTGTATTAAACCTAGTTGATTAGATCTACTTTTCCTGTCAGTAGATATTTTGCCTAAGGCGCTGCCAATATATATTTCTATATATTGGCTTGGTAATAGAAGTTTTATTATTCATCCGCTGCTATCTGTTTACTGTAGACATTGTTGACAACATTGTCTGTTGATCTAGTTCCAAGTACCGATCCGGGATCTTAAGTTTTAACATATCCGCTCTATCACGATTTATATGATGGTCTAAACACAACGACTTAAGGCGAATCAAACGGTCCTACGACTTAGTACGATTTACCTCGACCTTAACCCTGGCATTTTGACTTAACCGGATTTACCCCACATCATATTGGCGCCGTCTGTGGGAATCGGGACGAAAAGTCATGGCACCGCCACTACAAGTCTAAGGCCAGCAGCATCCGACGTCGGCCCCTCTAACCAGCAGGTCCGAACCCAATCTTCTTTCAAAGTCGGACCAATCGATGAAAACTGAATCATTTTCAAACACTATGAGAGAGATGGGAACGAGGCCTCCCTCTCCACCTCGGACCACTACCCAGGACGGAGTGACATTCCTCCTTCGGTTCAAACAGGTGACAAACTCAACTCCTACAAGATTTCCTCCTCTAAAGATCCAACCCTGGAATGAAAAAAGAAGACATCTCAAAGTATCTAGGACCCTGAGGTCCTAGACAACTCAATGAGATGAAGAAGACAACTCAAAGCGTCTAGGATCCCGAGAGTCCTTGACGACTAAATACTCAACAAGAAGACGACCCGTAAAAGTCGAGCTCCGTCTCATTTTTCAAGATAGTGAAAAATCCGAGCTCCACCTCATTTTTCAAGATGGTGAAAAATTCGAGCTCCACCTCATTTTTCAAGATGGTGAAAAATCCGAGCTCCACCTCATTTTTCAAGAAGGTCAAAAGTCGAGCTCCGCCCCATCCGTAAAAGTCGAGCTCCGTTTCATTTTTCAAGATGGTGAAAAATCCGAGCTCCACCTCATTTTTCAAGATGGTGAAAAATCCGAGCTCCACCTCATTTTTCAAGAAGGTCAAAAGTCGAGCTACGCCCCATCCGTAAAAGTCGAGCTCTGCCACATTTTTCAAGATGGTGAAAAGTCCAAGCTCCGCCTCATTTTTTAAGACGGTGAAATATTCGGGCTCTGCCTCATTTTTCAAGACCGGCAAAAATTGAGAGCACCGAGCTACACAAACCGAAAAACAAATGCCGCCTTCGACAAAGGTCATGAACATTCAAGCTATACGAGCAAACCCAGTCCTCGGACAAGTTATGATTGATTCTTCAAAGTCCTCACTTCACTTTAAAAGGTAGAATAAGCACTTGGGGGGAGGATAGTCAGTAATATTCCGACGAGGGGAACTTGTTGAACAACTTTCCTCAGAAAAACGTTCATCGAAATGTTCCTTCAAGAAAAGAAGTCAAGCTAATCGAGAAGAAGTGTTCGTCCACCCATCGTGGAAACCTCGAGCTAAAAAGCCGAGCGCTCTTCCTAAAACGATGAAGAAAGAAAACCATCGTGGAAACCTCGAGCCGAGTGCTATTCCTAAAACGATGAAGAAAGAAAAACCACCTTGGTAAAGCCGGACCCAGAGAGTCCGAGCTAACTCCTAAAAAGGTGATGTGAATAAAACCACCTTGGTAAAGCCGGACCCAAAGAGTCCGAGCTAACTCCTAAAAAGGTGATGTGAATACCTTGGTAAAGCCGGACCCAGAGAGTCCGAGCTAACTCCTAAAAAGGTGATGTGAATAAAACCACCTTGGTAAAGTCGGACCCAGAGAGTCCGAACTAACTCCTAAAAGGGTGATGTGAATAAAACCACCATGGTAAAAGTATTCCGACGCCACATCAAAGATGGATACCCAAAGAAAATCCATCTCATCTAGCCTCGGAACCAAAGTGTCTGACGCCACATCAAAGAAAGACTTCACACTTATAATTTCTCAACTATCTTCTACTTAGATACTTGGAAACTGGGGGGGGACTTATATGATATGTACAAATAAGTCCGACCTAAGGATTGACGGATTAAGGCGACTTAAGTACGTTCTAAGATTTAATGTCCTACCCCGAATCCCAAAGGAGGTCCGAACCCGAGTTTCAAATGAGTCTGACTCCACCAAAGTCAAGAGGCCGACCCTCTAATACTTCAACGTTTGGGCTCCTAACCTTTGGACTACAATCCAAAGCCATCTACTTAATTGGGCCAAGCCCATTAAGAGCCCATAAGCCCATGAGCCCAAGCTTGGATGAATCTGGACCGTACACTTGTCACTCATCCAAGGGAGCACTTCAAAGAGCCTTCACCTATATATAGGAGCTCATCCACTCTTCATAAATGGGGGGGGGGAGAAGGAAAGTACCGACGGACTTCTACGCGAAGTACCGACGGACTTCCACACTCGAAATCCGACAGACGGCGCCAATATGATGTGGGGTAAATCCGGTTAAGTCAAATTCCTGGGTCAAGAGCGTAGTTCGGGGAAGTCCAGCGGTCAGGTCGTGTGATTTGGGTCGTCTTAGTTCGCGGGTCCGGCAAGAGCAAAGTAGTTGGGTCCGGCAAAATTGAGGTCCGGCAAGAACAACCTGGGTCCTCCTTAAGCTTGATCCGTGGTGCTATGAACAGAAAGCACTCCAAGTAGTCAGGTCGATGATGGTCCGTCTCCTGGAAGGGGCCGGCAAAGCTCCATCCGGGCGTCTCCTGGGGACAAAAGGAAGGGGTTAGACCCTTTTGGGCGGGCCTGCCTTGGGCAGTCCGGACTAAGACTCAACTTGTGTGACAGGCTATTCGAGTTATCTCGGACACGAAACTTAGAGAGTAGATTTTCTAGTTCTGATTACGTACCTTATGAGTAGTAAATGCGGGCTATATATAGGGGAAGCTTGGGGGACAGGCTGTCTAAATTCCCGGAATGTTGTCGGCTTGGTGACAACGTGCCACGTGGTCTTGGAGGTAGGTGGCGCGTTTATGTCACGTTAGTAATGGCGGACTTCCTGTAGGCGGACCTTTTGTAGAGACCAAAGTCCGTTAAGACCTTAATGCCGGGCCTTTTGGGTACTTTTCTTTAGGACTTGTAGCGAAGTTTTCTTGTTCTGGAACTCTTTACTGGTGCCGGTCCTTATGTTTTTCTTGTGTCGGGCTTTCCTTCTGGGTGGCGGACTCGACTTATCAGACCGTGGCTAAAAGCGTTTCTCGAGTTCTTGGATGGTAGAAAGGTCTAATTCGTTGGAGGGACTTATATGTCCATATCAACTTTGTTATTTATCCTTAATCTATCGACCGAGGTCCTGTTAAGGCCAAGCTAGGAAGTGACCTATATATATAGCTCACTGGAGCTATAGAAATTGGAAAAGATATGTGATGTATCAATTTTTATATCAATGCATTTCTGAACATAGCTAGTTTTATGAGTTTTGCTTCTGGATTCGTAGCAATGGTGTAATGGAAATGAATTATCATTGTTTTAAAATTGTTGTATTTGGCAGGTAATGTTTTCCTCTGGTTGTTAAGTACTATATATTCTAATTTGGTAGAATTGTAGCTGTGGTATTTAACATGATTTTGTTCCAGGAACATTTATGTGTTAATCTAGTGAAGCATGGTATATTAGTTGTTGATTGGCATTGTGTTGATTATGAGTTTTAACGTTAATCTGCCGGACATGAATGTTCCATTTGTGCTGGACTCAAGATAAATTGGTGTGTTTTACTTGTTATTACATGGCATCTTGTATAAGTTTTCTTCTTGCTGCGGTTGGATGCTTACATCTAGCATATTTGAGTGATCTGATCCTATGATATGTGACATGCCATTATATATTGTTTTATGCATACACATTAGTCCATACATTCATGAGTTCGATCTAGCATCATGCATCAACTTTAAAAAAATGTTAAAAGGTTTCAAGTAAAGTAAGTTTCAAAGTTTAAAGGTAAGTAAAGGGGCTCGTAAAAAAATATCCTAGTATTTGTGGCACAATTATTAGTTCATGTTCAGCGGATAGGGACCAAGGTCCTGAGGTCGTCAGTTTTTATTTATTCAACGGATAGGGCCACTAAAGTAACCTGAGGCAGGCAGATAGCCACCATGGCCAAGATAGGAACCTACGATGTCAAGTGAGCTCGTAATCATGTTAATTTTCAAGTCATGTCTAAGATCAAAGTTTAAGATTAATTTTCAAGAAGTTTAAGAACAAGTTCAAGTGTTTAGAGTCAAGTCAGGTCTCAGGGTTGCATTGCATTAAACAAGACTAAAAGATTTAAAAGACTTGAATATAGAACTTTAGGTCATGGCACGTATATGGAACTTTCTTAGTCGGTGATTTGACTAACCCCTTATTTATAATAATTTTTAGGTGAGGAGCTAGACCTGCCTGAAGCGGGGACTGGCGTTTCGGATCAATGATCATGGCCTATACCTTTTTATCATCACCATTTACATGTTTTACATTTAAATCATGCGTCGTGCTATCATCTTAGAACTTTGTTTTAGCGCGGTTTGCGCAAGACAGTTGAACGTTTCTGATTCCGCATTTTCACGAATTATGTTCACAGATTTCATGACGTGGACTGTTGGCACATTTTGCATCGTTCACGTTTTAAGTTCAAATAAAGTTGCAACCAGTGTTTTTATCGTTTCACTTTCTAACACGAATCATAATACTTAGTAGATAATATACTAATTGCATAACAACAGAATAATAAACATGCTCTTATACAAGACATTCGAATCTTCAAATCATATTCGCAAAGTAATCCCCTATTGAAGCTTTTCCAATTCTCTAAGTTCACTGATAATTATAAGACGATTGGAGCTGATAAAGTGGTGGGTTCCTAACCAATCACTTTATATTTAAAATTTACATATATTAACTTTTCAAATACTTAACGAGTGAACTTATTGACATTCAATAAACATATGTATTATCGTCAAACCATTTTATTTTATCATAAAGTGCCAAACACATTAAAGAGATATTTTCAAGTTAGTGTTATAGTAAGATTGAAACATGATAACATGGACGATAAGTGAACTTATTAACGTTCATCAAATAATTCTTTTTAGGGGCAATTACATATAGGCCCCTGTTAGATTTTTATCTTGCAGATGACTACCACTTAATTCAACAATTACATGCAAATCCTACTCGATACAAAACAATTACATCTAAGTCCACGAATTTGACTTTTCGCGAACTTAAGCCAGGAAAAACCATATTTGCCCCTGTTCCAATTTCAGCTTTTCAAAATCACCAAACAGCCTTACCTAATGACTGATCACGTGAGAAGCACGTGAGGACTTCAATGTAATTGAATTAGATTTATCAAGTAGTCACTTGTAATAATTTATTTACCGTTTTTTTCAAAAAAAACTAGACTTAGTGGTAAAATATGAAAATATGCATGGGTCAAATTGACAGAAAATGGAAGTGCCCATCAAAATCTATTTTGCAATCTAAGTCCCTGAGGGAAAAATCCTAAAAAGGTACCCTAAGTTGTTACGTTTCCGGTTTTGGTACATTTATTTGTTACCGTCCGATTTTGGTACCTTAACTTGATTTTTTTGTCCAATTTGTATACTTCGTTAGTCCAATTTGACAGCTCCGTCAATTTTGACCGTTTTAGTGCGAATTATCATGAATTATGACATTTTTCGTCAAAACGTCGCGTGAAATACACGCACTATGAATAAAAAATTAATATAATTTTTTTAAAATTCAATTAAAAAGAAAAAGGTAAAAGGAAAAGAAAGAAGAAGATTATGAAGAAACTGCCTGCTCCAGAAAGAAGATTAAGAAGAAAGAAGAAGAAGAAGAAAGAAGAAGATTAAGAAGAAAGAAGAGATCGATCGATCGAATCAGATGAGAAAGAAGCCAATTTAATCACAAATTGTAGCAGGCCATGCTTCATCCATTCATCCCCTCCACCACCGCCTACTCCACCTTCACCACCACCTACGCCCTCCCCTCCACCTTCACCACCACCTCCGCCCTGATCCATTGGCCATGGCCATGGCAGATCTGGAATGGAGCTTCCAGATCTGGAATGGAAGCTCCGTGGTGGAGCTTCCATAGTGGTTCCGGCCATGGCAGATCTGGAATGGTGGTTCCGGCCATGGTGGAGCTTCCATGGTGGTTCCGTGGTGGAGCTTCCATCAAGAAGCTTCCATTGAAGTCAGCCATGGAAGAAGATTTTGCCAATCCGTGGTGGAGCTTCCATCAATCTAGCGAGCAGGAATAGATTTTGCCAATCTGTTTATTTTGATGTTTTTGTTTTGACAAGTTTAATCTCATTCGATTCTATCAGACAATTAATTACAATTCGGTTTTATGCTATTATCACAGATCTTGTTTAAAAAAAAAAAAATTTAGAAAGAATTGGTAAGGATCTGTTTGGTTTGTGAATAAGCTGATAGGTGATTTAAGCTGGTCAACATAAAAACGGATTAATGGACCTAGATGTAATTGTTGAACTAGATGGTAGTCATATGTTATAGAGGCGTCTAGCAGGGGTGGTGTATGTAATTTTTCCTTCTTTTTATTACCAACGAATTTATTTTAATAGAATAAGATTGAATGATTGACCCAATCCAATTATTGAAAATTTATTCAATAAACTAACAAGTCAATAGAACAATAACTACCAACAAAGGAATTTGGGATGGAATTGATTAATTCAGTAATGACAGAATACTTTTCTAGACATTCAACTTGCTCAACTAGCTTAGTGAGTCAATTGTCAAATGTCAACGCAAACGAATAATATTAGGCCGGTAATAGCAGCGACCATTACTGTTTGAATTTTATGTTTAATACCTTAAAGACTCGCAACCGCTATCCTAAAAAGAGAACCGAGTAGGGTAGATCGAGAAAGATAAACCCGGACACATTAGTATCATACCTTAACGCTAGACCGAACCCACCCAAAATGGTCAAGTTGAACTGAGAGTTGATGTTTGGCTAGATTTTTAAAGTCAGAAGTCAGTCTACTGAGCTGGATATAACAAGGTGCAACATGAACTTGTATTCGGCCTTTAACTAAGAGGTGGTCGATAGAGGCGAAAAGAAAAGAAAGTGCATTTTCTACATTTGTACAACAAAGGATCTAACAGAACAGAATCCATATTCCGTAATGCAACAAAGCTTCTGAATCTATTCTATACTTTCTGGCTTGACGAGCAGAGAGTCAGTTAGAGACTCGTAATTCCATACAGTACACGAGAAGAAATCCAGCAGATTCGGAGAATGCTAGTGCATCTCTGCATAATAACTACTATGATGATTAACCAGTCTGGGAACCATATACAAACCAGTGTGTCATAGCCAGTTCTACTGTTAAGATGTTCCCAGTAGCACAAACTGAATGCGACCAATACATAACGATCAGAGCAGGCACTGCTTTTTCACTTAGCATATTTCATGTGATTCTGTACATAAACAAAAAGAATATCCCAACATAACTTCAGTAATGCAGTGCATTGCTCTGGTCAGCCGATTATAACTCCACCATGCTAAAAGATAATTAGTATGCCGGACTATCAAGGTGCAATAACATCTTTACGGCTAATTTGCAGAGGAAGAAGAAAGACAAGATGTAAAAGTTTCAAAAGATAGCACCTTGTCTAATTCAAATT
The DNA here is from genome assembly GCA_026545765.1 of Plantago major. Lineage (NCBI taxonomy): Eukaryota > Viridiplantae > Streptophyta > Magnoliopsida > Lamiales > Plantaginaceae > Plantago > Plantago major. The sequence continues at coordinate 100,949,704 of CM048841.1, read as the reverse complement.
ACACATAACATGGACCAGAAGAGATGATTCAACAATTTTACATTAGACAAACCGATGCTTGCAAGATGGAGGAAATAAAACAATCCAGTTATGTAAGTTGACAGAAGCAGAAGCAGCAACCAAAACAAGGCTGTCCATGAACAAACGAACACCATCAGAGACCATGATATCAGCTGAAAGGGTTAAGTTCTTCAAGCCACATGCCTCCACTGCAAGCCTGGAACCGGTGGTCCAGTAAAAATTATGAGTGACTTTAGTACAAAAAGGAAGACACCATTTCTGATTCTCCACAAAAACAGGTTGCATATTAAGGAATAGTATGTCACACGATTTGCATTAAGGTCATGTCGCTTAATAGGAAGGGGATAAATTGGTTATTTTAAACAAACAACCAGTTGTGATTACCTAACTGATAACTTGGTTGTTTGTTTAAAATAAGTCACTCCATGCTCATTTTCTCAATATTTGATGCATCTTTTCAAGTGCATCAAGCCAACCTGGGATAACTTACTACTAAACTATATCTTAGGTTCTGTATGGATTACTAAAAACAACAATTGTTTGACAGATTATCTACCACACTCAAATCAGATGTACAACAGAAAAACAATTTACATAAATATTGATACCTGTTATTTCCAGTTCAGGTGAGCTAAAAGGTTCCCTGCCATTTCAGCTTGAAGCGTATGCAAATTGTTTCTTTTTTCTCCACAGAAGTCCAGGCCTCCAACACAGCTGTCCAGGGTATTGGCTGCCATTCCGTGCTTGTTCCATACTTGAATTCAACAGTAACGTCATCCGGAACATGCACCGTAGTAAGCACATCATGTAGAAGTTGTAGGTCTTTATAATGTTGGAGGCATAGGTTTTCATCAGGTCCAAGGTGTAGTAGGTGTTCAAAGTATGAAGTTTTAGGAGCCACGTACTTGGGATGACAACTCCGAAACAAACCCCTTAAAAACTTTTGTGATGGAGATCCAGATATAGCCAAATTTTCTACCTCAGGTATAGGGAAATCCAAAACATATTCCATTGGGATAGCATCATGGAAATCTTCAACACAGAGAGAAATTCTGGATGGACTCAAATTCATTAGGAACTTTCTCAAATTCAGAAACCAAGGTGCACCATTACCATAAGCATAATTTCCGGCATCGAAAGTGACACAAGATTCCCATTCTTCAGAATTCGTACTAAAGGATAGAGAAGGAATATCACTACCCGAGTACTCAAACTTCTGAATATTCGAAACATCAAATTGGGCCTTCTTCAACTTCTCATTTTTCAATCTCAAGAGTTGAAGCGAAGAGCTTGAAATTTGTACATTTTCATAGCCATCACAATCTAAAAGTGTCAAACACTTGAGGGAAGGAAATTTTCGCAAATAGTCACGGAAAAATTCATCTCCAATGTACATTTCTATCAGTTCCAAAGAACTCAACTGAAAAAACTCAGATACTGCATCTGAATCTGTAAACTGGACCCAAAAGGGCACCTTTTCAAACGCCCAATATTGGTTAATACTAACTGACTTCAGGTTAATCATCTTACTCAAATCAATTTTGGTCATGCCAGTGCACGCAAACAATTCTAATATCTCAAGCAAAGGGCAACCAGATAGTACAATCTTAATCATGGCATCGTCTAGACAGACCCGAGATAAAGTCAACGAAGTAAGACGATGACAGATGACAGAATCTTGAGTCAAACAATCAATCTTACAATGAGAAACATACAGCTTTTGCAAAGATAAGGCAGCTGCAGCAAACACTTGCACCGGCAAAACATACATTGGGTATACGAAATCGAGACACAAATGGAGATCATTCACGCCCAATTTCAACACACCTAGAATCAACTCAGAAACAAGTGGTGCGCAAGTACCATCATCGTCCCAATCCACAATCAAATACAGTTCGAACCTTTCTAATTTGAGGTTTAACCGTAGGTACCTTTCTACGGTTTCCCTGGCAGTCGATAAGTTCCCATAGTGGAAGTGCAGAGATGGACGAGTAGACCAAGCAGAGTACCAAGATTTTGATAAGACGGCTGTTCGAGCAGCTTCTTTGGTGTCGAGAAAACGCTGTATGTGCTGCATTATCCCCTCCGGCAAATCAAGCTCCTTCACCTCCATTGAAGTATTTGGCATACTTGCTAAGTTAAAAAAAAAAAAAAAAAAAAAACTAATCAGGCAAAAAAACTCAGTAAATAGATAGCTGAAACATAAAGCAGAACCAAATAACAACACAAGGGAAATGACAGAAGAAACACACAGTAAGGCAAAAAAAACTCAAGTAAATAAAATAGCTGAAATATAAAAGCAGAAGCAGTAAAATGACAGAAGAAACAGAGCTACACCATAAATCAACATGAAACAACCATAGTGTCCGGTAAATCGTACCTCGTTTGGATATCTCGAGCTCTGACAATGGCTGAAGAAGAGAAATGGTATCCTTCTCACGAGTAGAATGCCATTCAAATGTACACACAGCAAATTAGGTCATTTTAGGGCTTATTGCAACTTCAGGATATAGCTCATTTAAGAAGCTGCGCGTTCACGTAAAAAACTTTTTATTAGTCAATAGTAAAAAAAAGCCTATGGAACTAAAAAGCTAGTGGTAAACAGAGTTATAAACGTCATTTCAGAACATATAGCACGGGTTGGACCTGCAGGCCTCGATTTTAATCATTTTTAGCTACCAAACGTAATATTTTGGGACGGGTTCTTTAAAAACCCAACAAAACGAAAAATTATTCACATGCTAAACAAGAAGAATATACAAATTTGAATTTATTCGAATAATAAGACTACTTGTAATTACGCGCTTTTCGTCGCATCTCATTGCGAACACACCCACAACCCACCAAACCAAACGGTTGTAGGAACTCTAACCGAAACTTAGAGCACTTTTTAATATATTTCGATCCCGTGAGTCTTTCACTTCAAATTTGAATACCATAAGTTTATGAGAATTCCAATTTTAATACTTAGTAGATATTGAAGGAATGTTATAACTTCTAAGTTCTAACACTATTTCAATCTTCTCTTGTTATTTGCATTGAACGGTCTCTAGTTAGCAATAACAGATGCAAGTGTTCCATAAACAACACTTATCCAATTATGCAAAGCTTCAATCTTACATAATGTTTGTAAAAATTGAATCAAATCCTGGAAGGAATTAAACGAGTAGATTTCTGCAAGTAACAGCAGCAACCCACTGCCAAGCTTCACTGGATAACCAATCGACGTCTTTCAGCACCATTTCCACCCCAGAGTTGCAACTACACATTACAAATGTTCAGAAAGACCCATCATATCAACTCAACTGTCAAGAACATTACATGATCAGCAGGCCTGAACAGCTTTAAGTGGCATTTTCGAGATGAACCGCGCTAAGGATATCGTACATGCCTGTAGCATTTCCCAGATTGGCCTCCAAGGCCTAAACTTGAGTTGCATTTGCTTACAATACCTTCTTACTGGCCACTTCTTCAAGCCTACGCCTCCACAGCAAATCTGATAGCCAGTGCAACGAATAAATCGATCAGAATCAGTCCCACTCCCAACTGTTAGTCTAGCAGGCTAACATTGTACCTTCTGTCATGGCATCTACAAACTTGGCTTGCTCATTCTCACGAATTTTCGTTCTTAATTAGCTCAAGTAATCCCTCTGCACCAAGTTAGTTCAGATATAATGAGACTGAAAATCAATTGCAGATATTGAACTTCAACTGAAGACTTTAGATCATGCAATTAGTGAAGCAACTAGTGAAGCAAAAGACATCATAAACTAGTGAAGCAAAAGACATCATAAACTAACCTGACATTCAACTCGAAACTTGTCATTTTCCATACTCTTCACCTCTGCCTCTTCATGCGCATAACGGTACAGATATTGAACTTCAACTGAAAGACAATTGTTTCCCTCGGATTCTGCCTTTTCCAGTATCGCCTTTGCTGAGACAACAGCAGATATTTTAGTTGCCCCCAAGCTGATTGATTCAAGAGTATCTACTTCCGCCATACAAAGAGGGATTTCTTCCAAGTCGAAACACCATAGACTCAACACCTCAAGTCTTGGGAAATGACAACTGTCTACATTCCAGACACTTAGACTGCACTTGTAAACTGTCAAGTCTTTAAGTTTTTCAAATTCGCCTTCTGCTGAGTTCCATTCCTCGCCACAAAATGCATCGTTCATTAGTTTTAGCACTTCAAGATTTGGGAGCGAACCAATGATCGTCATACTTTCCCATGGTATGTTACACGACCACAAAACCAACTTCCTAAGGCTAGGTGGCAATGTGAAATTGGTCGGTTCTTTAAAAACACATACATCATCTAGCAGATAGTGGTCGAAAGAACAGAATAGTGTTTCAAGGTTATTAAAACAAGCCATGTTGGTAAAGCAGAGTGATAGTTGCAAATCGACTGTGAGATAGTCCGAGTCATAAGAAACTGCCAGTTTCTTTACATTTGGAATCCTAGCAAGTACCTCATCAGTACAATGGAAGTTCTTGATGCCCTTTATCGTCTGCAGATTGTTAAGGACAATATACCTCTGGAGGCCTACAGGACTTGGCAAAAGCACACCACCTAACTCAAGATGCCTAAGGTTCGGAAGGTCCCAAATTTCGCCCGGTAGAGTTAATCCCCCATCCTCAAAAATTAAGGTCTCTAAGTTCCACAATAAGGATATCGATGAATTCAAGATGTTGGGCTTAATCGCACATCTGAGATACCGTACGTTAAGAAGTTGTGTGGCATATATATCCGAGTCACTAGCATATAACACGCGTAACAATCTACAACCAGATGATAGGTTCTGCTGCAAGAAGTCACAGAACATAGAGCGGGCTAATGGCATTGATGGGAAGGAATGATCAAATTGCGAAAAATGTTGATGACAAGCTAAACGGCGTGCACTTCCTAATATTCCTGGTTCATTGAGTACATCCTTCTTTACCAGACACAGAAACTGATCGGCTTGAGCTTCTCTCAAACAAAGTTCCCTTACCAAATCATGGACCGTGCAGCTTTTTATTTTACCGCTTGAACCTTGCTCCCGGACCATGACAAGATTTCTACCAACAAGATCTTTCAAATTCTGTAATGCAACCTCCTCCAAAGTTCCATCTCCAGTCGATTTTAAGAATCCATCAGCCACCCATAACTTGATAAGATTTGAGATGCTGATTTCGCGATCTTCTTTGAAAGTTCCCATGTACAGGAAACATGGTTTTAGATGAACAGGCAAGTGATTGTAACTCAAGTATAACATCTCCAAGCAATGACCGTCATTTTCAGCAGTTACGAACGAGGTAGCATCTGTTGCGACACGCTGCCAAACTTTTAATGCCATTTGAGACATCTTAAGGAGCCCACCAACCACCACTATCGTCAGAGGAAGTCCTTTGCAACTCTTGACGATTCTCTCCCCACATCTCTCCAGTTCGTCCCATTCAGAAGGGAAATCTTCTAGTCCAAATACTACTTCACAGAACAAATTCCAACTTTTAGCATGATCTAGAAGTTTAACTTCATACGAAGGACACGAGCCAACACTACCAGCAACATCCGAAAGTCTAGTGGTTAACAGGATTCTGCTTCCATTCGTATTGTCAGGAAAGAACCTCATTATCATGAACCACACCTTAACATCCCAAATGTCATCCAATACAATCAGGTACCTTCTGTTATATAGACATTTGTATAATTTATCTCCCAAGTCTTCATCGTCTATGCAATCCGTTTCATCAACACCAATATCATCTAAAAGAGAACGAATAATATCTCCAAGAGTATAATCCTGAGATATCGTTGCCCAAGCTTGAACCTCGAAAGAACGTCTGACATATGGAACATTATAAACACTTCTAGTGAGAGTAGTCTTACCAATACCTCCCATGCCAACAACCGGGAGGATCTGTCGTCTGAGTTCATTTGTAAAGATGCGTTCTCTCAACTCCTCCATCTCCTTGTGTAATCCCACCACCTTGATCATTCCATCTGGATGCTTACGCGTCGAGTTTCTTGGGAGCTGATCCATTTCAACGTTCTTCTCTTTAGCTTCCATGGCTCCTTGAATGACATGATCCATTTCTTTGATTACTTCCTCCAGATCTTGACAAAAACAGGCGTATCCTTCGTTTCTATTGCCTGAGGATCCTGTACGAATTCGCTCAGCAACATAGGATTCGATCTTGTCTTCTGCTGCAAATGCAGCATCAGCCATTTTTCTCTCTAGAAATTTGCCTGTTCTTTGGGAATTGTTCTCAAGAAAATCAACCAAGGTACCAACTTTTTCCAACAAAGACTCCATCTGTAAGTTGTCGAAAGGAGCAGGACAAGTGGGATGTCGAACTCGGTTTATGACATTCATCAGAGACACAAGAGCTGCATATGATGCCATCTCCAATCTAAGAACCTCCAATGTACAATGATTTCAGAAGCAAAACATGATACTTCTGTGTACTGCAGTTGACAATGTGGTATTGAAATATTGATATTATACATGAATATTATTACATAACAAGAATCAGAGTAAGCAATTAACAATCTGAAAATCAGAGAAGACTTGTTCTCTGTTTCACATCAGCTGTCCTTTCTGATGTATAATTAATGCCTTGATTTAATCATGAAGAAAGTTCAAAGAAAGTGACTAGATCATGTTTGTCTGGACTACTTGTAGTTGATTAATCCAAACATCTATGATTGTCAACTCTCTATATCAGCCAAAAAAAGAGAATAAACAAAAAGTTATTGCTTGTTTTAAGTGAAGAAAGTCCTGGACTGTTTCAATGTTTTCCTGTAATTTTATCAAAATCCATCACATAAACTTAATGGTCAAGCACATTACATGATCAGTAGGCCTTATCAACTTCAACTACACAGCTTTCTTCACTGGAGGTAGGTACATCATTAGCATTTCCAAGATCTAATCCATCATATTCTGAAAACCATTGCAGCCACTCTTTGGAAGGTCTAAGCTTCAGTTGTATTTGCTTACATAAACCGTACAGATTCGTTCCTCATTAAGTCGATTTTGTTTTGGTTGGTAATTTATATAAGGAGAATATATCAGCTTATGTGAGAGATCGAATCATCATCTACTTAATCACAAATATGACACGATTAACCACAAATGCTAACAAATGCCACCGTTTGGTAGTACCATTAATGGAAGGGTAATGTAGATATACTAAAACGCGATGTTTGAAGTTAAAGTATCTCGGAGACGGCTTCTCGTAAAAGTTTACTCCGGGGAGGACGGAGTACGACAAAGTATATTTCTTAGCATGCGAAAAAGGAGATGATTTCTTGGGCGTCTTTGTAAGCAACGGTGGATACCTTGACATCATCATCTTCTATCAAGCTTTCTCCACCTTCAGCTAGTGAAACCTTAAACTTGTAGAAATTAATCTTCGTTGACATATCAAATTGATAATTAAAACTATAGGACGTTGCCATAAGACAAATGTAGCCACTTCCAAGATCAACTAACTTACAATGACCATAATTGGACACCACCTCACTCTCTTTCAACAATGTCTGAGGAGGCGAACGTATTTCCCCATCCGAATCAATCATATAAGCGTACACAAATGGTGTCATGGTCATATAGGTGCACAACAAGAATTTTTCAAAGATCACCACCCCATGAGTAGAGCAAAAGGGAAATAAGAGTAACATGGCAACATACCAACAATTAAAGCAACTACTACAGAACATGTTGGTAGGTTATACATGCGCCCATCACGTGATCTTTTTCCCACAAGACATAACTTCACATTCATGCCCGCACTTTCCTTGAACCAATCAGCAGCCATACGGAATTTTTGGCAATTGGATTTCTGCATTTGTCATATCCTTTAGTTCTTCAACAACAGATGGATCAACCGCAGCAGTACTTTTCGATCTACAGATAAGATTTTATCATTAACATCATATCCCGGATTATAAGTAAGTTGTAATCAAAGTATATGTGTACAATTAAAGAAATGAATAATATTTCTTGTAGGATAGATGTCATACCGAACAACGTCAATTCTATCTTGAGTTCATCCTCTCCGCAATACATATAGAGCTGTGAAATTTAGGAGTTTCGCATTCATCTAGCAACAAACTACCAAGTCAATGATAGTTATTTCCACCAAGCATATATGTATAAGGACCACTCCCATTTGTTGACTGGATTGTCTTGGATACCACCCATAGAAGTAAAGGCATGATACATCATGTTGTAAGCTCATATGTGCTCAATATAATTTCTACTCTTAATATGCCTATTTTGCAAAAGGTCACTTAGGAGACGTGGAGGTTGCCTAAGAGTAGGTAACAGTATTTTATCACGGCTACAAAACAAACCAAATTCTGGATTACTCAATGAAGTACTCTTTATCCTCTCGTCGAACCATATAAGTGCACAGCAAAATTTACATGCATATGTAGGATCACCATATCTTGATAAGCTACATGATTATAATAATAAATATGATCAGTATAGATAATCTTGATATATTTTTATTGACTTACTTAACAACAATAATAGATTATTACCTACTACTGAGATGCCAATATTCCTGCGAGCAACCATATCGTTCTTGACTTGTCTTGATTTAATAGGTATCTTTCATGAATTCTTATTTATCGCAGCAGGTGATGGCTCTTCCGGAATATCCCTTCGCAAATTGCAATAATATTTATCGAGCAGCTGTGATATACGCTTATCCGCAAGTGGTATTGATTGTTCAACGTTTGCAGGCACCGGAATTTCTAATTAACATTAATGCATTGTTAGGTATATTTGGTCACCCATTTTTCTGTTATATAAAACCACAATCTTTAGATATCATAATTTGATCAAAACTCGATTAAAGTTAATCAAAATTGATAAACTTACTATATCCTTTAGAATCTTCATGATACATGAAATAATCAAACGGATGTGAATTGAGATGCCGTCTCATTGTTAGAGTCCATCTCCGGTTAATTTTATTGAACCTGGTGAGAGAATGTTTAGAAAAAAACATATATGTCAATATTACCGCGATTCATGTACATGAAATGTAAATAAACCATCAATTCATGAACTTACTTGATGAAAGGTTCAAATCGGGCAAGGAAATATCATTGGAAATCTGCTTTGTAACTCAATGTCGAACATCCCTACCGATAGTTAGTTGTTTTCCAGGGTCTAACAGATGTAGAGCTCTCAGGAACATCATTGATAACTTGAGGAGTGATGAAACGGTACTCATGTACTATGTATAAGAAGATTAATATGAGACACTCAGAAAGTGGCCTAGACTAATTCCTTCCACGTTATTAGCATACTGCAACGTCCTAATTACACAAGGATCGGATGTGCGAATTGCCAAATTATACAAATGTGATTATTCCGAAAGTTAGGGGTCGATATCTTGAACTATATAATTTTTTTCTAAAAGGGGCAGACGCTCGCCCTCTCGATTCCGCCCCTGAAAGTAATATCATTACCAACACTTATATAATCTCAACATGGATAGATAAAAGTATATCAATAATAATTCCCTTCACAAAGTCTCTCTTTAAGAAAAGGTCAAATATCCCAAAAATAAAAATAGAAGCGCGCGCAATGATACATTCCAATTTTCCTCCCAACTTTTCCAATGGATTATGAGTTTCCAGCATTTAGAAAACTAAATGAAAGTGCAGATGTTTGAATCATTGTTATAGCAACATTGATATATTTGTTTATGACAATGGCATTTGATTCGATCGAATATCTGCACTTTGAAGGACTTAATTGATAATTGCATTTTTTCACTAACAATAACCTAGTTCCATGTTTGTGATTGTTTGGTTCAGATAAGATGCTAGTTATTTTCGAGAAAGCCATGGAGTCTTAGAAGACAAGATACAAGGGACTCTTGAAAGTCAATATCTTATGGACTCTTAGAAGATTGAATGATTTGGACTCTTGAAGATAAGGATAAAGATGAAGACTTGATTCTGCGTATCTACATCAGATTAATGCATTATAAATACCAGATCAAGTGATGAAGAAGATAACGGATTTTAGAGATTTGAGACTCACAATCAATAGTTGTAATCTTCTCATATTTTTTACTAGTCATTGAAGCATCTACTTTAGGTGTTTTGGAATAATTCATTCCGACTAGTTTAGCGTTTGATCTTTTCTTATTGAAAAGGTTAAACCTAGTTTGTATAAATCCTCTTTATTATAGTGGATATTTGCTTGTCTGCAGTAGGTATATTTATATATCTACCGAGAAAGAAACATCGTCGTGTTCTTTGTGTTCGTTTATTTAATTCATTTGTGTTAAAGGTGTTAACATCGCGACACTCATTGTGATAACATTCTTATTCACAGGTGTATCGATATAATTCTGAAAGTCACAGGTTAAATGCGTTCTTACACTATACTAGTTACTTTAAAGTCTTTCTAAATCATATGTCATTTAACAGGTCAATTGACTAAGGTGATTGCATAATTTGATTTAGTGTAATTTAATTTAATACTAGTTCGTGTCAATATAGCAACATATCATGTTAGAAATTTACTTAAATGTTTAAGTTCATTCCTCATTTGAAGTCAAGTTGATTAGATTTAGATCAAGCAGTTTGTATTGGTGTTTGGGGATTCCCAAACATTCTCAAAATGGAGTAAGTAATTTTCTGTATAATCAAAGTGTAAATTAGTCTAACCATTTAACTAACCATGAGTACTATTTACAATGAAACATTTATGGTTACTTTTCTTTCTTGATGGAGAGATATATTCCCTCCCTAGCCAGGTCCACCAATCCATCGTCATGTGGCTAAGAAACATTTAACCATGAGTACACACGCTAGACTTGAAAGTGCATCATCTACACTACACTAGTTTCTTGGTAATAATAATTATCTTCTTACATTTGGGTTTTCAGAGTTGAGTGAATCATCATCATCATCAGATCAACAATTCTTGCAGCTAGCACAGGTAAATCATAGTAATCAACAATGTCGTCGATTTACTTTTCTTCTACTGTAAAGTAAATAGATTGATTGATATGCAATGTTTTCATTAAATTAGATTCTGAAACTTAAGAATCCATGGGGTCATACTGTATTGCAGGCAGGGACTAGCAGAACAAGTAAAATGGCTTCTTACGCAGCTGTTATGACTCTTACGGATCTCATGGACCGGATCCAGACTTACCATTCTCTCCACCACACTTTCACTGCCCACCACCAAATCCAGCTTCAATTCTTGCGTGAAAAGGTTAGTTTCATCCAACATTTTCTTGAGGCTAGTCATTACAATTACTCCGATTGCGATGATCATCATGAAATACGAGTTTTGGAGAGCCGAATATCAGATGCAGCTTATCTTGCTGAAGATGTCATTGAGTCTTACGTTGTTGATCATGTTCTTGCTCGATCCAATAACGAGCTGGAAAAGATGAACCCCAGTAAGTTCACTCAAGATGTCGAAAAAGTCATAGGTGACTTTGATTCTTTGATGGGAGAAGCACTTGAAATTCAAGAGAAGAGTGAAGTACTTAAGAATCCACTACCACAAGAAACTGACGGATCTGGTTCGTCACGAGCACTCAATACTGAGAAGGATTTGTTGGTGGGATTTGATGACATCTTGAATAAGGTCACGGGTAAACTCATTGGACATGCATCCGATCGCCAAGTCATTGCACTCACTGGCATGGGTGGTATCGGAAAGTCTACTCTTGCTAAGAAGGTTTATGATAATCAGCGTAGTCGGCAACATTTTGATGTATGTGCTTGGGTCACAGTGTCTCAAGTTTTTAATGTACACGATTTGTTGATTCAGTTGCTAAAAGAATGTGGAATTGAACAACTTGAAGAGGCATCTGCAAATGAATTGGGTGTAATCTTACACCAGCATTTGATCGGACGGAGATACTTTATTGTAATTGATGATATTTGGAGTCTTGATGCATGGAATGGAATACAACTATTCCATCCTGAGAATAACAACAGAAGCCGAATTATAGTAACTACAAGATTATTGAATTTGGCAACTGATATTGGCTCTTGTCAGATCTATAAGATGAATCTCTTAAATGAGGATGACAGTTGGAGTCTACTTCGGAGGAAGGTATTCATCCAAGAAAGTTGTCCTCATGATCTGGAGGAAGTTGGAAATATGATTGCAAAAAAGTGCAAAGGTCTGCCGCTGTCGATTGTTGTGATCAGTGGACTCCTCAAAAGATCTCTTAACCGAGAGTACTGGGAGTGCATTAAAGAGGACGTAAGTGCAAATGTAAATTCAGAAGGCAATGAGCATTGTTTGAAGATGTTGCGGTTGAGTTACAGTCACTTGCATGTTCATTTGAAACCATGTTTGCTTTATCTTGGAGTATTCCCGGAGGATGATAGGATTAAAGTATCACATCTTAAGAAATTATGGGTAGCTGAAGGATTTCTAAAACCAAAAGAAGGCAAAAGCTTGGAAGAGGTGGCCTCTTATTACTTGAAAGATCTCATTGATAGAAATCTCATACTTGTCGATATGCTTGGGCGTACAGGTAATGTGAAATGGATTAAAGTTCATGATTTGGTGAGAGATTTCTGCTTGAAAGAGGCTAATAAAGAGAGGTTTCTTTATGTATATGGGAAGCCAAACCTTGATCTTTCACAAGGCTTTGCTAGTTACCGTCGGCTGGCAGTCTACAATGAGGAGCAAAAGAGTCGAGTTGCTCCAACCTTTGATGCAACCCAGTCCTGGCCCTCCATGCGCTCAATCGTGGGTACTTGTGAGCAGCTACCAGCTGATGTCAAACTTCTCAAGGTATGGAATGTGAGAAGCGCATCCGGTAATGAGAAAATTGAATCTGTTGGATGTAACTTACGATGCCTTCTTTTTCCGAGTACTCCCATAACAAACATCCGTAATTTTGTAACATCCACACACCGAAGTTGGAATATACAAACAATAATTTGTAGTCGATATCAACCAATCTATGCAGCACCATTCAAAATATGGGATATGACACAACTTCGTCATCTAATGATTAGTGAAGTGTATCTCCGTGGATTAAGCTATGGAAAAATGGATGTGCAATTACCTAACAGTAGTGTGCTTAGAGATCTCCAATCACTTGGAGAGATAATTGATTTTTGTTGCACCGAAGAGGTCCTTAGGATGCTTCCCAACATAAAGAAGTTGAGAATATATTATCTGCATTCATCATCTTAGTCGTCTGCAGAACCTATCTCATTCGATTGGAAATCCGGTGTCAGTTCGTCAATAAGTTCTTGCAGTTCTGGTCTGGGATTGCATAAATAATGTCCAACATGTTGTATGAAAAGTAAAATGAAAATTGATTCTGGAACATTTATATATTGTTGAACATGTTGTATGATTGTTTATAGGATCTCCTGTGTTATTTCACATAACATTCTTTTGTTTTTATGATTATGTGGTTAACTAAGTTGATGAATTTTTAAGACATTGGTGTATAATTTGGAGGAATCCCAATTATCTGGATTCTAAGTGATGAAAAAAGATTGAGATTCGGACTGTTGCATAGAAGATTAGAGTACTCATTTTAAAAAGTCTCTTCAGGATTCAATTTGAAGAATAGTTTGTCCGACTTATAAATTGCAAGTCACAGCACACAACGACAGAGTTTCATCTTATTTAAAAACTTGAGCTTCAAATATCTGAAGTGGATTAAATAGAAACAAAAGTGAACTCGATTATTGCGAAGTGCAGAAGAGGCCTGAAGATGAAGCTATGTACATTATTGCGTTTACTTTAATCTTCGAAATAAGGAAAACTACGAACGAATCCGGGATTATGTCAAGGGGGGCTACAAGTATTGCCTTTTGCTTGTCTTCTCCTTCTTGATGGATGATGTAGTTGAATTATCCCAAACTAGTGTGTGTGGATATAGTTCATTTTCAAATAGTTCTGTAACATGCTCTAATTCTAACTTCAGTCTCCATGATTTCAATTTTTTCGCTTCATGGACTGATCCTGTATTAATAACCTCTCTTCATTGGTTGGAATTTATCATTGCAGATTTATCATGATGACCAATGCAAACATTTGTGCTGTAGTCCTCATGTCTCGACTCAAGTGGTGGATGAGGTTGCAAATGGAGATAACCATGATCAAGTCAAAACGCCTGCTCATACATTGGCTATTGGCCCTCACAAGAAGAAAAGTGGCCTGTTCAAGAAGTCGTCAACACGAGCTAAGAAAGGTAAAAGCAACGAGAGATCGTCCATATTATAATCACAGGTGCTGAAAAATAATTAGCATGCCGGACTATCAAGGTGCAATAACATCTTTATGGCTAATATGCAGAGGAAGAAGAAAGACTTGAGATGTAAAAGTTTCAAACGACAGCACCTTGCCTAATTCAAATTACACATAGCAATATAACATGAACCAGATGAGATGATTCAACAATTTTTACATTAGACGAACCAGTGCTTGCAAGTTGGAGGAAATAAAACAATCCAGTTATGTAAGTTGACAGAAGCAGAAGCAGCAACCATAACAAGGTTGTCTATGAACAAAGGAACACCATCAGAGACCATGATATCAGCTGAGAGGGTTAAGTTCTTCAAGCCACATGCCTCCACTGCAAGCCTGGAACTTAGTACAACAAGGAAGACACCATTTATGATTCTCCACAAAAACAGGTTGCATATTAAGGAATAGTATGTCAAACAATTTGCATTAAGGTTATGTTGCTTAATAGGAAGGAAATAACTTGGTTATTTCAAACAAACAACCGGTTGTGATTGCCTAACTGATAGTGCATACTCATTTTATCTACCACACTCGAATCACATGTACAACAGAAAGAGCTATAAGTTAAAACTTGGGATAACTTTTCACCAGATCATATAAAGAGCTACAAGTTAAAACTTAAATATTATACTTAACTATATCTTAGGTTCTCTATGGATTACTAAACTTTAATTTACAACAACAATTGATTGACAGATTATCTACCACACTCGAATCACATGTAGAACAGAAAAACAATTTACATACACATTGATACCTGTTATTTCCAGTTCAGGTGAGCTAAAAGGTGCCCTGCCATTTCAGCTTGAAGCGTACGCGAATTGTTTCTTTGTTCTCCGCAGAAGTCCAAGCCTCAAACACAGCGGTCCAGGGTATTGGCTGCCATTCCGTGCATGTTCCATACTTGAATTCAACAGTAACGTCATCCAGCGCATGCACCGTAGTAAGCACATCATGTAGAAGGTGTAGGGCTTTATAATGTCGGAGGCGTAGGTTTTCATCATGTCCAAACAATGAAGTTTTAGGAGCCACATACTTGGGATGACAACTCCAAAACAGACCCCTAAAAAACTCTTGTGATGGAGATCCATATATAGCCAAATTTTCTACCTCAGGTATAGGGAAATTCAAAACATATTCCATTGGGATAGCATCATGGAAACCCTTAACACATAGAGAAATTCTGGATGGACTCAAATTCATTAGGAACTTTCTCAAATTAAGAAACCAAGAGGCACCATTACCGTAATCATAATTTTCGACATTGAAAGTGACACAAGATTCCCATTCTTCAGAATTCGTACTAAAGGATAGAGAAGGAATATCACTACCCGAGTACTCAAACTTCTGAATATTCGGAACATCAAATTGGGCCTTCTTCAACTGCTTATTTTTCAATCTCAAGAGTTGAAGCGAAGAGCTTGAAATTTGTACATTTTCAAAGCCATCACAATCTGAAAGTATCAAACACTGGAGGGAAGGAAATTTTCGCAAATAATCATGGAAAAACTCATCTCCAATGCTCACTTCTGTCAGTTCCAAAGAACTCAACTGAACAAACTCGGGCTCTTTCACTCCACCACCAATATCAGATCCTGAATCTGTAAACTGGACCCACAGAGGCTGCCTCTCAGACCACAACCGAACTGATTTCAAGTTGATCATCTTACTCAAATCAATTTTGGTCATACCAGTGCAGTCAATCAATTCTAATATTTCAAGCAAATGACACCCTGATAGTACAATCTTAATCATGGCATCATCTGAACAGACTCTTACTAAAGTAAGCGAAGTAAGACGACGACATATGACAGAATCTTGAGTCAAACCATCAATCTTGCAATGAGAAACTGATAGATAGTAAATATTAGTTAGAATATTTAGGATTCTAGAAGTATAGTCTTAATAGACTTAGGATACCTTAGTTAGACTAGAATTACCATAACTCTCTTTGTTGTATCTTGTATAAATACTCTCATTGTGATTAATGAATCTTCACGGAATATATTCTTACAGAAACATATAGCTTTTCCAAAGATAAGGGAGCAGCAGCAATCACTTGCACCGGCAAAACATACATTGGGTACATGAAATCGAGACACAAATGGAGATCATTCATGCCCAATTTCAGCACATCTAGAATCAACTCATAAACAAGTGATGCGTAAGCATCATAGTCGCCCCAGTCCGCAATCAAATCCAGTTTGAACCTTTCTAATTTGAGGTTTAACCATAGGTACCTTTCTACGGTTTACCTGGCAGTCGATAAGTTCCCATAGTGGAAGTGCAGAGATGGACGAGTAGACCAAGCAGAGTACCAAGATTTTGATAAGACGGCTGTTCGAGCAGCTTCTTTGGTGTCGAGAAAACGCTGTATGTGCTGCATTATCCCCTCCGGCAAATTAAGCTCCTTCACCTCCATTGAAGTATTTGGCATACTTGCTAAGTTAAAAAAAAAAACCTAATCAGGCAAAAAAACTCAGTAAATAGATAGCTGAAACATAAAGCAGAACCAAATAACAACACCAGGGAAATGATAGAAGAAACACAAAGTAAGGCGAAAAAAAAACTCAGTAAATAAAATAGCTGAAATATAAAAGCAGAAGCAGTAAAATGACAGAAGAAACAGAGCTACACCATAAATCAACATGAAACAACCATAGTGTCCCGTAAATCGTACCTCGTTTGGATTTCTCGAGCTCTGACCATAAAAAAGCCCAGGGCCCAAACCATAATAACATCATATCTGGGCTTCTTCTCAGAGCAGAGGACTTCCAGTTTCAGCTGACCGAAGCGGAGCTTCTCACAACATTTTCAAGGTTAGTACGAACATTTTATCAACAGAAGAAGTATTGTATTGATTTTAACTAAATTTAATTATGCGTGCTATTAGAAACTCAAATGTATGTCTTAGCTTGTTGTTAAAGACTCTTTTTTTCCTGATTCTTCCCCAATTTATTGAGGCTCATTTTTTACAATCCTAATTGGTTTCTTGAACAATTTAGGTCTAATTTGGGTATGAGGAAAACGATGATGATGTATAAGTCCATATCCGCCACTCTTGTAAAGGATGGTCTTGTTGATACAGCTACTCATCTGCTAAATTTCCTCTTCCTTTATGAAAAATGCCCTAATGTTCGCCAAAGTAACAACTCTAATGCTGCTTCTTTCGAGACAATCATCGATAGTTTATGTGATGCCGGTAAGTTAGATGTAGCCGTAGAGCTTCTCCATGACATGGATAAATTTCAGTGCAGACCCAGTGTTTTAATTTGCAATAATGTCATCAATTGCTTGACCAATGCCGATAAGTTAGACGTGTGTGTTGATCTTTTTCATTATATGGAGAAGAATGGATTGCAGCCGACACATTTCACATTCAATTCGATATTTGGGTGCCTGTGTAGACGAGAGGATGTTGCAGGAGCGATTGATATCGTAAGGAAGATGCGTGCTAGAGGGCTGCACGATGCTTGCCCAAAGACTCTGTAAGAATGGAAGAGCAGTTGAAGCTCGGGATTTTCTTGATAAGATAACTGCACAAGGATTTCAACCTGATTTGATTGCGTACTCTGCTGTTATTCATGGTTTTATTAATAATAATAATGATCTGGACAACGGTGTAAAGTTGTTTCGAGAACTTTGTGGAAGGGGTTATGTGCCGGATGTAGTTGCATACAACACCATTATTAGAGAGAAATAATTGCATTTTTACCATAAATCAACTAAATGTGCTCATTACTCAAAAAAAAAAAACTAAATGTTCTCATTATAAGAAAGAAAGATAGAATTTCATGCTAAAATGATAGGGAAAATTCCAAAATACCTCGAAGATTACACTAAAAGACCTTCAGAATTACCAGATTCTACCTGATCAAGGAGCACTGTGGTTGGCCATCTTCTCGAGCACTTTGCTGGCCATGGCTGAATTCGAATCATCCAGAAAAGCATTGGCTAAAGCTTGATAAATATAACTATCAGCTATCATATTCTTGCCTTCCATCTGGTGTAATAAGTTTAGAGCAGTGTCAGGCTTCCTACACTTGCAAAGCCCACGAATGAGAGCCATGTAAGAGATTCTGCTGGGATCACATCCTTCACGCTCCATTTGAGTCCAAATATCAAGAGCATCTTCCGGTTTTAAAGCATTGCACAACCCATGTATTAAACTAGTATACGTAACAACAGTAGGTTCCTGTCCTTCCTCTATCATCCTTGAATAGCAAGCCATGGCTCGATCATGGTCACCATGTTTAAACCACGCATCAATGAGCAAGGTGTATGTAATTACGGATGGCACTAGACAATTCCTACGCATCTCGTCAACAAATCCATCAGCTTCCATAATCCTCTTCACCCTGCAAAGCCCTCTAATAATGGTGTTGTATGCAACTACATCCGGCACATAACCCCTTCCACAAAGTTCTCGAAACAACTTTACACCGTTGTCCAGATCATTATTATTATTAATAAAACCATGAATAACAGCAGAGTACGCAATCAAATCAGGCTGAAATCCTTGTGCAGTTATCTTATCAAGAAAATCCCGAGCTTCAACTGCTCTTCCATTCTTACAGAGTCTTTGGGCAAGCATCGTGCAGCCCTCTAGCACGCATCTTCCTTACGATATCAATCGCTCCTGCAACATCCTCTCGTCTACACAGGCACCCAAATATCGAATTGAATGTGAAATGTGTCGGCTGCAATCCATTCTTCTCCATATAATGAAAAAGATCAACACACACGTCTAACTTATCGGCATTGGTCAAGCAATTGATGACATTATTGCAAAGTAAAACACTGGGTCTGCACTGAAATTTATTCATGTCATGGAGAAGCTCTACGGCTACATCTAACTTACCGGCATCACATAAACTATCGATGATTGTCTCGAAAGAAGCAGCATTAGAGTTGTTACTTTGGCGAACATTAGGGCATTTTTCATAAAGGAAGAGGAAATTTAGCAGATGAGTAGCTGTATCAACAAGACCATCCTTTACAAGAGTGGCGGATATGGACTTATACATCATCATCGTTTTCCTCATACCCAAATTAGACCTAAATTGTTCAAGAAACCGATTAGGACTGTAAAAAATGAGCCTCAATAAATTGGGGAAGAATCAGGAAAAAAAAGAGTCTTTAACAGCAAGCTAAGACATACATTTGAGTTTCTAATAGCACGCATAATTAAATTTAGTTAAAATCAATACAATACTTCTTCTTCTGTTGATAAAATGTTCGTACTAACCTTGAAAATGTTGTGAGAAGCTCCGCTTCGGTCAGCTGAAACTGGAAGTCCTGAGAAGAAGCCCAGATATGATGTTATTATGAAGAAGAGAAATGGTATCCTTCTCACGAGTAGAATGCCATTCAATTGAAGCTGCTGTGATTGTGAAATGTACAGACACCAAATTAGGTCATTTTTGGGCATTGCAATTTCAGGGATATAATCGTAAGTTCATAGCAAATAACCCACCCAAAGGCCCAACTTGCAGATTGGACGGGCCTGAAATACCCGAATTCTGAATTTTATCATTTCAGCTAGGATGGGTTTTTACGAAACTCAAAAAAATGCCCATCCACGAAATGGCTGGAAGTAGTTGATAAATTAGTTGATTTTTGTTAAACTATCGGTACAGTAAAAATTCCACATAGAAATACTCAATAAAGGAATAAACTCTTTATAGTAATAAAATATTCCGGTCCAAACTTGGAACGAGTTATAAATAAGAATAAACTCCACATTGTAATATGACATAATATTAGATAAAATATGTGTGTATGTGTTTTTCATTGCATATAGTTTGTGAGGTAAATACTTATCTAAAGTTGTGACTTAAACTTTGAGTGATAAGCACATCATTTAGATTTCTTGTAATTAGTATGTCAATTGTTGCATCCAAAACATATCTAACTTATCAAGTAGGTTTGAAGCTGACATGAAACTTTTGCTACTTTTTTGCTACTGTCTTCCGGATTATCCTTCTCCGCTTCTTGTCTACTTGATGGTTTCATCTTAAGTTAGTTAGCAGTAATTTGTGCCATCATCTTAAGCCATATTTGACATAATTTAATTGAACGTTTTATATTTGCGATTTAAAATTAATTTGTAGTCAAAGTTAAAAAAGTTTGACTGTAAAAAGTCAAAGTAGAAAACTATTCTCGGACGGAGTAAGTTACTACATAAGTTCATAGGAATTTTATTTTGATATTTGCAAGAACTCTTATTAGCAAATGGAACTTCAGCAAAAACTAATCAGCATGAACTATCAATGTGCAATTGCATCTTTACAGCTAATTTGCACAGAGGAAGAGAAAGAGTTTAGATGTAAAAGTTTCACAGACAGCACCTTACTAAATTCAAATTATATACATAACAATGAATGAGAATACATGATTCACCAACTTTAACATCAGACATACTTGTGCTTGCAAGTTGAAGAAGATAAAACTATCCAGTTATGCAAGTAGCTAGATGGAAGCAGCAGAAGCAGCAAGCCCACTTCATTGGCCGTGGCGTCAATGAATAAAGGAAACACCACCAGAGTCCAGGATATCAGCCAGACGATACGTCTAGGTTTAAGTTCTTCAAGCCACACATCTACAAAGAAAGCCTGGAACCCAAAATTTAAATTTGAGTAGAAGATGAAAGATGTCATTTCTCCACAAGAACAGGTTGCTTGTTACGGGATATGTCATACTTCTGTATTTAGGTTATGTCGCTTAACTGGAAGGCATTAACTTGGTAAGCTTAAACTTAAACAAACAAAGGGGTCTGAAGGTACCTTGATCAAGCCAGTTGCAAGTACCTAACTTGGGGTCAGTAATCATGTGAGTATAAGCGAGCTCACAGGCTAGCCAACAACTAAGACCTCCGACATCTCCACGACTCCACCCCAGCAAGACATCCCAATAGTTGCAACTGCATATTACATATATTCATAAAATCGATCATTTGGACTCAAAGGTCCTTAACAACTTCTATGGTGCAGCATTTTGAATATGAAGCGAACTTAACGTACCTCAATAACATTCCCAGGATGGCCGATTCAAATCAAAACCTTCTTACTATATTTCTAAGCTTCAATGAATGACGGAACAGCTACAGCAGTGACTGTGTCACTTACCCACACCTTCCGGGTGCAGTTCTTGAAGACCCAATGTCCACTGCAAGCATAGTTAGAATTTTTGGTGCAAAAAAATTATGGCATGTAGATGTAGGCAGCACAAACTTACCTGAATAAATTGAACTTAGGAATAACTGCCTACCAATTTTCTACATCTGCCTTTTACTCGATTGTTCCATATTTTCTGAGTCCTCGCGCTTCTTTCTCTTCTGAACAATATTCCATTATACTTTCTGAGCAGTTGCATTCATCTTCTGAACAATATTCCGTTATATTTTCTGAGCAGTCGCATTAATCTTCTGATTCCATCATACATTCTGAGCAGTCACACTCATCTTCTGGATGGTACTCCCCAGAACTGTCCTCTTCTTGATTATCTTCCGAACACGAGGCCATCCGACTCTGCAACATATTGAAAGAAATAATGAAGATAGTGCAATGCCAGAAAGCCATATTTTTCTTTAACATGCAAAGAGTGAAAAATCAGTTGGAAGGTGATGAAAATAGATGGGACATGACATGAAAGCTCACCTTAAACTTAAAGTTCACTTGAAACATGCTGCCTGCTAATTTCTCCACCTCCCTCTTCTCCTCCTCTGAATAGTAATGATAGGTAACCTTGACTGAAAAATCATCATCTGCCTGGTTTTCCCGTTTTTCTTCTAGTATTTTCTTCACGGAACTCACGGCAGATATTTTTCCAGAACTCAAGTCGATCGCTTCAAGAGTATTTGAATCTGCAAAATCGAAAGGAATTTCATCCAGTTCTGGTTCCCGAAGAATCAACTGCTCAAGTCTTGGGAAATGGGAATCATCTGCTATCCAATTCCTTAGATAGCACTCGTAAATGAACATGTATTTCAGGCATTGAAACCCTCCATCTGATGGCGTCCATACATCACCACAAAACGCATTATCAAATAACTTGAGCTTTTCAAGGCAGGGCAAGGAACCTACGATTGCCATACATCCCCATGGAATATAAGATGAACTCAAGGACAACTTTCTGAGGTGGGGCGAGAACAGGACACTCACAGGGTCATTAAAAACACATATCTTATCTATGAAGTGTTCGAAACTACACAACAATGTCTCAAGGTTCTCAAGACGCGCTAGACTGGCAAAACAATGTGACAGTTTTGAAGAGTTGACCTCTTCCGAAATGACATACTCGTCATAAGAAACTCCCAGTTTCTTCAAGTTTGGAATCCGGTTCGCTGCCTCATCATTAAAAAGGAAGTTTCTAATGCCTTGAAGGGTTTGTAGATTGACAAGGATGCAACTGGTTTGCACACCAGCTGGATCTGCCAATGGAGGACAGTGTCGTCCATAGAATATGACATGCCTAAGGTTCGGAAGATCCCATATTTGAAGCTGTTCACCATCCGCCTTCACAAGTTCCCTCGCAATTACTGTCTCTAGGTTCCAGGATAACGAGGAAATCCGGAACTCAGAAGAACTACAGCAAAAATATCGTATATTAAGAAAGATGCAGGACTTCTGCATTCGAGAAATGCACAGACAAAACTTGTAATAACTTCGAACCATACGTGAAATTATGCGGCAGACCGTGTGGGTAATTGTCTATCACAGAACGGGCTAATGGAATTATGGACAGGGGATGAGGGTCATACCAGAAAAGTGGAAAGTGAGCCACACGACGTGCATTTTCTAACTTGTGGGGATCGTTGGGTATTCGACAAAGAAATCTCTCGTTTTGAATCTCTCTCAAACAAAACTCCCTTAACAAATCATGGATAGAGCAACTCCTTACCTTTCCACGAGAGCCTCAACTCCAAGCCATGATAAGATTTCGATTAACCAGATCATTCAAACATTCTAAAGCAACCTGTTCCATGTCCTTAACTTTATCTGAGTTTACAAGTCCATCAGCAACCCATTGTCTGATGAGATCAGAGCAATACAATCTCTCATCTTCTTGAGAGTAAGCCATGTATAAGAAACACGGCTTCACATGAACAGTGTAGTCTTGAGATATTGTAAACAGTGTCATTTATGCCATACTCTCTTGTGCTGCATTTACCAATGTCACCTAAGAGGCGACAAATAACATTTTCAACAGTGTAATCTTGAGATATTGTTACCCAACCTTAAACATCAAATTTTCCCTTCACATATGAATGTTCATAAACACTTCGAGCGAGAGCAGACTTACCTATTCCTGCCATGCCAACGATCGGAATGATTTGTAGACTGGATTCCTGTGTACGGATCGATCCCATTAACCGATACAACTCCTCCTCAAATCCCACCATCTTGGTTTCACCAGGAGGCACTGATGAGTCAACATGTACATAGCTTTTGGATACCTGATCCTTCCGCCCATTCTTATCTTTAGCTTCTCCAATAATGAGATCCAATTCGTGGATTGATTTCTCCAGCTCCTGAAAAACTTGCTTGAATCCTTCCTCATCTCCATGGCCTTGGTATCTTGCATGAACTTGATCCACATAATAGCTTTCGATTGTGTCTTCTGCTGCAAAAGCAACATCAGACATTTTCTCCCCATCTCCTTGCTGATCACTGTCGAATCAGCCTCGAGAAAATCAATCAAATCAGAAAGATTTCACACAATGTTCAGGGTATTGAATTGTATGGTTGGAGGTTGGTACTTGGTTCCATGCATGCAGAAGCCTCTTTATAGAGAGTTGGTGTGAAATCATTTCTAGTTAACATTCAGAGAAGTCTATTTCTTGCCGTTTTTGTTGAAGTAAACTTATGTTGACTGCGATATATTTAGCTTTAATCTGATATTTTGTAGTTCAAGAGAACGAGTAGGGTAGATCGAGAAAGATAAACCTGGACACATAAGTATCATACCTTAACTCTAGACCAAACCCACCCTAATATTTAACGGAGATGGATAGAGTTAAAACTCTATGGCAAACAATCGGTGATACTTCCGGACAAGGTTGATGATCCAAAATAGTCAAGTTGAACTGAGAGTGGATGTTTGGCGAGATTTTTAAAGTCAGAAGTCAGTCTACTGAGCTGGTTATAACAAGGTGCAACATGAACTTGTATTCGGCCTTCAACTAAGAGGTGGTCGTTAGAGGCGAAAAGAAAATAAAGCGCATTTTCTACATTTATACAACAAAGGATCTAATCTAACAGAACAGAATCCACATTCCGTAATGCAACAAAGCTTCTGAATCTATTCTATACTTTCTGGCTTGACAAGCAGACAGTCAGTTAGAGACTCGAAATTCCATACAGTACACGAGAAGAAATCCAGCAGATTTGGAGAATGCTACATCTCTGCAATAATTACTATGATGATTAACCAGTCTGTGAACCATATACAAACCACACCGTCATAGACTCATAGCCAGTTCTACTATTAAGATGCTCCCAGTAGCACAAACTGAATGCGAACAATACATTACAATCAGAGCAGGGACTGCTTTTTCACTTAGCATATTTCATATGATTCTGTAGCTAAACAAAAAGAATGTCCCAACATAACTTCTGGTGTATGGAGTGCATTGCTCAAGTCTGCCTATAATAACTCCACAGTGCCGGACTATCAAGGTGCAATAACATCTTTATGGCTAATATGCCGAGGAAGAAGAAAGACTTGAGATGTAAAAGTTTCAAAAGACAGCACCTTGCCTAATTCAAATTACACATAGCAATATAACATGAACCAGAAGAGATGATTCAACAATTTTTACATTAGACGAATTGCAAGTTGGACGAAATAAAACAATCCAGTTATGTAAGTTGACAGAAGCAGAAGCAGCAACCATAACAAGGTTGTCTATGAACAAAGGAACACTATCAGAGACCATGATATCAGCTGAGATGGTTAAGTTCTTCGAGCCACATGCCTCCACTGCAAGCCTGGAACAGGTGGTCCAGTAAAAATTTATGAGTGACTTTAGTACAACAAGGAAGACACCATTTATGATTCTCCACAAAAACAGGTTGCATATTAAGGAATAGTATGTCAAACAATTTGCATTAAGGTTATGTCGCTTAATAGGAAGGGGATAACTTGGTTATTTCAAACAAACAACCGGTTGTGATTGCCAAACTGATAGTCCATACTCATTTTCTCAATATTTTATCTACCACACTCGAATCACATGTACAACAGAAAGAGCTATAATTTAAAACTTGGGATAACTTTGGGATAACTGTTCACCGCATTATATAAAGAGCTACAAGTTAAAACTTAAATATTATACTTAACTATATCTTAGGTTCTCTATGGATTACTAAACATTAATTTACAACAACAATTGATTGACAGGTTATCTCCCACACTCGAATCACATGTACAACAGAAAAACAATTTACATAAATATTATACTTAACTATATCTTAGGTTCTCTATGGATTACTAAACATTAATTTACAACAACAATTGATTGACAGGTTATCTCCCACACTCGAATCACATGTACAACAGAAAAACAATTTACATACACATTGATACCTGTTATTTCCAGTTCAGGTGAGCTAAAAGGTGCCCTGCCATTTCAGCTTGAAGCGTACGTGAACTGTTTCTTTGTTCTCCGCAGAAGTCCAAGCCTCAAACACAGCGATCCAGGGTATTGGCTGCCATTCCGTGCATGTTCCATACTTGAATTCAACAGTAACGTCATCCGGCACATGCACCGTAGTAAGCACATCATGTAGAAGGTGTAGGTCTTTATAATGTCGGAGGCGTAGGTTTTCATCATGTTGTAGGTATTCAAACAATGAAGTTTTAGGAGCCACATACTTGGGATGACAACTCCAAAACAGACCCCTAAAAAACTCTTGTGATGGAGATCCATATATAGCCAAATTTTCTACCACAGGTATAGGGAAATTCAAAACATATTCCATTGGGATAGCATCATGGAAACCCTCAACACATAGAGAAATTCTGGATGGACTCAAATTCATTAGGAACTTGCTCAAATTAAGAAACCAAGAGGCACCATTACCGTAATCATAATTTTCGACATTGAAAGTGACACAAGATTCCCATTCTTCAGAACTCGTACTAAAGGATAGAGAAGGAACATCACTACCCGAGTACTCAAACTTCTGAATATTCGGAACATCAAATTGGGCCTTCTTCAACTGCTTATTTTTCAATCTCAAGAGTTGAAGCGAAGAGCTTGAAATTTGTACATTTTCAAAGCCATCACAATCTGAAAGTATCAAACACTGGAGGGAAGGAAATTTTCGTAAATAATCATGGAAAAACTCATCTCCAATGCCCACTTCTGTCAGTTCCAAAGAACTCAACTGAACAAACTCGGGCTCTTTCACTCCACCACCAATATCAGATCCTGAATCTGTAAACTGGACCCACATAGGCTGCCTCTCAGACCCCAACCGAACTGATTTCAAGTTGATCATCTTACTCAAATCAATTTTGGTCATACCAGTGCAGTCAATCAATTGTAATATTTCAAGCAAATGACACCCTGATAGTACAATCTTAATCATGGCATCATCTGAACAGACTCTTACTAAAGTAAGCGAAGTAAGACGACAACATATGACAGAATCTTGAGTCAAACCATCAATCTTGCAATGAGAAACATATAGCTTTTCCAAAGATAAGGGAGCAGCAGCAATCACTTGCACCGGCAAAACATACATTGGGTACATGAAATCGAGACACAAATGGAGATCATTCATGCCCAATTTCAGCACATCTAGAATCAACTCATAAAGTGATGCGTAAGCATCATAGTCGCCCCAGTCCGCAATCAAACCCAGTTCGAACCTTTCTAATTTGAGGTTTAACCGTAGGTACCTTTCTACGGTTTGCCTGGCAGTGGATAAGTTTCGATAGTTGAAGTGCAGAGATGGACGAGTAGACCAAGCAGAGAACCAAGATTTGGATAATACGGCGGTTCGAGCAGCTTCTTTGGTGTCTAGAAAACGCTGTATGTGCTGCAATATTCCATCCGGCAAGTCAAACTCCTTCACCCCCATTGCAGTATTTGACATGCTAAGGTAATTAAAAAAAAAAAAAACCACTAATCAGGCAAAAACAACTCAGTAAATAGATAGCTGAAACATAAAGCAGAACCAAATAACAACACAAGGGAAATGACAGAAGAAACAAAGCTACTGATTTTTGCCTATTATAAAGCACAACCAAATTAGGCAAAATCAACCAAGAAATCATCTAAAAGCATTTCCAAACACACAACTCAGTAAAATAAATAACCATAGTTTCCGTACCTCGTACGGACTTCTCGAGCTCTGACAATGGCTGGTAAACTGGAAACCCTATGAGAAGCTGGTTGAAGAAGAAGAGAAATGGTATGCTTTGATTGTGAAATGTACAGACACCAAATTAGGTCATTTTTGGGTATTGCAATTTCAGGGATATAATCGTCATTTCAGAACATATAATCATTTTTAGCTACCAAGCGGAATATTTGGAGACGGGTTCTTTAAAAACCCAACAAAACGAAAAATTAATTATTCACAGGCTAAACAAGAAGAATATACGATTTTCCAAGTCGGTAGAATTTGAATTTACGCGCTTTTCGTTGATCTAGCCGAAACTTAGAACAATTTTTAATATATTTCGATCCCGTGAGTCTTTCACTTCAAATTTGAATACCATAAGTTTATAAGAATTCTAATTTTAATACTTCCTAGATATTGAAGAAGGGATGTTCCAACTTCTAAGTTCTAAGTTCTAACACTATTTCAATCTTTGCTTGTGATTTGCATTGAACAGTCTCTAGTTAGCAATAACAGATGCAAGTGTTCCATAAACAACACTTATCCAATCATGCAAAGCTTCAATCTTACATAAAAATTGAATCAAATCCTGGAAGGAATTAAACGAGTAGATTTCTGCAAGTAACAGCAGCAACCCACTGCCAAGCTTTAAGTGGCATTTTCGAGATGAACCGCGCTAAGGATATCATACGTGCCTGTAGCATTTCCCAGATTGGCCTATTCTGAAAACCTGTCCAGTCTAGCCCAAGGCCTAAACTTGAGTTGCATTTGCTTGCATGCCCTTCTACAGCAAGTCTGAGCGCTAGTGCAACGAATAAATCGATCAGAACCAGTCCCACTCCCAACTGTTAGTCTAGCAGGCTAACATTGTACCTTCCTTCATGGCATCTACAAACTTGGCTTGCTCATTCTCACGAATTTTCGTTCTTAATTAGCTCAAGTAATCCCTCTGCACCAAGTTAGTTCAGATATAATGAGACCGAAAATCAATTGCAGATATTGAACTTCAACTGAAGACTTTAGATCATGCAATTACTGAAGCAACTAGTGAAGCAAAAGACATCATTAACTAACCTGACATTCAACTCGAAACTTGTCATTTTCCATACTCTTCACCTCTGCCTCTTCATGCGTAACGGTACAGATATTGAACTTCAACTGAAAGACAATTGTTTCCCTCGGATTCTGCCTTTTCCAGTATCGCCTTTGCTGAGACAACAGCAGATATTTTAGTTGCCCCCAAGCTGATTGATTCAAGAGTATCTACTTCCGCCATACAAAGAGGGATTTCTTCCAAGTCGAAACACCATAGACTCAACACCTCAAGTCTTGGGAAATGACAACTGTCTACATTCCAGACACTCAGACTGCACTTGTAAACTGTCAAGTCTTTAAGTTTTTCAAATTCGCCTTCTGCTGAGTTCCATTCCTCGCCACAAAATGCATCGTTCATTATTTTTAGCACTTCAAGATTTGGGAGCGAACCAATGATCGTCATACTTTCCCATGGTATGTTACACGACCACAAAACCAACTTCTTAAGGCTAGGTGGCAATGTGAAATTGGTCGGTTCTTTGAAAACACATACATCATCTAGCAGATAGTGGTCGAAAGAACAGAATAGTGTTTCAAGGTTATTAAAACAAGCCATGTTGGTGAAGCAGAGTGATAGTTGCGAATCGACTGTGAGATAGTCCGATTCAAAAGAAACTGCCAGTTTCTTTACATTTGGAATCCTAGCAAGTACCTCATCAGTACAATGGAAGTTCTTGATGCCCTTTATCGTCTGCAGATTGTTAAGGACAATATACCTCTGGAGGCCTATAGGACTTGGCAAAAGCACACCACCTAACTCAAGATGCCTAAGGTTCGGAAGGTCCCAAATTTAGAGTTAATCCCCCATCCTCAAAAATTAAGGTCTCTAAGTTCCACAATAAGGATATCGATGAATTCAAGATGTTGGGCTTAATCGCACATCTGAGATACCGTACATTAAGAAGTTGTGTGGCATATATATCCGAGTCACTAGCATATAACACGCGTAACAATCTACAACCAGATGATAGGTTCTGCTGCAAGAAGTCACAGAACATAGAACGGGCTAATGGCATTGATGGGAAGGAATGATCAAATTGCGAAAAATGTTGATGACAAGCTAAGCGGCGTGCACTTCCTAATATTCCTGGTTAATTGAGTACATCCTTCTTTACCAGACACAGAAACTGATCGGCTTGAGCTTCTCTCAAACAAAGTTCCCTTACCAAATCATGGACCGTGCAGCTTTTTATTTTACCACTTGAACCTTGCTCCCGGACCATGACAAGATTTCTACCAACAAGATCTTTCAAATTCTGTAATGCAACCTCCTCCAATGTTCCATCTCCAGTCGATTTTAAGAATCCATCAGCCACCCATAACTTGATTAGATTTGAGATGCTGATTTCACGATCTTCTTTGAAAGTTCCCATGTACAGGAAACATGGTTTAATTTAGATGAACAGGCAAGTGATTGTAACTCAAGTATAACATCTCCAAGCAATGACCGTCATTTTCAGCAATTATGAACGAGGTAGCATCTGTTGCGACACGCTGCCAAACTTTTAATGCCATTTGAGACATCTTAAGGAGCCCACCAACCACCACTATCGTCAGAGGAAGTCCTTTGCAACTCTTGACGATTCTCTCCCCACATCTCTCCAGTTCGTCCCATTCAGAAGGGAAATCTTCTAGTCCAAATACTACTTCACAGAACAAATTCCAACTTTTAGCATGATCTAGAAGTTTAACTTCATACGAAGGACACGAGCCAACACTACCAGCAACATCCGAAAGTCTAGTGGTTAACAGGATTCTGCTTCCATTCGTATAATCAGGAAAGAACCTCATTATCATGAACCACACCTTAACATCCCAAATGTCATCCAATACAATCAGGTACTTTCTGTTATATAGACATTTGTATAATTTATCTCCCAAGTCTTCATCGTCTATGCAATCCGTTTCATCAACACCAATATCATCTAAAAGTGCACGAATAATATCTCCAAGAGTATAATCCTGAGATATCGTTGCCCAAGCTTGAACCTCGAAAGAACGTCTGACATATGGAATGTTATAAACACTTCTAGTGAGGGTAGTCTTACCAATACCTCCCATGCCAACAACCGGGAGGATCTGTCGTCTGAGTTCGTTTGTAAAGATGCGTTCTCTCAACTCCTCCATCTCCTTGAGTAATCCCACCACCTTGATCATTCCATCTGGATGCTTACGCGTCGAGTTTCTTGGCAGCTGATCCATTTCAACGTTCTTCTCTTTAGCTTCCATGGCTCCTTGAATGACATGAACCATTTCTTTGATTACTTCCTCTAGATCTTGACAAAAACAGGCGTATCCTTCGTTTCCATTGCCTGAGGATCCTGTACGAATTCGCTCAGCAACATAGGATTCGATCTTGTCTTCTGCTGCAAATGCAGCATCAGCCATTTTTCTCTCTAGAAATTTGCCTGTTCTTTGGGAATTGTTCTCAAGAAAATCAACCAAGGTACCAACTTTTTCCAACAAAGACTCCATCTGTAAGTTGTCGAAAGGAGCAGGACAAGTGGGATGTCGAACTCGGTTTATGACATTCATCAGAGACACAAGAGCTGCATATGATGCCATCTCCAATCTAAGAACCTCCAATGTACAATGATTTCAGAAGCAAAAAAATGATACTTCTGTGTACTGCAGTTGACAATGTGGTATTGAACTATTGATATTATTGATAGATTGTAAATAGTAGTATAACGTATTTAGGAATCTAGAAGGTAGAATCTCAATAGAATTAGTATAGTCCTAATTAGATTAGAAGTAGCATTACATGGTGTATTGTAAACTATAAATACTTGGTTGTATTGAATGGAAAAGCCTACGGGAATATATTTCTTATGTGGTATCACGAGAATTCTGCTCTTCCGCTGCCTAACTCTCTGATCGACATCGACCATAGCAACCTTGCTATATCGATCTCCACCATCCGACAGCTGCTTTCTGCTCTGCCGACCCCCAGCCTTCCTTCTCCGTTGATCTGCCTCACGCAAGATCGACGCGCCACCATCGACCTTTGCCTCACGCATAGTCGATCGTCAATGGCAGCTGTACGGCTGGCCCTGGCAGCAATGGGCCCCGCCGTGCCCCTTCCCCACGGCCCCATGGCAGCCCGCACCTCGTCCACCAACTCAGCAGGGTCTCCTTGGCCCTCGTCCGCCTAATCAGCAGGCATTCTACTCCGGTGCTTCGCCCACCGATGTCGAGGCAGCTATGCACACCTTGGGACTCACTCCTCCGGATGGTAACTGGTACATGGACACGGGTGCTTCGTCTCACATGACACCCGACAAAGGTACTCTCTCCCCTTATTTCAATTCGAGTACTTATAATCATCGAGTTATTGTTGGCAATGGCCATATGCTTCCGATTAAAGGTTATGGTAACACTTCCCTATCTCCTCCCCATCCTCCTCTTCTCCTGAAAAACGTGTTACATACTCCTAACCTTGTCAAAAATCTTGTCTCTGTTCGCAAGTTTACCACAGATAACTCTATTTCCATTGAATTTGACCCCTTTGGTTTTTCAGTTAAGGATTTCCAGACCGGGAAACGAATCATGAGGTGTGATAGCATCGGAGACCTATATCCAGTCCACTCCACAAAACCGGCCACCCCCATTCAAACAGCTTTTTCAGTTTTTCCCTCTACTTTATGGCATAGTCGTTTAGGGCATCCGGGAGAAGCTATACTTAGCTCTCTCTCTAGCAAGAACTTTATTCGTTGTAATGCTCTAAAACATTCTTTTTGTCCCTCTTGTTCTTTAGGGAAACAAATCAAATTGCCGTTTCATAATTCATTCTCAACTACTACTTCTCCCTTTGATATTGTGCATAGTGATCTCTGGACTTCCCCTATAGCTAGCTCTAGCGGTCACCGCTATTATGTGCTGTTTCTTGACGATTTTTCCAAGTTCTTATGGACCTTCCCTATCTCTAAGAAATCTCAAGTATTTGCTATCTTCGTTATGTTTCATGCATTTGTTCGCACACACTTCAATACTTCTATTAAAAACATCCAATGCGACAATGGCAAGGAATTCGACAATAGTCTATTTCACTCTTTTGCACAAACCAACGGTATTCACTTCCGTTTTTCTTGCCCTCACACTTCTTCCCAAAACGGCAAGGCCGAAAGGCATATTCGTTCCCTAAATAATATTGTTCGGACTCTTCTTGCTCATGCCTCGATCCCGCCATCCTTTTGGCATCATGCACTAGCAACAGCAACTTATCTACTCAACATCCTTCCCTCAAAGGTACTTGAGTTTTCCTCCCCAACTCAATATCTATACCATCGACTTCCACGATATGACCATCTTCGTGTTTTTGGTTGTCTTTGTTTTCCCCTCTTTCCTTCCTCTACTATAAACAAACTCCAAGCTCGTTCCGTCCCTTGTGTTTTTCTTGGGTATCCGTCTGATCATCGGGGGTACAAATGCTATGAAATCTCTAGTCGTAAAATCATTGTCTCTAGACATGTGGTTTTCGTTTAATCGAAGTTTTCCTTTCTCCAAGCACCACACCCCCGACCCCACCACCTATGAGTACTTGGATTCGGATATTGATCCATCTTTTCTTCATCACTTGCTCACTCGGCCCAACTCCATCTCCGCCCATCTGACCCACCTCTAGGCAGTTACGCCTCAACTGGCCAACCGATATCGATCAGTTACGCTTAATCGGGCAAACCGCTTCACAACCAGTTCCGCCCGGGCCAACCGCTAATCGCCCACTTTCCTCCGGTTTTGCTCAACCGCACCTCTCACCCGATCACAGACGCGGAACCCTAAATACTATGGTCCGGATTATGTCAATCTTGCTACATCCGTTGCCATCTCTCCTCTTCCTCGAAATCCAGTACATGCTTTAGCCGACCCCAATTGGAAATCCGCCATGCTCGATGAATATAATGCTCTTATTGATAATAAGACTTGGGAGTTAGTTCCTAAGCCATCCAATGCAAATATTATTCGATCTATGTGGATTTTTCGTCACAAAAAGAAATCTGACGGTTCTTTTGAGCGACATAAGGCTCGTCTTGTAGGTGATGGCCGATCTCAGCAAAAAGGTGTTGATTGTGATGAAACATTCAGTCCTGTTGTCAAACCGGCTACTATTCGCACTGTGCTCAGTATTGCAGTCTCTCGTTCCTGGCCAATTCACCAACTTGATGTCAAGAATGCATTTCTTCACGGTAACCTTACTGAAACCGTATACATGCATCAACCATTGGGGTTCAGAGACTCTCAACATCCTGGCCATGTTTGTTTACTGAAGAAATCCCTCTACGGATTGAAACAGGCACCGAGGGCCTGGTATCAGCGATTTGCTGACCATCTTGCGACAGTTGGTTTCTCTCACAACACAGTTGATCACTCTCTGTTTATCTACCGCAGTGGTTCTGACATTGCTTATATTCTTCTCTATGTTGATGATATTATTCTCACTGCATCTACCGACACTCTTCGCAAATCCATTATGGCCTTCTTAAGTGCCAAATTTGCTATGAAAGATCTTGGTCATCTCAGCTACTTCTTGGGCATCGCAGTGACTAGGAACAAAGACGGTTTATTTCTCACACAGAGACGATATGCAGAGGAGATTATCGAACGCGCCAACATGTCATCCTGCTCTCCTTCCCAAACGCCGGTCGATACCAAACCGAAATTGGGAGCCTCGACTTCTGCTCCTTTTGCGGATCCCACTGCCTATCGTCAGCTTGCTGGTGCTCTTCAGTATCTCACATTTACTTGTCCGGTAATCCAGTCCAGCATCAACGCACGAAGCACATATAGATGGATATACACTTCGTCCGCGAAAAGGTTGCAAGGGGTGAAGTTCGAGTCTTACATGTACCCACTCGTTATCAGATTGCTGACATTTTCACTAAGGGCCTTCCGAAGATTCTCTTTGATGATTTTCGTGACAGTCTAAACATTCGCCAGCCTCCCGTTTCGACTGCGGGGGCGTGTTAGAATATGTATATATCTAGAATTATAATCATAGTTAGATTAGAGTTAAAGTAGATTCCTAATTAGATTAGAATACTTGGCTTTCCTAATTAGATTAGAATACTTGGCTTTCCTAATTAGATTAGAATACTTGGCTATCAAACAATCACATTGTATAAATACATGTACTCATTATTGAATCAATACACAAGATTATTATCTTACAGTCAAGCCCCTTTTGCACGCTCGCATCTCCATCAATTGATCAACCTTTGATCTTGTTGTGATCTTGCTCGTAGCTGCACCACCATGGCAGGCCAATCATCCCCGGATTCGCCACAATCTTCGAATGCGCAGCAGGCTTCGTCCTCTTCAACGCATTCTCGTTCTGGCTTTCATCCGGCCCTTGCTGTCACCAACATCCGGAAGTTTCCATCATTCTTGAGTTGGAAAATTCTAATACGGACATCGAAATTTGTTTAAAATCCATGCTCGCTCCCACAAGGTTCTTCATCATATTCTTGACCCACCTAAAGGTCAGGACCCACCACCTCCTCCTACTACTGCTAAAGACAAAGATTTATGGCTTACGCTAAATGCTATGGTTCTCCAGTGGATTTATTCGACAATCTCTAACGATCTGTTGAACACTATTATTGAACCGGAAGCCACAGCATGCGAAGCATGGGATCGACTTCGTGACATCTTTCAGGATCACCAAATGTCTCGTGCGGTGTTTCTGGAGCAAGAATTTACAGGCACACGTATGGAAGATTTTTCTACTGCGGCGGCTTATTGTCAACGCCTCAAAAATCTGGCCGATCAATTAAAAAACGTTGGTGCTGAAGTTTCTACTAGTCGTCTTGTTCTCCAGCTCGTCTCCGGCCTCTCGGAAGCATACAAAGGAGTTGGAACTCAAATTCGCCATGCCAAACCATTACCGTCGTTCTCCGAAGCGAGATCTTCGCTTTGTCTTGAAGAACGCGAACTTGCGTCTATGAACGCACATACATCTGGCTCGGCTATGGTTAATTCTGCGGATATTGTGCAACCGGAGTTTACCAATCCTCCACGTGCACGTAACCCCACCAATACAGGAAAGAAGACACGACGTGGCACAGGACAAAACAAGCGCGGCACTGGCAGGGGCCAACCCGGCCAAGCCGTAATCCAAATTTCACCAGACATGCTCCATATTCCAGCACCCTTGCCTATCCTCCTGGCCCATATGGCCAATGGCAGTGGGTCCCGCAGGCCCATCCACCCGGCTATATGTACCCACCGCCCTGCCCATATCCTTCGGCACCGTGGCCATCTCCTCCGGCTGCGGCTCCTGTCCGGCAGCCCAGACCCGCATCAACCGCCTACATGGCTACTGCGGCTCCTACCAATATTGAAGCAGCCATGCACGCTATGTCGTTAACTCCACCGGATCCTAACTGGTACATGGACACGGGTGCAACATCGCATATGACTTCTTCTCCAGGTACTCTCTCGTCTTATTTTAATACGAGCACTCAATCAAATATAATTGTAGGCAATGGCCAGTCAATTCCAATTCGGGGTAGTGGTAATGTGAACTTGACAAAGACAAAACCTCCCTTATCCTTACAGAATGTATTGCATGCACCTAAGCTCGTTAAAAATCTTATTTTTGTGCGTAAATTTACTTCTGATAATTCTGTATCCGTGGAATTTGATCCCTTTGGGTTTTCTGTTAAGGATTTACAGACGGGGATAGCAATCATGAGATGTGATAGCCTGGGAGATCTTTATCCATTCACCACCATCACACATCCTTCTACCTCACCGTTGGCCTTTGCAACCTTGTCTTCCTCTTTTTGGCATGATAGATTGGGACATCCTGGACAGCCTCTTATGTCATATCTTAGACTTGCGAATGACATAGATTGTACTAAGTCTTCTCTTTCGAGCACTTGTCGCTCTTGCATTCTTGGTAAACACATTAAGTTACCGTTTGAGACATCTTTATCTAAGACCTTACTTCCTTTTGATATTATTCATAGTGATTTATGGACATCTCCTGTGTTGAGTTCTGCCGGTCATCGGTATTATGTGCTATTCTTAGATGATTTCACTAATTATTTATGGACGTTTCCTCTTGCTAAGAAATCTGACGTGTATGACAAATTTGTTATCCTCCAATCCCACATCCTTACCCAGTTCAATTTACCCATTAAAACGTTTCAATGTGATAATGGGAACGAATATGACAATGGTCGTTTTAGGGATTTTTGTGCAACACATGGCATGACTTTCCGTTTATCCTGTCCTTACACATCATCACAGAATGGAAAAGCTGAGCGCAAAATTCATTCCATAAAAAATGTCATTCGCACTCTACTCACACATGCATCCTTGCCCTCATATTTTTGGCAACATGCGTTGCAAATGGCCACATATCTCCTAAATATCCTACCAAGCAAACCCCTAGCCAACATGTCTCCGGTACAAATGTTATACCATCGCAAACCAACATATTCTCATCTTCGGGTTTTTGGGTGTTTATGCTATCCTCTTTTCCCATCCACTACCATACACAAATTACAAGCTCGTTCTTCACCGTGTGTGTTTTTGGGTTATCCTACTAATCATCGGGATTATAAATGCTATGACTTATCCACTCACAAAGTTATTATTTCTCGTCATGTTGTGTTTGATGAAACTAATTTTCCTTTTGCTTCTCAACCTAAGTCTCATGCTCCTTCGTATGATTGTTCGGATGATAGCACCCCATTCCCTTACTTGCAACATCTCTTCCCGAACCAAATTATCCCATCCTCCGATGGGCACAGTAAGCTTCTTGCCAACAGTGGCTTCAGCTCTCCACATCCGTCATTGCTGCCCAAAGAAGTTTCTCCTTGCTGCCCATCTCCTCACGAGACCGGCCCAAATTCCCCAACCCAGGATGCGGTTTCCATCCCCAGGCCCGCTCCTTCCCCCAACCTCCTAATCCTGGGCGGATGCGTATTCCCAACCCAAAATACTATGGTCCAGACTATGTCAACCTTCACACTGTTCACAAATCTCCTCTTCCTCGTAATCCTATTTCGGCTCTTCGTGACCCGAATTGGAAATTGGCCATGGAAGATGAATTTGATGCTCTTATTAAAAATAAGACGTGGGAGTTGGTTCCCCGTCCACCTAATGTTAATGTTATTCGCTCTATGTGGATTTTTGCTCAAAAGGTGAAAGCTAATGGTGTGTTTGAGAGACATAAAGCTCGACTTGTAGGTGACAGGAAAACACAACAGGTTGGCATTGATTGCGGTGAGACTTTTAGTCCAGTGGTCAAACCCGCAACTATTAAATGCAGTTCTCGATCTCCCTCTCCAAGAACTGGCTGATTCATCAGCTCGATGTTAAGAATGCTTTTCTACATGGTGAGCTTAAAGAAACGGTATATATGCATCAACCCATCGGTTTTAGGGATCGCACACGACCGGACTATGTGTGTCTTCTCCGCAAATCTCTTTATGGACTCAAACAAGCACCGCTTGGTATAAACGGTTTGCTGATTATGTATCATCCATTGGCTTTGTCAATAGTCGTTGGATAACTCTTTGTTCATCTACAAACGCGTAATCGATATCGCCTATATTTTACTCTATGTTGATGATATTATTCTCACAGCGTCTTCGGACAACCTTAGATGTTCGATCATGTCCCTACTTGCCTCCGAATTTGCAATGAAGGATCTTAGCCCTCTGAACTACTTTCTCGGGATTGCGGTTACTCGCCATAAGCAGGGGATGTTTTTGTCTCAACACAAGTATGCTGCAGATATCATCGACCGGGCGGGCATGGTTTCCTGCAAGCCAACCTCTACGCCTGTGGATACAAGTCCGAAACTGGGTAGTTCAGATGGAGTCGATTCGAATCCCACTCTCTTCAGAGCTTGGTGCGCTTGATGCCTTACTTTCACGGCCGGATATTTCCTATCTTTATGACAAGTTTGCCTTCACATGCATGATCCATGAGATATTCATATGAATGCACTCAAACGCATACTTCGCTATCTGAGGGACTCTTCACTCGGTTTACACCTTTATCCTTCATCCTTCTCGGTTCTCGGTCTTATACGGATCTCGATTGGGTGGGTGTCACGACACACGTCGCTCCACCTCGGGTTATTGTGTGTTCCTTGGAGATAATTTGATATCCTGGTCATCGAAGCGACAACCCACTATGTCTCGTTCCAGTGCTGAAGCTGAGTATCGAGGTGTTTCTAACGTGGTCTCTGAATCATGTTGGATTCGTAATCTACTTCTAGAGTTGCATTGTCCCATTGCCAAAGCTACTTTGGTATATTGTGACAATATCAGTGCTATTTATTTGTCAGGCAATCCGGTGCAACATCAGCGCACGAAGCATATTGAGATGGACATTCACTTTGTTCGAGAGCAAGTTGCGCGCGGTGCTGTACGCGTTCTTCATGTTCCATCCAGGTTCCAGATTGCTGACATTTTCACAAAGGGACTGCCACGGGTTTTGTTTGACGATTTTAGGTCCAGTCTCAGTGTTTGTGAACCTCCCGCTTCGACTGCGGGGGAGTGATAGATTGTAAATAGTAGTATAACGTATTTAGGAATCTAGAAGGTAGAATCTCAATAGAATTAGTATAGTCCTAATTAGATTAGAAGTAGCATTACATGGTGTATTGTAAACTATAAATACTTGGTTGTATTGAATGGAAAAGCCTACGGGAATATATTTCTTATAATTATACATGAATATTTTTTACATAACAAGAATCAGAGTAAGCAATTAACAATCTGAAAATCAGAGAAGACTTATTCTCTGTTTCATGGACTTTATATTCCATCCAACAAATATAAAATGGAATTAGATTTTAAAGAGTATTACCATTTGTAATATCATATCATTAAAAGGAGATCTTGTACTCGGATTGTTTGAATCTTTTGTTCTTTTCCCATACGAAGTGTCCATTGAATTACTATACAAATGTAAAAAAAACACAACTAAATTTCAATGTATAAGAAGATTAATATGAGACACTCAGAAAGTGGACTAGACTAATTCCTTCCACGTTATTAGCATACTGCAACGTCCTAATTACACAAGGATCGGATGTGCGAATTGCCAAATTATACAAATGTGATTATTCCGAAAGTTAATGTGACTAAGATGATTGCATAATTTGATTTAGTGTAATTTAATTTAATACTAGTTCGTGTCAATATAGCAATATATCATGTTAGAAATTTACTTTGTCTTATGTTAATTCCTCATTTGAAGTCAAGTTGATTAGATTTAGATCAATCAGTTTGTATTGGTGTTTGGGGTACTTGTGAAAATGGAGTGAGTAATTTTCTGTAAAATCAAAGTGTAAACCATTTAACTAACCATGAGTACTATTTAGAGTGAAACATTTATGGTTACTTTTCTTTCTTGATGGAGAGATATATTCCCTCCCTAGCCAGGTCCACCAATCCATCATCATGTGGCTAAGAAACATTTAACCATGAGTACACACGCTAGACTTGAAAGTGCATCATCTACACTACACTAGTTTCTTGGTAATAATTATCTTCTTACATTTGGTTTTCAGAGTTGAGTGAATCATCATCATCATCAGATCAACAATTCTTGCTGCGAATTACTAGATCTCTAGTAGCAGCACAGCACAGCACAGGTAAATCATAATCAACAATGTCGTCGATTTACTTTCCTTCTACTTGTATATATTGCTATTAATTATGATTGTAAACTAAATAGATTGATTGATATACAATGTTTTCATTAAATTACATTCTGAAACTTAAGAATCCATGGGTCATACTATTATATTGCAGGCAGGGACTAGCAGTCTAGCAGTAAAATGGCTTCTTACGCAGCTGTTATGACTCTTACGGATCTCATGGACCGGATCCAGACTCTCCACCACACTTTCACTGCCCACCACCAAATCCAGCTTCAATCCTTGAGTAAAAAGGTTAGTTTCATCCAACAGTTTCTTGAGGCTAGTAATTACAATTACTCCGATTGCGATGATCATCATGAAATACGAGTTTTGGAGAGCCGAATATCAGATGCAGCTTATCTTGCTGAAGATGTCATTGAGTCTTACGTTGTTGATCATGTTCTTTCTCGATCCAAAAACTTGCTGGAAAAGATGAAATTCAAGATGTCGAAAAAGATGTCGAAAAAGTTCACTCAAGATGTCGAAAAAGTCATAGGTGACTTTGATTCTTTGATGGGAGAAGCACTTGAAATTCAAGAGAAGAGTGAAGTACTTAAGAATCCACTACCACAAGAAACTGACGGATCTGGTTCGTCACGAGCACTCAATACTGAGAAGGATTTGTTGGTGGGATTTGATGACATCTTGAATAAGGTCACGGGTAAACTCATTGGACATGCATCCGATCGCCAAGTCATTGCACTCACTGGCATGGGTGGTATCGGAAAGTCTACTCTTGCTAAGAAGGTTTATGATAATCAGCGTAGTCGGCAACATTTTGATGTATGTGCTTGGGTCACAGTGTCTCAAGTTTTTAATGTACACGATTTGTTGATTCAGTTGCTAAAAGAATGTGGAATTGAACAACTTGAAGAGGCATCTGCAAATGAATTGGGTGTAATCTTACACCAGCATTTGATCGGACGGAGATACTTTATTGTAATTGATGATATTTGGAGTCTTGATGCATGGAATGGAATACAACTATTCCATCCTGAGAATAACAACAGAAGCCGAATTATAGTAACTACAAGATTATTGAATTTGGCAACTGATATTGGCTCTTGTCAGATCTATAAGATGAATCTCTTAAATGAGGATGACAGTTGGAGTCTACTTCAGAGGAAGGTATTCGTCCAAGAAAGTTGTCCTCATGATCTGGAGGAAGTTGGAAATATGATTGCAAGAAAGTGCAAAGGTCTACCGCTGTCGATTGTTGTGATCAGTGGACTCCTCAAAAAATCTCTTAACCGAGAGTACTGGGAGTGCATTAAAGAGGACGTAAGTGCAAATGTAAATTCAGAAGGCAATGAGCATTGTTTGAAGATGTTGCGGTTGAGTTACAGTCACTTGCATGTTCATTTGAAACCATGTTTGCTTTATCTTGGAGTATTCCCGGAGGATGATAAGATTAAAGTATCACATCTTAAGAAATTATGGGTAGCTGAAGGATTTCTAAAACCAAAAGAAGGCAAAAGCTTGGAAGAGGTGGCCTCTTATTACTTGAAAGATCTCATTGATAGAAATCTCATACTTGTCGATGAGCTTGGAAGTACAGGTAATGTGAAATGGATTAAAGTTCATGATTTGGTGAGAGATTTCTGCTTGAAAGAGGCTAATAAAGAGAGGTTTCTTTATGTATATGGGAAGCCAAACCTTGATCTTTCACAAGGCTTTGCTAGTTACCGTCGGCTGGCAGTCTACAATGAGGAGCAAAAGAGTCGAGCTGCTCCAACCTTTGATGCAACCCAGTCCTGGCCCTCCATACGCTCAATCGTGTGTACTTGTGAGCCACCATCTGATGTCAAACTGCTCAGAGTATTGAGTGGGAGCACATTCCGTTATGAGAAAATTGAATCTGTTGGATGTAACTTACGATGCCTTCTTTTTCCGAGTACTCCCATAACAAACATCTGTAATTTTTTAACATCTACACACCGAAGTTGGAATATACAAACAATAATTTGCCGTCAATATGACCAAGGCGACGCAGCAACATTCGAAATATGGGATATGCCACAACTTCGTCATCTAATGATTGGTCGAGTGTCTCTCCGTGGATTAAGCTATGGAAAAATGGATGTGCAATTACCTAACAGTAGTGTGCTAAGAGATCTCCAATCACTTGGAGTGATAATGAATTTTTGTTGCACCGAAGAGGTCCTTAGGATGCTTCCCAACATAAAGAAGTTGAGAATATATTATCGAGATGAAAAAGTAGTCTTGTCGTCTGCTTATTGTCTTGATAATCTTAGTCGTCTAGATAAACTCGAATCACTGGACTGCGGATTCGGATTCCTCATTGATGAAAGTTTGAATTTGAAATATTTCCAGAATATGGGATTCTCTCTATTACTCAAGAAGTTGGAATTGTGGAATTGCAAATTCAGTTGGGAAGAAATGGGGAGAAAGATTGGATCACTGCCCCATCTTGAAAAGTTGAGATTGGATAATTGCGGGGGAGGGAAGGTGTGGAACTGTGTTGACGACCAATTCCTAAAACTCAAATATTTGGATATTCAATGTGATCTTCATTTGGTAGAATGGACAGCAGATAGTAGTCATTTCCCATCCCTTGAGCACATTTCTCTCTATGGTTTAAAAAAGATGGAGGAGATTTCCCCTGAAATTGGAGAAATACCATCTCTTCGATTAATTAGACTGCTCGGCTGCTGTGATACAGTCGAGAAATGGGCAACGACGATACGAGAAGAACAAAGGGGATTTGGAAATCAGGATCTTATTGTTCGAATTCTAGATTCAAAAGGTCGGTGGATTTAAAAACAAATCTTATCTCCAAGAGCTTGGGCATTTGAAGGCATATATATCTGCACAGTGTCTCCAGAAGGTTTGATTTATCAGTTATTGTAATTTGAAGTTTCCATTTAATTATATTGAAACTGCAATACATATTTTAAAACAAATCTAATCTTCTTTCAAATTAATTACCAATCTTGAATATCTGCTGCCTAGTCTAGCCTAGCCTACTTAATACTACGTTCATTCTGTAGCGTTTCTACTAAATTAATTATGGAATAATTATAAATTAACATAATTTTCAAAAACTTATTACACTAAAAAACTACTTTCTAAATTGATGATGAATTTCCTACAAATTAGTAATTTTATTATTTTTAGTAAATTTGAAATTAAATATGTCATTATTTATAAACTCAATCCCTTATTTATAGGAAACTAAATCAAACCACTAATTCAAAATATACCGTTATCAACTTGTTCACACGCTGCATAATTCACTTAAAACAAACAAACAATTGCTAATTGATCATCATCACAATATCAACCTTCTAGCTTACTACGGCTCTATTTAAAAAAACTAATTTGAATGATTAGGTAAAATGGAAAATTGGTAGTTAGAATTTGGTTCAATTAATGGTTTTAAATGTAGGTGTTTAGCAAATTAAATTAAAATTATTTCAGTATTTTGTAAAATGACATAAAAGGGCATTACTTTTATTTTTCTTTTCTTTAACCTTTCTTATCATATTATTAGTCTATAGTTTTTTAAAAAATAATATATCATATTTTGTCCAATAATTATAATATATATTCAATGTACTTTACATCGCCACTTTAATAACATCATCAAAATTATCAGAAGTTGAAAAAAATAATCGTTGAGCATTTTAACTTAGTAATGAAAAAAATCAGTAATTGATGTGTATTACATGTATGCATTTTAAAGAGGTGCGGATACATTAATCCTTATGCTAGTTGCAAAAAATGTATATGTAAAGGATCATTATGCTTATAACAATGGCTTCAAAGACCTAAATTAAAACTAGATGTCATAACATTGCGTGCTTGCAAGATGAATCTCGATAATGTTGGGTGCATGATGTATAGAATTCGTTGGTAATATTGGTGTTTTTACTTTTATTTTATTTAGTCTAATTTAGGTTAATTTGGGTAGGGATATTTTGAATAAAATATAAAAGCTACTTCTTTTCAAAAAGTTACTAGGAAGCTTCTTTTCCATTTGAAAAAAAGAAGTTGGCGTTCAATGTAACGCCTTTTTATTAGTCAATGGTCAAAAAAGTGGAAATTTGGAAAAAATTTGAAAAGTAGTAATGTAGCCTACATCCTCCACTATCATAGTTTTTTTCTGTTTATGTTTTCTTATTGAGATCTTACCTCGTTAACTAATTATATTGGCATGTGTTCAATTAGTGGGTTGTATTGAATTATTTTTGTTTTTCTTCATTCACATTGTATTCTTTCTTAATATGATGCTTGTTGTAACTACTATTGAAGAATGATGTATCAATGGTGCATATCTAACTAATATGATGTTTGTTTTGTTTTGTAGGCTTGTATTATATGATACTTGTAATTTAATGCTAACTTATGCTTACAGTCGAATTGGATGTTTGTATTATATGATGCTTGTAATGTAATGCTGATGATA
Source organism: Plantago major (assembly GCA_026545765.1). NCBI lineage: Eukaryota > Viridiplantae > Streptophyta > Magnoliopsida > Lamiales > Plantaginaceae > Plantago > Plantago major. The sequence goes on along the minus strand of CM048841.1, from coordinate 100,904,866 downwards.
CTTGCAGTACTACAACAATGCTTGTTTCGTATTGGATGATGCTTATAATATAATGCTAAATAATGCTTGCAATTAAATGCTGGTAAATGAGGGTGATCGTTTATTTTGATTGTACGTGGCTAATCTTACGAAACCAATTCTAAATAGATTCTAATAGATAATTAGATGATTGAAGATTAATTTTGATTATTAACACTACAAAAATCCAGGCATTTAACGACGGATAGATATGTCGTTAAATTCTGCCTATCCGTCGTTAAATCATTTTACGATGGATTTAACAACGGATAGAATCTTCGTCCTTATTTTGTTGGTCACAAATGACTTAACGACGGATAGCCTATCCGTCGTTAAATAACGACAGATATAACGACGGATAGGCTGTTGACTATTTAACGACGGATATTATCCGTCGCTAAAAAGCCAATTTTCTTTTTTTTAATCCAAATTTCTGGTGGTTTTTTGTTTTTGTTCTTAATTATAATACGGATAAACCGACAATTTTATACGGATATTCAATACGGATAAACCGACAATTTCATTCAATACGGATAAACCGAATACAATAAATCGACAATTTCATACAATACGGATAAACCGACAATTATACAATAAATTGGATCGGGACTAAATTAATAATACGGATATATACAATACAATACAATACAATACAATACAATATTCAAAATTATACAATTTGAATAATTAGACTAAACCGGATCTAACGGATGTTAACCGATCTTGGGAAGATCTTGATCGGATCTTGATGGTGGTGGTGGATCTGGGCCGATCTGGTGGAGGCAGTGGTGCGCGCAGTGGTGCGCGCGGTGGTGGTGTGGTGGGGAAGTGGTGGTGGTGGAAGGCAGTGGAGTGTGGTGGTGGAGCCGGAATGGGGGTGGTAGTGGTGGTGGTGGTGGAGCCGGAATGGTGGAAGGAATGGAAGTGTGGTGGTGCGGTGGTGGTGGAAGGCAGCGGAGTGTGGTGGTGGAGCCGGAATGGTGGTGGAGGAAGAAGAGTGGTGGAGTTGGGTGGTGAAGAAGATGGGGGGGGAGAATAGTGGTGGAATGAAGGCGGAACTGCTGCTATATTAGGGTTCTAACGACGGATAAATCTATCCGTCGTTAGGTAACGACGGATAGATTATCAGTCGTTAGCTTTATTTTTTTTAAATTTAATTAAATTTTTAACGACGGATAGATTATCCGTCGTTAAACTACTATTTTTGTTTTTTTTTAAATCAAAAAGTCAACAAAAATTAACGACGGATAATCTATCCGTCGTTATGTAACGACAGATAGGTTATCCGTCGTTAAATTTAACGACGGATAAATCTATCCGTCCTTAAATAACGACGGATAGATTATCCGTCGTTAAATTTAAACCGATTGGTCGGAACAATCTATTCGTCGTTAAATGTGACCGATTGGTCACTAAATAGCGACGGATAGATTCCGTCGTTATTTTCCGTCTTTATTTTTTGTAATTCTTGTAGTGTAAATATACTATATTTAGTATTTAGTTAGAGGACATTTTTTGAATTTGATTTATAGATACTAAATTGTACTTCCTCCGTCCCGGGAAGGGGAATAGTTTCTCGTTTGCTTTATTGGTCAACAAAATAAGGAAAGTGATTGACTTGAATAGAAAAATAATAAAGAATAAATAAAAAGTGATAGTGGATTGTTAAAGTGGAAAATTGGGTATTATTTAAATGAAGAAAAAATAAAGAATGAATAAAGTAGAGATAGTTAGCTGTTAAAGTTGTAAATATGAGTGTTTTATGTGGGTATTAGTTGAGTGGGGTATTACAGAAAATGGAAATGAGAATCTTCTTGTGGGTAGACTAAAATGGCAAGATGGAAAGATTGTTATGGTGCGGAGTAAGTAGTAAAGATATTATGTATCACTAATTAGTAATAGAAAAGATTTAGAGAAAACACTAATTTGTAATTGCCCAATTAATTATTTTTTACTACTAAATTACACCTAGCTAGCTTAAATTCCATATGTTAATTAAATGGTGGGAGTAAAATATCACAGTATATCATATAATCTTCATTGATATTGCTTGTACATTATATATACCACTCCCTCCGTCCCGGTCAAAGGTTCCCACTTTAATTTTTTTTCGATCAACCGTCTACAACTTTGACTACGAATTACTCTTACACCGGAAATGTAAAAAATCTTCAATTAAATTATATAATGAAACTTTAGCAATTAAATTTTCATTATCTAATTTAATGGAACATTTTACACTTGCAGTTTAAGATTAATTCGGAATCAAAATTGGAGATGGTTAACCGAAAAAATTTAAAGTGAAAACCTTTGACCAGGACGGAAGAAGTACTAGTATAATAGGAAATGAAATCAAGGTGTTGAATAGTTATTTACATTTTTTAACAATTAGTTTGGAGGTCACTATTGATCACTCATCCATTTCATTTCAGTTGATAATAATTATGTTCACCACTTGCCAAGACAATGACATGTGGCGGACCTCCCACCCAGTGAGTTAACTGGCCAATATCTCGATTAGAAGGGCCACATATTTGTTAGCAACCTCAAACACCATCTCCTTCATCTGCATTCATCATCTTAGTCGTCTGCAGAACCTATCTCATTCGATTGGAAATCCGGTGTCAGTTCGTCAATAAGTTCTTGCAGTCCTGGTCTGGGATTGCATAAATAATGTCAACATGTTGTATGAAAAGTAAAATGAAAATTGATTCTGGAACATTTATATATTGTTGAACATGTTGTATGATTGTTTATAGGATCTCCTGTGTTATTTCACATAACATTCTTTTGTTTTTATGATTATGTGGTTAACTAAGTTTATTCAGCTTATAAGTTAGTTGATGAATTTTTAAGACATTGGTGTATAATTTGGAGGAATCCCAATTATCTGGATTCTAAGTGATGAAAAAAGATTGAGATTCGGACTGTTGCATAGAAGATTAGAGTACTCATTTTAAAAAGTCTCTTCAAAATTCAATTTGAAGAATAGTTTGTCCGACTTATAAATTGCAAGTCGCAGCACACAATGACAGAGTTTCATCTTATTTAAAAACTTGAACTTCAAATATCTGAAGTGGATTTCTCGATTATTGCGAAGTGCAGAAGCGGCCTGAAGATGAAGCTATGTACATTATTGCGTTTACTTTAATCTTCGAAATAAGGAAAACTACGAACGAATCCGGGATTATGTCAAGGGGGGCTACAAGTATTGCCTTTTGCTTGTCTTCTCCTTCTTGATGGATGATGTAGTTGAATTATCCCAAACTACTGTGTGTGGATATAGTTCATTTTCAAATAATTCTGTAAATTTTAGATGACATGCTCTAATTCTAACTTCAGTCTCCATGATTTCAATTTTTTCGCTTCATGGACTGATCCTGTATTAATAATCTCTCTTCATTGGTTGGAATTTATCATTGCAGATTTATCATGATGACCAATGCAAACATTTGTGATGTAGTCATATTGTCTCATGTCTCGACTCAAGTAGTGGATGAGGTTGCAAATGGTGATAACCACGATCAAGTCAAAACGCCTGCTCATACATTGGCTATTGGCCCTCACAAGAAGAAAAGTGGCCTGTTCAAGAAGTCGTCAACACGAGCTAAGAAAGGTAAAAGCAACGAGAGATCGTCCATGTTATAATCGAGTGTGTGCAGTATTTGGATGTTTTGGGAGTTCGAAGTTATGCTTGCATGAAAAGATGAAAATAAAGAAGATTCTTGCAAGTGAACGTTTTCAAAAGCTCGTGCTTTACATGAAAGGACTCAAATTAACAAATTCTTATAAAAGCCCTGTCCATTTGTAAAAGTTGAAAAAGTTCATCTAGTTTCAAATAAAAATTGTCTATATTTTATATTTGTCCATTTTAATACTTTCGCGGATCTGGATTACGGGTTGATTTTTTAATAATTGAATCCGAATCCGGATCTGAAAACGGTTTTAGTATAAAAGTTAGTAATTTTTAAGGTTTTCTTTCAATTTCTTTCATTTACTTCTTCATCTTTATCTCGTTATCTTCCAATCTCTCACTCTAAAACCACCACCCCAACCACCACTAAATCCGCCGTAACTCCGTCATCCGACCACCAATCCTAAATCCGCTTGCATATTTGAGTAGCTCATGAGCCGATCTACCTTTCTATCAAGTTTCGTTTTTCAATTTTGTCGACTTAAAAAATGTTGACTGGACTTCGAAGCTTTCCGGTTGTCTTCTCCGGCGGATCTACGACTACTCAACACACATAAGTCATTACCTTGTTGTTTCCTCGATTTTCAGGTCACTTATGTTTTTCCCAATTTCATCTAGTTTTTTTATATAAATGGTCTATATTTTAGTAGAAATTGTCTATGTTTGTTCATTGTTAGTTTGAATGTATATATATGATGTTTCGAATGAGTATGCGTTCTATATGCTTTAATTTTCTATATAAATGACATATATTTTAGCAGTACTTGTCTATGTTATTATATATTACGTCTTTAGTTTGAATAGATAGATAAAATAGATTTCATGTTTCAAATGAGTGTTCATGTTTTCTGTATTTTTTAGTTTTTTGTATAAATGTTCTATCTTTCAACAGAAATTGTCTAGTTTTTTATGTGTTACTGTTTTAGTTTGAATTGATAAGATATTATGTTCGAATGAGTATTCATGTGTTCTGTATTGTTTAGTTTTTTGTATAAATGGTCTATGTTTTAGCATAAATCGTCTATGTTTTTATGCGTTACTAGTTTAGTAATTGTCTATGTTTTAGTAAAAAATATCTAGTTTTTTTTGTATAAATGTCCTATGTTTTAGTAGAAATTGTCTATGTTGTTCTTCGTTCTTGGTTTATTGTGAAAATATAGATGTGTTATATATTGTCTAGTTTTTCGTATAAATGACATATTTTATAGTATAAATTGTCTATAATATTATGTGTTGTTGTTTTAGTTTGAATGGTTTAGTTTTTTTATATAAATGGTCTATGTTTATGTATAAATTGTTTATGTTTTTTGATGTTTTTGTTGTATGTATTAGATTTTCGTAAAAAGAGTGGTCGTACAAAGAAATTGAGTGATCACAAAAACTAAGACGTTGTAAAAGGAGTCGACGAACAAATCACAAGTGAAGAAAACTATTTTGAGGATGTATTAAATGTTTTTGAAACGACGATGTATGTTATAGGTTGTAAAATTCTGATTTTTTTTTTTTTTTTTTTTTTTGTTGTGTATTGAAATTTATTGGTTCACGATGAAATTGAAGTTCATTTATATTTTTTTTAAATATTTTGTCTTGGTTGGATAAATATGTTGTTACTAATAATTACATGTTAAATATAGACAATTTCACGATTAACATAGACAATTTGATGATAAACATATGCAATTTACTGTAAAATATCAACATATTTGGATGGACACGGCTAATTTTATGTTTTTTTAATGAAATTACGGGTTAACCGGCCCAGCTGGACCAGCCCGTAAATTTTTAGGGTAAATTGTCTTGTTTATCTGTTATGGAGTACTTTCAGGAATCTCCAATATGTAAGGATCTCTCGCATGACTAAATCAAGAAATTATCAAGATTGAGTAATAATGTGAAATGAACAATGCCAGCTACTCCATTAACATCCAACCAAAATGACAAGATTATAACTTAAGTTACCAGGATGTATTTATACATGTGCAAATCTTATAGTATGGTGCTTTAGTGGATGCCTTGAGGCTTGAAGATCTGTGTTACAGAATCCACTTCGCACAAGAAAGTATTCATCTTAAGATAAAATGTACAGTACATACTAACGAAAACGCCTTCATAAAGTACAAGTTGTCGCACCCGGAGTTAGTCTGCTGAATGTTGATAAGCATGTTAAACAGACGTAAAACTGAATTCGGCAGAATGAAGTCCAGCAACAAAACCCCACTTCACATTACAAAAGACAATCTTCACTAAAGAGATTAGTGTACATGCAGCCAGTATGTATGCAGTACCTTCAGTTATGATGCATCTCAGTTGACTAATAGATACACACAGGAGCATATAGATACGCAACGGAAGGGACCGTTACATGACAACATATAACTCTCATAACTTGATACGAAACACAAACTCGAGAATGTGAGAAGTAATGCTAGTAGAACAGTACGTATATTTACCAAGATCCCAAGTAAAAATAAGTAAAATTTTGCCATTTACACTTTAAAAGAAGCTGTCACAAGTACAAAATTTTCTTCTGGCATGGTGTATCATAAATGATCACTCATCTCTTCCACTATATATGTAAGAAAAATAAAAAGGACCGATTGATATATAAAGAAATCAAACAAGATTGATGGAGGATATATCAAAGTATATCATTAGCGTTCCAGTCATCCTCTAGAATTCAGGTGGTCTTCGCAGAATTCTTCTGCATTCACCTAGTGGAACCGATGCATCCGGCAGTATAAGAAAGCTCCGGATCAATATTTTGTAGTAAATTAATCAAAATTTGATTTGTCATTGGCTGGAGCCTGGAAGATCCAGCCAGTAAGATCATTGATGCATCCAAATAATCCCGAAGGCCCTGCTGGCTATGCTGTACAAACAGCCCATTGATCAATTATGTCACTTGGAGCTACCTGATACCAGATGAGAAACCCGGTTTTCTAGAAATCCCGGCTTGCTGTGTCCTATAAGGCATCCCATTATTAAATTGTCTGCCGTCAGAAGGTGGCGGTCCAAGAATCCCGGAATTCAGGTCGGGCACTCGTGTACCATTGCTCGGAGGTCTTAGCTGTGGATACTGAACATGAGAAGCATCAGCTTCAGCTCTCTTTCTTCGTTTCCAAGCTTCAAATTTACCAACATCAAGATCCCCATTGAAGTGGGAAGGTCCCACACCAGTTGCCTGTTGTTGCTCCTCCTTAAGTTTGAGATATAACTTTTGTAGGCTGTCACCCGTCATATTTGAAAAGAACTTCGATACATACTTCCACAACCGGGTGATCATCCCTGTCAAATAAAATAAAGAATCAGTGCATACATGCATTTGCTTATTTCAATGGAAATAGAAGACCGTTCAATATCTTCCATATAATGTGAAAATACTGATTTAACACAATAGTTTCACTGCAGTATACAGAAAATTCTGCACATCCGTTTTCTTAATTGAAAAAAAAAAGATGATTCTATTTTCACATAAAATTTACTCCTACAAGTTAGCATGTGAAGGATGACTAATGTAAAGCAGATTACATACTTGCTTGTTTATGGGGCTCTTGCTCGGATTCAAAGACAACTTGGTCCACCCTCCGACCTATAAGTTGCAAATAATTTGTTATTTTGGAGAGCACCTGAGATTACAGAATTCAAGAGCCGATCAGAATCCAATCAAATGATGAAGACATGGTTAGAAAGCAGAAATATAACAAACAGTGTTTTAAACGTGGGATATGAGACTTGCTACTTTTGAGTATACCTTTTCCTTGGGTAGGTCTGCACTGATTGACTGCAATTTCTGAAGGCGTTTCAGTGTCTTTTCTTCACTTTTCATAATTTCTTCACACCATTCCATCCACTTTACTTCCTTAAATTGCTCGTAGACTTCTTCATTGTCAGACATCTCACCTTCCTCTTTAACTGAAGGTTCAGTCTTAAGTGATCTTGAAGCTCTCGTTCTATTCATTTGAACACCTGGAAACCCAGCTTTTCCTTGTCTGCCTTTTCCCCTCAACAGCAATTGGGTTTCCTTCTGACGCTTCGCATTCTTACGGCCAACTTTTACATCAGTATTCTTCCCCCCAAGAGCTGCAACTTCCTGAGAACAGATAACGAAGGCATTATTACTGCAATAACCATATGTACAGTAGAACAAGAATGGCTGCTAGTTATCAGTGCAGGTTAAACAATAAACTAATCCAATGCAGCAGAGTGCAGTCAGCCCCCATGATAATATGTACTAATTGAAATTCAAGAATCGAGAAAAATAATAAATTTTAAATATGTGGGCCCATCAACGGGCTAACAGATTGACATTGTTAAATCAATGGAGAACATAATGGTCTTAAATTCAATGTGGTGGGGTCCAGAGGAAATATCCTATAAAAATATACTTCAGCATACCATTTCGAGAAGCTGTGAAGCTCGTTCTTTCAGTTGGGGAGCACGGGGTAAGAAAGTTTCATGATGCTGCAGCTCCACTGGTGCAATCTTTTTAGTGAGACCAAGGTTATCATCTAATCTTATCTTTTCCCAATTGCCAAATCCATGATAGTATATCCCAAGCAGCAACCTTGCATCATCCTCTGATGGGACCAAGAGGAAAAGGTCAAGAAACATACAGCTACTAACACCAAATAAAGGAGCAACAGATCCTCCCACCAAAATAATAAAAATAAATCACACCGGCCCTTCCCCCACTATCGTAATATAACAGCTAAGAAAATGATGGAATACATAAATCCAAAATTCTAAATAAACTTACTCTGGTTCCAGCCACACCCTTTTGACCATGTGGCAGGTTTAAGGAAGGCAAGCGCTCTAAATTGGGCGACAGGGTCTTCATACCGGTTAATCCGCTTGGCAAGGTATTGGATTTCCTCAACACGGTTCAACACTTCATCTGCCTTCACGGGAACACCAAAAAAATCCAAAAGTGGTCCCTGATAAATGGAATGCAAATTTCAGAATTCAGATACCACATCTGCAAAAATTTTGTCAACTCTAATTACCCAGCATATAACTAATTTAGCCACAAACCTTTGGGTCAATAACCTGCCCTTCAACTGCTTCTTTGCAGCCATCAATCAGGATATCATAAAGCTCGATTTGTGCTTCAGTGGGAGCAGCTTCAACAGTCCCACCAACTTCAGCAGCTATCAAGCTTATCTGGCTATCAATCCCAAACTTCTTAACCTAATTGAAATTCAAACCAGTAAGATAGAAGTCCAAATATTTATGCACAGAAAAAGAGATCGAAAATAGAAAAATGAAACAAGCAGGATAAATACAAGTAACACTATACAGTTTGCTTTGAGCATAAGATTTCCAATGCTCTATATCCATCCTAAAGTATCATGGTACCTTGGTGCAGATTAAAAGAAACAATTTGCAAATGAATTCATGTGTTTGAAAGAATATGTTTGCTTGTATTCTGAAAAATATTTCCATATCTGTTTTTTTTTTTAATCTTAACACCTGACCAAGTATATCCTTGCAAAAGTTAAGAACCAAATAAAAAATTACCTTCACTTTGCTCTGTTTATAGGCAGTATATAGCAAAAAATGTGATGTGGTCTTTATTCTGAAGTTACCGTGACCCAAAGACTGGCTTACTTTATGCAACAAAAGAAGCATTCAAGATTACGCACTTGTACATCTTGGTGTATGGGGAAACCAAGAAATCAAGTGACAAGTAACCTTGTGCACAGAGAGAAGTGCAGCTCTATATACAAAAATATGTGACGAAAACGTAATAGTTTGTCATGTAACAGCTGAACCCATTGATTTCTATTTATCCACTGACCCCACTAAATTTAGGGAATATAAAAGACTTGAAAAATAAATAACAGTTTGTCACGCAACAGCTGAACCTATTAAATTATGTTAAGCTACTGATTAAACTAAATCTAGGGTATTTAAAACACTAAGCGATGGACCCAAAAAAAAAGATTAATATTTCACGGAAAATGGTCAATCCAATCACACGAACAGAAACATAAAAGCTTGTTTGCTAGCAGTCTAGCACTATGAAAACTAATCTAAAAACTTCGCCAGTCAGAAAAAAGTTAAAAATAACTGGATAAACCACTTAAAGCAACTTCTACAGACCTAATTTTGTACCAAATGTTCTTCAAAAGTTCACTGGCATGTAGTTGAGTATGTAAATGGAAAAACATTTTGTTCACTGATACTTTCAAAAGCAGAATATCACAGGACAGTGATTTAAAGTTGAGTTCTGGTTTAACTTGTAGGAGAGTGCAAAGTCTTCCTATGTGGAGCAGAAATCAATTGAAACATGTATCTTTACCAAGTCCAATGAACATTCACTGGGTATGTGAAGACCAACTTAGGCAGGGGAGTCAACAAGATAAAATCAGGGGAGACGAGATAAAATGTCGGCAAATTCAATAACTCATGCGTTTTGCAGGATATTACTATAGTTTCTGCCCAAGTACCAGTTACTGAGGCTTGAAATATACCAGAGAAAATTCAATTTTATCATCCAAAGGGAAAAAAGCAAAAAAAAATAATTTTAATCTATCAGTAAAAGAGGAGCAAAGACATCATGATGGTGAAGAAAAAGACAACATAAATTAAGTCATATCCCTTAAGCTCTTGCAATCTTCTTGAGCTTGCAAACGTTATACAGAATAAGGTGATCTTACCGCACGAGAAAAACGCGTTGCGTCTCTCTTGGGCAAGTTTCCATAGGACCACCCTCTTGCTTGAGCAGTAGCACCCTCAAGTACAGGAGCAGAAAAACCAAGATCCATCTTTCGACGCTTTGACAATTTATCCTGAGACTCAACTCCTTTCTTTTTCCTTTTACTATTTCTTTCAGTTTCAGGTGGTATGATCTCTGCGTAACTCTTTATATTTCTTGCTGCTCGGGGAGCTAAAGCATCCTGAAGCATTAATTAGAACCAGAAAAAAATCATGAGTCTGGATCAAGTGTTATAAATGTTTTGCATCAGCCAGGGTAAGTTAGCATACATCAGTTTGCATGACAGCTTCTGGCTTTATCATACGGCTCCAAAAAGACCCATCATCTTCAGCATTGCAGAAGTTCGCTACCTGTAGAAGATAAAAACAAGAAGACTGGTTTAGACAACCAGCCAGGTAAAGATAAAAAAAATCAGCAACTCGGAAGCCCTTAACATCGTTCTAACCTTGAAACCACTTAACAACTCATTTCCTTGCTCTCCTTCATTTAACTTATTTTCAACCTTCTCGGCCCTCTCAAGAATCTCATCAATATCCATACTGAGAAGTCTTTTCTTGCTTTCCTCGTCGTTTTTGTCTTCCTTAAATAGCTCCTCTGCCCCAAACCTCAAAATAGCTGAAAGCTCATTCTACATGGCAAAGGGTAGAAGATATAAAATGCAGAAACAACAAAAAAACATATACCACCCTATCTCATTTCGAAGAGACAACACTGGTCTAGCTGATAGCTCAAAGCCAAGCCTCAAACTAATTCAGTTGATTTATCATTGTACTTGCTTTGGTTTCCTGCCATTAGGCCTAGCCCCATATTAGACTGGCTTTCATAAAGCCGATTAAATGACTAGATTCATCTACATTGTTGATTAACTTTTATGATTTCATTTTAGATTCCCTCAACTATTTTGCACACTTCCCCCTCTTCAGTGATGAACATATCAGCTAACTTACAAAATTAGAAGGTTAAAACCCAAATTCTGAGTTAAATCTAGGTTATTAAGCATGAGGTTCTCTTCACTGGTCTCCCCACCCCCAAGGCCTACATAGAATCCCTTCTTATTTGAAGAAGAATAGTGTCTATGCCACCAAATGGTATTTAACCATTTAACGTCAGCATTAAAGCAGGAAAATGAAAGATACTCAGACTGCCCAAAATGAGAACTTGAAAGGCACATAATCCGGGTTCGCTCAATACACCCAAACTGCCAAGGTTAATTCCAAAGGCGAGGGACCCTACCAGATTAAATTTCCCCTAATTTAATTTAGAATAATTTAATAATTTTCAGGGCATGCAGGTAATTGAACATGTATTAACATTAGGCCAAAATAGATCGGCCAGCGGTAGATTAACCTACTTACTTTGTCAAATGTACTACCCTTTTTGGCCTCCTTTTTCTCCAGTCTTCCCTCAGCATTCAGTTTCTGAATAACTAAATGGTCCAGAACCTTCAAAAGAAAAAACATGAAGTTTAGAACTTACATTAAAAACCTCAAGAACTATGAGATCATTCGAACAATTTGGATTATAGCAGCAACTTTAAAGTGGACCCAGGTATTAGTCATTTGAGAAACAATACTTTCTTGGACAAATCTTTTAAGTTTTTGTTAGATAGTAAAAGGTTCTTACAAACCACGATATGATAAGCATCGAAGTATAGCTTACCATCTTTTTCTTAGCACGCTCCAAGATGTCTTCCTCCACACTCTTGCTTGTAACAAATCGGTAGATATTAACAACGTCCTGCTGCCCAATTCTATGAGCTCGACTCATTGCCTTGAGCAGAAAACAGGAAATAAGATATTATCCAGAAACAAAAATTAAGACAGGCGCAATAGAATCATCAGGTGCAAACCTGCAAATCATTTTGTGGATTCCAGTCTGAATCAAATATGATAACTGTGTCTGCAGTTGCAAGATTAATGCCTAAGCCACCGGCACGGGTGGACAGAAGAAAACAGAAATCGTCACTACCAGGAGCATTGAAATGCTCCATAGCCTGATGGCGCGACTCAGCCTTGGTACTACCATCAAGTCTCTGAAACTGGAACCCCTTAAGAGACAGATACTCTGCCAGTAAATCCAACATCTTGACCATCTGAAAACAACAGATCAATCATTATTTTTTTTCTTCTCAAATACAATTTAAAGATACAGAATGCAAGGAAAAAGGACCTAACAAGTCTACCAACAAATCCAACATCTTTCATCTAGAAATCAAGAAAATTAATCATTATGGAGCAGTCTAGATTCCCTTTATACATGTTCATTTGATTTTTTTATTGACAAAATAACAATACAGAAGTTAGGATGCTGGCAAAGTTGGGGGGGGGGGGGGGGGGGGTGTACGTAATAAAACATGGTTTGCTGCATAAAGATGTAAAACTGTAGGAAGAAAGCTGTATTTGTCTAATACTCTAATCACGTGTTTTTTAGCAAAACAAAATTTTGGAGGAGACTACCAGCAGATCCATCACCAGGTACTTCAATGGAAATTCTTGATTTCTTTTACAATTACAAGATGAGTAAAAACGGAGTCGTAACACAAACAGAAACTCTATTGTATACTGGGACTCTTCAGGTTATTTCCAGAAGTTCACTGGAAGAATTTTCATAAGATTTAATTGGGTTCAAGTCCATATAGGCCCAGTTGACACCTAGTCACCTACAACCAACCAAATCTCACATTCTCTTGCTTCAGCTTCAACAGAGCTACTTATTATGTTACTGAGAAAGCAAATGAAAAATGTGTTATTGGAAGTGTCAGTGCAGGGTTTTGCAAGATGGCATAAGATAATTCTGGAGAAGACCTATTGACCAGATCTTGTGGGGTTCATGAAAAGGCAAGTGCCATTAATTTTTATGTGAATGATATCAGGCCTTACAAATACACATAGATGGCCTTCACAACAATCATAATAAAGACCAATACTAATTTCTAACAGGTCTTGTAACAGCTTTTAGGCTGCAGGGCTTGCAACAATAGATTTATCCAAATTCCTTAAGCTCAGACAAGCTTCATAAAAACAACACTACATCTCATCTAGTTCCTAAACATGTAATACTAGCACATAAATATACTAGTGGAGAATGTAAATCCTTCCTGAGAACAGAAAAGTACCAAGATTGACAGAAATTCACAAACCTGAGAAAATATCAGCACCCGGTGTTTCGTCTCATGCAATCTATTAAGCAGCTTATCAAGTAAGACCAGCTTCCCGCTACTAAGGATTACTCGCTCCAGCTTGGTGCTACCCAAGATATTAATATCCCCACCATAACCATGGTCTGCACTTTCAAATAGAAATGGATGATTGCAGCATTTCTTCAACTCCACCACAATATTCAGAAGAGAGACCTGCATAAAACTCACTGTGAGAACTTCTATCACCTACTTTCTGCAGGTTGAACATTCAAAATAGGCAAAACCATAGCACCAAATACCCTATGGAACATGCCAACAACTTGTGATGAGCCTTAACCTATATACATAGTACAACCAAATTGGATAATGAATCACAGCATATTAGCTGAATGCCCATCAAATATAGTCATATAAGAGTCTAACTACTGACAAAGCACCAAATTAGTTGCACAGATAGAAGAATGATTCAATACAATATACCAACAGGATTCAAAGAATCCCATAACACTGACCTGATTGCCACGGACCCCTTTATTCAAATCTTGAAAGTTGCGTTCCAAAATCCACTTATAATACCTGACAAATTTTATCAGAAAAATAGTTAACCAAAATAATCACTCATGCCTATGAATAAATTACATAAAACACTTACTGTTTCTGCAGAGGTGACATTTCAACCCTGAGGATGCGCTCAATCTTTGGTGGCAAAGACTTCTCTACATCTTTTATAACTCTTCTTAGAATGTGTGGTCTCAACTCCGTGTGCAAATTGGCAAGCTAGAGAGAAATGGAAAAACAGGTTTCATTGCAGTAGTGTGGTATCGCCAAATCAAAGTGACAAAGAAATCCAAATGAAAATGCATATATACAAATTTAGTAATACCTCCATTTCATTGAATGAACTAAGATTCTTGTACCTCTGAACAAAATCATCCTTACTCCTAAACTTGTCAGGATCAAGAAAATGAAGCAATGCCCTGGAATTGTGGAGTGATTAAAAAAATTAGCAACATCTGATATCCAGGATAATTAATACATATACTGGCAGAACAAAGAAGTCAGTTAACACTGAAGCCAACCAAAAGATTGTCAACAAAACAAACATACACTCAATTTTCGAACCTTCCTTCAAAGATTGCACTAAAACTTGGAAAACATTTTACTAAAAGTCAAAACATTTTTTGAGAATTCATTTAAAAATCAAGTTTTTATCACCTGCTAAAAAATATGCACAGCAAGTAGTAACATGAACCGAACAGCATATAATTCATTAAATGTAATCTTAAGTACCATAGCTCTTCAACACTGTTTTGTAGCGGGGTACCAGTGATTAGCAACTTATTCTTTGTGCTGAACTCCTGCAAGAACAAATCACCAGTGACTGTTTGAGCAACTAGGCAGCAAAAGAAAAGGGTGGATTCAAATTCAACAGGAAAGATCACCATACCAATAATGAGATATACAAAGATGCCTCACTATTTTTCAACCTATGTGCTTCATCAACCATGAGATAGTTCCACTTTATCTTTGAGAGTACAGCTTTATCCTTCAGTAAGACCTCATATGTAGTCAGGAGTGCTTCAAACTTTATATTCCTGCCTGGTTTTGTATCATTGAAAAACTCATACTGCTGACAGACCTGCAATTCATTTGAAAATATAGATTGGCTGTATCTTCACAATATACCCACTTAATCACAAAAGGATCAATATCCAAAGACTATCTTCGTTCATAATACTGAAAAATGATAAATAATTACCCAATACATTCAGAGTTTAGCTACAGAAACATCATGCAAGCACAGAGAAAGAGACATGCATGTTGTACTCCATTGAAATAAGCATCGAACAGAACATTTTGCTACAGATGAAAATGGTTGATTTATATTTATGAGAAATTCTCATGAAATACTCCCTCCGTCCCGCTAAAAAATGTATCTATTCCTTTTTGGGACGTCCCGCTAATTTAGCCCCTTTCCTAAAATAGTAAAAAAGTATACCCCACTATCTCATACTTTTTTTTCATTCTTTATCATTTCTCTCTTATCTTTCATACTTTCTCCATTCTTTATCATTTCTCTCTCCAACGACAAACAATAAACCATTTGTTTTCTTAAAAACAATGCCGAAAAGAACGTGGCCTAATGAACCGGGACGGAGGGAGTACTTGATTTTCCTTAACTATAGGAAAATCCATATCATATTAGTGTAGATTCGGTGAGTGTGCCATACACTTGGGGTGGAAGTGGGGTGGAAGGAATATATTTTTCCTTTATATTAGGAAAATATTGAGTTTTACATTTACAAGAATTTTACATATTTTATAGGGAATCTAAACTCTAAAGCCATAAACTTGAAAGAGGAAAGAAAGTCCACCTAGCCTGAATCGAAAGCTAACAGCGACTGGTAAACCTCATAGAATTGAAGTGTATTTTTCAGTGTTGGAGCACTCATTGGCGAGTTCCTATATATTTTATCTACATTCTCTACTCTCCAATCCAATATTTGGGGTCCTTGCTTTTATGAACAAGTTTAACATTCTTCTGGAGAATCTCCTAGTTTGCAAGCAGAGTGGTAAGAAATCTCAGCCATGACAATACATCTGAATTCATCCAGAGATTTTTCTTGTTAACGTGTAAATTAAAAATAAACATACAAGAAATATAAATCAGGATCCTGTTGCGCAGTAAAATAGTTAAATAGGATTACGAAGCACAAAAAGCCACCAACAGCAAGCAATTAGCCATGACAAATTAAAATCCACAATAAACTATAAACTATGTAAGAGCAGCATTCATACTAAGTGCTCAAAACCCAGCAAGAAAACAATATCCATAGGCAGAAAGGAATGTATCTACCTCACGGCTAGCACGAGTTCCAACATATATAACGACATTCATGTCCGGCAACCACTTTCTAAATTCTTTTGCCCAGTTCGACAACGTAGATAGTGGAACAACCACAAGAAAGGGTCCTTGGATTTGCTGGGCATTCTGTTGAATTACTAATGGATGAGTACCAAGCATAAGGAAAATCAACGAAGTCGACCAACAACGTTGGAAGTAAATACCTGTAGAAAGCCAAGCATTGAAACTGACTGAACAGTTTTACCAAGACCCATTTCATCAGCTAATATAACATTTGTGTCATTTCTCCAGCTGTTCTGCAAAAAGTCACTGATCACAATCTTGCATGTAGAAACTAATTATCATATCTAAGAAAACTGCAACATAGAGACTTAACCAGAACTGAGTCCGCACCTGTTAACTAAGAAGTTAAGACCTTCAAGCTGATAATCTCGAAGGTTCCCCCCTTTTAACCACTCAGGCTGCTCATCAAGTTTCCTGAGACTTCCTGACCAAAGAAGCACCCTTTTTAAGAAAGCATGGTAACATATATAATAAAATAAGCATATAATAGAAAAGAAACAAGGTAACAACCATAGAAGAAAAGTATTTGGAACTAAATATCACGTCGCCAATTGCAATATAAACTTAATGTGACTCTTCAAGTATATGAAAGGGAAAACAACTATAAGGTCCAAATAATTGTCCGTTATTGCTCTAAACCCCATGTCTAAAAAACACATCTGATGAAGCCCCACAATATTGCCCACAAATTAATACATGATTGGATATAATTGACGTCTTCACTAATAGTTAAAATAGAAATTAATCACTTCCTTATTTTAGGATCTGGTTAAGTTAAAGTATTTTATTAGACTATCTCTAGTCAGATTCTTTTAGGAAAAAGAGAACATTGGGACCGTCATTTGTGTTCTGTCAATATAACTCTTCCCCAATATGAAGTCAGTAAGCACAAGTAAGTTTAAATGGGTGTACAAACTGCTGGTACGTTCACTCATCGATGAGCGTTAATTATAACTTTTGACTACCGTGGTGTTGTTATGTACCAGATATTGGTACTAGCATAAAATGAGGCAGCAAATATTAGTACCGGGTATCATGATGCGGTGCTATTCAATAGAAAGGGGCAATACTGACCAATGGGTACCAATATTTACGAGCAAGAAAACGAAGAAAATCCAGACTAGCAGTGGTATGGTAGAGGCAACGACATGGTGCTGATGGTGGTGGAGAGAATCTAGTGAAACTGGTTTCCGGGAGAAAAAAAATATGCTATAATTGGTACAGGGTGAGTATATATGATTCAATAAGTCAATTTGGTTTGAACCGGAAAAAAGGATGGACGCCGTGAAAAATGGGAACTGTGGCGCTTTCATAGAGTAGAGTGGAAATAGTTTACAATCAACGAAAATATATGCGGCTATTACCCTAAAGTTTTAGCCGCCTCCTTATTTACTGCTTGCCATAATTACTAATAAAAATATTAAAAGGATATTAGAGGGACTACACTACTATTTCTAGATTGGGGTCACGGCAATTATATAACAAAATACTAGACTTTTTCCCGTTGTAAAACCTAACACATCTAGCTTAGCAGCAATGGCACGAGTGTACGAGTGTAGTACAGTAAACACCTTTGCTTTTCCTGCGCTGCACATCGACAGTCTTCCCTTGCACCATTATTGCACCCTCTCGAACCTGCATGGTCATAATATCTATATAAGATAAGACAAGATCAAAACACGAAAGTATAAAAACATTTACCACAGACTGCCTGTAAGATTTCATAGCATACGAGGCATTGAACGATCGAAACAAATGAAACCATCATACGAACATTAGCCAACAACTTAGTAGTGACCGGAATACAATATTAATTAGTGAGTCCTCGCTGTCCATGAAACATAACCAACTATATTATTCCTAGAAAGATAGAAAATCACAACCCATGCTTACTTAAAGGACTTGGTTGCTCCCCCCCCCCCCCCCCCAACCCCCCAAAAAAAAAACCAAAACTAATCTCTCTATCTACTTCTCAGCCAAAACTAATATATCTATCTATTTCATCAAGAATCAAAAGAGTTTTGACTTTTGTAGACTTATGGTATTCAAGAGGATAAAAATCAGGTACAACAGACAAGTTTAGTGATCACTTTCACTCAGAGTGACATGATAGTATCTACTAATGTCAAGAGAATCGTGAGAAACAACAGACCTAAAGCACAAATGATAAGAAAATATACCTTGTACTCATCAATAGCATCTTGGGCGAATGAAATGTCCACATCCTTCTCCCTAAATATAATATAAAACAGTGAATAGAGACCTTTATGGGTTGAAAAATTTATATTGATGATGGCAAGCATAAAGTGCAAAATTGCCATCCTAGATCCCAGAATATGAACTCAAGTGCAAAATATGACGCAAACAGCCAAAGCAATCTAAATCATACATCCAATTACCATGTAACTTCAGCGTAAGATAGTCCCTTCCACTTCACCAAATATTCAGGCACCAAATCACCCAAACTATCTTTGGTCAGTCGGTCAGCAATAACTCTCTCCACCTGAATTCACAAATAAAAAAATCAGTGATTAAAAAGGTAAAGTAAATCAAGTAATAAATTAACCAAGGATAATGGTACAGAAGAAACAAACCTGACTGTTCTGTTTGATGATGTCCAAGTCCATCTCTTTGCTTACATCATTTACCTCAATCTAGCAAACACATAGATTTAAAGTAAGAAAAATTAAGCCAACCGGACGATGCAGAACAGGCAAGAGTAACCTATGCATTCAGTTTAAGTGAACGTGAAAATCGACGACATAGATGGAAGATGGAGTAAAATAAGCAAGCATAACTTCTAGGAATAATCTTATATTAGAGTCGAAATCTACAGAATTTAAGCTACGACATGGGAGGAAGTTCAGTGTCTATATAACCACCACCTTACATATGCATTCAGTATTCCCAGAGTTAATATGTTCAATGACATACAAAAACCAGACTTCGAAACAAAATGCTAATGTCAAACAAGACCACCTTTATGTGCACACATGGGTGGAATTTTACAATAAGTCAATAACCAAAGGCTCAATTCAATAACTGCATACTCCATCGGTCCATCCGTCCCAGATTAATTTTTAAGCCTTTCCTTATTTGGCATTCCAACCTTTACATTCATTTTCCGACATATCCCTACCACACCCACTGACCCACATATTTACAACTTCACCAAACTTTGTGAAATACTATATGTTAATTCGTTATCCATTCTATGTTCCTTGTTCTTTGGCTTAATATCCATTGTTTCGTTAAGCAATACCCACTAACAACTTCCATTCATTCTTTACTCACTTCTAAAACTACCCCATGCAAACACAAATCTGAGGCGGAGGCATACGTATTTTCTTTCGTCTAAGGACAAAAAAAAAAAGAAAGACAAAACAAATAAGCAAAGTTCTAACAGGGTGCCTCATGATCAATCAGTCATTAAGCTTAATAACCCTAAAAGCCATTATATTGAAGATTACGACCTTGTGTTCTTTTCTTATTTAACACCACTAGAAGAAATGCATTTCCAGCTGCTCGTCAGTATTGATATGCATGAACATTATTACTTCAAAATGTAAAGAGCATATTAAGATAAGACGCAGTTCTGTGTTAGCTAAAGACACAAACCTTTGATAAAAAAAAGTATGCTCTCATACTTGATATTACCATAAAATTAAAAAGAAAAGGAAAAATAAAGAAAGTAACTGAAAGGATCTTAACTACGAGCATAATCATCTATACCTCCTCGCGTGATACTGTCCTCCGGTATTTCACATCTTCCATTACTTTCTTGGTGTAATTTACAACCTTCTTAAAACCACTGAGCTGGAAAATACAACAATAATCAATCATTACAAATGTATACTGCAGTGCTTAAACATAATATTTCAAGTTCAGCATTTATAAGCTCTAAATTTTCTGATGAAGCAACTAGTACCAATTACTTACATTCTGCAATTCAGAAAATGGTTTCCATTGACAGTGCAAATGGGACTGCCCTTTCCATTTTATCAGAAACTCCATCTCATTCCAGTCTGGCTTTGATTCGTACAAACAGCTCAACAGCACTGGTGCAGTTGATTTATTATTCCTTTGAGCTTCTTCAGCCAATCCCTTCGGTTGATGCCATAATACCTTCTCAATTGCGTCAGCATCTTCTTCTAACATTTCCTCCTTAAAAAAAAAAAAAAAAGCAATATTAACAACTCAGCATGAAGAAAAACTGGTCCATTGAGTTAAAGTAGATGAAAACACGGTAATCATAAACATAATTTTCAGATGAGTTGGAGAGGACTATCCACAAGAGCATATGGAGGCATATCAGATATATTAACGGGACACCAACTGCTACTATCAGTTTAAATGGATATTTAAATCACAAGTAAATGCCTAGGAAAAATATTTGCATTATATTACAATGGCTCTGCTCTATCAGTGCTCCATTCCACAGATCCAACAACAAAATTCAATAGCATAAACACACCTTTTGGTTCTTCTTTTTGTCATCAGCATCCTCGCTGTCATCACTTTCGACATAAGACACCTTTCTTGTTGAACGATTTGATGTCCGGGGTTCACTGTTCCTCCCTGAAACATTGACAGTTGCAGAACGACCAACATTCTTTCTACGGTGAGTTCCAGCTCTCCCTCTAGTACTACTAAAATCATCAAAACTACCGTTTTCTGAGTCTTCATCCGATGATTCTTCTTCATATTCCTCAAATGTTCTACCTGTCTTTCGCCGACTCGATGGAGCATGTAACTTAGCTTCCCTTCTGAAGTTCACATTACGACCACCTTTAACTAATTGCTTGGTCCTACCTTTTTTTAAATATGGTTCGTCATCATCAGATACATCCAAATCATCCTCGTCAACATTATCCTCGTCAGATTCTCCACCACCCCAATCTTCATCTTTATCCTGTGTGTAAAAGGAAAACTAGTTCAGTGGTTCATCTTGCTGTTAACAAAATAAAAAAGAATTATATTAAGACGGCAATATACACAAAAGACTAGATATCAAGTTAAAAATTGACAACCTCAATTACATGCAGAAAATTCAATGGCTAGATTAGTTAATTACTGACAACCTTGTTTTCCCTGTGTCCGCTTGTGGTAGCACCATAATCAGGTTCAAAGTCGGCATCATCCGGATCATCTTCTGCAAGCAACATAACATCAAATTTTGACACTGGCAGCATTTGCAAACCGAAGCTTGTCTTCCAATAAAGCCATTAGGTGTAACGTGACAAAATAAGCATATTTAGACAGTTATTAAGCAGCAATTACCATCAACATAATCGTCATCTTCATAATCACCATCTTCATCTTCATATTGGCTAACTTTCAGCCCCTTCAATTTCCTCGAGTTACCGCCAGGAGCAGTAGAACGAGGAGGCGGCTTTGAACCAAACCTACCTGAGTGGTTCACTGCTTTATGATGATTTAGAGAGTCACTCTGATCATCACCATCCTGTTCATAATACTCGTCAGATAACATCTCATCGGCAGGAACAGCTGGTTGATGCCCTTTACCCGACACTCTTTTATCCCTAGTGTCATCACCTTCATATTCCATCACATCCTCTGCTCCATCAGACTCTTCCTCAGCTTCCCCTTCAGACCCTTTATACTCTGATCCACTCTTACTCTCGTCCCCAGACTCTGAAGCTCCACGTGACGTAGTGGGCTGGCAATCCTTCCAGAAACTCGAACCCCATTTCTCACTTGTAGTTGCTTCCCTGGCTTGAGGTTCCACATTCCCTACGTGTCCATAACTATTCCCACCTGCTCCAGCGTCTTCAGCCAGTGTCGGCTCTCCTATCTCGCAATTATTCGTGTCTACGTCCTCACTAATTCTACCCGAGTTATAATTCAGCTGCTGCAAATGAGAACGGTTTTCATCGTGGGATGTAAAGTTCCTATAATCCATGCCCTACTGCTTGCATGGACGTGCTTGCAGTGCCCCAACACTGAATCCAACTGCAACGCTCCTCCGGAAGCTCTGTCAAAAAGCAAACGAAAACCGAAATGATTCAGTGATCTACACAACCAAACCAAAACGAAGAAAATCCATGTCAACTAAACATCTATTCCAATTCATTTCCTCATCACATAACAGCTTGAGCTAACACCTACACGTTGACAAAAATTCAAACGGAAACGCATGGATCGGCCACTCAGCACAGCTACATAACGTAAACAAACAAAACCCCCAAATCCAAATCCAAACAAAACCCTAACCAATCAAAAAAACGAAATTCATTCACCAAAAGCTAAGCTGATTGCCAGATTCTACCCAAACACACAAAAACTGACCTCTATCAATCAAAAAAAAAACGCAAAAAAATCGGTCAAGGGTATAATCGGAAATCGGAACCAACAGTCCGCCCAACGCCGATGAATTGGTGCGACGGGTAGCTGTAAACCCGACGGCGGGAAAATTTGGGTTTTCAAATACGATACCGTTTTGGAAACACGAGTGAAATGGTTCGTTACGGGATGAAATAGCGGCTTGTTTGTGGCTGTGATGGAGGAAACAGGTGATGGATTGGTGTGTGAAACGAATCGAGATATCGAATTCGATCGAGAATCTGAGAGTGGATTTTGGTTTTACCTGTGTGATTGTTGTTCGATGAGGTATGTTGGAAGGGAAAGGGGTGTGTGTTTTGTTTCAAGAGTCCTTTGTTTTGAGAGAGAAAGAGGCAATTGAATTGGGCTTGTTTTGTTTGTGAGGTTATTTTTCGTTTCTAGGGTGATTGTGTTGATAAATAGGTAGATAAACTTTGGATTTATATTCTAGAGATGGTACAAGTACAACTATGAGGGTTACCTATGACCTAGAGTAACTTGTGTAGGTGAATTTTAGACGGACCAATATCGATTAGGTAGCTGGTTTAAAAATGAGATACAGTATGTTTGTGGGGTTAAATTGTCAAATCAGCTAATAGTTTATAACATATTGGGAAGATGTTCACGTAACAAATTTATGTCGGCCTTAACTCATCGAGCTTATGAGTTAAATGGGTAAGATAGGGAGAGAGTTGATGATGAATTTTGATGTTATGATATGGTGGAGTGAAGTCTAAACTACATGTATGATACGTTAACTTGTTGGAAAGCTGATGTATGTGATATTAGGCCTCACGTGTAGACTAGGCAAAAAGAAAGGGGGAGCCGATGACCGAGCAGGATTGTGTTTCTGGTTCCATGACTAACGGAAACTGACATTGGTGTTTGTAGTTTCGATTCCAACGTGTTTGGAACAGGAATATGTGGAAGAAACGGGCAGTTTCGGCATTAATGGGAAACCTGGATGCATAACCATCGGTTTTGTAGGGTAGTCCAACGATATATTGTTTTCATTTTTATATGGAGTGCATGGAATCTGTAGTATTTTACAAATGCTACGTGACATGGTGAAATACCTAATCATTATTAAACAACACATATCGAATACTGAAGCTGGGTTGTCATCTGAACTCGTTTTAGTTTGATTATGGGCTATGAGCTTTTTTCTTTTCTTTTCTCACTTGATACATTTCATTGCTGACTGCCGATGTCGATTTTTTCAAACACTTATTTTCCACATTTTTATTTAAGTCAAAATGCACGTATTTTCTAATTTTATATGAACACCACGATCTCAATTTCAACCCCCCACACACCCATGAGAGAACGAGAAATGGCCGAATTTACTAACCTGAGACAAGTACGGTAACAACAACAATGTTAGTGTTAGAAACTACTGTCATGACTGGTGTCAGTTTACCCAGAATTTAGACTATTGACTAATGTCAATACCTTGTTTAATTAACACCGCTCTATATTTTACTTAAGTCGCACTCTAACTCTCCTATACTCCATACGTCAAATCTGTTGCCTTCATATATGGTTTTAAGTCACTTGTTATTTGTAAAATATAATCCCTCCGTCACACGTCAGTTGTCAACTTTTGTCATTTTTGGTGTCCCGTTAGAGTTGTCCACTTTCACTTTATTTTGCCATCTTAAGAAAAGTTATACATTCACATAAAAAAAAACTTTCATATTTTACATATGTAATACTTCAAATATGTAACAAGTAATCGAGTTCATGTAGTCAAGTTTTTGGATTGTCGTATTAGGATCAATGTTATCAGATTCCAAAAGTGTTGGGATCAAGTGCAATTTTCCATTTCATGGTGAATAGTGAATTTATCGGGACGTCGTATTACTCGGGGAGCCCTACAACCCAATACACATTGCATATCAAATTTTCATGAAACAAATCGTCCCACCAATCAATATAAAATACTAGTACTAACCCGTTGCGATGCCACGGTATAGTTTACTTTTAATAATATAAATATAAAGGGGATGACAAAATAAAATAATCGATAAAATAAGATAGTCAGATTTACTTGTAAACAACGATGGTCGTGGTGTCGGTAGATAGTCCTTCTTCATCCAATATTATATCATTGATTTTTTTATGTTAACTATCGAAAATAAAAATACGACTCACCGTGAAGGATATGCTTTGAAAGGTCGGGGTAGGATCAAACCTTAACCCGTTCGAGACCCGACGGGTTGACAACATATATTTTATAACGGGTGCGATCGTACCTAATCTGTTAATTAGTTACGGATACATGTTTAAAAAAAATGTATGCATCAAATCTGAACCAAAATAAAATACAAAAATGTATAACGCAATCAATTATGTTGGTTTCCAACAACCCCCGCGGTGGTATGTGGTCACCCCATTACACACACAACGATTATTATTCCAACCCCCCCCCCCCCCCCTCCCGTTGTGCAAAACAGGAAAGTAGATAGAAGATCGAAGAGAGTTACACACACAACGATTATTATTCTACCAACCCCGCACCCCCACCTCTCGTTATGAAAAACATAAAAGTAGAAAGGAGATCAAAGAGAGTTTCTCCGCCTACAGAGTAACCCCGAGGGGAATGTAGTTTTTACTGATCCGCGGCGATGTCGCGACATAAAATTCTTTATCAAGCAAATGAAATATAAATACGGTTTAATAAAGCAAATATAACACTACCCCCAAACATTGTTAAACGTCTCCTTGTAAACCACATCAGCGGTGATTTCCGAGTTAGACTTATCACAGTCTTAGAGGTGAGTTTATCATACCAATTTAGTTCCCAATTTGAAATGATCTTATTATTATCGTTGGTTTACATTTGAATTGAGTCCATCAATTGAGAGTATCCCTTCAATGATGTATTTTATACATATGGTATGATTTAGTTTTCAAATAGTTCACAAATTGTAATCATCACAATCTTGGAGTTTGTTTGCCCTCCAAACTGAGTTCTCAAATATAATTATCACATTTCTAGAGTATTTATCTATATAACGTGGTTTACACTTCTAATAGAGTTTTCAAGCCTGACTGATCTCATTCATAGAATGTGTTTACAGTTCAGATTAAGTTACTAAGTCAGAATAATCTCATTTTTATATTATTTTCTAAATAGCATTGTGTATCATTCCATTAGAGTTCCAATTTAAAATTATATCATTTTTAGAGTTGTTTTGCCCTTCGAATGGAGTTACTGGTTAAGAATCATTACATATTCTTAAAGTTGAGTATAACCTTCGAATTCAATTTCCAAGTTGAAATAATCTCATTGTTAATAGTTTACTCTTCAAATTGAGTTGCTAAGTTAGAATTATGCCGTTCTCCCAATATTTGTTTGCATTTTTCCTTGAAGTTGAGTTCCCAAGTTGGAACTATCAATTCTCAAGGATGAGTTTACCATCCCAACTAAGTTGGTTGGAATTATCTCATTATTTGATTGTAGTTTACCATTCAAATTTCAATTTGGAATTATCTCATTCTTAAAGTTGGTTTACCCACTCAACTGGAAAATTTCTACATTATCGGATTCAGATCCTAAGTTGGAATTATATCATTATTTGAGTAGACTTTACCATCTAAATTGAGTTCCCAGGTTTTTCGTTTGAATTTTCTCGCCTTCTGTCATAAGTAGGAGGTATTAAATACTCCAGCGGCGGCGGCGCTGCAATAAGAAGAAAGAATGAAAAAAAAAATGAAGCGACAAACTTGAATTTGTCCAATCTTATTTTCAGGCAAGAGAAAGAAGACCCTTTTGTTAGTTCGTAAACATTTGATTGTAAAAAACATTTTAGTAGACTTGTGTCAATCAAACTTTATAATTCGTTTGGCCAGTGTTTGGATCGGAGTTCCTAGCTAATTGCACGGTTGATTAATCAACTAATTAAGAATTTTTAGTTTTCCTTTTTTTCTTTAATATATAAAAAAGATCATTATGGAATGATAAAATAAATTAATCGAGACAACCCATGGGGCGGTATGTGTTTTTAACATATAAAAAAGATCATTATGGAATGACAGAATAAATTAATCGAGACTACCCCTGGGGTGGTATGTGCTCCCCCCATATAACAATTTTGGTATGGATAATACAGATCTACCAAAACTTCATGGAATAAAATTCTCCATCATCAGAAGAACACTCAACCGATAATCTATGTGCTAAATCGTTAGCCTCACGTTTAACCTGGCAAAACTTTATGGAATAAAATTCTCCATCACCATAAGAACACCCGACTGATAATCTATGTGCTAAAACGTTAGCTTCACGTTTAACCTGGCAAAACTTCATGGAATAAAATTCTCAATCAAATACCTGAATTTCTTTAAAAAGTGAAACAGAGGGGCAAAGGTAAAAAATTTCGTTTAAGAGATTTAATCACCATAGAACAATGCCTTTCAATTACCACATGTTGCCACTCAAAATCTCAAACAAATTTAGTTCTTAATTTGGCTAGCCAACCTTCCGCATTTTCAACAACCATAAAACATAAAATTTTATCACCAAACAATAACATTGCCCTTATGATCCCTAGCAACAACACTAATACGTCCCCCTATCTAGACTATATTATATGAGATTAATATTTTATTTTAGTGAATGAAATGATTTATTTAATTAATAATAATAATAATAATTGTCACACCCAAAAACCAAAATACTTTGGCGCGACCGACCATCTATCGTGAGATGGGCTACGCCAAGACGAAGCCTCAATTTTTATAAATAATTTTGAAAAGAGTGGTACAACAACAGAGCAACTACAACTCAAATACAATAGATACAATTTTATAAATCTCGACTTATTACAGTTTCAGAAATTACAAGACTCTTCTCTAAACACCACTAGTTGCTATAAGTAGACCTTGCCTCCACTAGCAACCTCATCCCAACCACAGTCAATTACTCAACTGAAAAAAAAAAAAGGTGTAAGGGTGAGCTCCTGGCACTTTTACCCGGATCAAGTACAGTATTAAAACATACATATATATATACACTCGCCAATAATAGAATATAGTCATAATCGTTTGCATGGAACATTATCAAAACAATATCAATTTACTTTTAGCTCAATCAGACCATACACTATGGCCACACGAGCCATGGTGGCACACAGGTCGGCTTTTACATAACAATAATAATGCCCTACTAAAGGGATAACATAACAATGGGAGATCTCCAAAAGCACGACATTCCCTCGAAATGACCCAAATAATACTCGCAAAATGACAATATTCTAGAACATGGAGAATGGATCCATTGTCATACCTGCAAACAGGATAGCTAGTGATATCAACAATGTTTCGACGCTATAACACTTGTAAAATTACAGGAAGGGCATTCTTCAAGTAAAGATTTTAATTTTATTCGGTAATTTCAAATGCCAAATGAAATCCCGATTACGAATAGCACGGCTATTGCTACCATGCGCATAATCAACAACATCAGTGCGCGATTCCCTGGCCAAGTCATAAGCAGATTTAACCGATATAATGCCATACCCGCCGATCAAGTGTATCAAAAGTAGTCAACGGAATTTTCAAAATAGCAGTGATATCCTCTTCCCATTATAACCAATTAAAAAATCAATGTCCGAAGTAGCATTAGTAATCGAAGAGGATTAAAAAACATGGCCAATTTCAAGGCTTTAGAATGTTATCATGGGGAATCCAGTTATCATGCTAAATATCCACACATATACACAATCACCATTTCCAATTACTGATGACAGTGGAAATCTTATGGGAAACTAAGATTCCCTTAGCTAGCAAACAACATAAGGCTGCTTACGCGCCACAATAAGGCTCCATTACTAAGATTACAGTCGATTGTGCGTGTAAAGTGTAAATTAATCAACTGTAAACATTTTTAAATGGTACCTTTTTTTATTATCAAGAATCGATAATATAAACATGCCTTTCCTCTTCCGATACTGCTGTATACATGAGTACAAAAACATTCTGTTTTCATCCTCTGCGCATTAGTCAACATCATGATTTATAATGATTTTTAAGCACATCCAACCTTTCTTTTGCTTCACCTAATTTGAACATGTGGATGAAAAATGAAAACGGTCATCACTCATAAACATAGGCCAGGTATATGATTACAGTTCTGATGTATACAGAACTAAGGAAAGGAAATTTACCGTGAATCAATATAGGAAGGAATGATTTTTTTGTGAAATCTTGAAATGTGAATGAGTTGATTAGCACGCTCAGTTGGATGTTGTATAAAGATGTTAGATTAGTTTGTTGAGATTTAATTGGGTTGTTTCTATTTTTTGGTGACATGTCCGGAAGATGCTAAATGTAGTTAGGAAAATTGAACATTTTAGTGTGAATTAAAATTCATTTTTTCTTAGCTTGAATTTGCCACGTCAGCTTTTTGGGTATGTGGCATATCTATTTTTTCATTTACATCATCACTTTTATCACACACACACACACACACATATATATATATTTTAGCACCCCATACATCAGCATCCCGAATTGTACTCGTTGGTAGATGGTTGTATTATCCCGATGCTTGTACATTTTATTTCCCGTACTTATAAATTTTAGTAACACAAGTGCTCGTTACTTGTTGGTAGACGAATTTGTTCGGTTTTGTCACGAAAAATTGGGCACTCAAGCTACACTTCGCAGTAAAATATCCGCATTACTATTACTTACTCCCATGATCTATGGCCAGAGTCTTGGAAAATGTAAAATTTTCCTAAAAAATATGAAAGTCAAGGTTTTTTTGTGGTTTTTCGCAGTTTTTGGGTTTCAGCGGTCTGACCGGCCAAGTTTCATAAAAAATTGCCAAGTCACACATCTTTCGTTATGCTTTTAATAGATTATGTTATGGTTTTAAATTTTTAGCATTTAAAGTTTTAGTTTATGTTTTAACGTATTTTGTTAATGTTTTAAGAGATGATACAATGGTTTTAATGCGCCGGCATTGTATGTTTCAATTATATTTTTAACCTCTTTTGTTAATTTTTTAAAAGATGGTGTGATGGTTTTAAGTAGCTACATGATAGTTTTTAAGATGGCTTGTTATAGTTTTAAGTGACAATTTAAAATCATTCACAAATATCAATAAAAAAAGTCTAAAAAATTCAGGGATGCCTTAAAACATCAATGATGAAGCTTTAAATAAGCTACTTGAAACATCCGTTCATTACAATATTGAAACATTAAGTCATTATAATGTTGAAATAGGTTTTTTTCCGATTAAACTTGTTGGCGAACATCGACCTCCAGCCTTTTGTTGCTTGTGCTTGTTGCTTCAATACTGCAGTGAACATTTGAGAGACCTATCATCAAACTCGATGTTATCATCAGCACGTGCTTAAAACATTCACTAACTGGGTTAAAATCATAACAACTTTTATTAAAACTATCACATTCGTGCTTAAAACAATAACAAAGTAGGAACATTCAACATAAGCTAAAAACAGTAACATTGATACTTAAAAGCATAACTGTGCCTCTTAAAACTATCTCAATGCCCCTTAAAATAACAAAGCATGAACATACAACACAAGCTAAAAACAATATTATTAAGGCTTAAAACTGTAACAGTGTCTCTTAAAACGATAACAATGCTTCTTATAACTATAACAAGGCAGAAACATGCAACACAAGTTAAAAACAGCAATATTGATGCTTAAAACAATAACAATGTTTTTTAAAACTATAACAATGCCTTTTAAAATTATAACAAAACATAAAAATGCAACACAAACTAAAAACAATAAACAAAGCAGAAAAATACAACACAAGCTAAAAATAGTAACATTGATGTTTAAAACAATAACAATGTCTCTTAAAACTATATCAATGCCTCTTAAAATTATAAAAAAAGCAGAAACATGCAACACAAAGCTAAAAACAGTAACATTGATGCTTAAAACCATAACAGTGCCTCTTAAAACCTATGTTTTAAAAAAGGAACAGGAGGTTGAGTAGCCACCCTAAAAAAGGTTCAAAGTCGGACGGTTCACCGGATAAATAGGTATGGCGTCATTTATATATATATATATATATATATATATATATATATATATATATATATATATATATATATATATATATATATATATAATAGAGAGATCATAAACAGAAAAAGTCACAACATCAAATCATCATAAAAATGACATCGCCCATTGAGTAAATACATTACAATCATAAAAGTCTACAAGCAATTAATGAGATAATAGAGTTCCAAAGATCAAACTCAATAATACGAGAGTTCAACATCATCGTTTTCATTTGTTGTAACATTTTCGCATTTACTAAATACAAAACATATAGATTATATAATGACCAACAAAATGAATAACTAATAAATAGAACAAACATGAATTTTATGTTTGATTTGCATTATAAAGTATAAACCCAATAGAAAACTCAAAATATACATAACAATTAACAATAAACTCAACAATAAAATATATTTAATTTATATAGTTCAAGAATAAAAATACGGTGAAAGAAAAAAGGACATCTTTTTTTTATTCTAGTCGTGAGTGCAGGGCTTTTATTTTTTTAAAATTAAGAAATTTGCTTTTGCAAAACCTTTTTCCTAAGTTACTGTGAGGTTTAGTTGGAAAAAAAAAAAAAAAAAAAAAGGCCCAACTGCAACCGGTTCAGGTCACCGGTCCAACCAGTTTTGGGCGAGTTGCCGGTTTTGGGCAATGACTCAATACCGGTTTTTTAGCCCTATTTGGGCCGGCCAAGACCGGTTTAGCGGTCCGACCGGTCCGACCGGCCGGTCGGACCCGAATTTTAAAACACAGCTTAAAACTATAACAATGCCTCTTAAAACTATAAGTAGAAACATGCAACACACGCTATAAATATAATAATATTGATGCTTAAAAATACAACATTGACTCTTAAAAATATAGCAATGCTTCTTAAAACTATAACAAAGTAGAAAGATGCAACACAGGCTAAAAACCATAACAATGGTTGTTAAAAGCGAAGAATGCATTACAAATTTGTTGTTCAAGTCTGATATATTTTCAGATCTGAACATATTTTTCGGGAATGATTTCCAGATCTAACAAGCTAGCTTCTTCATTGTTCTAGATTTGTGGATTTGGACATTATAGCAACTGGATCTGAAAGTTTTAAACATCAAATCATGAAAACTAAATCGAAAATCATGATACACACACAAAGTAAATACAGTAATATTGATGCTTAAAACTATAATAGTGACTCTTAAAAATATAACAATGCATCTTAAAACCATAACAATGCAGAAACATGCAACACAAGCTAAAAACCATAACAATGGTTGTTAAAACAGTAAGGTACGTACGGATTTGCTGTTCAGATCTGATATATTTTTCAGACTTGAACAACTTTTCGGGAATGATTTCCAGATTTGATGAGCTAGCTTTTTCATCGTTCCGAAATTGTGGATCTGAACATTATAGCAACTAGATCTGAAAATTTTAAACATCTAATCATGAAATATGAATCGAAAATCATAAAACACACACAAACCACACACAAAACTCGGAATAAATCACAAACACACAAAAAAAAGGGAGAGGTTCTTACCTGATTCACGTCCATAGAAGCTATTTAGTTGAAATCCGGTGGAAACGAGGTGGAAACGCTAAAAATCCGGCAAGAAAACGGCAAATCGGGAGAGAGAAACACGCACAAACACGTTTTGCTATGTGTTTTTTCTCTCTCAATTTTCAGCGTGTTTTTGGTCTATATATAGGCAACCGGTCCGGTCCGATTTGTTTTTGGTTCATTTGACAGGTTTTTAACATTAAAATCAGATTTTCCCATGTAATAAGTAAAGTCTTCCCTTTAACTATACTTACTCATATCTATGTGACGTCGTCGTGGTTTATTTGATGCTAGGGGGTTCCCCACTAGTCCGCCTTCTCCAAAATTTGATAAGTGTCAACTCATCTAATTTTTTTTTAATTTTCTTGTTTTTCCAACATTTTAACCTTAGAGTCTAGCCATGTTTTTAAATTAATTTATCTAAAATTTTTGGAAGAAACATCAGACCCCGTCACAAAATTTCAGTTCCAAATTGAATCTTCAAAATCAAACTCCATCAACCTAGAATTTTATGTTGAGGATGAAAGCCTCAATTGCTCCAAAAAGTTGAACCATTTTTTGTAAAAAACGAAGAAGATTTTTTAATGGCATAAACATCAAGCAGACACCAGGAGTCAATTTATTTTACTCATTCAATTTTAATCTGGTGCATATATGTTCAACTTTTTTAATTTAAAATGTAAGATCTGAGTCAAGTTAGATACGATTTTCTCCCTTTTATTTATCATGTTCTTGCAATTATGTAAATTATTTTATTATATGAAAATACGTGTTAAACTGAAATTTTGTAACTGGGTCTGATGTTTCTTTTAATTTTTTTAGATAAATTATTTAAAAATATGTCTAGACTTTAATTATGGTTAAGGTTAAAATGTTAGAAAAATAAGAAAAATGAAAGATAATTAGATAAGTTGACACTTTCTTTACCCTTTAAGAAACGTATACACCCCTCGTACGAGCTTTAATTTTAATGTTTTCGAGTGTCAAAATTTTGGTGAAGGTGAACTAGTATAAACCGGTCGTCGTGCTGTCTCTGTTGCACCATTGAGGTCCACAACCTTACACCGCACTACAGTAACATTCCCATCTTTCCTCAATCCCTACACTCCCAAATCACGAGATCAAAGAATACTCGCAAAGCAAACAACTCTCCTTTTTTAACTTGCTCCTCTTGCCAAGCTGAATCTCACTCCCAAAAATGGCTTCTTGTCGGTTCCATTTCACTCCCTTCAATGTTTTCTCACAATCCAGCTCAAACTATACAAAACCCAGTTCAAGATTCTGCACTAGTGTATTGAGACCCTCAATTGCAGCAAAAGAAACTGGTCCTGCTTTTTCTTACAGGAAGTTTGTTGATTTTGCTCTGGAAGAAACTCGAAAGTGCACTCACTTGTCTCCGTCTCCTTTGCAGGTTAGGAGAAGCTCGTACTCTATTATCAACTTGTTACTGTCTGTCAATTATGCTGCACTGTTTGTCATACGAATTTACCATATCGGAGTTTAACCAAACTTTAATAGATGAATAGTAAATCGATTTTAAGTGAGTGTAATAGTGAACTCAACAGTCTTTTAGTTGTAACTGTATGAATTGCACAATTCACTGTACAACTCGAATTATATGACCTTAAGTTGTATGCCAAACCGTCGACATGAAGTTGGTTTCTGGGTTGTTTCGAACAGGATTTTAGATTTATAGTAGTAAAGTGGTAGTTGGGTAGTGTTCTCTGTTTAATCTTGCTAGATGTCGATAAGTCTAGGTGATTAATCTCGCTCATAGCCGTATAGTTTTCGTCTTTTCGAGAAGTCTCTTGAAAAACCAGTTTTACACTCGACAATCTGTTGGCGCTTAAGCGACCAGTTTATTTGACCGGGTAGGTGTAAAAACAGGTTTTTCACAATAATCTATAATAATTTTCTGGGTATGAGTGGGCATGCATGTAATTTAGGTGATGTGGAACAGATTCAACCAGACATTGAATTTTTTCCCGATTGAACATGTTGATAGGAAATTGAGTTCATGTTATCACAATTTCACATACTTGCTGGAAATTTCATATGGTGGTTGAAGTATTATTGTTCAATTTTATTCAGGACAAGTATAATTGTTTGGCAGCCAATGACGGGAAAGCGGAGCTTAAAATGCTCTCCTACAAATCACCTAAGATTAGGCTATTCAGGAGTTTGTCTGTCGAAGGGAGTGATGGGATGCAGGTTCATACTAGTTGCCCTTAACTTTTTTTCTCAAGCACTTGAAAGCAGATGTTGCCATCCGTTGGCTTATTGCTAGAAATTGGTCTCACATGTATTGTTGTCTTTATAATTAGTGTTTCATCACGAATGAGCCAGTATGCTATTCAATGTGCCCATCATGTTATTTAGGCCAATGCTTTACTGAGTATTTTCACTCATGGAGAAGATACGCGAGGCCCGAAATATATATAAATGAAAAGTTCTTTTGTGTGCATTAGTCTGCTCTTATTGCAATACTTTAATAAAGATTATATGCAGGTCTTGGATCTTGCAGTGTTTCCCAGACCAGAGTTCGATCTTCCAATATTCTGTGCCAACTTTTTTACCACACCGAGCATGAATATCATTGTATTGTAAGCTGCCTGTCCCAGTCTCTACTCCAAGAACAGCTCCTTGAGTTCTCTTCCGTTCATAATGAAAATGCATCACCTTGTTAATCACTCTGAATGCAGGCCAATGTCCATTGGAAGTGCTTTCACGTTAAATCTTGACAATCTCATTTTCTAGTCATGCAGCAAAATTCCTGTACTCTTGAGCCAGCAACCCTAGTGCTAGTTAATTTTTCATCTCTTTTTCATGAAATCTCAGACTATAGATGTTTCTTAATGATATAAGTTCATCCAATTTCAGGGATCTGAACCCGTTGTATGATGTCATTATCCGAGAGGATTACAAACAGAAGTACTATAAAAGTTTCATACCACTTGGAGTCAAGTACACCGAGGTCAGCACATTTTACCCTCTAAAAGATACGGTCTAAGCTTTCATATGCTCTTTGTTATGCTGTCATCTAAACTGAGAAGTGGTGATTTAACACAGATT
This sequence comes from Plantago major, assembly GCA_026545765.1. Lineage (NCBI taxonomy): Eukaryota > Viridiplantae > Streptophyta > Magnoliopsida > Lamiales > Plantaginaceae > Plantago > Plantago major. The sequence continues at coordinate 100,869,345 of CM048841.1, read as the reverse complement.
TCATGCAGCTTTTGCCCTGGGGAGGGAAGATCACCAGTGAATCTATGAAATTCTTCTCACCAATTATCATATGGACCAAGTTTCCTCCAAACCAGGACAAGTACCATGCTTTATATTCTGCTTTCAAGGATTATTTTAAGGTATACATAAATCTAGGTGAAGCTCTGCTACATCGTGTTTGTTGCTATAGAAGATTTGTATAATGTTCATGCTTAATTACATTTCAATTTCTATTAGTTGTATTGTGTCTATTAGATGCATAATTACAATCTAAATGAACTTAACCATGTTCAGTGAAATCTTTCACTTAATAAACTTGTATTTTTACCTCCAGGCATGGCTTGAGCTGATGGACAAGGCATCAGAGGACACTGATATTCCTCAAATTACGTCCAATCTTGAAGCACAGCATAGGTATCTCACCTGGAGAGCTGAAAAGGTAGGTGGCACTCGCATTTAGCTCAGTAGTTGCTGTAGCAGTCTAGTAATCTTGCATGGCCTGATGGCCTGATTCGATTCATTTCAAAATCATAGATTTGTGACTACCAGTAAGGTGTCACCCACATATCTCTATTAATAATTTACGAGCATACTTGGTTTGGTCTTTAGGATGCCACGGCTAATATTTTTCTTTGTGTTCTGACATGGAGAAAATGAACTAAGGTGCGATAAGCATTTCTGACTTTGAGGCATGCATTTAACTCTTTACTAGATACACAAAGCTCCATTACTGAATGATGGCTTGTAAATTTGTACTCTTAGTGATTAGTATCATTCTCCGTATCTATTGACCAACTCTTTCGGTTTTTGGACTGTCTGCTGTACTTTTGCCAGTGGACTCTGAAACCCCAGCTAATAACTTGACATTGCAAGTTTGCTTTTTATTTGTTATGTGATTCATGGATTACGATTTTTTGGGTTGTAAAATAAGAACTCTCTTTGTATCAGGATCCGGGCCACCAAGTTTTGAGAAGATTAGTTGGGGAAACTCTTGCGAAGGTTAGACGATGGTTGCGACTCATCGTCGTCCTAATAATTCAGTGTTTTCTTACTTAGCCACCTGGACTTTGAACAGGAATGTATCCTAGTTCATAAACTTGATTATTGTGCAGGAAATAATTCAAAACTTTCTCTTCAATGGGATTGATGATATGGGAGTCAAAACGTTCATTGATTACTTTCCAGAGTACAAGTGCGAGGATGGAACAGTAAATAAGAACCGCAGCATGATTGGGAAATCATTTGAAAGTCGTCCATGGAATGAAAGAGGAGAATTCATCGGCGGTACATTTTGAGGTAGATCTATGCCCATTCTCAGTTTATGTAGCTCTCTTCTTTCCCACTTGTCTTGTTTGTACAATAGTATGATAACTTTCGTAGCTCACCTATGTTCTATCCCACTTGTACTGTATGATTAACTTTTGTAGCTAGTGTATTTATTCCTATCTGTAGCTAGGTTTTCTCATGTAACTGTCAATGGCAATGCCAGAAATTTGGTAGGAGATGAGTAATGGACTAATGGTGTATTTGTGCGAAAATGGTTTCAGTTTTCGCCGTATTTAAGCAGAACCAGGTTGCAGAGTTACAATAAAGTCTAATGAACAGAAAATGAAAAGAAGAAACATAAACAGTTTCTCTTTGAACGGAATATGATTGTCATTTACTCACATTTCAAACTATATACAACTATTTGCTATGGAACTTTACATTTCATGTCCTAAAAACCACATATGAGTATATAGCTGATGGAATGTGGTCTGGATAGCAGTCATTTCTTGGCGGTCTTGAATAATTCCTTCCACATTTGCGGGTCAGTTCCTGGTCCTTCGCCCTGCATCATTTCAAATTCTTTGTTCAGAAAGTAGGTTGAAAGATTTTCAGATAGTTCCTCGTAGAAGCCCCCAAACCTAAATTCTCAGATAGCGAAAGACAAACAAAACTGAGCTAGCATGCAACATGAAAGATTTTGCTTTTTATACATGATTTTTTATTAAGATCGGATTGTGAAGTTCAACGCAATCACTGTAGAACAAACATACAAAGTATAAAGAAATAGCAGGATTGACCTGATCAACCACTACAGCTGCTTGTTTGACATGCAACGCAGCGACTAATGGGGAGAAAACAAAGTGATTCGTTATTTACCTGGACCGAGTTGATTTCGTATGTTTGACCTTCGGTGAAATCCATGTCCAACACTTGAATGCAAGCTTCCGCAACTACGATCCTACTAACCTCGCCAACAAGTTTATCCCCTGTGAATAATATGTAGAACTGTCAAGTTGATCAAGGAAAACACTAATTCTAGTCAGGGAAATACAGAACCAAGGACACTGCCTGCACATAATGAATACAAAGGCAATATATCTTGGGAAAAATTGCTACCTTGACCTATGAGCACAGCACGGCGCTCCCCTGCTGTAGCCTGGAGTAGAGTATTAAGATCGTAGGATGTGTAAGGTCCATCAGTTAACCTACCGGGTCTGCAAGAATGAATACAGTAATCTAAGAACATGCATGGTTTCGATCTGGAAATGAAAGATGTCAAGTAGGGAGTCGAACAAGATGCCATTACCTGATTATGGTGAAGGGAAGGCCAGAACTGCGAACAAAATCCTCTCCCATTTTCTTGTACTTAAGAACACCAAAAAGGTTCATGATGCTGGCTCAAAGAAGAAACAAAATCTTCAGATAATTTTTAAGAAAATCTTAGTTACCTGTAAAACAAGAAGGCATCTAAACTTCATGCTATACTGCTTATCAGGATAAAATGCTTCAGTGGATAGTAAATATGTAGCATAATCGCATAGCTGCATGAAAGGTGAAACAAACATATAGATCGATGCAGCAGCTCGAATATTCCATTTAAGATGAAATCAGTGATGTCATTGACTGAAAAGGAAAATTCCAAGTGTACTTAGCAAAGAGATTAGGCGCACCTCCAGGGCAATTCATTGGACTTGGTGACTCCTACTGATGACACGAGCACGATTCTTTTCAATGATGATGGTAACGCTGACACGAGGTTTCTAATGCCTTCCCAGTCTGCAAACGCAAGACATGAAGCAATTGACAAACTAGATCTAGACATTCTGACAGATCCTTTTGCAGGAAGGAAAAATATTTTTATCCAGATGATCACAGGGAACCTATGACCTAGCAAAGCCATTATCAGCAACGGCCATAACCCTTTCGGATAAGAAGTAAGCTTCAAAGTCCCTGTTTCTTGTGCTAGGCTAGTACCGCCATCTAAGTTTTATGACTTTAACCAGCTTCTCTGCCCCACATTTTTCCTCCATAGTTATTCACATGCGATACGTTATACTGAAGGACGAATCATATGGAAATGGGTATTTGCATCTCTATCGTTCAGTGTAAAAATATCTAGTTACTTGGAACATCTTCTTCCACCAGCTTAGTAACTCAGGTCATCATTGGTTGATTCACATCCAATAATTCAAAACAAGAGTAAAGTTTCACATGTGCAACTTGGAAACTCAGCGATATTGGCAAGCAAAAGCAGTGTATTTCCAGTTCGTTCATTTATTTTGTTGTTTTCTCATTGCTTGAGATGTCACTACTCACAACTCACAAGATTTCCAGCCACTCACAATAGTTTGTTCTCCTGATTGAGACCTTATCTCATTGAGCACAGTCTAACATACGCACGATTAAAACGAAAATAAGTTTCTGAACTCTCAGGATGGACCAGAGCACTTACCTACTTTTTCAGGAGTATTATCTCCATCCCATCTCCTTGATGGAAAGGCTGTCGTCCCCGTGCAGCATATAACGTGTGTGACGCCCTGTAACACAAATGTCTAATTCATAGCCTGAATAATTGTTTGAGCCTGGCTAAATATGAAAGATCTATGGCAGTATCCACATCATGCATTCTAAGTAAAGATAACTACAGATAAAGAGGTTTAAAGTTACAGACCTCAAACATAGAAGGATCCTTTAGATCCTCAGCATTCCTAGTGTCGCATTTCCACACCTAGCAAGTTCAGAAATATGCTTTAGAGTAAGGACACCCTGAATTTATAAAAAGACGAAGTATTAATTCGTTGTTGGAGAAAACAATATCATGAAGCCAATATGATCAGGTAATACATGAACTAAAGAAACAAGCCCAGAACCTGCAGTTTTTCTTCATCCTGTTCGCCAAAAAGAGCATTGGCTTTCTCAGGATCACGAAGTAGAAGCCGTGACTTTACATTCCGTCTAAGCAGTGATGCTACCACTAGTTGTCCTGAAAATAAATAGGGAATGAGTAGACAGGGTAGTAGCATTTTTCAATCAGCTGTGAAGGATTTTAGCTCAGATCACCCTCATCTAGTCATTTGATGTTCAGGGCTTAAGAAGAATAATCATATACTGCATGTCTGTATCTTCGCAATGCCAGTTATTTAGAAACTAAGAACATAATCTCCTACTTGAGATATCATTTCTTCAGCCAAACTACACCTTGAATCCTTGATAGCTAAAGTTCCATAAGTTTGAAGTTTCAGAAAACAAAAGAAAAGCGCACACACAAAAGGGAAAGATCAAAGCTACAAATATCATGCCTATCATCTACAAACAATGGGGCTCAGATAAACTACTACAACATGGCCTTAACATTGAAAAGGCGAAGTAAGTCTGAGAAAAACAACCTTTTCCTAATCAATTGAAAAACACCATTTTACATAATCGTAAATTAGGGGAATGTGCCAAACACTTTGGTTTTGATAATGTTCAGGAAAAACTGTTCTTTTCAAAGAATTTCAGTATCTTTTATCCTAGTTCCATGCAATTGAACCAAAATTAGGGAAATGTGCCAGACACTTGGGCTTCGATAATGTTCAGGAAAAACTGTTTCTTTCAAACAGTTTCACCATATTCTATCCTAGTTCCAACTCCAAAACCTAAATTCACTGCAATTGAACCATAATTAGGGGAATGTGCTAAACACTTTGGTTTTGTAATGTTCAGGAAAAACTGTTCCTTTCAAAGAATTTCACCATCTCCTATCCTAGTTCCAACTCCAAAACCTGAATTTACTACAATTGAACCAAAAACAAGCAACAATCACACGAAAAAACTACGATTAAGCATACAAAAGGCAAGAAACTATCTTTATCACTGTCTGTTTGCAGCTAAAAACTCGAGAATGAAAAAAGATCAGAATTTACCAACACCACCAGTGCCACCAACAACAAGAACCAGCTTCGAGGAAGGCGGCTTTTGTGCCGACTCCGAGAATTCGGTAACTTGTTCACGAACAGCATTTGAGCGAGATACAGCTGATGATGGTGATGGATATTGTGAAGTTGTTCTGAGTGAGTAGTGGAAAGAAGGAGAAGTGAAGGGTGGGTTAGAGAATAAAGGGAGTGTTTGAGGGGTTTTGCAGGAAGTGGGTCTTGAAGGGAAAGGCAGGAGACGATCGGTGATGGGAGTTAAGGAGAGCTTTAATGCCATGGCTGAAGAAGAAGAAGAAGAAGAAGATTTGCATGTGTGACACAGTAGAAATGGGATTAAGCATATTTGTATTTGTGGCTGTGGAAATCACAGATTATTAGCAACCATGCCCTTTAATAGTAAGCATTTGGCACTACATAAGTGTATCTTCTTCTCATTTTCATTTTAAGTCAGTTTTGAGATAAATGGATTTATCCGTTTAGAGATCGAACGGTTTACCACACCAATGCGACATCATCTCACTCACACATGTACCGTAAAATTATGAACAATCAATCTCGTTTAGCTGGGGAGGACTATTCGTCTCCTCCCTCCCAAATCATAAAGAACACTGGCAATAGATAAACATTGAAAATTTTCATTCGCGTGCTGAGATGTGAGTCGCTTTTCCATTGGTCAGCACATTATATCTAAAAAATATCCTAAAATGAAATGTGCTTTGTTTATTTTGTAATTTGGATAAAAAAATATCTTGATAATAAGTCCGATATAGTATATGAATGAGAAATATGAATCACAAATGACTTTGTATAAGGTGGCTCTAGAATGGTGGCATCGACAATTTTTACCTATCGGAACCTTCCTTGCCATAAATTGATGCCGGGGTTGAAAAATTGTAAGGTTGACATATGCACGAAAAATATGTGCGGCTTCCCTATAAAAAACTAAAATCCAATCGATAAGATAAACACACACAATGTTTGATGCTTAAAGAGACAAAGTCGCAACTCTATAATCCTTAAAGGCGGGGGATAAATGACAACAATATAAAATTTATAGTACTTTTCGAATCAAATATTTGGATGGTAAATTTTCTCTTTTTTCCCTCAAAAGAAGAAAGGGTAAAATCAAAATTGAAGACAGTAAAAAATTGTATCAGGAATCAGGATTCACCTTTAACAGTTCTTCTTCTTCTTCTTCAGGTGACAAGAACTGTTAGGCCTGCTCTACGACGACAAGAACTAGTTTCTGGAGAAGCCACGTTCACTCTCATCGTCGCAACACTCAATCTTGAAGAAAAGATGGCATCTTGGGCTCTATCCAGGATAGCCAATCTCCAAAACCACTTCAATCCACCTAATATTCCCAACTCCAAGGTACCTCCTTTTCTTCTTCCTCACAAAGTTATCTCAGTATATAAATTTGTAAACATGATCTATACTCTTGATATACTTTGATAATTGACTTCCGAGCTTACTCGTTACTGTCTTTAGCATTTTTTGTCTGATCAATTAGTTGATTTTTTTTCTGTTTTCCAGGGTGAAAATGCAATCAAGTTTTCCACTAAAGTTTCTGAAGCTTTGTCCCTTGGGAAACCGGTTGTTGCTCTTGAATCCACCATCATCTCTCATGGTAAATTGATTTGCATCTCGTTGTTAATGTGTGTGGGCGTAATTTACGAGAAATCGGGGGCCTATTTTGTGGTAGTGTATCTGCTTTTAGTTAAATTACTTGGTATTCAATAGAGTTAATTGTGTGGATCTCTATACTCTAACCAGGACGCCGTTTACTCGTGCTAAAGGAATTGGTGAGAGATTATTTTTGGAACTAAAAATTGGTGAGAGATTGTCTGCAAGTGTTTTGCACCTTTAAGAGCTAGGTTTCAGGTGGTTTGTAGTTGATCCCGGAACAAGGTCGTCTGATACTCTATTGAACCGAAAGTGTTGCATTTCTGCAGAGTGTTCCGTTGAGTTAACTCATTCTTATTGTGCAACGATTTTACGATGTAGACAAAAGAGTGATCGTTGAAGCACTCTTTTGTCATTTCAATGGCATTACATTTCTAGATCCCTATAAATGGAACTTCATCAGTGTTTGGTAACGCCTGTCGTTTTTTTCCCTGTAGTCTCTTCATGTACATTTTGCTATTAGGGATAGTCATCGGAAGCCATGATTAAGCCATTGAATTTTGATGCTTGGAAGCTCCTGTTTGAGTTATTCACAGCAAAATCCTTGCTTACATTACTGCAAGGAGAAATTTTAAATGTTATTCATGCTTCAAGATTTCTGCTTCTGGTTCACAGAGTTGTAGTAACTATTGTTGTAATGCTGAACTCTGTTAGTTGACAATGATAAATACAAAGTCACTCGTGATGTGATGTATACTCAGGAATGCCATATCCGCAGAATCTGGAGACAGCTAGAGAGGTGGAGGCTATAGTAACGCAAAACGGAGCCACACCTGCTACTATTGCTATTCTGGATGGAGTACCATGCATAGGTGTTTATCAGATCCGTACTTTTACCTTATCTTTTGAGCTGCCAATCTTCCTATTTGTGTACCTTAGTTATGTACAATTGATAAAATGTGCTATGGAAATGAGTCTTTTGGGAAGTCTCAACAGTCGATTTCGGTATCAGAATTAAGATGTTTCTACAGTTGGATAGAGCATGTAAAAGATTTATGGCTTAGTTAGGCATGGGTGTTGAAGAGGACCCAAACTGGCCGGACATAATTTAGCAGTGGTTGAACAAAACTTGTTGACATTCTCAAAAAAAAAAAAAAAAAAAAAAAAAACCTTGTTGACTTGTGTCTAGTTTTGGAGCTCTTACACGTTGATGGATGTCTCTTGCAGTAGCACGTACAATGGCTTTTTTTTTAAAAAATATTCTTTTTCCCTTTAATTTATCCACGGTTGTCATCATGATCATGCCTATCACATCATCAATCGTGTACCCGTATTAGGTAGACTGTAATGATGATTCAGATGCTCATATTATGAATAACTTGAATTCACTTACACATTTCTTCTTATGTCCCATTTATTTATTTTATCACCCCTTAATATTTTGAAGTAAAACCCACAAAACATTTAATGATTATATTAATTGGTGACTTGCTGGTGAGGGGCGAAGCTATTTATCTTGCTTTTCATCATGAAGGTTTAGCAGTATTTCTTTCCTGATGTGGATCTTCTCATTCTCATGAACCTATACAATATCTTAGAAATCAGCCTTTTACTATTTAGTTGGCCTCGTTTGCTTCTGGAAAGAGAAAAAAAAAAAGAATGAGAAAAGTAGATCTGGACGTGTCTGATAAACCTTATCTGTGATTCAGGTTTATCTGAAGATGAACTCAAGAAGTTAGCGACTCTAGGTAAAAAGGCCCGGAAGACAGCTCGCAGGGACATTGCACATGTGGTCAGTGTTTAGGATTGATAATACTTCTCCATAACCGTTGTAACTTCTGTCTTTGGCATGTCAAAATTTCTGACTGCACCACAGCAGTCAGCAGTGCAGAACCTTTACTTATGTTATGGAACGTTTCCAATTCAAACTAGGGATTTTTAGGTTGTGCACTTCACAAGAACTTCGTTTTACAATCAAGGAAAAAAGAAAAAAATAACAAGGCTCACCCGATTCAGAAAAATGGATAATGTGAAGCTAAGGTCGTAAATCCCATCATTAACGTACCCCTGAACATATTACATTCTTTAGACATTTTGCTTGTACGAAGGTAGGACTTCAAACTTGACTATAAGGAAACTTTTCAGGTGGCTACTGGTGGAAATGGCGCAACAACTGTTTCTGCAACAATGTTTTTTGCGTCAAAGGTAAACATATAATATGTCTGTCTTATTTCAGTCGGACAAAAATATGTTGTGCCTGCTGAGGGTTGTAACGTATAAATTGACTTCATGCAGGCTGGCATTCCGATATTTGTAACTGGGGGTATTGGAGGAGTTCATAGACATGGCGAGAACAGTATGTTTGTTACTTTATCTAGCAAAAACACGAACCTTCATGTGCTTTATTTTGGTTCCTCTCTTACTTTTTAAATATGCTTTGCACCATGACAACTCCATTTTTCCGATTTCAATTGTTCTCTCCTCTGTTTGTAAATAGTCCAGTTAGCTGGAGTACTTCATGAATTTTATATTGAAGTTGTAGAGAAGCAAAATGATTGCCAACATGTACTTATGAGCATATCATCCTCTTGATACAATCCAGAGTTTTCACTTTGGTTTGTGATTTAGTTTTCCCATATATAAGCATCAAAAGTACCTCGTCATTGATGGTTTGCTAAGGCTCTGTTTAGCAAAACTAGCCGATAGCTGGTAGCTGATAAGTCAGCTGATTGTTATGGAGGTGTTTAGTAGGGTTGGCAAGGTAGCTTATTTGCTAAATATAGAATATAAAAACAAATCAATTCACTTATTTTTTTAAAAGCTACTATACGTAGCTTATCAAATGAGCTAGCTTATGAACTACCAACTAGGCGTTCACATAGCATGTATATTTTGAAAATAGGCTCGTTAAACTGATAAGCCAGTAAAACATAGCATTATAACATTTTGATATTGGTGATTTTTAATTTTTTTAAACTTCTTTCGCAGCAATGGATATTTCTTCTGATCTCACAGAGCTGGGAAGGACACCAGTTGCTGTAGTTTCTGCAGGGGTGAAATCAATACTAGATATTGCAAGGACCCTTGAATTTTTGGTTAGCATTCTTTACTGGATGTAATTATAAATGTCAGAGCTTCTTCTGTAATATTAAAGGAAAGTTATTATCTGATCTACAGGAAACACAAGGAGTTTGTGTTGCTGCGTACAGGACCGATGAGTTCCCTACCTTTTTCACCGAATCAAGTGGCCACAAGGTACTCCACTCCCATATATTAGATTGATGATACTTATTGATTTAGAAGTTTTAGCTTACAATAACCAATAATGCCAGACATTTCATTATGATTTCTATTTTATACTCATAAGACATGAATTTTCTTCGACATATTAACTCAGGCACCTTCTCGTGTTGATTCCCCAGAGGAATGTGCACGGCTGATCGGTACATGCCCATATGTGTTTCTTTAGAATTTCTTGCCCCTTTTCTTTTTATTTGAGTGTTTATATTTATTTCCAGTTTATTACAGATTCAAACATGAATCTTGACCTCGGGGCCGGAATCCTAATAGCAGTCCCGATTCCAAGGGAACACTCTGCTTCCGGGCATGTAATTGAGGAAGCAATACATACAGCTTTAAAGGAAGCAAGGTAGGTATCTGTTCACAAGAATATGTTCAGCGTAATATTGGTAGTTAGGCTGTTGTTTCAAGCTCTTATATGCAGCATCCACCATAGTTTTAATATTGACTGGAGGTTTGATACAGGGAGCAAAACGTCAGTGGCAGTGCTGAAACTCCGTTCCTACTTGCTAGAGTAAATGAGCTGACAGGAGGAGCGTCACTTGCTTCAAGTATCCTTTGCTACATGCTTTAGCATTGTTTCACAAATTGCTAAGAAGAATGATACAATGAAGTCATGCTGCTGTTTTTTTCTATTTTGCTATGCATCATGAACTAACCGCGCCATCTTATGTCATGGTATGATCCTTAATGATAGATTAGATATAGCCCTTGTGAAAAATAATGCACAAGTAGGTGCTCAGATTGCCGTCTCCCTTGCTGGGATCCGAGGAAAAGGCTATCAAGGTGAGTTCTTGGTTTAGCAGATGTTGTTTTATAGTAGTATTACTTTTTGGTCATATCTTTTGTTTAATTTTTTTAATTAACAAAGTTCATGGATTCTTCGATAAAGGCCATTTTGGCAAGTAATCTTGGCATAATTTGTTCCAGTTTCAAAATTATCACCAAGGTCTAATATAATTTGACGAATCAATTGAAACTAAGCTATACAATGTTAATGTCTTGAATTTAATACTTGCCCCTTCTCGTTCGTCCTGATCAATATTCTAACATTTCAAAATAATTATGTGGAGTAATAAGCATGTATATATACCCAACTATTCGTATTTTAGTAAAATAATTTCAAATTTGTGCATCTATGTGGACTTGTGGAGTTGAGAATCATAACTAATGTTGAGGTCAAAATTACGCGATGAGTATTACTATAGCATGGATGAAGAATACTGATGCACATTAGTATTTGGCTGCAGCAGGTAATTAATGGAGCCGATAGCAGTGCCAAGCCTACAGATCTCACTTTCAAAAAGAGTGGAAGAAGATGCACTACAACTGCGAATCCTCATAACTTCCCGGTACTCTAGCATATGTACACCGATTATACATAGCATGACAGTTTTCGTGAGGATTACAAGAATCTCTGCATTTTACTAGGTACAACGCCATATGCTGGTCCGCACAATATGACATTCTAGTTCTTTGAGAAATCATCAATAAAACTCCTCAATAATTTTAAAAAGTGACAGTATTGCCTTGTTTCTTACTCTCACATGAATTTGACTTTGTCAATACTCTTGGTCCTCGATTCACACTAGATCTATAGTGCTTGTTACTTAATGATAATATTCGCGGTTTGTCTTCACTCCTGTTAGGTAAGAGAGCTGAGGAGAAGACCATCAAATCCAAGAACCATGATGTTAGGTTTTGGATCTTACTTTAACCTCCTCTCCTCTTTTTCTTCAAAGTTGAAGATAATCACAATTCGTAGTTGTTTGGCTTTGAAGAAGAAGCCAAAAACTCCGTTTAGAAGTATGTGGTAGAATTTCTTGCAATTCCCACTGTCAAGTACACTAGGAAACAAAAGTTGATGGCACATTGTTTGGCTTTGTTAGAGCATGGTTGGATCCTAGTGAAACTTGAGGAATATTAATGGCTTTTGGCAGTCTTTGATTCCCTATCCACCTTATATGATGACAAGGAAACAACAAAAAGGTTGCTCCAAATGCTAAAGATGAGACATACAAGTCTTTTTCTACTTATAGTGGGAGTCAATTTTCTTGATCATCCTGCCAAAGCAATTACAAAACAAGAATAGTGGGTGGGTACCTGTTCAATGGTGCTTTCTTGCTCTGTAGCAGTACATCTTTTGATTACTGAACCACTTTCTGTTCCTTTCTTTATCGAGGAAATGTTTGAATGGAGTAGCAGATGAATAGTGTAGTTTGTGAATGAAGCAATACATGAATTAATGACATTTGAAGGTTGGGATGAAAACGAGCTGAGCCGAGTTGAGCTTCCGGTTTGTACAGGTTGGACTCGAACTCAGCTCTAAATAAATTAACTTCGATTGGAGCTCGGCTTGCGAGCTTATAATTTCCTAAAAACAAACATTTCAAACTCGAAAGCTCAAATTTGGCTCTACTTGCGAACTCGAAAACTTACAAAGTCCGAATGTTATATACTCCGAAAGCTCGAAAACTTAGCTTGTGTAATTAATTAATTAGTAAATTTATATTAATTGAGTAGACCATCGAGCTTTCGAGCTGAACACTCAAGTATTCGAGCTTGGATTGATAAAGTTATTGAACTATAATCGAATATCGAACTTGAACAAGAACGAATCGAGCCTTTTCAAGCCAGCTCCTCGAGAAAAGATCGGTCCATTTGCAGCTTATGGTCTTGTGAAAATTATACCAAATGCTCAGACATCAACTAAGACATGGTACCTTTGTCGTTGGAAAACATTCCAATCCAAGAAAACACATAGAAACCATCGAACAAAAGCTATGTTAGCAAGACACAACATTAAGTAAAACAAAGGGATAATTAACTTTATCTCTGTTTCAATGGTTGATTATGTTTCAAGATAAACTCAAATCTCCCTGAGAAAGAACCAAACCAGTTACTGTCATCAAGAAGCACCATTTTCACCTCCATTCGAGGAGAAAATGACTAGTGCCAAAAGAATGAGGACAAATCTCAAGACGAGCTGTTAATTTAACTTTTGTATAGAAAATAAAAACTCAAAACTATAATACAAAGATATCGGATCAATTGCAAACATCATACGTTTAACTTCACATTCGTGCGTTTAATACATATTCTATGAATGCAAATATATAACTAAATATGTGATTTTGATTCCGCGACATCGGCTCAAACTTCAACACAGAAAAAGAAAAGAAAATACAAAGGTGGCGCATTTCCTCACAAATTCGATATTCCTTCAACAGGCAAAACGACACGTAAAAAACCAGACGAAGACAAAAGCCTCTCTCACGCATTGTCCTGAACGTTGCCATGTAATGAAACTAGTCCTCCTGCAAAACACTGACTAATCTTGTTTTCTATGCCAAGCCAAACTGCTCCTCCACCTCTTTTGTCTCTCTCTCTCTCTCTCTCCTCTTTATTTATATCATCATCCTATACATATACCAAAATAGTTAATCTTCAAACACCTCTGTGCTTTCTTGTTGGGGCTTTTCTGGGATTTTCATGAATTGCAAAACCCTTCAAGGATTTCTGCTGCCTTGCTCTTGTTGGTGAGTTTTATCACAAACCCTACCATGGTTTCCCATTCTTGTTTTTGCTGTTTTTTTGCTAGTTATGTGGTATTTCTTGATTTGAGCTGCTTGTTGTATGTTGATTCTGTTTTCATGGAAATTTAACATTTTGTACATGTAGTTAGTTAGCTAGCTCTAGGATTTGTTTCTTGAATTGTCAGATAACTGATATAACACATCTCCATACAATAAAAGTTCGAGCTTTTAGTCATGGATTAAAATCTCGGTTTCCGAATATGTTTCGGATTCTCAAAAACATAAGTTTTGGAACTTTTTTAGACATTTCGGTGTTTTTCGGAACTTCTTGTAATATTTTAAAAATAAAATAAAAATTCATAAAGCACAAGGTATTTGAAACAGTTTCGAATTCCAAGTCCATTTCATCTCAATGAGGCAAAAAAACTAAACCTTTCGGTATTTTTCGTTCAGTTTTGGTGAGATTTAGAACCATGCTATTAGTCATGCTAGTTGTTGGCTTGTTGCTGACTTCTTCCTGTTCCTTACTTGTTATGGGAAATTAGAAAGATATGTTTTTGGCAAGCAATTACTTAGACATTAGAAGCTTTTGTTTGTAGAAATGTTCCAAGAAGAGGGATCATCATCTGTGACATCATCACCACTTCAAATGTTTCCTATGATGTCGTTATCACCAGGTATGATGTCACCATATCCATGGATCAAGGAGTTGAAGCCTGAAGAGAGGGGACTATACTTGATCCATCTCTTAGTTACATGTGCAAATCATGTTGCATCTGGTAGTCTTGAGAATGCTAACATAGCTCTAGATCAGATTTCTCATCTTTCCTCGCCGGATGGGGATACGATGCAGCGAATTGCTTCGTATTTTTCCGAAGCTCTAGCTGATAGAATTCTTAGAACCTGGCCTGGTGTTTATAAAGCCTTCCATTCTACTAGAATTTCCACTATCGCCGAAGAAATCCTTGTTAGGAAGATGTTTTTCGAGTTTTTGCCGTTCCTGAAGGTGGCGTTTGTGATTAGTAACCAAGCGATTATTGAGGCTATGGAAGGAGAAAAGATGGTTCATGTTATTGACTTGAATGCCACGGAACCTGCGCAGTGGTGTGCGCTTATCCGTGATTTGAGTGCTCGCCCTGAAGGTCCGCCACATTTGAGGATTACTGGGATTCATCAGCAAAAGGAAGTCTTGGATCAAATGGCACATATCTTGACTGATGAAGCGGAAAAGCTTGACTTGTCATTCCAGTTCAATCCTGTCGTAAGCAAACTCGAACATCTTGATATAGAGAAATTGAGGGTGAAGACAGGGGAGGCTCTAGCCATTAATTCAATTTTGCAGCTGCATTCTCTTTTGGCTCCTGATAATGATCTTAGGAAAAGATCTCCACCGACACCAATGAACGGTATTGGTGTTAACTTGCAAAGGGTTGCTCATATGAATCAAAGTACTCTAGGAGAATTGCTTGAGAAAGATGTGGTTAATGGTTTTAGTCCAGGCACTGACTCAGCTTCGTCGTCGCCACTTTCTCAGGTTCCCTCGCCTAATATCGATGGTTTTCTTAGCGCTCTTTGGGGTTTGAACCCTAAAGTTATGGTTGTTACAGAGCAAGATTCTGATCATAACGGGAAGAATTTGATGGAGAGGCTTTCTGAGTCGCTTTACTTTTATGCTGCGCTATTCGACTGTTTGGAGTCTGCTTTGCCGAGAGGGTCTTTAGAAAGGTTTAAGATGGAAAAGATTTTGTTTGGCGAGGAGATTAAGAACATTATCGCATGTCAGGGGGCGGAAAGGAAAGAAAGACATGAAAAGCTCGAAAGGTGGAGCCAAAGATTTGATTTGACTGGTTTTGCTAATGTCCGATTGAGTTATTATGCTATGCTACAAGCAAAGAGGTTACTGCAGAGTTACAATTGTGATGGCTACAAGATAAAAGAGGAGAACGGATGCGTGGTTATATGCTGGCAAGATCGACCCCTTTTTTCTGTTTCAGCTTGGCGATTCAGGAGGTAAAACCACTGCTTATTCAACTTGTCACAGAGCTTCTTCTTCGTTTCTTTGCACGGATGGAAGCTTAGTTACTTTTCTTTTGTAGGAATGGTTAGTTTATGAACTTTACAATTCCTGTGCTTTTTTTTTTTTTCTTCGCACTTTTTTGTATGTTAGTGACTTAAACTCGGTGTAAATAATTTCATGATCAAATGCAATGCAAGATCCATGCTTTAGTACATAGATCTCTGTTCCTGGAAACTTGTATTTATGTCAAAGACAACATGATTCTTTTCAGCTATTATCTTGTTCTTTTTTCCGCAGTTCTTTACTCCATGTTCCTGCTAACTAGCTAGAACTATGGTGAATCATAGGCCAAAAAGGGAAACATAGATCTCCCAAGTAGAATATGTAATGGTAGTGATAAAGCCAAAGCTAAATCCCTAAATCCAAGGCAATTTATCACTTGATTAGCATGATTTAGCATTGGATTGCCTTGGATTTAGCCTTGAATTTATCACTACCCCATTGTAATAGATTAGCCAATATCTATTGAGTTCTTGAAATAGATAAATCTTGAACTTACAGAAATGTAGTACTAGTACATAGTTTTGCAGTTTTGCAATGGTAGATAAGTTATAGACTTATAGTATAGTACTAATAGTTTACATATCCGGTCAATCAACTACATCTTGAACGGTTGATTGCAGAGATAAATCATATGTTATCACTATATATAAGTGAACAAAAAGGAAACTAATACATGGATTGAATATATATTATTGTGAACTTGTTCACTAGAGCTTATATGTGATGTTGTTAGTATTCACTCTTAAGGGCATTTAGGGCCACCTTCCTTGGTCTTCCAGTTGTTGTAACAAGGGCAGACCTGCTTGTTGCCGTATGTGCCTGGTGGTACGCACAGGCACTTCGCGCAGCATTTCTGGCAGAAGAACATGCACGGTTTCTTGAATGAGGTCTTTGAGCATCTGGTAGTGCATTTTGGTGCACATTCTGCAGAAAATTCAGCGAAAGGTCTTTAGCTGTTGTAGAGTTCAATATGGAACCTTTTCGATTTTAGAAAAAAGGCTTTAGAACCAGATCATATTAGGTTTGCACTGCCCCAAGTCCAAATTAAGTTTTTCTGAGTGCCAAGTGTGTCGGTAAGATTTTATTATTCGAGTATTTATCGGCTTAAGTTTGAAACATCTTTCCTCATAGTTAGTTTCGGTATGCCCTTTTTCGAGTTTAGAGAATGTATCAAGTTAGCACTACACACCTTGAGGTCTTAGGCTTCCCTCACTGATGCCGTACTGCAGAGAGGATACAGAAACATATGTTAGTCGTGAAAAACGAGATTATCTCATCATTTGGAATGCAGAGGTAAAGAAAAAGAAATGTTTTCGGGTTTAATTACCTGGACATTCCCCAGATGGTGCTGGACAGGTAGCTGATAAGCTTGATCTTTGGCAGCAGAAACCTACATGAACAATTTGTGATGACAGAAACTTACTACTGCTCAAGTTCTTGATCTTAATGAATGTTAAGATCTCATGTCCCTTGTTTTTAAATGTTCCAAGACAGAGATTTTGTAAGTTACCTGGTTTTGTGTCACAATGGTGACAATGAGGATCAGACATAAGAGGATAGTATATTTGAAAGCCATAGTTTGTAACTGAAAGAGTTGAGCAGATTGAATGGGAATTGAGGCTACTTGTGTTGTGTGATGTTATGATGAAGAACTGCCATGATATTTATAGAGAGGTTCAGTGTATTTCAGTTCCAATCTTGTAGCTACATATTTGATCACTACAGTACCAGAAAAAAGCATAAAGCAACACTTGCTGTTATGAAATGACATTGTTATCCTCCCCTCTCCTCAACCCTTTCAAGCCTTGTGTTGTGGATAACTTGTTTTACCTTTACCTAAGCTTTTAAATGGGTAGGGTTCAACCGTACCCGGCCCGAACCCGCACAAGACCCGCACATATATAATGGTGTTCGGGTCCGGGTCGGGTATGTACCCGTCCCGGCAATCAGGACCCGAACCAACCCGCAAACCCGTTCCAAACCTGATCCGACCCGACCCGATCAATTTTAAAAAAAAAAGTTATAATGGCCACACTGAAAAACTTGATGGAAGGTTGTTGGTTACTACAAAATGCAGCACACTATGTCCAGTGGTGACACGACTACAGAATCCAACAAAATGATGGCTACTATGTGTGGAAGTTTTGTGAGCATTATATTATGTGAAGAATGACAAGTTATAGAATTCAAATTGGTCAGGGTTACAGCTTCATTTGAGCAAATCTAGGCAAACAAAAGAAGGATGAAGCTCAAACATAATTTTTGAGCAAATAGAATTTGGCTTCATCCATTGAATACCATTAACAAGTGTTTACTGTAAAATTTTCTCCAACAGACGATGTGATCAATTTAACACCCAACTACCCAAGACCGACAAAAACCAACCTTCACCCTTAATCTGTACCCGTCCGGGCCGTCCCTACCATTTTGAGCACTTTTTACTTTTTCAGTTTTTTCAGATTTTAAATACGGGTTGTGCGGGTTCTACCCGTACCCAACCCCTACCCGTTACTAATTAACGGGTCGGGTATGGGTAGAGAACCCGATAAGAAAATATCGGATCTCTACCCATCGGGTACTAAATGGGTTCGTGTCGGGTATAACCCAACCCGTTTAAAAGCTTAGCTGAAGCCTCAATCTATCTTATTTAGACAAAGCTTCATTAGATAATGATCTGTCTTGGAGGTATGTGTTTACACTTCACAGGACTTGATTATGTCTAAAATTTGTGCTTATGCCAAGTTAGTTTGAAGTTTAAACCATAAAGTATATTGGGGAACGAGACACTGAACCCTTCAACCCCTTCAACCGTCTCACATTCTTACTGTAGTAGTAAATTCACGCGCAGGACCACTGTTACAGTAGGAGGGTGAGAACATCGAAGGGGTTTTTAGGGCTACTATTATAGCTAAAGAGTGAGCAATTGAAAACTGATCTTATGTATCATAACCCCGCGTATGTCAGGTTTCAAGACAAACCACCATGTAACTAAGAGCAAGTTGGATTAAAGAAGGAGAACAAATGATAATCATTAGGGTTATGTAAAATTAAAGAAGGGGAACAAACGATGATCATTAAGCAGTGCTAGTAGCTAGTAAGTATAAACTAGTCCAAAAAATGTAATTATAAGATACTAGGGGTGGTTGGGTGCTACCATTGATCTTCCCCTCTCACAGTAATAGTGAAATTCACAGTTGGACTCCACTTATACAGCGAGTTAGGACTACTATCTATATTGTCCGTGAGGAATCATCCACAAAGAAGAGGGATATAGTGGAGCAAGGATAAAATGGTACAAGAGGCTATAAATGTAGGACATATTTTTGGGCATTGAGATGACCCAACATGTGCAACAAGAAACATGAAGGTGATAGAAGAGTCCATTACCATGTGCAATCACATGTTGCTTAGTGTTTTTACACTAACATCGTCATCAATTTCTAGCACACCAACTTGAACAAATTTGTTATACTTCCAAAAAGAAAAGGAATTGCAATTATCCTTAACGATATATAAATGGATGGTCATTAAATCTCACAACCATTGCAATAATCCACTAGTTGGAATTGTTGGAGCTAAATATTTTGTACGATTGTAAAACGTTAATCACGATAGTATCTAGTTAACTTGTTCGAATCACCTTTATAATATTACACGAATATTTGAGCTCAGGTCAACTTTGATATAAAAATGGATATGCCATGCTTACGTTTTATGCGAACGTGAAGCACAAATGAGATATTCCGACTGAAGTAAAACTTGTAGTACTTCGACTGCATGTCTGCGTCGATCTACCATTCACTTGAAATGGTGCATTTACTTAGAGATTTAGTATACGCAAAAATTTTAATTTTTACTAATAATAAAAAATATTGATTATAATAGAAGAAAAAATATTCAAGATATGAAAAATAAAAAAATTTACACCATTATGAATTGAACACAAGACCTTTTGTAATTTAGATATCAAATTTACCACTTGGAGAAAGAGATTTTAATGCTTCATTATTACATGAAAACAGATTTATATATAACCTCAAATTTAAAATTGGACCCCTCAAAATAAAAATACGCGATCGAAATGTACGCTCACGCCATGCGCCTGGGTGCACCCAATACTCGCTTAAAGAGACTTAAAAGCGGTATGTACACCGTAAAATAAACCGAACTGAGTTGAAATAAAAGAGGTCGACAAACCCTTATCAAGAAGGGATACCTACACCCACGGGTTGAGTGGGCTCAAGGTATCAAACATGTCCCTTTCTTCCGTTGAAAAATTAGGTATTGCATGTTACTTTAACTGTTCATCCTGACATGCATATTTAATTTTCTGGGCAAGGTACACTGTTATTCCATGTATAATTCTTCAATTCAATCTTATGAATTTTGCCGACTAACTTAATGTAATTAACTACTTTCTTGTAGCTTATCTTGCATGCTAACAACTTATTTGTAAGCCTTAAATGGAGTATATATTTGGATGTACAAACATGTTGTGCACCTTGCCGAACATTTGCTACTTGCTAATTAAAACCATCATTTGAACGCGATAATCATGACATATACGAACCTATAATGTGGAAGTTGTTAAATATATTATTTTTATGTGACAAATATTGCTCTGCTTAATTATGAGCGACAATTGTATGTAAAGCAATTTATAGAAAAGAATAATGAGGGAAAAAAGGCTCATTCTTATTTTTCCCAAACAAGAATTAGGTCTAAATTGATCTCAACCAACATTAAATCAGCCATTTCTTGTCTTTTTTTCTTCAATAAATTGCATTTTGATGCATACATTATAGTCATGTACTTGCATGGAGTACATGACTATATATGCCCAAAGAATTATGAGGAAAAAAAAGGCCCATTCCCAATTTTCATTGACGAGAGAATTTGATCATTATTGACCTAGTTTCCTATGTTGGGCAGATCTTAAAACCCGCAAAAACATATACATGAACATGAGTACCTTTTTTTAAAAAGTGTCTATGGACACTTCTAAGGTCCGACTACAATTGTATTGATTAACATACATCCATTTCAATTGTATTCAATCACAACCGTTCGATCGTTTGTACAAATATATTTTAAGTTGTACTTAATCTTAACTGTTCATGCGATTAGTAAATTTTACAACGGCAGTTATTGTAAATTTTACTATACAAATGGGATTGTAATGTCATAATACATTTATATACCATTTAAATTAATATACTATAAATTCAATTTTCTAACTAAAATAAAAATCTAATTATTTAATTCTTTGACATTCCAGCCAACTAAACTCTTATTCCCCGATTTATTCATTAAGAACCCTAATTTTGCTAATCTCCCCAATTTCATCTTTGTCAATCAACACATCGATTTATGGCTGAAAGTAGGAATCATTATGAGAGCTGGAAGTATATCTGCCTGCAATTCATTTCCTCATGTCTGGAGAAAGATATCCAGAAGTTCCCAAATTTTTTTTTATTCTTCAGTACTCTGATAAATTAAGGCTGAAGATTAATAAAATATGGAGATAATCTACCAAGAGTAGTCAATGGATTAGAAAAGTGGGGTGAAGTTGTTGCACATACGACTGATGCCATCCAAAATTATAGAATGAAAAAATAAGTACGTAGATAGATTAGGGTTCTTGGAAAATAATTGGGAAAGGAATGAAAAAATGAATTAATCAATTGATGATCAGGACAGTCTCGAGAAGTTTTGTGTTTATGTTGGTTGTTTTTATGTTTTTAATATATTAGGTGTTAGTTTTTCTTTATATTTCAATATTTTATGGAAAAAGAAAATATATTTAATTATAATACAAACACATAAAATTACAATAACACCATTGTACAATTTTAATATTGTATGAACGGTCAAGATCGAAAACAACTTAAAATTTAACTAATACAATTGATCTAACGGTTATAATTAAGTACAAGTGAAATGGACGGACGTTAAGCCCGTACAATCAGAGTTGGACTGTAGACTAACCCATATTTTTATACATACTATGTTAAAATAATAATCCATTCATCAACCAGGCATGATTAAGGCTCTGTTCTCTTCAACTGAAAACTCATTCAGGGGCCATTTAGCTTATATTTTATACTACAGATTCGAAGAATTTCAAATAGAATAAGAATCGTTATCTAGTTAAAAAACATACATATATATACCGTCGTTCTAATACGCCGATCACGTATCTATGACAAACATGTCTCTAATTCTAGCAGACAATTACGATACAATTAATTTTTTATTTTTTCGGACCTGGACCTTTTTCGCTGCCAGACAGACAGCCCGTAAACTCTACCCAGATCAGGTCAGGCCCAAGTTTTAAGTCCAACACTGAAGATGTAACTTGGGCGGAATTTCGCTGACATTTTACGTGTCTATTCTAAACAGTGGGCTGCACCTACTGGAGATGGATAGTGGAAAATTTGGACTCGCTTGTAGTCCACTTCTCGAACTGCAAGAAAAAGCCCAATAAAAAGCACATAATAAGTCCAGAAACCAAGCAAACCAAGTGCAGAACTTTTCAAATTATGTTAGCTGAAGTATACACAAGCACACTTTCTTCTTTTATTCTTGTTTTTTTTTCAATGTGGGGTAAACTCAAGTCTCATGTCCCAAGTAATACACTTTGATTCAATTTATCATCGACACATAGAATTGGTTATACTGTTACGAAGCTTGCAGAACCCACTTTACGACGAGTTAAAGAGGATGCAAAATCGAACGGTGAAACTTAGGTAAATAATTGCTCAAAGTTTCCCACTTAACACTTCATATTAGATAGCATTTGACCTCTCTTAGTTGCTCTTTCAACCACACTTGGTTGTCTCGTTACAACCAATTATCCAACCTCTATATTGTTTTCATCGATTCCTTCATGGTTAAGGATCGATCTATATGGTTTCACGTGATTCTGAAACATATAAACTTTGAATGATTTCGAACTATTTGATTCGAGTGATTTAAGTGTTACACTACAATATTATCAGATAGACTAAACACTTGGTTATCATCAACCTATTAAGAAGCCAGAACTGCAAGGAGATCAAGTCACAGATTAGAGCTCTTATTTGGGAGCAAAATTCAGTTACCACAGCTTGATTTCCTAACAGTTGTAGGGTGATTATTCAAGTTTCCGACAGGACTTGAACCCCATTAAATTATTGAGACTAATCCAATTGCCCAAATTGCAATGGACTCCACCACTTTCCTTTATTCATCCCCTGAGACTAGTACTATTACCCCACAAAAAATGCTAACTTAAGAAGCCCAGTTTTCCACGTGTCCCTCTCCAAATTCATAACCAAAATCCTTTAAATTAAATCAAAATTCAAAAACAAAAAGGAAAAAAAAAAAAAAAAGGAAGAAGAGCAAGTGTCACAAAGAAAGATTTTAGAAGGACTAAAATGGATCAACAAACATTATAATTATAGAAAAAGAGATTTTACTAAGGATATAGTTACTGGCATACTGCTATACATAAATGACATAAAATGTTCGCTTATAAAAATATATTATACTTATACTTAAAAATATCAATTGGTCACACATATATCTTTCTCCCTTTCCCATGACATACTGGGTTTTTTACTAAAGATATTAATTAGCATTATACATAAATGATATTACATGTTCACTTGTAAATACGCTATACTTGTAAATCAGTCGTAAGAAAAAAGAAAGAAAGAAAGAAGGAAGGGAAAGAACTGTTCTTATCAACACTAAGTCTTATCCACTGTTATATAAAGCCAATGCCAAATTGCCAATCCCAATTCAAATTAACATAAGAAAACAGCCATTATAATCGTCTGATCCAAACAAATCCAACACTTCTTCATCTTATAACATAACCTTTCATCAACATGGCTGATCACTTCTTATCATCCTTGCAGAACATCAAACAGTCTTTCTCCTTATCAGACATAGACTTTGAATTTATGAACAATTTTCCAGGCCTAATTCCAAACCAACAACTCATGGGATTTCACCAGGATAGCTTTTATCCTGGAGAAAATTTCGAACAGGCGCTAATTACTTCGCAAACTAACACTTCAGTATCTCATGTTACTGATCAGATGGTCTCAGATTACTGTGACAGTAAGGACAGGAAGAGGAAATCAATGGATATATGCACCCCGGAATCTAGTTCCGTCTATTCTTCGCCTCAAGGTTCCGAAAATGGAACTACGAAGAACGTAAGTGTTTTCCTTTTCTTGATTCATTGGTTCACATTCTTGAAATGTTTCATAATGGTTTGGTCTGTTTGGATAAGCAGGTTGGCGGGAAAGGAAAACGAATGAAAGGAAACGGAAAAGATGCCGAAAAACCAAGAGAAGTGGTTCATGTTAGAGCTAAAAGAGGCCAAGCTACGGATAGCCATAGTTTAGCAGAAAGAGTAAGCAAGTTCACTGCACTAAAGTTTTATATACATAAAGTCTTCCGTAAAACTGATTTTACACTTAACTTGTGTAGAAGTGGTTCTTTAACGACCAGTTGGTCGCTTAAGCTTCAACGAAACTAAATTTACAATTTGTTAGGTGTAAAACTGGTTTTCTAACCTACCTACTCAAAGTTTTAAGGTTAATTATTCATTATTGAGGCTGTGTAATAACTTGTGAAAATTTGTTGTTTGTAATCAGGCAAGAAGAGGAAAGATTAACGAGAGATTAAGGTGTCTGCAAGACATTGTTCCAGGATGTTGCAAGGTAATGAGTCTTAATCTTGAAAATGGTTTGTCAAAAGTATTTCTTAATCTTTTTTTCAATTGGTTAAATTGACTTGTTACCTAATGAAACAGACTATGGGAATGGCTGTCATGTTGGATGAGATCATCAATTATGTTCAATCTTTGCAAAATCAAGTTGAGGTTAGTAATGGCCAAAATATGAACAAAGTTACTGTATATATACCTGGTCTAGATAAATATATTTTCGTTTGAAATTATGTGACCAAGTCTAATGAGTTTTCCGAATTTCAGTTTCTTTCGTTGAAGCTCACGGCAGCAAGCACGCTGCAAGACATGAACTCCAATACGAATCTTATTGAGAATTTGCAGGTTTGTTCCATTTCGAAAAGAATAATTGAGTTTATTGTACTATGTCATCTGCGATTGTCACTTAAAATAAACACTAGCGAAATAATTTCTTTTGTTTCAAAAGTTTCGGTTTAAGAGAAATTCGTGGTGTATATTAGTACTAATTTTGGAATTCTATATTGTAATTCTGTAGAGAGCAAAGGCATTGGAAGCATTGAAGATTCAAAATGCACTAGGACTTGGAAATCAAGGGATTTCTTCTGCTCAATTTGCACAACTGGATCTCAATTTCGGCTTTTTTCCGCAACTGCCCCACAACTTATGAAGATTCCGAAAATGTCACTCCTACTTTTTGTTAGTGAAACTTGTACATGTGAAAGAAAAAGCTGAACTGAATTAGTTAAATGAAAAGTTATACTACTAAATTCTTATCCACATGTAGAAATTTTAATAATTTTTATTTACCAGTTTATACTGATTTGATTTGTTAATGTTACAAATAATTTTATGGATTATTTAATTATGGTGCAGAAGTTTTGACTTGATATGATACTAAATCTATGTTCTAGTTAAACATGGAATCAAAAAATGATCCCATTTCAAACAACCATGTGTACGAATCCTCCAGTTAATTTTCCATGTAACATCCGACACGGTACAAAGACCTTTTCTTAACACACTGGGATCGTCAAAATGGGTGTAAACTGCCACCCACCACACTTGCCCCGCTTGTTTGCGTGAGAGAGGACTTTGTTCGAGTTTAGATGTATGAGAAAAAAAAAAAAAAAGACAATTTAGATTTTAAATTTTATTTTGCAGTTTCATAATTCCACGTACATCAAATTTATTGGAAACGTACGAATTTCTCATCTATTTTCCAAAATAGAATTTTAATTTTATATGGGTATCAAAGTATTGTGGATGTGTATGTAAGTGGCGGAGAACATGCATTTGGTTCTTCACCACACAAACTTTTCATTTAACATTTATGTAAATGTATTCGGAATGTATTCAAAGATGAAATTTGCCCTATAATTGTCGTTACTCACACCTATTTTTATCACTTTAGAACTTAGGATATGTTATTTTCAACTTAAAATTCATTCGACCATTTTACCCAAATTCGATTATATTGATCAGCTTGGTTATATTTTATACTACAATTCAATTCATTAATTCGATTCGATTCGATTCGGTACCAAGAATTTCAAAATAATGAACATTATTAATACCTCTTTATTTTATTTCTCGTGTCAAAACCAACCAATTCATTGTCATTAAGTACCATTCGATCGACATGCCATGGTGCATACCCGTCATGATTTACAATTAATTAAGACCACATGCCAAATGTTATAGATGTGTCAATTAAATTTTTCGTAAAAAATATCGTCCCTTACTCTTAAGATGAAATTACAATATTCGAATAACTAGAAATTTAAGTCGCAACTCTCCCATTAGCAGAGATTTGTCAAGTGAGACGTCAAAATCAAACTATATTACATCGTTTATTTTGTTATATACGTCCAAAAACATTTTAAGCATAATGCCATGGGGTATTTTTAGTTTACTGTATATTTTTGGGACTGGACTATACTTAGGATGTGATGTGTTTGGTTTGCCCGACATGGTATTCTCTACAATTAAATTAATCAATTATCATACATGTAATGAATTGATTTTTCTATCTTAGTCAATCAATGTAAACGTTACCTTGTAATATAGATAAATCAATCCAGCTAATAAATAATAATGTCCTAATTAATTAGTATTACCAGCTACCAATGAAAACAGCTACGTACTATATACTATACATAAAATCTCACTGTTCAACGTTTATTAATGTAAATAGAACAAAATCTCTCACTTGGATAAACAGTGTGGACCAACACTCAACTTTGCTTCTACTGTACTACAATCGTAACTTGTTACTAACTTACAACCACTTAAACCAAGCCCGGGCTAAAAGATGTCGAGTTACCATGCCAATTTTTAAAAATAGGTCCCCAAAAATAATATAGTAGTAAATCAAGACATTATCATATAGGAGTAACACAAAAGTCTAGAGACAGTCTCTAGAATGATAACTAGCTAGAGGCCGATCTATTTTGCTAAAAAGCATTAACGTCCGTGTTAATATAAAAACTAATGATGTTTTTTTCATATACAAATGTACATTTTGTTTACAACATCGAGTATCGTTTAATAATACTGATATTTTTTAAATAAGTTATTTAAAGACGGTATATCATATGACTTACTCAGATCCTATACAGGTGGAGGTGCCACATATATTTTAGGCCGACCTGAATGAAATTAATTTAATACAATTTTCAATTCATCCGACCACGAATGACTTGCTATGTGAATTCTGTCCTGTATTGCATATTGGCATTTGACGTGAGTTAAGGTTGGGATCCAACCCAATCCGAATTCGTTCAGGAGCTGATGGGTTGATAACATATACTTTTATATTGGGTCATGTACCCGTATCAGACTCGTTAAGTAGTAACTGATACATGTTCTTAACATAAATTGTATCCCTCGAACCCGAACATAATATAAAATACAAATGTGTATACCGCAATTAACATGGTTGGTTCCCAACAGCCCTCCGGGTGGTATGTGGCCCCCACCCCACACATAAAAAAATTATTATTTTACGAATATAATTCCACATGTTATGACGGATTTTTTTCACCCACCCACAACGTACCTCCCCCACCCCGGAAAAATATACATTCTACTAATTTAACCATACAATGTTGCAGTTTGGAACGGGTTTGAGTATATGTTTAATCATGTCCTGAACATCATATTGATCCTACCCAACCCTATCCAAACCTACTCGGAACCCACGGGTTTATAACATATGTTTTATATTGAGTTATCTACCCGTACCAGACCCTTTGGTTAGGCAATACATGTTATTAAATTGAGATTAACTCTCTCAGATCCAAACAAAAATAAAATAGAAGAGCGTATAACGTATTTAACAGGTTTGGTTCTCAATAACCCGCGGGGTGGTATGTGGTTCCCTACCCCACAAAAAGATTATTATTTTACAAATATAATTTCACATGCTACGGTGGTTTTTTGGCACCCCCCCCCCCCCCCAAATTTTACTAATTTAACCATAAAATATTATGGCTTCGGTCTTGTTATAGAGTTTTGAAACGGGTTTGAGTATATGTCCGACCTGGACCTGACCATCATTATTTTTAACGGGTTTGAATTCGGGTTGGATAGAACTCGTCCCATTAAAGTAAAATAATGGAATACCAATGTAGTAAGATATAGGCCGGCATGTGCTCAACAGTGTCCCTGACTCTTGCAAGAGTATCTAGTATCTTTTATGCTCTTTTTATTTTTTGAGTAGTTATTGATTTAAAAAAATTAATGTTTTAAAAAAAAATCTTATATTGTGATATCTTATTATACTTTTCGTATGCAGTTAACAAAAACTGTTAAGTGTCCATCTTAAAAATTATTTCATCTCAGCCTCCCTACAAAATAAAAAATGGCCCATCATTTTATGTACGCCGTAATAAATATGAATAATTGATATACTATGTAATAATATAACTCTAAAATGTATAATTTCACTCATTAAGGTTCCCAACCACGCTAAGTGATTCACCTATACAATTATTTTTAATTGAATTTTTACTTTGTATGAGCCATGTTAATTATTCGTATAATTTGTTGATTTGGTCTTCAACTTCAGAAAAAATGATTTCGCTCCATCTAGTTAATTTTTTTTTTTTTTCCGATTTCTCACTGGTATCCGCTACATGCGACTAATCCAGCCGAGCACTGTCGGGCCCTTTTTGAGGGGGCGGCTCTCCTAGCGGTGTTTTTTACATCCACAAGGCTCGAACCCGATACCTTGTTTAAGTGAACTCAAGTCCCTTACCACTTGAGCCAACAACTGTTGGTCTAGTTAAAATCTTTCAGTCAACTATAACTATGACTAATATTATCAAAAATTACTTTTATTTTTGGATATATGATCAAATATTTTTCAGAGTTTTGTAGATAAATTCATATAAATGTATAAAACCAATAGATTTCATTTAATAGATTTTTATTTATTTATTTAGATAATTAAAAATAATTTTTGAAGTTTTGTATATAAATTCATACTCCCTCCGTCCCAGTTTCATCTTTCCGCATTCCGTTTTGGACCGTCTCAACTTCATGAAACCGGGAAGGATGGAGTATTAGATTTAATAAAATCTATACACTATGCTGCCAAAATACTAAAAATAAACAGTGAAAATGTTCTATAGTTTATTTTCCAAATTTTAATTTACACAGCCAATATATATCATTTAATAAATTTGTATTTTATTTTAATGAACAAAATATTTAATTAATAATAATATTCATAATTGGTGTATATGTATTCGTCTTGTCGCAGTGAATCCAAATATATATTCAAAATATTTTTTGGAGTTTTGTAGATTAAATTTATATGAGATTTAATAAAAACTATATATGTAGTCAACATACTAAAATTATAAATAGTGAAAATTATAAGATGCATTGCATTGTGAAGAATATAATGTTCCATAGATTATTTTTCAAATTTAGATTTTACAAAACCAATAGATATTATTTACAAAATTGATAGGTTATTTTAATATATAAATAATTTATTTCATTAATAATAATAATATATAATATTGGTGTCTATGGATTCGTCATGTCGCAATGAATCCAAATATATATATTCAAAATAACATACTAAAAATAAATAGTACACTACTAAATTACTTTTTTCTTTTTGCTTTAATTTTATGAATAAAACTCCATGAAATTTAAAAAGACATGCCAAATCATATTTTACCTATGTGGCATGGCTCTTTGCTCACATAGCTCACCACTTTTATTATATATATATCTACATGCATATAAATGCTTGAATTTAAAGGGGTATGACTTGCATCATATTCGAGAAACATGATTTTCACAATAATTTCACCGTGGATAATGTGTAATGTGAATAATAAACTATTACATGAGAGTGGTACACCACTACAAAGTTTTTATGAAAAATAAGCAAGAAAATAATGGGAAGTGTGCTAACAAGAAAAACTAGAGAAGTACATTTCAAAAAATTACAAGAAATAGAATAAGGTGATCTAACGTGATGAGAAAAAAAATAAATAAAGTAATTAAGGATAAAGAGATCAAAATGAAGAAACTAAAGGAGAGAGAAAAAAATATAGAAGAAATTAAGGTAAAGGAGAGATGAGGTGGAGAAAAGATTAGGAAAGGGGTGATTTTCATCTCGACCCCTTCATAGATTCTCCAATTACATTTAAATCCCTCTTAGACTGCTTACTACTTTTTCAAAATTTTTCACCAATTTTATTTTACCATTGATTAATAAAAACTCAAGATGTTGAACGCATTTCTTAAATCACCTTTGGTTCAAGTTAGCTTTTTTTTTTTTAAATAATCTCCTTCTTATCTTTTTAATTTCGAAAATATCTCTGACCTAAATTAGAAAAAAAAAAGAAGGAAAAACTACCCATTTTTATTATTTATTATTCTCGACTTATATTTTATATTGTTGGATCTTTTGTTATACATTTTGTGTACTTGTTTGCAACTAGCATAAGAATTAATGCACCCGCATCTCTTTAAAATGCATACATGTAGTACACATCAATTACTGTTTTTTTTCATTACTAAGTTAAAATGCTCAACGAATATTTCTTTCAACTTCTGATAATTTTGATGATGTTATTAAAGTGGCGATGTAAAGTACATTGAATATATATTAGAATAATTGGACAAAATGTGATGTACTATTATTTAAAAAACTATAGACTAATAATACAATGAGAAGGGTTAAAGAAAATAAAAATAAGAGTAATGCCCTTTTATGTCATTTTACAAAATACCAACTAGCTTATCAGCTAATTTGCTAAACACCTATATTTAAAATCAGCTAGCTTCTGAACTAGTTAATCAGTTAACTTATCAGCTACCTAACTAGTTAGTTTTACTAAGCATACTCTATGACGAGAGTCACGTCATCCACCCAACCCTTTTGTACATAATTATTTATTGTGGAGAGTAGAGATGGAATGGAGAAGACTACTAATTTTATTATGCATAGATTGTAGGGTAGGTGAATGCAATATAACTATAAGGCCGCGTTTGGGGAAAAACAGGATTCGAACCTAGACCGATATTACCAATTTCAAGCAATTCACCACTGGGATACAGACCATAATACAAATAAGAGTTAACATACACTCCCTCCATTTTAGAGAAAGTGTAACATTTTGACTTTGACCATTAATCGTTTTCGAGCTGATTAATTACTCATAAACGATAATAAGAATAATTTAATAAAATCATATAATAAAAATTTAATTACTAAATTTTCATTATATAATTTTAATAATTTATTTATTAATATCGCTTAAGAAGAATTATGGCCAAACGGTGACAAATGAATCAGTAATAAGAAACGTAACACTTTTTCTGAAATTGAGGGAGTATAATATATACTTAGTTTTCAAAATTCAAGCCCACCCAAGCCCAGGCTTTAATTCGCCCTTGGTTCCAATCCCAATATTCGAATTTTGGAAACATCGTGAGTATTGTAGGAAGATTTGTAATCTTGCAAGTTGCAAGGACCATACTTTATGCTCTTTCACTTTGATAATAAGCAAAATTATGGGAATATGACCATCACATACTACGAACCAGGTAGCGAGCTAGGGTTTGAAATGCTTTGGAGACTCTGAATTTGTGCATATAAGATATCTTCAAAATCTCGCATATTTTAATCAAAGTCTCTGGACTGTCATGTTACGGAATTCAAAGAGACGGACAAGCGTTACTTGAGTAACTCTCCTGTGAGCGTCTTTGTAGGGGATTTAAGGAGACAAAAGAACATTCTAGCTATTGAAAACATATTAGGGGGTTTTATTAAAAATGTAGATGTTATACATACATATACAAACTGACATAAAATGTTCAGTACTAAAATATTATTGCTATTATGTAAAATTATACTTGTACTTAAAAACATCACAATCGTATTTGATAGAATTTCATCACATCTAAAAGCTCGAACTAGTAGAGGGGTGTGGAATCTAGTCACTTATATTAATAATTCAATACTCTCAAGACTTGGCGATTCATTCTCATTGGGAGCCATTCGAAAAATTTAATACGGCAGTAGATTGCCTCCGGAGATTCGAACCCAGACGACGCGAAATCTAATATCATCATAGAATTATCATAGAATTATATCTCATCTAAAATATCAAATTTGTAAAGATGTGTGGAATCTAGTCATTTATATTAATACTCCAATAGTATTACTCAGTAGTACTGGTTAACTCTGTTAGGCTCTGTTTTTTTGGTCTGCAAACTCATTCAGTTCAGTTCATTTCAGTTCAGTTCAACTCTGCTTAGTTATATTTTATACTACAGTTCAGTTCATAACTGGGCCAACTATTGTGGTTTGGATATTTTTCATAATTGATCCAAAAATTGGAGTACTAGTTACGCAGCGTGCCCCAAAATTTGAACGGAAGAACTTTGTCACAAAAGTACATTCTTTAACATAGACAGATAAAAAAAGAAATCTAAAATTAGATTTTCATGGCAAAATCGGACCCCAAAAGGAAAACTTGGGGCTGAATAGGCTTATATATACTGAGGAGTTGAGTTAATGATCCCACCCGATTTTTCCAATTAACTTAACACAACTATACAACATTGCAATTATTTAATTTTCTTTACTGATTCTCCCAAATTCCTTGAATAAAGAAAGGAAAACACCAAATACACTAAAGTTTTGAGGCACACAAAATCTTTGAAAAATCGAGTATTCTTTTTACAAAGGCAAAGTCGACATAAGTAGGTGGAACCTACAAATAATTCATGCACTAGATCTCAAAGATGTAGCCAATTCGAAATATTGATGATTAGAATGTGACGTAAAAAAACTGTGTCTTTGTCTATTAAAAACAAACAATTCTCTCCATAAAAACTAACAGAAACAACAAGCAGGTGCATTGTATCTCTAGTGTATGAATAAAGACAGCTCGAATTGGGCCACATATTTGCCTTAAAGAGGTTGAAACATTGTGGGTCAATTCATCTCCAAATATTTCACTAAATGATACTAACAACTAAGATACCCATTAAATATTGAACAATTTTTTCGATGGAATGTATATCGGAGAGATCGGATCAACAACACATATTCGGTTACAAATATCACATGTTTAGAAATAAAGGTAATACTGTTACCAGCACAATAAAGGTTTATTAACGCCCCAAAATTTTAGAGACCTTAAAAGGGATTGAAAACGATGTTTATAACAATATGGTGCATCTTTCTTTTTGTGAACCCATACGTAAGAACTCCATAGTTAAGCGTGATTGCTCTAGATCAATCTTATGATGGGTGACTAATTGGGAAGTCTCCCGCTTGTGTGAGAAAAAAGTATGCAGGAAAGGACTTGGTACAGTAATGTCAACATATCTGCTAAAGAGCAGCCCATAAGTAATCCCGCTTGGCCAAGAGGGTCGTGCCTCGTCCCACTAGGGCACGGGACGTTATAATTGAAGACACAATGTTTCTATTGAAAAATATTAAGTTTGTAGTTTATTATGTAACTAGTACTAACCCGTGGCGATGCCACATAATAATTTACTTTTAATAATATACCAGAAAGAGGATAATTCAATCGGCATAATTAGAGTACTCAAAATAACAACAATACATGCTCATAATTGAATTTAATCGACTGCAAAGCAAATAAAAAGTTCATATATTAGTTGTAATTCAAACTCAGCAGAAAACAAAATAAGGAAAGATGTTTTCCCTAATACATTTTCCTTAAAAATCTTATTTTCCCCTATTTCTTTTTCTTTTCCCATTTTTCCTCAAACCAAATGAAGCCTAAGTTAGCATTATAATGATGTATTTAGACCTTAAAGGGTGCAAAACAATTTGCTTGTAGACAATGTTGGTTATGGCCCGTAGCAAGTTCGTGTAATCTGGTGAAAATGTCAATTAAATGAGTGTAGGTGTTCCTTCATTGACGTTGATTTCAAACAGACGCGCATCTCCAGCGCAACCAATGGGATTCCATAATCTTATCGTTTCCTTTTTTTTTTTTTTTTTTTTGAGAATTATCGTTTCCTGAATTACTCTATATTTTCCCAGGTCTAGCTTTTAAATGGGTAAGGTCCAACTTAATCGAACCCGTTTGAAACTAAAGGGTTAATTCATGTTGGTTATGGTCATTTGCATGTATACAACCTGAACCCGATAATTATTAACATGTAAATCACCGGATAGGTGTTTACTAAAATCAACTCGTTTGACCCGTTTGAAAATAAGGCAATTACAATCGATGATAAATAACTATATAATAACTCAATTCAGAGAACACAAGACTCCATTCGAAAAAATAATACTCAATTTCGGAGAAAATCACGCCACTTGCGCTCGATCAAATCCCCCCACGCTTGTACCTACAACTCCCTTACCACTCGACCACCTTATGACTCCCCACATTGAATTAATTTTCCAAGTTGGAATTATCTCATTCGTCGAGTTTAGTTTACCATTCAAATTGAGTTTCTAGTTTAGAATTATCTCATTCTTGGAGTTGGTTTGCTCACTCAATTGGAAAATTTGTTGATTACCTAATTCAGTTCATGAGTTGGATTTATCTCATTCTTTGAGTTAAGTTTACCAATCAAATCGAGTTTCCAAATTTATTGTTAGCCTACTTTTGTTATTAGACTAAATCAATTTCGTTTAAATTTTCATAAAGTACAGATACATGACTGGACATAAATAAAAGAGACTGAGAGATTTTGCAAAGTTGAATATAGGATAAGCTAAATGTAAATTTAATCTAAACCTCTCCATAGAAAAAGGGAGACGAATGAGTCGGCTAAACAACACTAATCGGTTTATGGATCAAGGGAAGAAACGTCAAAATATTTAATGAAATAAATAACACAAAATCCGTAACTATGTCAAAATTATTCGCAACATTAATCTACCAGAAAAACAATTGAGACTTGAGAGTGGCAACACCCTTCAAGAAATAGAATTTGAAAATTTCGAAATTCAATATAATACAACCTTTATTGTTTTCAAAATATGGAACCTTTTGAAAAATAGATTTATAACTGGTGTTAATTTCACAAATTTGTTGAACTTGAGAGTGGATGTGGTTGGAGATAGGGTCTAATATGTGTAGTGTTAAATCGAGAGCAACACTTGTTACATAGAGAATAATCACATTAATCATTAATCAATCTTTTAACACGATTGATCTGTATATAATAAATGTTGCTCTTGATTTAACACAATCAATGATGGATTGTTACATTTTTTTATGGATAACCGGACAGGTGGCATGAACAATTGATACAATTTATGTCACACTAATCATGCACTAATTAGGAATATCTCATAGACGATACACATGTAATAAAAAATGATCTATCCCATTAAAGGCATTGCACAAACTTTCCAAATGAACAAAATGAAAGGTTAAAAATACAAAAAAAAAAGGGGGGGGGGGGGGGGGGGTAAAGTTCCACAGGCGTTCTCAGTCCTCTAGCATATGTAGATGAGAGAATAAAAACTGACCTTTATATAATAGTATATAGATTACTAGTAATTACCTTTATTCTTAGTTCATATATGCAATCTCAAAATTCTATGCTACTCAAATATTCAACACTTTTTTTTTTTCAATTTATATCTTATAATTGGTGTCTATGGATTCGTTTCGTCGCGATGAATCCAAATATACGTTCAAAATATTTTTCGAAGTTTTGCCGATAAAGTTATATGTGATTTAATAAAAACTATATATGTAGTGAACATACTAAGAATATAAATAGTGGAAGTTATAAGGTGCATTGCATTGTCAAGAATAAAATGTTCCATGGGCTATTTTTCAAATTTAGAATTTACACAACTAATAGATCTCATTTAACAATTTGATTTTTTATTTTAATATTATAAGTAATCTATTTAATTAATAATAATATATAAGATTGGTTTCTATGGATTCGTCTTGTCGCGGTGAATCCAAATATATGTTCAAAATATTTTTCGGAGTTTTGCAGATAAAATTATATGTGATTTAATAAAAACTATGTGTACATTTAACATACCAAAAATATATAGTACACTTCTAAATTACTATTTTATTTTTTATTTATTGTGAATGAAACTCCTTGAAATTCAAAGAGACATGCCACATATGATTTTGCACATGTGGCATGCCTCTTTATTGAGATATGTCACCACTTTTATTATATATTTAGATGATGTAGTATCTCATATAAGTTTGAATAAAATATTATATTTACCATTAAAAAATATATCTTCCATGTGTATATGTTTCTCTCTCGTTTGACCATCCATTTGACCAATTTTCTTGCCTTTCTTTTTTCTTTTCTTTCTTTTATGTTTCTTGGGAACATATGCATGCACATTGAGGAGTTGAGGTTAGCTGAGGGATATATTTGGGGTCCCATGGCAACAAATTGGATAGAGCAAATATGGAACATGTAGCAATCATCCTAAAGAAGATGGGACACAGTATTTGCACCCAATATGGGCAAGTTCAAGGATCCAATATGTACTCATCAAGTGGTTTCCAGCTGCTTAATTCATAACGTGGCTAGCTAGCTTTACAGGTGCTGGTGGAAGTAGTGGTTATTCAGTCAGTGCCATTGTTGATTACAAGCTAATTCTTGGTTCATTGTTTTGGGATCATAGTGTATATACGTTGGGACAATATGCATCATGTGAAACTTGTCTGATTATTCTAAGGTTAAAGGTATTTGCCAAAAGCACATAATTGCATATCAATGTGATGTGATTTTTATGATTCGAACTCATTACACCTGTTTGCAAGAATTAGGTCACGGTAGTGTGAGACGTGGTGGGAGCAATTACCATTTCAATCATCAGGAAACGGAACAACGAATATTACATATGAGTTCCCCACATTTAATATACTTTCATTGTGTAATATCATCAATTGCATTTACGATGCAGTTAAAATTGACTTAGAAAGTTAGACGACACATTTTTCTTGGGAGATATTTATAGTTATACTTATACACAACCATGCATTCCAACTGGGGTATTTGCTTATGTACCTTTAGGTTTTAGAGGCCTTTAGATATACAATCATTCAAAATACTAACACGTTAAGTAGACACGTGAATTTAGAGTGATTCCATTCCGCTTTTTATGTAAATGTTGTATATACTACCTCATTCCATTATGTTGCATACCTATTTCATTTTCACATGTCCCATTAGATTGTATACCCCCCCCCTCCCCCGGCCTCCCGTTAATAATGTATCTTCACCATTTTAAATGTGTCATTGGAAATATATAATTTCAAGACATTATATTCTTAGTTACATAATTATTAGTCTCATAAATCACATATATTTACAACTTTAACACACTTTCTTAACCCTTTATTTATTCTTTATCATAACAACTTACCCCACTTATACTACTCTAGGTTTATTACAAACCGTTATAAAGTCAAATGATACATTATTAACGGAACAAATAGAGTACACATTTCTACTGTTGATAAACTTTTATCTCATACCGGCATTAGTCGCTCCTGCCACTAAACCAATCAACATTTACATCGCGTAAATCTACTAAACAACCGATTCAAAAGTAAATATGGTCATCGAGGACGTGGTTTTAAATTTTAACGAGAGAGATCTTTTCGCAATTTACTTAGAAACACACCACTCAAAGACCTGGGCCATGTACTGCTCAAGCCTCGGGCTAGCCTTTCATTTTTAACAGTCTTTTTCTTCTTGGACATGCCTATGAAAGTTACTGGGCTCAACATCTAATTGGGCAATACAAAACCTAGACCTATGGGCTCTAGCCTTCTTCCCAATCCAAAAATTCAGTTCACAGATCCAAAGTGGCAAAGTCCAAACACTATTTTCTGAAACTTGTCGCAGTCTTTCAGTTTCTTCTTCTTCTTCTTCTTCTTCATCAGTCTTACAATGGCGACTGAGAATAAATCCAGCAAAAATAACAAGAAAAGAAAGAACTACCTTCCTCACAACGTAAATTATCCTCCTTTAGCTAATTATTTACATGTTTCAAGAATTGATCAGTGAAATGTTTGTAATTGCTTTTACTAATGTTTGATTGATTTTTTTTTTTTTCAGAAGCCAGTGAAAAAGGGTGCTTACCCTTTGCGGCCAGGAGTTGAGGGGTTCTTTATAACGTGTGATGGAGGAAGAGAGTATCAAGCTGCAAATGAAGCAATCAGTGTGCTTGAGTCTGTAAGTTTATGCGTTTTGTTCTATTTAGAAACTTTTGAGGAAACATTAGTTCTTGATTGTTGTTTTGATGTTAAAAATTGAATCTTTGTTGCATTTGTTCGTTATATTCGTCAGGTTGGTTTCTGTATGTAGTAAAGACTGGAGAGTTTAGTGCTGTTATTTTTGTAAAAGTTATTCATTTACTTGGTCTTCTTTATATGAGTTATGAGTGATTGAGTATCTAGTGCTGGACTATTAGGAAGAGATGTATGGATTTATGCCTCTTGATGATGGTAAAAACGTGCTAAGATTGTAAGTTTGTGTGTTTCATTTCTAATTAGAAAGTAGACTTCAGTAGCTTTTGAGGAGAAATGAGTTCTTGATTTTTGTTTATGCTGTTTGAATCTTTGTTGCATTTGTTGGTTATATTCGTCTGGTTTTTGTATGTGTTAAAGACTGGAGAGTTTAGTGCTGTTATTTTCATAAAAGCTAGTCATCTACTTGGTTTTCTTTATATGAGTTATGAGTGATTGAGTATCTAGTACTGAGCTATTTAGGAAGAAATGTATGGATTTGTGCCCCCTGATGAGGGTAAAACATGCTAAGTCGCTTTACGTACTCTTCAAAGTATACTTCTTTACCAATTGTGATCTTTAAAAGCTCCAACTCCAAGTATGTGGCTAGGAACCTGCAAGGAGAAAGGAGGGGGTTTGTGCCTTCACTCTGGCTTGCCTTGGACCGGCTTTCCTTAGACGCATAGTATGTGCCTTGGTTTATGGACATACACATAAAGAGATACTTCTTGGGCTGAACTATTTTGTTTTTTAAAATCTGACTGGTTTTCTCTCTCTGACTGTTAGAATTCTCGTGTACAATTTATGTATCTGAGAGTCATATAGGTATACTATGCTGACAAATTCAACTCGTTGCAGTCGTAAATCGTAATCCCAAATAGATGCATGGAGAGAATCTGAAGATGATCGAAGACGAAAATTGGAAATGAAAAAGCTATATGCTTGACTATCATGAGAAACAAAATGAAAAGACTAAATAATACATTTTTGCTTGTTGCAAAACACAAACTTCTCATTTACTCATGTAATCCCTTCACATTCCAGATTCCATCACTTTTGACATCTCATCAATTGAATTGAACTGTTGTTCCTGGCCTTTTGAATTCAATCTTGGCAGTCTTCATTTATGCCTTTTTAAGTCGGTATCACACTACTTTGGTTGGCCTTACATTTTGTTATATTTATATTTGACTGCAAGGATGATCATTCTACAAGAAAATTGCCATTTTTTTGTTGAGATTTCCTGTCCCTTTTATTTTCACTTGGAGCTTGAATAAGTGAACACTAGCCTTTTTTATACTAATTGTCTTGTTCTTCGCCACAGTTTTTTGAAGAACTTGTGGAGGGTAGAGAATCAAATTTCGCACAGTCAGAAGTATCCAAGAAGCCCTTGAACAAAATAGTCAAATTTGATTCTTCCAGTAGTGACGATGATGATGAAGAAGAAGATG
The DNA here is from genome assembly GCA_026545765.1 of Plantago major. Taxonomy (NCBI): domain Eukaryota; kingdom Viridiplantae; phylum Streptophyta; class Magnoliopsida; order Lamiales; family Plantaginaceae; genus Plantago; species Plantago major. Next base: position 100,829,711 of record CM048841.1, on the reverse strand, counting down.
CAAATGACAATCAATCAAAAGGTAGCCATGATCTACAGACAGAAGAGGACGGAAATAAACCCATTCTTGCAGCATCTGGTGATGTAAGTGATGACTCAGGGTCTAAAAAAGAGAACACTTTATCTGTTGAGAAGCAAACAGAAGGAAACAATGAAAAGCCTGAGAATCTCAATGACCCTGAAAATAAAGCTGTGGAACAACCAGCAAAGAAACAATGCACAGAAGCAGCTGACTTGAATCGCGTTGCGGTCCCCAAAAAAGTAGAAGAGAAATCTGTTGATAAGCTAATTGAAGAGGAGCTGGCAGAATTGGGTGATAAGAGTAAGGTGAGTCCAAAGATATGGTATTCTCCTTTTCCTTCTTTTTTTTTTTCCCCAGACATTTAACTTTTCTTATTTCCATTTGGTTACTCATTTCTTTTTTATTGTTTAATACTTACGACATACTACTGCCATTTTGTTTTAAAATGGAAAAGCTGTCCGTAGTAAAATTATTTCAGCTACACATGTTATCATTTTTGAGATGGAGCAAGGAAGAAAATGAATGCTGTGGTTGGGGATCCTAGTTAATTTAATCACTAATATCAACATAAAAAAATATGCATTGAGAATTTCTGGTCTTGTAGATCTAGTCATGCTTACAGCGCTGTATATGTAACAAATTTCTCTTTGTTTTACCTGAGCAGAGACGGTTTAACAAACTTGAGACAGGCTGTAATGGTGTTGTCTTTATACAAATGCGCAAGAAAGACAAGGACCCCAGCCCAAAAGAGATCGTCGAACACATGATGACTTCTCTTGCTTCCACCAAGAAACATGTGTCACGGTTCATCTCAGACAGTTTTTGTGTCAATATACTCAATATTTTGGCATTTGACTAAAATTGACTGAGACTGTCTTTTTGACCAGATTTTTGTTGAGAGTTCTTCCAATTGAAGCGTCATGCTACACATCAGATGAGGAAATCAATAGGGCGATCAAGCCTTTAATAGACAGGCATTTTCCTACCGAAACTGAAAACCCACACAAGGTATACATGTGTCTTCCAGACTTCTAGTATATTTTATATCGTCGTATTGATAATTCAGAGTATATGTTACCCCCAGATACTAATTAAATGGGTAAACATAAGTGGTTATTCTACTTCACTTTGCAGTTCTGCATGAGGCCTATTTTCAGTCCTATCTTAATGGTTATTGTATTTCAGTTTGCAGTTCTATATGAGGCCCGTGCAAATACTGGCATCGACAGAGCAAAAATTATTAACACTGTCGCAAAATGTGTTCCGGCAACGCACAAAGTTGATCTTGTCAACCCTGATATAAATATAGTGGTCCAAATTTGCAAGGTATGGAGAACATTTTTTCTTTCCGAACAATTTGAACTAAAGGTCCTGGTATTTGTGATCTTTCTGTTTATTTATTTTTTTGTGTATGCGTGAGATTGATGGTAATAATATATGCATATCCCAGGGAACAAAAAGCCCCTTTTTTAATCTTTAATAAAAAGATACACACTTTCGATGCAAATATTTGTCTCATGGTTGAACAATCCTGTATTCCTGAGTAAAAAAATCCACCAAATTACTAAAGAAACTCAAGTGTCAAGAGTCAATACGATTTATTTCTTTCCCTTCTATTGTTCCTCCAATACGGCCACCCTTGTTCCTCAATATTGAGTTTTATTATTCTATCGTACAATTTTCATTCTTGTTTTGTTACTTGTGCATTCACATGATAGTGTGTGACCGTTACTCATTACCTTCTTTGTTTGTGCAGACTGTTTGCTTGATAGGAGTAGTTGAGAAGTACAAGGAATTGGCCAAGTACAACGTGAGGCAGCTCACATCTACCTAAGTTTAGCCTTTGAGCTTGAAGTTTTCAACATTTCAGTTCTTTTTTCTGATAGCATTATACCTTAAAGACTCTCTTCTGTTATTGACACAGTTAAAAATGTCGCTGCGTTTGACAGACATAGTGATGAATGAATTCTGAATTTAAGTAATATGTTGTTCAAGTCGAATAGATGGAACTGTTAGCTTAGGAGATAATACAATGATTGCACACTGAACATACTGATTGTGTACAATAAATAAACATACTGAAGAACATCCAGTGCTAACAAGACATGATCACAATCCCTGAGATGAACGCGAGTGTAACTTTCTTCATCTCCAGTATGTTCGGCCCCTCCCCGAGGTTTTTTTCTTTCTCACGAACCAGAGGAAATATGTTCTCTCTTAGAATTATTGTAATTTTCTTCATCAATGAAACTGCAGATGGAATTTAAACAAAGATTTTTTCAACTAACTGAGATCAAAACACATTATTTTCGTCGCAGGAGTTTGTTTCAACACAAGTTTCATGCACACTGAACATACTGATTGTGTACAATAAATAAACATACTGAAGAAAATCCAGTGCTAACAAGACATGATCACAATCCCTGAGATGAATGCACGTGTAACTTTCTTCATCTCCAGTATATCGGCCCCTCCCCGAGGTTTTTCTTTCCCACGAACCAGAGGAACTATTGTAACTTTCTTCATCAATGAAACTGCAGATGGAATTTAAACAAAGATTTTTTCAACTATCCGAGATCAAAACACATTATTTTCGTCGCAGGGGTTTGTTTCAACACGAGTTTCATGCACTACTTGTCTCAGGAAAATTCTTCTATATATATTAGACCTTGTGGTTGAGAAGCCTTGGAAGAAGTGTTATTCATTTAAATTCATTTTCCAAGTGATGTATGTCTACAACTTACTCATTGAATAATCTCTCAAGAATATTCTTCTATAGAGAGACCTTGTGGTTGAGAGAATAAACCATATGCCTTGGAAGAATAATCTCTCCTTGTCTCACCATTAAAATTTATAAGTACTCATTGCAGTAGGATTCAGAACATTATTATTGGTATTATTGTGTTCCTAACCACAACTTCAACAAGTTGAAAATCACTGATAAACAACAATGCAACCAATTTCTATTACAAGCTTCTGAAAAGCAACATTTTCCCCAGTACATCACTTCCCTCTGTCTCTGGAAGAAACTGGGATTACACATCCAACAAAATCAAATGAATATAATAACTCTCAGCCAGCTTTGTATAGTTTCTCTAATGATAAAGCTCTAAGCAGCTGGCTTGTACAGTTTCTCCACCACCTTCCTGTACTCTTCTTGGTTAGCCCATAGTGATGCCGCCTGGGTGTTCAGAGGTGAGCTTATGTTCGGTTCTGTACAAACATAGCGCAAGGAAGACAAAATCAGAATGCTAAAAACAAATAACTATCAGGAGAATAGCAAAATAGTATACCTCCAAGCAAACTCTGGATCGATAACAGGATTGTCCTCACATCATATGCAGATGACCACTTATCCTGTATAAATCGCAACACTCAGATTCTGGTTTACGAAGAACAGTCCGTGCTTTATAGAATATATATCGAGAAGTTAAAAAAGTAACCTGTAATATGTCCAAGCAAATTTGCCCATAGAGGTCTACATTTGGATGGAAGCAAGTAGTCTCAAATTTAACCCTCGGAGGCTTGAAGGGATAGTCGGCCGGAAAGGTAAGGGATAGTTTGTATTCAGTTCCTTCAAACACTGTGTCTTTGCTGCCAGTAATTGTTCCTTTCCAACAGAATATGTTTTCCTCCTCAGGAAATGCTGATATACCAGTGTCGCCTCCCATCTGAATTATACATTCACAATCGAAATCGAGTATTTAATAACAATTAATAGATAACCTAAGTTCCTCAAGTGTTAACCAATTGAAGAAGTTTGATTGACAATTATGAGCATTGGAAATGCGGTGCTTACCATTAGGGCCATTAGCTCAGATTGCAACCTGTTCATCCATCAAGCGAAGGGGTTAGCTAATTATCGAAACATCATAAATATAAAGAGCTATAAGATCCACCAAATTCGACCTTAATGGAACAAGCATTGATTTTAAAAAATAGAGCAACATTTGTTCTATGATTAAAATCGATAAATCGGAAAACAAAATTGAAGCAGCACAGATAATAGACTTAACTAAGCTAAACATGCCCTAATCGGAAATCCTAATTTACTGAACCAGAATGAAACCCAGATCCGCAATAACATAGAAATCGAACTCAATCAACACCAAAAAACACGATTCCATTCCCAAAACACATATCATCATTACCAAGAACAACAAATTCCCAATTTTAACCACATTTCCAAGATCCCCAGGTTAGGGTCTCAAAACTGAAACCCTAATCAGTCTAATCCCCAAAAATTGGAGCAACTCATAGCCTCTAACAGACAAATAACATGACAAACAACAAAACCCACCAACAATTAAACCAAACACGAATTCCATAAATCGAATTCTTAAAAACAAGTATTAAAAACCGTACCTTTTCAGAACAGACTGCGTATCGACGGCTTTCGCAGCAGGAACCGTCTGCTTCGACGACGTAACATGAGGCGGATTGTTGGCATTGGTGTTAGGGTTGGTATCTTGGTGGTGATGGGCGTTGTTGTTGTTGTTAATTGTTGCCATTGATGCCTGAATTCGATCTGTTCTTGATGAATCTTTAGCGAACAAAGCTTGATTGAATTCAATTGGGACTGAGAGATCGAATCGATTGAGTTCTATTCACTTCTTCTGATGATTGAGAGAAGTGAATTAGAAAGTGGAGAATCAGAGAGAAAGAGGGAGATAATGATGATGATGATGATGATGAGAGTGATTGAGTAGAGAGGGTATATAAAAGGGATGAGAATAATTCAAAATTATTTTTCCGAACGTTATGAAACTAAGCAAGATTTTTGCCTCCTTCGGTGTGTAACGGCTACTTCAAGCTTCTTTTAATTAGGTTTTGTTTTCCACATCTCACCCGTATCCGCTAAGACTACCCGCATTGGGTGGCCACCGTGACGTCATTTGGTAATTTGACGGATCCGCGTGCAGATTTTCTGACGTTGGGTGGCGTCATGATTTAAATTTCAAAATTTTTTTTTAAAATTTTTTAAAAACATATTTAACATATTATAAGAGTGTTTAGAAGTTGAAATTAATAAAATTGCATTTTTAGAACTCGTTTTACAATTTTAAGTTTAATTAAGAGAGAAAAATGAGTTCGAGATGGGATGATCCAAACATAGTCAAGAGTGGTCTCTATTTGTAGATCTCGAAAATACAAAGCCGTTGGTGATTTTTATTTATTTTTTGCATTTTTATTTTTCGAGTTATTCACGTTTGAAATTGGACAAAACAAAAAAAAATAAAAATAAAAAAAGAATGAATCAGGTTGCTGCTTCTAATTCTCCCCGTCAAATCGAGTGACGGTGAAATCGGCAGCCAGGCGTCGACTCTCACTAACGAGCTGCAATGCAGTTCGTCTAAATAATCCAGCTGAGCACTATCGGACCTTTTTTTAAAACTCTCTCCAACGATATTTTTTACTCCTAAAAGGCTCGAAATCACATTGAGATGAGTGAATTCAAACACCTCACCACTTGATTTTCACTTTGGTCTTTGTTATAAACTATGGTGGAAGGTTTCTTTCATAAACCCGAGCTATGAATAACTTACACTCCTTCATTCCCCGCATAATGTGTTATTTGAATTCTTTAAGTCGATTTTGTTACTCTTTTATAAACCTGACCTATTGTAGACGCTCAGAAATCTACAATCAAATTAGGGTTAGAGATTGGGGGACACCAGCAACCTGCAAGGCAACAGTAGCAAATAGAGACATGAGGTTCCAAGGTGACACCGGTGTGGTGTCGATCATATGGACTCCGACGCTCAAGTTAGAGGACTGGCAGACAGCGTAATCAAATGAATAAGGTAGGAGAGAGAGATGACGACAAGCGTCGACTTATCCTGTTGGTTGAGTTGGTTCGGCAACGTGGTGGACGAGCACCGACAATGGGCTAGCTTACCTTGTAGGAGGGAGCTAGCTGGTAGTCGTCTGACAGAGATGGATGGCAATGGATGGTGGCGGACGGTTGAAGGTTGATGATGGACAATGGTGATGGACGATGGTGGATGACGGTGGTTGACGGTTGATGTTGATTAGAGAGCTTGAGAGAGATGGAGGCGTGAGAGATTGATTGCTAGGGTTTGTTGTAGTCAGAATGTGATGCCTCTCCACCTCCTCCCACTCTTCTCTATATAGTTCACCCATTGTTGGAGTCCATCCGCGAATCTCGGGGAAGTTGTTGGAACTCCCTAAGTGGGTTGGACCATGTCTCATGTAGTTGGGAGAGTGGTCGCAAGTCGGTTGCTTACTGACTGACTGAGTCGGTCAAGCAACGTGAGTTGGTTGCTTACTGACTGACTGAGTCGGCCAAGCAATATGAGTTGGTTAGTGTGTTAGTCAAGTGCTGACGACTGACAGAGTCAGTCATGCAAGGTGAGTTAGCTAGCTTGTCAACCACTTCGATGGCTGGCAAGGTCGGGCGAGCTAGGTGAGCTAGCTAGCTTGTCAACCAGCTGGAAGGTTGGCGAGGTCAAGTGAGTCAGGTAGCATGTGGACTGTTGGATAGATGGCTCAGCTAGATGGGTTCGCTAACTGGTCTTTGGAGTCCAACTCGCGTATGAAGCCAAGATGAACTCATTAGTGGACCGCGGATTGGGTCGTAGCCTTGATGGACTGGTTTGTCAGTCTAGTTGACAAAGAGCGAATTTTGTCCAATACAGTTTGTCCCCCACTCTTCGAGTCGAGTATCTCGAGCCGGAGAGTAGAAATTTTATGCCCAAAGGAGTGATGCGTGCCAGATCGTAGGCGGTTGATATTCTGCTCCTTCAAAGATATAAATTATCCCGTAAGTATATTGGAATAACAAATAGTAAGCTCATTGATAGGGAGAGCGATTGGTTAGAGATCTGGATGTCACTCGTAGTGATCTAGTGGTTGGCTTGGCAAAGCAAGTCATCAAACTTGCAATGCAGAAGCTCGTTGACAGACACGCTTGGCTGGGAACAACCAACCTAGCGAGAGGGTTTTTTAGTGATTGACATTCTCAGTTGGACAAGCCAATCTAGTAAGTTGGGTACTTACAGACTGACATTTTTAAGATGGACAATTCAATCTAGTAAGATGAAAACTTGCAGACTGAAAAATTCAAGATGGGCAGTTCAATCTAGCAAGACGGAAACTTGCAGATTGAAAATTTTAGTTTGACGAGTCAATCGTAATGTGGTACCTTACAGGACGACATCTTTTGTTGGATGAGCTGCAGCTTGCAGACTGGAAATTTTAGTTTGACAAGTCAATCGTAAGGTGGTAGCTTACAGGCAGACATCTTTGGTTGGATGAGCTAAAGCTTGCAGACTGAAAATTTTAGTTTGACAAGTCAATTGTAAGGTGGTAGCTTACAGACCGACACCTTTGGTTGGATGAGCTGACAGACAGCCTGAACTAAGATGACTTGCCCGGATTGGGGTATGACTTGTCCGAATGGAGCATGCCTTGCCCGAATTGGTGTGTGCCTTGCCCGAATCCGAAATGATGCATGCCTTGCCCAAAATGATGTATGCCTTGCCTGAATTCGGATTGGTGCTTGCCTTGCTCGAATTGGTGCATGACTTCTCCGAATTGGCGCTTGCCCTTGCCCGAATTGGTGCTTGCCTTGCCCAAGTTGGAGTATTAACAAGTAGTGGATAAGATCTTGACTCGTACTCTTTTACATTTGATCAATTTGGAGTCAAGCCCTAGAATTTGGAACCAACACAATTCATTCTTTCACATACACACACACTGAAACTTCTCCTCTCCTTCTCCACGCCAAATCTGCCTCCCATCATCATCGTTCATTTTTGGGTTCCCTTATTTTTGCTTAATCCTTCCAAATTTGCCTCAAACACGCACATTAAAAATGCGATCGAGGAGCTGGACACGTCGTGTTGAAGGAGAGAGAAATCAGAGATGCGGCGGGGAAGGGAGGTGCGTTGGATATAGAAGATGAAGTGAGTGTTGGGTCTGGCTAGTCGGAGATTGCTAGGTAGATAAACAGAGTCTCTCCAACCTTGGGCTTCGAGAGTACTGGAGATGTGGTGAGGTAACGCTTGATTTGTTGAAAGGCGCCCTCACACTCGTCTGTCCACTGGAAGTCTTTAGTCTTCCGTAGAGTGTCAAAGAATGGTCGACACCTCTCGGAAGACTTGGGTATGAACCTACTGAGGGCTGCTAGCCTCCCAGTCAATTTCTGCACATCCTTAATACACTTGGGGGAGGGAATGTTATAAATTGAACGAATTTGATCAGGGTTAGCCTCGATACCTCTTTGCGTGACCAAATACCCAAGGAATTTCCCAGAGGAGACTCCAAATGAGCATTTGGCTGGATTCAATTTCATGTTATACCTGCGAAGGACTGAAAAGGCTTGGTGGAGGTGGTCGAGGTGCTGATCAGCAACCAAGGACTTGACCAGCACGTCGTCGATGTACACCTCCATGGTGTCCCCCAGCATGCTAGCGAACATACGGTTGACTAGTCGCTGGTAAGTGGCGCCTGCATTCTTGAGTCTGAATGGCATGACCTTATAACAGAAAGTTCCTCTCTCTTTGACGAAGGTTGTCTTCTCTTGATCTTCAGGGTGCATCAGTATCTGGTTGTAACCTGAGAATGCGTCTATGAAGCTTAAAAGCTCATGTCCTGCAGTAGCATCCACTAGCATGTCTATGTGTGGAAGTGGAAAAGAATCCTTCGGGCATGATTTGTTGCGGTCGGTGAAGTCGATGCACACTCGCCACTTGCCATTCTTCTTCTTCACTACCACAACGTTGGCTAACCAGTCTGGGTAGTGTACTTCGCAGACTGATCCGATATCAAGTAACTTCTAGACTTCTTCATTGATAACTTTGTTCCGCTCTGGAGCGAACTTCCTCCGATTCTGTCTGACTGGTGGGTAGTCTGGGTCGACCTCAAGTCTGTGGGTGATTACCTCTAGGTCAACTCCTGTCATGTCTGCATGTGACCAAGCAAAGCAGTCATGGTGAACTTTGAGAAATGTGATCAGTTGCTCTCGTAGCTCTGGTCTCAACCTTGCCCCAATCTGAACTTTGTGATCTGGATGGTCTGGGTGAATCTGATCTTCATCGAGCTCTTCCATCCCTGGTTGGTCTGGGTTAGTTGGGGGGTTGAGTTGCTGTAATTGCTATAACTCGGCTGCCTTTGGCTTCAAGGCTTCCATGTAACATGTCCTCACATCCCGTTGCTGGCCAAAAATCTCCCTCACCCCCCACTTGGTAGGGAAGCGAATCACCTGGTGGTAAGTTGACGACACTACTTTCATCTCATGAATCCATGGCCTACCAAGGATGGCATTATAGCTTGACGGACTGTCTACAATTAGGAACTTCGTCAGTAGGTTGACGCCTTCTGCGTAGACAGGAAGGGTAACACTCCCAACTGTGTACTTTCTTTCTCCGCTGAAACCATATAGAGTCGTCGGCTGGCAGAGGATGGCGGTCTCATCTATGCCCATTTATGTCAGAGCATCTAGAAAAATGATGTTAACAGAGCTCCCATTATCAATGAGGACTCTCTTCGTAAGACAATTGGCAATAAGAATGGAAATTACTAAAGCGTCGTCATGAGGACTAATTAGTTGCTTAGACTCTTGGTCTGAGAAGCTAATAGTCAAGTCAGACGAAGAGGTGTCTGATGCTCTGCGAGCATCGAGCTCGGGCCTTACCGTTTGCCTACTGTGGCGCTTTGCCGCAGAGTATGAGACACCACTGATCTCTGACCCCCCCAGAGATCACATTGATTACCTTGTTGGTCTGAGGGGGCTCAGGTAGATCATTGCCCTGCCAACTGGCGAGGGTCTTTTCACCTTTGTCAGAGAGGAACTCCGTCAAGTGTCCTCTCTTCAGAAGCTCGGCTACTGTAGATGCTCGGAAATCTACAATTGAAATTAGGGTTAGAATTGAGGGCACCAGCAACCTGAAAGGCAACAAGAAAGCACGCTGGAACGTAAGATCCAAATGGGACACCGGTGTGGTGACGACCGAATGGACTCCGACGCTCAAGCTAGTGTGTCTGGAAGATATATAATAAATGATACGTAAAAGACAGAGAAAACTTATCCTTTTTGGGATGATGTAGCTCTTCTGACAGCTAGGATGAGTCGGATAGATGATCGGGTCGGCTAGGGGAGCGGTTGAGCGGACCAAGTATGGAGTCAGATGGATGTCAGGTGATGCGGTGATGGAGATCAAGATTTCTATTCGGAGATAGGGATTAAGGTGAATATGGTAAAGTAGATGATTGATTAGACTGCAGAGACAACTATTAGTAGCGGTTTTGCTAGTGTCGTAGTTGATTGATTCCAGATGATCCATGGAGTTTCCCTTCTCCTCCTTTTATAGAGATAGTTGAAGTGCATTCTCACCCAGAATCCCTTATTTGTCGGGATTTAGTTGAAGAAGTAAGCCGTTGATGGAGAATGGTTCTACCTCATCTCTAAGTTCCCGCAACCGACTTCTTATTTAGGATGTTTGTTGGAGGTGTGGGTTGACCATGGAGAAGGATTATTCATCACGTCTCGGCTCCCACTTCTTGGTCCACGTCTTTTAGAGCTATAACGGCTGGCTCCCTGGACAATTAGACTTGGGCTGGCTATTTAATTTGGACGGCTCTCCAGTAGCCATGTAAAAGTCACTTGAAATACATTTAAAATACATTGCTGGCCCAAATAGATTCCGCCTTAGAGGATGGTATCTTAGGCTAGCCAGATTGATACAGTGGTCTTGTTAAGATGGTTCCAAGGCGTGATGTACTGGTCTGGCTCGTTAATTGAATCGACAAAGCCCATCTGGTAGATATGGTGGTCGGTTGGGCCCAATTTGGTTTAGTGGATCATAAGTTCATTCAAGAGAGAACTCATCAAGCCTTAGCCTATATCAAATAATCGGGCCTCGCTTGGTGGTGTCCCAACATTTTGGGCTGACTTTAAAGGTGGATAAGTCCATAGCCAATTTTTAACAATACAACTACCTCCAATCGCAGTGAGATGCACTATGCGGTTGTATGTCCGTGGTCTCCGTGGAAATCACACCACTTGTTGGAGTTTCTATGATCTGGAGGTATTCTAAGTTTTCCTGGCCATCTGACTCTGTCGCCCATACTCTTCATGACTGCTACACACTCCTCTGGTTCAATGCTGAGGGAGTAGTTTGGAAGTGGTGCTCGGGTTTCTGTCCTCCTTTATTGGATTGGAGGGCGAGGTGGATTCACAACAGGCCCATGCCTTCTCTCAGTTGGGTACGGCTTAGCACGGTAGTCTGGGGCCCTTTGTTCAACTCGTCTGTCAGGCCTGGGCTGCCTACGACCACTTTGGCTTGACACGTAAGGTCTGTTGACATCATCCTCCTCCCATTTGATCTGGGCCCATGCTTTGGCAAGCACGTCTTCCATTGTTCAGCAGGGGTACATGGTCAGCTCCTTGTATAGTCCCGAGTTAGGCGGCAACCCTTTACGGAAGGCATTGACAGCAGTATCCTTGTTGCAGTTGGGGATTGACACCTTCTCCTTGTTGAAACGAGCCACGTATTCCCTGAAAGATTCGTGAGGTCTTTGCCAGACGCTATACAAGTCGTCCGACAGTTTCAAAAGTTTGTGAATGCTTGCGAATTGTTCCACAAAGCAGTCGACTAATTGAGCAAACGAAGAAATAAAGTTATTAGGTAAATTGGTATACCATTGTAGGGCTGGTCCGATCAGGCTGGAACCAAACCCTTTGCACATGCATGCCTCATGGAGATCTCTGGGGATGGCTATGGTGAACATCCTTTGCTTGTACTGCGAGACATGGTCGTCTGGATCTGTTGTTCCGTCATAAAGCTTCATGCTTGGGAAGGTGAACTTGGTTGGCATCTCCACCAATGCTATAGCGTCGGCGAAGGGGGGAGTCAGCAAAGCTATTAGGTAAGCTTTTCTTGATCGGTGCTGGCACTCCAGGGATCCTTTGGATCATCTCTTCCAAGCTCACCAGTTTGGAGGCTAGCTCCTCGTTGTTGCTTCCTTGACCTGCTGAGGGGGTTAGCAAGTGATCTACCTGACTTGCGCTCTGGTTGCGTTGTTGTGGTGATTCGTCGTTCATCCTTGGGTTAACACCTTCGAACGAAACCCTCCTACTGGTAATGCCTGGAATGACCTCAAGGGTTGGCCTTGGTGGAGCGCTCGCCACTTGGGAGACTGGAGTTACGGGAATCACCCCTTCCATCTCCTCAAAGGTCAATAGGCGAGCTTCAATCGCGTTGTGCGGTGGGTTATCCACTCCAGTACCATGAGTCAGTCGACGAGATGAGGCCGCGTCCAATGTTGGAGTGACGACAGACTCCACCCTTTCCTTCAAGAGCGAGTTCTCCTGGCGGATGGCACGGTTCTCGTCCTCAAGGAGCTTGATCTTCCTAGCGTTCTCTTGCATCTGGGCCGCCAAGGCTCTGATCTGAGCAGTGACGTCCATCTCCTCTACCTCTTCAAGAACATACTCGTCTGAGTGCGTCATGCCGGATAGCTTGGTGTGTCGCGGTTGTCGCTATTGGATTGCCCTTTTTGATAGCCGGGGCCCCACGGTGGGCGCCAAATTGTAGACGCTCAGAAATCTACAATCAAATTAGGGTTAGAAATTGGGGGGCACCAAGAATCAAGGCAAAGAATAACAGAGACGTGAGGTTCCAAGGTGACACTGGTGTGGTGCCGACCGTATGGACTCCGACGCTCAAGTTAGATGGCTGGCAGACAATGTAATCGAATGAAAGAGGTAGGAGAGAGATGACGGCAAGCGTCGACTTATCCTATTGGTTGAGTCGGTTCGGCAATGTGGTAGACGAACACCGGTAGTGGGCTAGCTGGCCTTACAGGAAGGAGCTAGCTGGTAGTTGTCTGACAGAGATGGATGATGATAGACGATGGCGGATGGTTGAAGGTTGATGATGGATGGTGATGAGCGATGGTGGATGATGGTAGGTGATGGTCGATGTTGATCAGAGAGCTTGAGAGAGTTGGAGGCGTGAGAGATTGATTGCTAGGGTTTGTTGCAGTCTCAATGCCATGCCCTCCACGTCTCCCCACTCTTCTCTATATAGTTCAATCATCGTTGGGGTCTGTCCGCGAATCTCGGGTGAGACTGTTGGACCTGGCTAAGTGGGTTGGACTTGGTCTCAGGTAGTTGGAGGAGTCCTTTCAAGTTGGTTGCTTACTGACTGACTGAGTCGGTCAAGCAATTACGAGTTGGTTAGTTTATTAGTCGAGTGTTTACTGACTGACTGAGTCTTAAAATGTACCAGCACCACATGAACGTAGTCCAAGTCTTTGTAGTCTTGTACCAAGTCTCTTCCACAAAATTATATTCCCGGTCGTTTGTTGCTACTCTTATCTAAAAGTTATTGCCAGGACCTTTATTTGCGAAAGAAGAAAAGAAAGTAAAATATACATGTCTAGTTTGTAGCATTTCTAAAACTTAGTTCTTCAGATTTCAGTATAACGTGGAAATACGTACTTCTAAATTCTAACCCTCAAAATAACAAGAATTTGTGAGATAATTCATGTGGATGAGAAACCGTGATTGGCGACAGTATTTACACGGCAGAATATTTGAGTCGACTCTCAAGTCTTTGTAGTCTTGTCATGGGTATTAATGTGGTCCAAGTGATGAAAAGATTAATTAGATGAACGTTAAACGCAAAACACTTTTTACTAAACGCAAAACACTTTTTAATATATTGCAAAAAGTACCTCAAGTAATATAAATATGAAAATTGGTCCCATATTTATGTTATATTCCACAAAACCCCACATTTTCACAATTATATAATCGTAAACACATAACAACACAATACGATAACAAAAACTCATGTCTTCCAAGTATTAGCCGGACTTTGGCAACTATGACGAATCTGAAGAGGTATTAATTTGTCCCTTGTCTTAGTTTAATATTTTATAGTTGTTTAATATTAGTTTATTGCGTTCGTATTTTTAAATTAATTAAGATTTCATTAAAATTTCGAAAAAAACGCAAAAAAAATCATAAACGTGGTTGGGGTGACCAGGACGTTGTTGTGGTCCAGAATAGACAGCCCCCAAGGCTGCTAGTTCCGCGCCTGGGCTGCCAAGTCCGTTTTAAGTCGTTTTTTATTTTTTTTTCCTTTTTAAGTAATTAGACTATATTTTGGACAGATTTTACTAATACTTTTTAAAAAAGTGATTAGTTATATTGTTTTAGCGCATATGATTTGATTAAATTTGTTTTTATTTGTTTCTGACATTGATCTTATGTTTGAATTTGTCAGAGTAATCCATATATTGATCCGGATAGATATCCAACGGATTCAGACGAAGAACCTCCCTTAAATGATGACGAACCAAGATATTTTATACCTTCACCGGAGTATGATGATGGTGATGAAGCCATTTTTGGGCCGGGTTATGATGGGGTCGAGGAGGACGACAATGAGAAGCCTGGAGAAGTCAACAAAGACTTTATAATACACAAAATAAATCAACGAAGGTTTCGAGCACTAAAACTTGCTACAATTATTACAATACATATTCACAACAATTCGGCAAAAATGCATAAACATTAAGTTTTATTAGTCAAAATTTAGACTAAATAATGTTAGAAATATTAATAACTGGAGAAGTTAGCAAAGTTCGAATAGAAGTTGCAGTATGAGTGTGGGATGCCGAGTTCCCACCCTGATGAAGCGTATTCATGTTATCAGCATCCCTAGCAGCCACTTTATCATCTACTGCTCGCTTCCGACGTGATCCGGTAACAATTCGACCATGGAGACGTCCGGAATTATCAACTACTACTCTTTGTTTTCCAGATCGACCCTTATCCATCTACATTAAACAATAAACAAAAGAAATCAACAAAGAATCCGTACCAACCAACACAACATGCAAAATATGAGAAGAAATGTACATAATTACATAACAACAATTATTATACATGTATAACACAAAATTAGGTCACAGATATAATAAAACTTGCTAGAATAATTTACAATAATTATAACATGCATAATAAAACATTATGATATAAATAGAATAATTACAACATGTTCGTGAAACATTAGGCAAATTTTAGACCATATAATCGAGAACAATTAGTAGAAAAAGCAAGAAAAAAAAGTGTTAAACCGGACCGGTTATCGTCATAACCGGATCTGGTTAACAAAAATAACCAAAGAAACAAAAAAATGCTAAAAACCAGTTCTGTAATGAACCGGATTCTCTTAATAACCGGTTCTGCATGAACCGGTTCTGGTTAGATTCGGATCTGACCAGAACCGGGTTCTCGTTAGATCCCGATCTGACGAGAGCCAAGCTCCGATCTGGAGCTTCACAAAGCTCCTATTGGACTTTTGTTTAAAGCTCCGATCAGAGCTTTGAAGCTCCAATCTGGAGCTTTGCTAAAGCTCCAGATAGGAGCTTCAAAGCTCCGATCTGGTGCTTGAAGCTCCGATCAGGAGCTTTGAAGCTCCAGATCGGAGCTTATGCTCCGGTTGAGCTCCTGATCGGAGCAGAATCACAAGCTCCGATCGGAGCTTTGACGGATTCGCAACTGCCCCGTCACCGGAGCTGCTGCGAATCCGGTCAATTTGGCCCATTTGTCGGAGCTCCGGCGACTTTCAAAATTGACGAACGAAAATGTAAAAGAACTAACCTTGATGATTCTTCGAATGCTCCTTCGTGTTCATCGATTGTGTTTGTTCGAATATTACAGGAGGAAGTGTATGTAAGGTAGTTCAAATGCAAAATTTAAAATGTTTTTAGATAAAATTGTATTATTTTGAAGGTAGTGGGTTGTTTTATAATTGACTATAATTTTGGTGACAATTGCAAAATGTTAGAAAAGTGTTCTGCGTTTAGTAAAAACGGTTCTGCGTTTAACACGCCCCATTAATTAATGGTGAAATAAAGTCTATATAATCAAACCATATTGTTTCAACATATATAATTATATATAACTACTCTCCAAAACAAACAGTTAAATACATTGTCTACCCCAAATTAAAACATGCCGCCTCCTTCTTTTCTGTTTTTCCTGCTCATTTACACAATTGCATCCTTCCATTACTTGACCCCATGCAGTGGAAGCGATAGCGAAATCTGTCCTGAAACCGAACTTCTGAGCTTCAAGCTCTCTATGAATGATATTGGTGGCCTAATGTCTTCTTGGAAGCCTCAAGTCGATTGCTGCATGTGGGAACATGTTGTTTGCAGCAACTCAACTGGTCATGTTCTAGAACTACACCTTCGAGGTCCTGGACTAGCTGCTCCAGTCCTGATTGGAACGCTAAATGATTCGTTGCTCAATCTGACACATCTCAGATATCTTGACTTGAGCCAGAATTATTTCAGTGGCGGCGCTATCTCTGCCTTCATTGGTTCATTCTCGAATTTGGAGTATCTGGATTTATCAGATGTTGGATTCCGTGGAGCATTAGATGATTCTTTGCTCAATCTCACACATCTCAGATTTCTTGACATGAGCGTGAATAGTTTTGGTGGCGCCATCCCTACCTTCATAAAATCATTTTTGAAATTGGAGCATCTGGATTCAATGGAACGCTAGATGATTCATTGCTCAATCGGACGCATCTCAGATATCGTGACTTGAGCGCGAATCTTAATTGGATCATTATCAAATTTGGAGTATCTGGGTTTATCTGGTGCTAGAACTATTCCTCATACTATAGGTAATCTTTCTAGCTTATGTTGGTTATCATTGTATGGGCCATATTACATGGATAAACTTGAAGCAGATAGCCTTGAATGGATGTCTGAATTATCCCATTTGGAGCACTTGGAGTTTTTTGAATTAATAGTTCGTTTCTTAGCTTAATTCGTGAAGAACAAGTTGTTATTGCTAGATTGCACAGGAGCCGTTGATCTTGATCATTCTACGGTTGAGATTAAATGGTGACACGGAGGGAAAAACAGTTGGGAGCAGGGAAAACACATGACAGCCTGTTGGCTTCTAATTCGTCTTTCATTGTTTGTAATCCGTATAAATAGACTTGTAGCTTGGATGTTAAGCAAGAGATTGGATAATATCATAATCAATTGTCAGTTATAGTGAGAGAAACATTAGTGAGAGAGAGAGAAAAGAGAGCAAATCGCCATTGTTGATTGCTTGTGAGCTTCTCGATTCTTGTAATCTGTCATTGATAGTGAATTGTTCTTGTTGTTCGAACCACGTAAATCTCATCTCATTTACATTACGTTCATTGTTCAATTGTTATTCTCTGTGATTCGTTGTGCAATCGGTTGATTTGATTGAATGATTCTACAATTGGCGTCGTCTGTGGGAAAGTAGAGAGGATCGGTGCATCAATGGCGTCTACTACAAAGTTTGAGACTGAGAAGTTAACGGAGAATGTTGATATCACCTTGTGGCAAGCTCGAATGGAGGCCTTGTTGTATCAACAAGGTGTGGAGCAAGCTCTTCTTGGAGATGAAGGTTTCGCGAAGGATCACGATGAAATCGATAAGAAATGCATAATTGGAAAGGCAAGGAGCACTCTGATCATGTCTCTAGGAGAAAAATCACTGAGAGAGGTCATCAAATTGAAAACTGCTAAGGAAGTATGGGATAAGCTCGAAGAACTGTATCATGTCAAAATAGTTGCGAGCAAAATCAAACTCAAACAGATGTTCTTCAACTACAAGATGAAACCAGATAAGAACATCACTGATCACCTGGATGATTTCAATAAATTGTGTTATGATATTGAATCTAGAGATATGGTGTTAAGATAAGATGATAATTAAAGCTGTTATTCTTCCTAGCTCTTTACCTAAAAGTTATGAACATTGTATTGAAGCAATTGTCATGGCCAAACCTGATGATTTGACAACTCAAGATGTGGAGATTGCATTGAGAAATAAGTTGGATCAGAAGAGTGTTGGTGTTCACAATGATGCAATTGCTGAGAGTTTGTCTGTCAAACCTAAGTGAGGAAGGAATACAAACACCAGGAACAAGGTGTATAATAAGCCTAAATACCAAAAGGATTCAGAATCAAGTAACACTGAGTTTGTGGAGAAGAGAAAGTGTTACAACTGCAAGAAGCCTGGTCACCTAAAGAAGAATTGTCCATTGCTCAAGAACAAAACAACACACAAGCCTGGATCACACACAGTTGATATAGCTGAAGGTACTTCCTATGAAAATGCAGAAGCTCTCGTTGTTTCTTGTGACTCTAGTGATAGTCAGTGGGTATTAGATTCTGGTTGCTCATTTCATATATCTCCAATTAAAGAGTGGTTCTATGAGTTGAAATTCTTTAATGGTGAAGATGTGTTATTGGAAATGATCATGCATGCAGAATCAGGGGTATAGGCTCTATATACATTAGAATGTTTGATGGTGTGGTGAGGAAACTCACTAATGCCAGGTATGTGCCTGGTATGAAGAGAAACCTACTATCATTAGGTGTGCTTGATAGTAAAGGTTACAAGTATGGTAGTTGTAATGGTGTACTGCAAATCTCAAACAATGATAAGGTGGTACTGCAAGCAGTTAAGAAGAATGGTTTGTACTATCTGCAAGGATCAACTATTTCAGGCCATGTGAATGTGACTAAGGAAGTGAATCACATTGAGTTATGGCACATGAG
The DNA here is from genome assembly GCA_026545765.1 of Plantago major. Lineage (NCBI taxonomy): Eukaryota > Viridiplantae > Streptophyta > Magnoliopsida > Lamiales > Plantaginaceae > Plantago > Plantago major. The sequence goes on along the minus strand of CM048841.1, from coordinate 100,811,091 downwards.
ATTGGCACATGTTAGTGAAAAAGGATTGAGTGAACTGTCAAAGTTACAGGTGTTTGGCTCTGAGAAAATCACTAAGTTGGATTTATGTGACCATTGTGTGATGGGAAAAGCTCACAGAGCTAGCTTCAAGACTGGTAAACACATTACTAAGGTTGTTTTAGACTATGTGCATTCAGATCTATGGGGGGGGGGGGGGGGCAGCAAGAGTTTAAACCATAAATGGTGGAAGATACTTTCTAAGCATCATAGATGATTACTCAAGGAAGCTGTGGGTTTATATACTTAAATCCAAGGATGAAGCTCTCTCAAAGTTCAAGGACTGGTTGAGTGAAGTTTAGAATCAAACCAATAAGAAGTTGAAGTATCTCAGGACAGATAATGGCCTTGAATTTGTGTCTACATAATTTAACAATTTCTGTAACAGAAAAGGTATACAGAGACACAAGACAGTTGTTGGCACTCCTCAACAAAATGGAGTAGTTGAGAGAATGAATAAAACTCTACTGGAAAGAGTTAGATGTATGATGTTGAGCTCAGGGTTGCCTAAGAGTTTCTAGGGAGAAGCTGTTAACACAGCATGCTATCTGATTAACAGGTGTCCATCTAGTGCTATTGAGTTTAAAACTCCATAAATGATGTGGCCTGGTGTGTTATCTAGCTACACTAATCACAGGGTGTTTGGGTGTGCTGCTTTTGCTCATGTCAAGCAGGACAAGCTTGAGTCTAGAGCAGTGAAATGTGTATTTTTCTGGGCTATCCCAAAGGTGTTAAGGGATATAAGCTATGGAACATTGAAGAGAGGAGATGTCTTATCATTAGAGATGTCACTTTTAATGAAAGTGAGTTGCCTCTCAGTCAAGCTACTCATAGAACACCTGACAATGTTATTACAAGTACCAGTGATCAGTCTGAGGTGGAGATTACTAGCTATGATCCAACTGTAGATCACATAACACATCAGGTGATGATTCCTAATACTCAACTAGATAGATCAACACCAGAAAATCAGAACAGTGATGATCATAACACTGAGCATACTACTCCAGATAGTACTCATGTGAAGGTGGAGCATGAGTCAAGTTCTGATGATGATGATGACTATCATATACCTGAAGTACAACAAGATTCCAGTGGAAGCAAGTTGAGAAGCTGGAAGCTGACTCAACACAGGAATAAAAGAGTTGGTGCTGGTGAACACTCAGTGAGATTTGGATGGTCAAATTTTATAGCTTATTGCCTGAGTGTAGCACAGGATATTGAGAACTATGAGCCAAGAAGCTATCATGAAGCTGTGAATTGCAGTGAAAGTAGAAAATGGATTAAGGCCATGGATGAAGAACTACTGTCACTGACCAAGAATGGCACATGGAAGATTGTAGACAAGCCAAATGGTGTCAAGACTGTGGGATGCAAATGGATTTACAAGAAGAAGGTGGAGACTAGTGAAGCAGGTGAGTCAATCAGGTTCAAAGCTAGACTAGTAGCTAAAGGATTTACTCAAAGAGAAGGTATTGATTTCAATGAAATCTTTTCACCTGTGGTCAAACATTGATCTATCAGACTTCTTCTTGCTATTGTAGCACACAATAATCTATATCTACAGCAACTTGATGTGAAAACTGCATTTCTACATGGAAATTTAGATGAGAAGATCTACATGTCAATACCTGATGGTGTAAAGACTGATAAAAACCAAAATCAGGTGTGTTTACTACTGAAATCTCTTTATGGCTTGAGACAAAGCCCAAGGCAGTGGTACAGGAGATTTGACAGTTATGTGTTAAGTGTTGGTTTCTTGAGAAGCTCTTATGATAGTTGTGCATACATGTTTTATCCTACAGCAGATTCAGTTATATTTCTGCTATTATATGTTGATGATATGCTACTAGCTGGGAATGATATGTCTGAGGTGATAAAAGTCAAGAAACTACTGCAAAGTGAGTTTGAAATGAAGGATCTAGGTAATGCTAGAAGAATTCTAGGCATGGATATTACTAGAGATCCTGGTAAAGGAACTTTGTATCTATCTCAGAGTCATTATGTGAGTAAGGTGCTCTCTAGAATATACATGCATCAGTCTAGTGAAGTTTCTACACCTCTGGGTCAACATATAAAGCTGTCACTTGATCAATGTCCTAAAGGAGATAAAGAAGTTGCAGAAATGGAGAAGGTCCCATATGCAAGTGCAGTAGGGAGTCTCATGTACTCAATGGTCTGTTGCAGACCGGATTTAGCTCATTCAATGAGTGTAGTTAGCAGGTATATGAGCTGTGTTGGGAAAGCTCATTGGGAGGCTATGAAGTGGATAATGAGATACATGAAGAGAACTGCAAACCATGGTCTAAAGTTTGAAAGAAACACAAATGCAAACTCTAATGCATTAGTGGGATATGTGGACTCAGATTTTGCAGCTAATCTTGACAACATAAAATCTCTCATTGGTTATATCTTTACACTATATGGAACTACAATCAGTTGGAAATCAGTGCAGCAGCCTGTGGTAGCCTTGTCAACCACTGAAGCTGAGTTTATAGCACTGACAGAAGCAATTAAAGAAGCTATATGGATGAAGGGTATAATCAAGGAATTTGGGATTGAACAATATATGGTTGTGGTGAATTTTGATAGCCAAAGTGCTATTCATTTAGTTAAGCATCAAATGTTTCATGAGCGCACTAAACACATTGATGTGAAGTACTATTTCATCAGAGACATTGGATTATCCAAAGTTGAGATCTTTGCCACATTGATGTTTTACCTTCTGAGAAGTTTGAGTATTGTTGCAAACTGGTGGACAAGTGTAGCAACGCTACTGCAACAATGAACTGAAGATCAAGAAGTTTGGGGGATCAGTTCTAACCCTTAAGGAACAGGTTTGGGGATTGTTCTAACCTCAGGAACTGATTTAAGTGAGAACTGGAAGCAAGAAACTCACTAAGGTGGAGAATTGTTGAATTAATAGTTCGTTTCTTAGCTTAATTCGTGAAGAACAAGTCGTTATTGTCAGATTGCACATGAGCCGTCAATCTTGATTTTTCTACGGTTGAGATTAAATGGTGACACGGAGGGACAAACAGTTGGGGGCAGGGAAAGCAGAGCATGACAGCCTGTTGGCTTCTAATTCGTCTTTCATTGTTTGTAATCCATATAAATAGACTTGTAGCTTGGATGTTAAGCAAGAGATTGGATAATATCATAATCAATTGTCAGTTATAGTGAGAGAAACATTAGTGAGAGAGAGAGAGAGAAAAAAAAGAGAGCAAATCGCCATTGTTGATTGCTTGTGAGCTTCTCGATTCTTGTAATATGTCATTGATAGTGAATTGTTCTTGTTGTTCTACGTGGATGTAGGATTGATTAATCCGAAAATCTCATCTCATTTACATTACGTTCATTGTTCGATTGTTATTCTATGTGATTCGTTGTGCAATCGGTTGATTTGATCGATTGATTCTACAGAGTTGTTTGATGTGAATTTGAGCAGAGTAGTGCCTGTAAATGAGGTAAACTTTTCATCTTTGACCAAGCTTGATCTTTCTTTAATTCACTTCCAAATTTTCCCCAGTTGGATATTACAAATCAATAAGCTTACCCATCTTTACCTCTATAGAATTACATACTCCTGTGTCATTCCAAACATTGCTTCCAATCTCACAAACCTTTAACATGTATATATCTCATCTCCTAATTTCACATCCATACTTGACTGGATCCTCGGTTGCAAGTCTCTCGAGTATTTTGATATGGTGTGTCTTCTACTCAAGCATGAGACCCTCTAAATAGGTGAGGAAATGGTTGTTGAAGAGACCCTTTAAATAGGTGAAGAAATGGTTGTTGAAAATCACTTCGCTAATCTAACAAAATTAGTTTCTTTCACTGCCTCTCGAAATAATAAGTTGGAACGAGTTCGGTTCCAACTTTTAGAGTTTCCACACTTGAACTGCAGTCATGGAACTTGGGTGGTGGCGTTGAGATTCCCACATGGCTCCACGTGCAAAGGGACCATCTCAAGCAACTAGACTTATCTAAGAGCATCTCCATCAGAGTTGCAACTGAGAGTTGCAACTCTGATGGAACTCACTCTCAGACCCCAGCAGAGTCTGAGAGTGAGTTGGAACAGTGGGGCGCTGGGCCTCGTCCCAAATTTTGGGGCGAGGCCCAGCGCTATTTTTGCCCATTTTTCTTTTTTTTTTTTTTTTTCTTTTCTCTTTTTTTTTAATTGTTTGTTGCTTTTTTGCTGAACCGATTTTGTTCTTCTCTTCTGTTTTCACTCGTTTTTAACTAAATTCTTCCTTTTATTTTAGTTTTCGCTTGTATTTCAATTCTTTTTTTAATTATTTTCAATTCTTTTTCAAATTTCAAGTATATTTTCAAATATATTTTCAAGTAATATATTTAAAAAATATTAGTATGAGTTTTTTATAATTAACTAAAAACATTTAAAATCAATTCAATAATAAAATTTAAAAGGAAATGAAAAAAGAAAAAGAAATGAAAAATTAAGTTTGAAAGAAAATGTTAAAAGAAAATAGGTTTGGGCTCATTTTGGAGTAGAAATTAGATGAGTTGCGATGAGTGAAATCTTGGCGTGGCGAGAGAGTGAGTTCAGAGTTATAGCTTCTTGGAGATGTCCTAATACTGACAGCGCACATTAATTCGCCGCTGGTTCTCGCACAACCATCTTCATGGAGAAATTCCAGATAGCATCAGTCAATTTGTATGTGGGTCCATATATTTGGGTAACGACCAATTCAACGGTTGTATGTTCATGGTTGAACGTTGAATAATGTGTTCTCTGACTCTGCACCAGTAATTGCTCAAGTATATGCCCTTTCATTTTCTTTTTCTAATAGCAATTCACATGTAGTACTAATTAGTCTTTCCTAATTATGTATTTCCCTCATTTTCTTTCATTCATGTCACCATAACCTCCTTCCACTTTAGTAATTCGTGGTTAAAATTGAATACGGTTGACTGAACTTGATTATAACTCTATATAATCAGGCCATTATGACACATGTGATTAAGTAGATCTCTTCATACTAAACAATTACTACAATACAATACAGAGTACTGTGCACTTGTTCCACAAACATGCCTCCTCCTTCTTCACCTCATTTTCTGTTTTTCCTGCTCATTTTCACCTTTGCATCCTTCCATTACTTGACCCCATGTAGTGGAAGCGATGGCATAAGTTGTCCTGAAACCGAAAAACAAGCACTTTTGAGCTTCAAGTACTCTATGAATAATCCTGGTGGTCTGATGTCTTCTTGGGAGCCTCAAGCCGACTGTTGCATGTGGGAACATGTTGTTTGCAGCAACTTGACCGGTCATGTTCTCGAACTCCATCTTCATAATCCTGGAGGGTTTTGGGATCCAAGCATGAATGGAGCATTAGGTGATTCGTTGATCAATCTGACACATCTCAGATATCTTGACTTGAGCTGGAATCGTTTCAAAGGCGCAATACCTGCCTTCATCGGATCATTCTCGAACTTGGAGCATCTGGATTTAGGTGATAATGGATTCAGTGGAACACTAGACGATTCGTTGCTCAATCTGACACATCTAAGATATCTTGACTTGAGCGGGAATCATTTTGAAGGTGCAATCCCTGCCTTCATTGGATCATTTCGAAGATTGGAGCATCTGGATCTATCTTATGCAGAATCCCATGGAACTATTCCTCCTACTTTAGGTAATCTTTCTAGCTTAAGCACTTTAATATTGTCGGGGGTATATTACATGGCGCTTGATGCGGATAGCTTTGAATGGATGACTGGCCTTTCCCATTTGGAGCACTTGGAGTTGCATGGCGTGAACTTGAGGAGAGCAACTGACTGGCTACAGGTGCTCAACACACTTCCCTCATTAGCGGAGTTAACTTTGTGGGAGACCACCATTCCATATTCATTTGTACCTGTAAATGAGGTAAACTTTTCATCTTTGACCGAGCTTTCTCTTTACAACGTTAACTTCCCAGTTTTCCCCAGTTGGATTTTACAAATCAATAAGCTTACCTATCTTATCCTTTATCACATTAGATTCCCTCCTGTCATTCCAAATAGTGCTTCAAACCTCACAAACCTTCAACATTTAGAAATCTCCTCATCTCCTAATTTCACATCCATACCTGACTGGATCCTCGGTTGCAAGTCGCTTGAGTATTTTCATATGTCAGACGGTTCTCTACAGGGCTCAATTCCTAGTGCCATAGGAAATCTAACCTCGCTACAGATCCTTCATTTGTATTATACTGATGACCTTTCGGGTGAAATACCAAGTGAAATTACAAAACTTTGCAATATACGCGAGATCACTTTATCCTACAATAAGTTGCAGGGAGATATATCACATGCATTTAGAAATATGTCTAATTGCTTTTTAGAATCTTTGGAGTTCCTAGATCTCAGTGGAAATCAACTTACTGGCTCAATTCCAGAGAGTTTGGGGAACCTTTATAACTTGGAAACATTTTCAGTTAGTGACAACATGCTCCAAGGGGTTGTGGGTGAAAATCACTTCGCTAATCTCACAAGCTTAATTTCTTTCAAGGCCTCTCGAAATAATCTGACGTTAAAAGTTGGCACGAGCTGGGTTCCAACTTTTAGAGTTTCCACACTGGAACTACAGTCATGGAACTTGGGTGGTGGGGCGGAGATTCCCACGTGGCTCAACGTGCAAAGAGGCCATCTCATGCAACTAGATTTATCTAATACTGGAATCGCACATCAATTCGCTAGCTGGTTCTGGGAGATCCAAAATCTCAATCTCTCGCACAACCAACTTCGTGGAGGAATTCCAGATAGCATAAGTCACTTTGATGAATATAGTCATTCGACGATATATTTGGGTAACAACCTATTCAACGGTTCATTACCAAGAATTGGCAGAGAGGTTAATACACTAGATCTCTCAAATAACAATTTGTTAGGAGAAATCCCGGAGCAACTGACTCGACTTGTGGAGCTAAGATTTCTTAACTTGTCAGGAAATCACTTGGGCGGAATCATCCCGCATGGCATTGGAGACATGAAGGAATTAGAATCTCTTGATCTCTCAAGAAACTCTCTCACAGGAGATATTCCTGAGACACTAGCTGTTTTAACGGCATTGAATTACCTGAATGTGTCTTACAATAACTTGAGTGGGAGAATACCGCAAAGCACACAGATCATGGGTTTTCCACCATCTGGATTTATTGGAAATCAACTTTGTGGCCTTCCCCTACCAAGCAATTGTAACGATGATGGTGTGACGTCGACGACCCGGAGCCAAGGACATGATGAAGATGGTAAATCTGAAGTTGAGTGGTTGTATGTATTCTCTGCTTTGGGATATGCGGTGGGACTTGCAGCGGTTTGTAATGCACTTATCTTCAAGAAGGAATGGAGATATGCCTTTTTTGGATCAGTAGATAACATATTGAATAAGATTTATGTGTATGCAAGCATCAAAGTAAGTAGACGCGGTTGATTTTTTCTATGTTTTCCTACTGTTAATTTGTTTTTGTTTGTTTTAGTGACTCTCAAATTATACATGTTTGCATTTCATAGCTCAACTTTTGCAAGTTGCAGAGTCTGAGAGTGAGTTGAATTTATGGCTTATTTTGCCTTTTTTTTTTTTCTTTTTTCTTTGCTTTAATTGTTCTTTTTCTTTAACCGATTTTATTCTTCTCTTCTGTTTTCACTCGTTTTTAACTAAATTCTTCATTTTATTTTAGTTTTCACTTGTATTTCAATTCTTTTTTTAATTATTTTCAAGTAATTATTTTCAATTCTTTTTCAAATTTCAAGTATATTTTCAAATATATTTTCAAGTAATATATTTAAAAAATATTAGTATGAGTTTTTTATAATTAACTAAAAACATTTAAAATCAATTCAAGAATAAAATTTAAAAGGAAATGTTAAAGAAAAAGAAATGAAAAATTAAGTTTGAAAGAAAATGTTAAAAGAAAATAGGTTTGGACCTCAATGTTAGAGTAGAGAATTACAGTGAGTTGCAAAGTGAAATTGAAATTGAAATCTTGATACAGAGAGAGTGAGAAAGAACAGAATCACTTGGAGATGGACTATTACTGGCAGCGCACGTTAATACGCCGATGGTTCTCGCACAACCATCTTCATGGAGAAATTCCAGATCAGTCAATTTGGATGTGGGTCCATATATTTGGGTAACGACCAATTCAACGGTTGTATGTTCATGGTTGAACGTTGAATAATCTGTTCTCTGACTCTGCACCAGTAATTGCTCAAGTATATGCCCTTTCATTTTCTTTTTCTAATAGCAATTCACATGTAGTACTAATTAGTCTCTTTCCTAATTATGTATTTCCCTCATTTTCTTTCATTCATTTTTACTGTCACCATAACCTCCTACCACTTTAGTAATTCGTGGTTAAAATTGAATACGATTTACTGAACTCTATATAATCAGACCATTATGACACGTGATTAAGTAGATCTCTTCATACTAAACAATTACCACAATACAATACAGTACTGTGCACTTGTTCCACAAACATGCCTCCTCCTTCTTCACCTCATTTTCTGTTTTTCCTGCTCATTTTCACCTTTGCATCCTTCCATTACTTGACCCCATGTAGTGGAAGCGATGGCATAAGTTGTCCTGAAACCGAAAAACAAGCACTTTTGAGCTTCAAGCACTCTATGAATAATCCTGGTGGTCTGATGTCTTCTTGGGAGCCTCAAGCCGACTGTTGCATGTGGGAACATGTTGTTTGCAGCAACTTGACCGGTCATGTTCTCGAACTCCATCTTCAAAATCCTGAGTTTTTTGATCCAGGCATGAATGGAGCATTAGGTGATTCGTTGATCAATCTGACACATCTCAGATATCTTGACTTGAGCTGGAATCGTTTCGAAGGCGCAATACCTGCCTTCATCGGATCATTCTCGAACTTGGAGTATCTGAATCTATCTGGTGTTGGATTCAGCGGAACACTAGACGATTCGTTGCTCAATCTGACACATCTCAGATATCTTGACTTGAGCGGGAATCTTTTCGAAGGCGCAATACCTGCCTTCATCGGATCATTCTCGAACTTGGAGCATCTGGATTTACATGAAACTGGATTCAATGGAACACTAGACGATTCGTTGCTCAATCTGACACATCTCAGATATCTTGACTTGAGCTGGAATCGTTTCGAAGGCGCAATACCTGCCTTCATCGGATCATTCTCGAACTTGGAGCATCTGGATTTACATGAAACTGGATTCAATGGAACACTAGACGATTCGTTGCTCAATCTGACACATCTCAGATATCTTGACTTGAGCTGGAATCGTTTCGAAGGCGCAATACCTGCCTTCATCGGATCATTCTCGAACTTGGAGCATCTGGATTTATGTGCTAATGGATTCAATGGAACACTAGACGATTCGTTGCTCAATCTGACACATCTAAGATATCTTGACTTGAGCTGGAATGGTTTCGAAGGTGCAATCCCTGCCTACATTGGATCATTTCCAAGATTGGAGCATCTGGATCTATCTTATGCAGAATTCCATGGAACTATTCCTCCTACTTTAGGTAATCTTTCTAGCTTAAGCACTTTAATATTGTCGGGGGGATATTACATGGCGCTTGAAGCGGATAGCTTTGAATGGATGACTGGCCTTTCCCATTTGGAGCACTTGGAGTTGAATCGCGTGAACTTGAGCAGAGCAACTGACTGGCTACAGGTGCTCAACACACTTCCCTCATTAGCGGAGTTAACTTTGTCGGAGACCACCATTCCATATTCATTTGTACCTGTAAATGAGGTAAACTTTTCATCTTTGACCGAGCTTTCTCTTTCCAACATTAACTTCACAGTTTTCCCCAGTTGGATTTTACAAATCAATAAGCTTACCCATCTTTTCCTCCATCACATTAGATTCCCTCCTGTCATTCCAAATAGTGCTTCAAACCTCACAAACCTTCAACATTTAGAAATCTACTCATCTCCTAATTTCACATCCATACCTGACTGGATCCTCGGTTGCAAGTCGCTTGAGTATTTTCGTATGTCAGAGGGTTCTCTACAGGGCTCAATTCCTAGTGCCATAGGAAATCTAACCTCGCTACAGATCCTTCATTTGTATTCTAATGATGACCTTTCGGGTGAAATACCAAGTGAAATTACAAAACTTTGCAATATACGCCAGATCAATTTATACAACAATAAGTTGCAGGGAGATATATCACATGCATTTAGAAATATGTCTAATTGCTTTTTAGAATCTTTGGAGTTCCTAGATCTCGGTGGAAATCAACTTACTGGCTCAATTCCAAGTAGTCTAGGAAAACTATTTTCCTTGAGAGAACTAATATTAGAACAGAACAAACTTACTGGCTCAATTCCAAGTAGTCTAGGAAAACTATTTTCCTTGAGAGAACTAAGATTAGAACAGAACAAACTTACTGGCTCAATTCCAGAGAGTTTGGGGAACCTTTATAACTTGGAAACATTTTCAGTTAGTGACAACATGCTCCAAGGGGTTGTGGGTGAAAATCACTTCGCTAATCTCACAAGATTAATTTCTTTCACGGCCTCTCGAAATAATCTGACGTTAAAAGTTGGCACGAGCTGGGTTCCAACTTTTAGAGTTTCCACACTGGAACTACAGTCATGGAACTTGGGTGGTGGGGCTGAGATTCCCACATGGCTCAACGTGCAAAGAGGCCATCTCAAGCAACTAGATTTATCTAATACTGGAATCGCACATCAATTCGCTAGCTGGTTCTGGGAGATCCTAGGACTCAATCTCTCGCACAACCAACTTCGTGGAGGAATTCCAGATAGCACAAGTCACTTTGATGGATATAGTCGTCCTTCGACGATACATTTGGGTAACAACCTATTCAACGGTTCATTACCAAGAATTGGCAGAGAGGTTAATACACTAGATCTCTCCGACAATTTGTTTTCGGGAGGTCTAGATCACTTCCTCTGTGATGACTCAAACGATGAGTTCTATCTTGAGATTCTTGATCTCGGGAAAAATTTACTGTCTGGCAAAATTCCAGATTGTTGGATGAAATGGACATCAATTAGTGTCTTGAACCTTGGAAACAATAACTTGTCAGGCCATATCCCATATTCCATTGGATTACTTGTTCATATGTGGTCTTTGGACATGAACAACAACAAACTATCAGGGCAGATACCATCTTCGGTGCAAAATTGCAGTGAATTGGCTAAAATTGACCTTTCTTATAATCTGTTGACGGGGAATCTGCCAACGCCACTTGGAGTACACCTGCCCAGGTTAGGAATCCTTATTTTGCGCTCAAACATGTTACGTGGACATATTTCTCCAGATATTTGTGATTTAGTATCTCTTCAGATCTTAGATTTCTCCAACAATATGTTTTATGGGATAATACCGAGTTGTGTTGAACGTTTTATTCCAATGGTGTCCAAACAATGGTTTCTCGATGACCCGGGAAGGAAAACTAAGTTCTTCTATTGGAGTTATGCCAGCAGTCCCTATGTTGACACAGCAGATGTTGCCACAAAAGGAAGCAACTTGCCATATGACAACACTCTTGGTTATGTCACCAACTTTGATCTCTCAAATAACAATTTGTCAGGAGAAATTCCAGAGCAATTGACTAGGCTTGTCGAGCTAAGATCACTTGACTTGTCAGGAAATCACTTGGGCGGAATCATCCCGCATGGCATTGGAGACATGAAGGAATTAGAATCTCTTGATCTCTCAAGAAACTCTCTCACAGGAGATATTCCTGAGACACTAGCTGCTTTAACGGCATTGAGTTACCTGAATGTGTCTTACAATAACTTGAGTGGGAGAATACCGCAAAGCACACAGATCATGGGTTTTCCACCATCTGGATTTATTGGAAATCAACTTTGTGGAGATCCTCTGCCAAGCAATTGCAACGATGATGGTGTGACGTCAACGACCCGGAGCCAAGGACATGATGAAGATGGTAAATCTGAAGTTGAGTGGTTGTATGTATTCTCTGCTTTGGGATATGCGGTGGGACTTGCAGCGGTTTGTAATGCACTTATCTTCAAGAAGGAATGGAGATATGCCTTTTTTGGATCAGTAGATAACATATGGAATAAGATTTATGTGTATGCAAGCATCAAAGTAAGTAGACGCGGTTGATTTTTTCTATGTTTTCCTACTGTTAATTTGTTTTTGTTTGTTTTCGTGACTCTCAAATTATACATGTTTGCATTTTCATAGCTCAACTTTTGCAAGTTGCAGAGTGTTCATATTTATAGGAATCTGTGGAACTAGATTGAATTGAGAAGGGAAAATTCTTGGAAGAATTTAATGGATGTTGCAGTCACAGTGGGAGCAACATCGTCTGTGCAGAGAAACTGTGTAAAAGGGAGAAAGCGGGTTTTGGATGATTAAAGGCGTGTTTATACTTAAAGCCTTGTGACGTGTCGATCACTGGTTGGCTGGGTTCACGTGGGATGACGCGAGAAGTTGTATAAATAGTGTTTGGCGCTTCTACTGTTAAGTATTCCAATTTCTTGTAACATAAAATCAGTTTCCTTTCTTCTTCCTTGAGCTATTCGTGCTCTGTTTTTTCTTTCTTCTTCTGTAATCGATTATCTTGGTCATTGATTGTAACTTGTGGTTGAATAATCAATAAGAAGATCTGGTATTTCTCCCGTGGACGTAGGCTATTGCCGAACCACGTAAAATCGTTGTGTTTCGATTGCTTGGAGTGTTTACAATTTTCTGGGAATATTGATTGTTATTGTCACTGTGATTACAACTGTTGTTGCAACAGTCGTTGATAATTTGTTCGGTTTGGAGTTGATCGTTATTGTTGATTGTTTGAGTTGATTCTAAGAACAATACGCAACAATTGGCGCCGTCTGTGGGAAGGTGAAATCAGCTCAAGAACGGTTATGGCGACTGTATTGGACAAAATTCGCTCTTGTCAACTAGACTAACGGATCGTCCCAGCAAGGCTACGGCCCAACCCACAATTCATTAATGAGTCCGTCTTGACTTCATACGTGAGTTGGACTCCAAAGGCCGGTTAGCAAGCCCACCTAGCGGAGTCATCCATCCATTAATCACCAGATACCCGACTAGCTCACTTGACCTTGCCAACCTTCCACCGGTTGACAAGCTAGCTAGCTCACCTAGCTCCCGACCTTGCATGATGATCGACCAACAAGACCGACTAATAGACTAACCAACTCCAGTAGCTCGATGGACTTGGTCAGTCAGTAAGCAACCGACTTACGATCACTCTCCTAACTACTTGAGACACAGTCCAACCCGTTCCAACGACCTCCCCGAAATTAGCGGGCAGACTCCAACGATGGGTGGGTTATATAGAGAAGGCTGAGAAGATGTAGAGGGCATCGCATTCTAACTACAACAAACCCTAGCAAACAATCTCCCACGCCTCCAACTCTCTCAAGCTCTCTTATCAACATCAGCCGTCACCTATCATCATCCACCATTGCTCATCACCATCCATCATCAACCTTCTACCATCCGCCATCATCCATCTCTGTCAGACAACTGCCAGCTAGCTCCTTCCCGTAAGGTCAGCTAGCCCACTGCCAGTGTTCATTCATCACGTAGCCGAACCGACTCAACCAACAGGATAAGTCGACGCTTGCCACCATCTCTCCCTCTTTGTTTCTTTCATTTGATTACTCCTTCTATCAGTCATCTAACTTGAGCGTCGGAGTCCCTTCGGTCGACACCACACCGGTGTCACCTCGGAATCTCACGTCTCTGTTTGCTATTGTTGCCTTGCAGGTTGTTGGTGCCCCCCAATCTCTAACCCTAATTTTGATTGTAGATTTCTGAGCGTCTACAATTTGGCGCCCACCGTGGGGCCCCGGCTATTAAGAAAGGTAATCCAGTAGCAACCGCGACACGCTAAGAAATCCATCATGACGCACTCAGACGAATACGTTCTGGAAGAGGTAGAGGAGGTGGACGTCGTCACTCAGATCAAAACCTTGGCGGCCCAGATGCAAGAGAACGCCAAGAAGATCAAGCTCCTTGAGGACGAGAACTGCGCTGTCCGCCAGGAGAACTCGCTCTTGAAGGAAAGGGTTGAGTCTGTCGTCCACCAGGAGGTTCCAACATTGGACGCGGCCTCGTCTCGCCGACTGACTCATGGCACTGGGGTGGCGAACTGAAACAGATGCTCGGTTTATGCGAATACAGGGAAGGAGGAAGAACTGTAAGAAGAAGAGAAAGGCTATTTCAGTGTGCTCTTCCTTACTGATTCTGAGACCAATTTATAAGTGAGAAAATGACTGTTGAAATTTTGTAACTGCTCAAGATTAATGGAGTTTGATTAAAAAAATCAAATCTCTCAACTAATTCATTTGACAGTTACAAAGTCACACAAACAGTCAAAACTTCTGGAAGGTTTCGACCAGACCAAGTAGCAAAACGTTGGCTCACGTGGGCTAGCCGCTTGTGCCTATTTTGGTCCGGCATTCGTGTATGTAGGTCGCACGCACCCAAGTCCCACTAGTTTCAGTACAAATCTGGCCAGGATTTGCACCCCTGCGCGCCCGCATAGAGAATCTTCCATAACCTTACCATCACACTTGAACAAGTAGTATGGCTTGATAGGTTATAAACTAGTAATGACTTCCATGTGCTAGCAATGTGGGACAATCCCACTTTATCTTCCAACTTTGAGCAACTATTTCTCACTAACCCAAGGTCCGTTTTGGGCATACCTTATATCAAATCGAAGCTCTCTCTTAGTAGCTTACAACTATATATTTAGTTTTCTTAATCAAGAAATGATCTCCTAGCAAACATACCCCGCATGGCATAGTTTACAACAAGTTTTCTTCAAAAACTTCCAACAAAATTCTTTATCTGGCTCAATAAATTTAGTCTAGGAAAGCTATTTTCCTTAACACAACTAAGGTTATATCACAATAAATTTAGCGGGAATGTTCCAGAGAGTATGGGGCAACTTTATAACTTGGAAACATTTTCAATTAGTGACAACATGCTCCAAGGGGTTGTGGGTGAAAATCACTTTGCTAATCTGACAAAATTATTTCTTTCACTGCCTCTCGATCGGAATAACCTGACTCTGGAAGTTGGCACGAGCTGGGTTCCACCTTTTAAAGTTAACACACTTGAACTACAATCATGGAACTTGGATGGTGGCCCTGAGATTCCTGCATGGCTCAACGTGCATCTCGAGCAACCAGACTTATCTAATACTGGGATAAATCCCGAAGCTACTGACTAGGCTTGTCGAGCTAAGATCACTTAACTTGTCTGGAAATCACTTGGGAGAAACTATCCCAGAAGGCATGGAGACATGAAGTTGATCTCTCAAGAAACTCCCTCTCGGGAGAAATTCCAGAGACACTAGCTTCTTTAACGGCATTGAATTACATAAATGTGTCTTACAACAACTTGAGCGGGAGAATACCGCAAAGCACACAGATCATGGGTTTTCCACCATCTGGATTTATTCAAAATCAACTTTGTGGCCTTCCGCTGCCAAGCAATTGCAATGATGATGGTGTAAAGTCGACGACCCGAAGCCAAGGAGATGAAGATGGTAAATCAGAAGTCGAGTTGTTGTACGTATTCTCTGCTTTGGGATATGCTGTGGGACTTGCAGCTGTTTTTAATGCACTTGTCGAATATGAGTAAATCACACACCTTAAGTGTGGTACTGTATTACTATTAAATAGACAAAGATACATTGGATAATTACAAATATTGAAGAGATGAATAACAACAAATGTTACTACATACAGTAGTAGCCTAGACTATTAGGAGTCTGCTACAGAATGTTCTGGACTAATAGCACTCATCTTCAAGAAATCATGGAGAGATGCCTTTTTCGGTTCAGTAGATAACTTCTGGAATAAGCTTTATGTGTATGTTAGCATCAAATTAAGTAGACGTCGTTGATATTTTCTAGTGTAATCGATGTTTTGCTATATTTGGTTTAATGTGTATCAATAAGCTTGCACATCAGCAGCTCGTTTCATCTTTTGTCATCCAGTTATTTTGCTTTTGGTTGTTTGCATTTCAATTTAACCAAGTTCTTTGCAGTGAAAACGGTGGCAATATCTGCCACTATTGAAAAACAAGCACATTTGTGTTACAAGCAGTATGTTATACATCCAAGCACTTTAGCATTTGACCGATCATGTTCTTGAACTCCATTTTTGCAGAAATTATGAATCGGGGGATGAATACACCAGGGAACTTTGATCCTTGATTAACCTGACGCCTAGATATATTGACCTTAGCATGAACGCATTTCAAGCAGAACTCCCTCTGTTTCTTTGTCTCAAATGGTTCTCTGATCTTTCCTATCTGGAGCGCCTGGATACGACAGGATGTGGTTCAACAGGATATCCACACTCCCCTCTCTAAAACCCGTCTATGCACATGATTTCTCATTCATTCTACTTGCCAACATAATTACATGGGGGGACTTGATTAAAACATAAAAGATGGCAACTTGATAATGTATGAATAAATGAATAAATAGAATAAAATCTAACATTTCACACTGCTAATGACCCTATTATGGCCTATACCTATTATACAGGCTGGAAGAAGAAACAGATTACAATTTAATTGGACTCTAAAATAATGATTACCTAAATCAATATCATTGAATGAAACTTGCAACCCTAATGTGAGACCCAACCTAGCTAATACTGCTGCTATTTCACACTTATGGACATATTAACACCTTCCCTTCTTCAACCTATAAATTTAAGATGCAAAGATGACATTTTCTACAAATTTACATGGCCTATATATCACTATAAATAACCATGCATCTATGGCAACTGTACCGTATCAACAGCCGAAGGCAATGATGAATGAGATGCAGCAAGGAGTGCTGCTCCAATGCCTGACCCATCTTCAGTCACCTTAATAATGACATAGGGAGCCACATCTTCGCCTAATATTTGACACATTGCTTCATTTAGATATTCTCTGAACATTGTGTAATTCGTGTAGAGACCCCCTTCAACTGCAACTACTGTTCTTTTCACATTATCATGGCTTACGCCCTTTATTTTGACACTAGCAACTCCACCACTACCGTCCCGCCCAATCTTCTTTAATATTCCCACGATCCCTGCAGCTGCCAATCTGGCTGCTCTGCATGTTACAACATCGCAGACTTTCACAACGAGCTTCCGGACATTCAGGGGGGCATCAAGGATCTGAAAGGACAAGCCATCAAGAAACTGATGTGAGGATTGCTCTTTCTTAAACCTTTTCACAAAGATTCATGGAAGGTGTTGTTTGCAAGATCATAAATAAGCAGTAATGTAAAGCCCCAAAAAAAGGAAGATAGTTCAACCTCTAGTGTGTCCTTCAGTATTCTAGCCACCTCGTTTAAGTCAGGGGAATCATCCTCATGCATTGCCGCAATCATTGGTGTCCTAAGAATAGGAAAGCAACAACAGATCAGCTAACAAATCACAATATCTAAAACATCCTCAACTACAACATAAACGTTTACGGTGATCTTGGAACGGAAGGCATGACCAACAGCTCGCAAACTCTTTCGGTCTTTCCCATAAATAAGTAGTCCCCAAACATGCAATTGCATGTTAAAAGTATTTGAGCAAAGTCAACCATAGAGTTTATCTGTAACAACTAACTCTAGGAAAAATACTTGATCAGTAAGTGTAATTTTACCTCAAAACAAATGGCACAAGTAACTTGGAAGACACAGGTCCAAAAACATCAGACTCCTGTGACATCCTAAGAATTACTCTCCGTACAATGTCTCCTAAATACATTCCTGATATCATTTTCTCAAAACCCTGCAGTGCAAATTCAACAATCAGAATGCGGAACAGAGCAAACAAATCAAAATTATATTCAACAAATCTCTGATCAGGCAATACACTTCAATAAACATGAAAAGCACCTGGTCATATGGATTAGGACTTTCAGCATCCAAATCAGCATCATACGATGTTCTCGGCAAATGAGATGACCAGAAATTCCCCCATTCCATATTCACTACCTAATCATTGTACAGTACAAGAATTAGGGAAAACAATAACCAGAGCTCAGTTAAAATAACATAAGCATAAGAATTAAAGAGGGAAAAGGGTACAAACCATTCCACCAGTTGTAAGAAGACCTTGTGACTTGATTATTGCATCTGCTCGTTCCAAATAGCAGGCATTGGTACCTGTTCCAAATATCACAGCGGCAACTGTATCTTCATCGTGATAATGACCAAGAGCCAAGGTACCCACCGTATCATTTATCTGCTCAAAAAGGTGCAAAGTATATTATGTGATTGCAGGCTTTGTACTTCAAAATTCAAGCAGTTGCTCAAAAGAAACAAAATATGATTATCAAGGCGCTATCATATATTTTCTGAAATAAAAGCCATTATATCACAACTTATATATAATTAAATTAAGACAGTTTGCACATAAAAATAAAAGATGCAGAAACACAAAACAAGCATGTATGGTTCTGGCCATTAAAAGAGTGATAGAACATCTAACAGAGAAATCCTCCACCAGTGAAACCAAACACACAGACTCATTTACTACTTAAGCCATATGCGGGCAGATGATGAATAAGTGACAAAAGACGGATAAATGCATCCACAGCAACAAGAAACGCAGAATGCCCATTCAGTCATCAAACAAAACCACAGGAATTCTGAATAAAAGCCAAAAGCTAATTGCAAAATTGAATCCCAATGGTATCATAAGACGAAACACAGTTAAATAATTTGGTTTTGATTAATGTTTTGTGCCATCAGCAACAATGCACATTTAGATGCTTTGATGTTGATGGTACAAAAATCAACTGACAATTTGATAAATGATAATTGGCCCTAAAATGTGACAACAAAAACAAGATTGATCTACCAATGAATGCTAGTAAGCACTGAAATTGCAGGTAGGCTAGTCCCCCACAATAAACATTAATTAGGCAATTTGGCCTGAGTAGCCATTAAATTGTTCTGAGAAAATAGGGAGCTTACAAGAGCAGCCACTCGCAAATTCAGGGATCTTCGACATATTGCCTGCTGCAGGCATACAGAAACATCTCTACCAACCTGCAATCAAGTGCATCAAACTGCGTCAATATACTCCTCCATACATCAAGACACTAAATAACATCAATCTCAAAAAAATAAAATAAATAAAGGTCGCCTCATTTTAACAAGGTCACACAAATCACTAAAATCAAGAGCCATTGACTAGCACAAGTAATGAAAATTTTGTCCATGCAGCAGCACCAATTTGTGTAGGGAAATCATTTACAGGTTCCTCAATGACTTTAAGAAACAGAAAGGAGTGTGTCACGCGACTATGCATTTCCAGGAGAAAGGACAAATGATACTTATACAGGGAAAACAGTTACAGCTAGATAAATAACTCCAAACATTTTTCAAGTTTAGCAAACATTTGAAACATAACCTACATAAACCAGCATTGATCTTCGCATGCTGAACAAGACCAAAGGGAACAAAACAAGCAACTAACCATGTCATCGATAGAAAATCCTTTCGTCCATTTTATTAAAGTTCCTGATGAAGAGGAAGTTTGTTTCACCGGAAATGAAAATGTAAAGCCAAGCTCCCTTTGTTCTCCTTGAGTAGACTCAGATGAATTTGCTTCCCTTGCAACGAACTCTTCCAAAGATGTCGCTATAAAATCAAAAAGCTCCTACAAAAGAAAGCAGAATTAATAGGACAAAAATTAGGACGTCGAGAATAAGCACCGAATGAGTCAATGACTGTAAATTTACACAATTCAAAGAGCAAAAATGCATGAGCTAAGCACCTCGCTCGTACTGGTCATCAAATGTTGTGGAATGGGTTGTCGTTCAACGTCATGTCTAATGACAGCAGACCTTTGGCCCCCCAACTGAACCCTCAGGACCCGGAAATTGGTACCACCAAGATCTAGCGCATAACAAGTTCCTTTCTCATTCCTGGTAAAAAGAAGCGGCCATAATCACTCAGTGCTATTTTAAAGAATCTCAGAGCAGCACGCTGAACAATAAATTAAAAAATAAATAAATCTACCTATGACCTATATCAAATTTCTCGAGGTATGAAAACTGGGTTAGCGGGGGAAGTAAAACAAAACAAAAAAAAGAAAAGAAAATAAAAAACAAAGAGCAGCAAAATAATAAATGCAGCCAAGTTAGCATTACACTTGGCAAGTAGCAAAATACCAGCAAATAGATTCCATATTAGCATACTTTCCCAACCAAATACACAGCCAGCAAACAAAAAGAACATGCAAACAGCAAAAGATGTGATTTACTTATCCAAACCGATGAAAATAACACTTCAGTGCACAATGTACCATCTAATAAGTTCCAAGTATCACGTAACCAATGTTTCTATGAATAAATACATACATACTCACCCTTACAAATAATCAAAACGATTATGTAAAGCAGACCGATCACCAAAATGACCAACAAAACAGCAAGCTCCAGAAAGCATGCTCTACTACAGAAGGCCGACAAAAACAAACCAACTAAACTAAAACAACAAGAGCTCCTGACATTGAATACCGCATAGCATAAATGACGAAAAATACATATTCATGAAGCAATTTTTAGATAACTGTTCAGGACTTCGATATTCTCTAGAATCTTTACCAAGACAGTCTACACTAATAATTGCAGAATTTAAACACTGCACGACTAACAAAATTGATTTGAAAAAAGCAACTACATAGAGGCCTATCCACATTTAAACTCAATCCAACAGAAAATCCACAAATACAGCTAGATAAATCCAGTCTAACAAAACAAGAACTAAAACACCAATGTGTACGCAAACAACAACAGTAACAGGCTTCTCAAAAGCTCATCCATCCATACCCAGTAGGCAGCTTATGAACGTAGGTAAGCAGCATCTTCAGCTTCGAACCGCCTTCCGACGCCAGTCCCGCGTGCATCTCCACCGCCATCGCATCCACCACCTGCCTCAGCCGCCCCACCGGCGTCGCACACCCTTCCTCCAGCTCCTCCAACACCTTCACCGCCCTCCTCCACCCCCTCCGCCTCCGAACACTCTTCCCGACCAACAACGCCGCCACTACGCACGCCGCCACAGCACAGCCTGTCGCCACCGCCACCTCAACCTTCCCCATATACAATAGCAACGATTCCTCCTCCTGTCTCCTCGTTAATCGACTTCAATCGAGCTTAATCGGAGCCGATACTCAATCTACCATATCTTCTATTCTCACTATATTAAACCAAAACTAAACTAAACGAAACGAAACTTCGTCCTGTTTCCTCGTTGAGCAGAATCGGAGCAGAAACTCAATCGCCTATTCTCACTGTATATAACCAAAACGAAACGAAACGAAACGAAACTTCGTCCTGTTTCCTCGTTAATCGACTTCAACCGAGCAGAATCGGAGCAGAAACTCAATCGACTGTACCTATTCTCACTGTATATAACCAAAACCAAATGAAACGAAACGAAGCTTCGTTCGAGTGATCAAACCAAGGCGACGGTTACGAAATCGGAGGTTAACGGCTTTTCCGGTAAAAAACGGCGTCGTATGAACGATTGTTGTGGTTCGTCTTCTTCTTCGTCTGGTATAAAAACCTTTCTGTTGTTGGAGACTGTGGAGAAACGAAGAAGTGTTGCTTTTTAGAGAGAGAAAGGGTGTGAGTGTGTGAGAGAGAGATTGAGCAGGTTAAATGTTAGTGAGAGAAAGAGAGTGTGTGTTATGGGAAAGCGAAGTGTTGGGTACTTATAAGGTGCCTGAAATGACGAGACTGACCCTGTGGAAATGGAGAAATGACTGATTTGTTACCTTTTCGACATGGCGAGGTGGATTCTGGTTTGACTGCTTGGAGAATTGGGATGGTGTTGTGAATTGACGAGAATGGCCTTGGCTTTTTGTTTTTGTTGGAGATTTGAGATGAGGAGGAATGGGTTTATGGGTGGGTTGGCTTACTAGTGGTTTCTAGAGCCGGAGTTTGAAAGTTGATTTGGATTTGAGTTTGATATTTGTTAGTAGCTTTCAATTTTGGAAGATTAGGTGTTGAATAATACTACCTTCGTTCCAATAAGAGCTTCCTAGCTCCTTACTTTCTTTAATATTAAGGAGAATTAATAAAATATTAGTTTGTGTGGGGTATTATGTTGATAAAGTTGTAAGTGAATGATAAAGTAATAAATAGATTGAATAAAATGATGATAAAGTAGGAAAGAGATATAATAAAAAATTTGTTAGTGGGATAAAAACTTTCTATTAATGGGTTAGGAAGTTTCTAACGAAACGCCAAAAAAGGAAAGTTAGAAAGTTATTAATGGAACGGAGGGAGTATGATTCATGTTGATTAGGACATCGAGAGTTAAATAATATTTTGTGATTTTAATGTGTATCTCAATGTAATTATAGTTTTTTTTTTTTGCATCTTATTTGATTATTAATCTGATTTTGTGAGTTATGTGGTTTAGTTTCCACAAATTTCACATAAATGGACTCAAATCCATCATGAAATCATCAAACTTCATTACAAGTACATGTGATAAAACAACTATTCTAACACGGGTAAAAAGTACTTGCATGGTTGAATATAACGAACTTGATTGGAGTATAATTGAGTGCGAATAGAGCAATATATGATGAGGTGAAGTACTTGCTTATATATTTACTTTTAAGTCTTTCGCAAGTGTTAGCTTATAGCCCTCCATCAAGTGTGTTAAACTTTCATCCAATAGTTGCAGGTTGGATGTATACATTCATGAAAAGACAAGAAAAACTGCACAAAATCTAAAAAGTTGTGATCTTTGACCTGGCCGCCAAGTATGGTCACCATTAGGGATGGTGCGGCTAGCCCTGCTGAATAACATATAGTATCTTTTAACCTGGAGCACAATAAAATACTCGTCAGTGTGTATTAAATGAATTAACTTATACATACATTGATCGACATACTACGTGTATTAATCACAATTTCACCACCGGACGAATTTAGTGAACATTCGAATAGTGACATATATATCCATTTACTCAATGGTTACACGTGCATGAAAGCCTGTTTCTAACATATTTAGACTCAAATTATCAATATATCGTATTGTTTGAAAAGTCACTCATTTCTCTAAAATTCTCAAACACACGCCACTACCGTTGCATTTAAAAAATGACACTGGAGACTTGTTTCTCAAATTTCATGTTAAGTTGTCACCTAACACTCATAAGAATCCATAATCAACACAAACACAATTTAATCGTGCACTTATAAAACTTAATCATCACTAACCCATTAACTTGCAAAGTAGACAATTCAATTAAATTGCATCTAATTCTAATTCTAATTCTCATGGTTAAATAACTCACGTGAGATTCTAACTCTCAAGTAAGATAAGATTAATTATTCTTTAACGTTAAAATCTTGAACCACTTCACTGCAAATCTAAACAAACAAGTCAATGAAGTGAAAGTAGGAGATAAAAATGCGTATCCATGATTCTATTCCATCAAACAGTCAAGGGGCAGGAAAGGCATTTCAAATCTCTCGAATAAATTCCACTTTGATAATGAATAAATAAAAATAAAAAATAGAAATTGTAAGTAGTAGCATGAGACTATAAGTAGTGGACAAAACGGCGACGTAGTAGCTGCGTAATTCAGAATCCCCGTACAAGGATTACATTAACAGCTGTGATCTGTTAATTCCCAGTTGTCTTCGTTTCAAACCAAGCATTTTTTGCACCCCCAAATCCGTACCACTCACTACTAACCTACTCTTTTTACTGTTTGCTTACTCACCTTTTACCGTGCCGGTTTTAAGTCCGGTAATTTATCCCCAAAACAAATGTAACATTTGAGTACCAATTGTTTTTTAAGCGACTTGAACCATGAACTACTCGTAAATTAGATCACAAAAAATTAAGTAAAAAGCTGAGAAGAAGAGTAGAGAAGATCTTGTTGTTGTTGAAGAAAGTCAGAGTTATAAATGTGGACAAGATATGGGGCATTTGCATAGCATTCAATAGGAAATTGATGTGTGGCAATGGCATGACTCATGATCTCTTCTCTTACCTCATTTATATCTACTACTCTCCTTTTCATCAATTTTTTTCACAACTAAGATCATTTCTATTTAATGACTCTCTAATTTCAAAGATCTAGCTTCACCATTCAAATTTATTGCTAGTAATTAATTTATGATATGGTAGTATGAATTTATGTTCATAATTATCGGTATTACATTATGAATTGGGCCTAATAAGGTAATCATTTACACCGTGTTACATAACTAGAATTCATTTTTATGTTTGAACTTGTAATGTAATAATGTAATGTGTCGGAAAACTTATGTAGACGTTGCTAAGGCTCTCATTCTATATTGGTAAATTTGTCTATGTATTAGTATTGTGAGATAAGTTCTATGATGGTTAAAAATGATAAATGTATAAAGTTATATGTAATATAGAAAGTGCTAATAGTATAAATTAAGTGAACATGTCAAATATTTGATAACATTATTTATTTATATTCATAAAATACATAATTATTACAATAGTTTATGTAACGTCCATGTCTCCTTATGGGCCGAAGGGGTCGGCATAATTACTACTGATGATGCACCAAAACACTTCGTAGTGGATCACTTATCGTAAAATTACTCTTCAATAAAAACGCTTGAGTTTTAAGTTGTTAATTTGAATTTTTCGAAACGGAATGATACAAATATCGTTTTTAATCCATTTAAATTCTACGGAATGTGTGTTGTTTAGAGTTTACTAGAGTGATGTAACTCCACTAGAGTAGAAAATATCAATCTTTGTCCGTGAGAAAATATATTTGGTCTAAATTGAATCTTTGACGATGACATATAGCCGGTTGATTTCTCTATGGTGATTGTGAACAGGTTTAGGCAACGAACTCGTCTTATAAATTAGTACTAGTAGAATAGTTGGTGCCGTTAGGTACGTGGAAATATTTTAATCCATGATTTGACCATAATCCATGTAGACTCATCGAATAAAGTAAGTATCAATTCCTTTTACTCCGCTTTAACCACGTGCTCAATACAATGTCTTGACTTGACACATCCTTGCTGGTAGAACGGTGGTCCATAGTTCAAATACCAGGGCGCCAGGTTAGTGGTTCTGGTTAGCGGACCGGTCCATTCATACGGGATGTTTATGCGTATTCGCAAATTTAATATAGTTGATCTTCATAGGACATGGAAAATATGAAAATAAAAGTTTATCATAAATAGTGATTTTACTTCGGATTACAATTTGTAAAAATGATATATTATGTTGTATATGAAAATTTTATTTTATTCATATGCATTGTTATTCAGTGTCCATTTTTTAAAAATCAACAGGAGGTCTGAAAAGTTTGGGCCGGCATGGGAGGTAGTGCCATGGGGGTTGTGATGTTATTCAAGTCCAAGCCATCCATCGTTTATGATACTTTGTATTTAGTTTGAAATGTTTGACCTTAAGCTTGACTCGGCACATTAATAATAGGAGTTAATATGTGAGTTAAAGCTCAGAGCAACATGAGTAAGCTCAGGGGTAACTTGTTTTGTTGAACGATCGGTCTCGTATTCGTTGAATTCAAGTTCTAAATAAAAAATGAAAGAAAAAACGAGTCGTCAGTGACTTTGTATCATGAATCAACACACGTAAATATAGAAGTTTGTGTTGTGAGTTGGGTTTTAACGAGCTTAGAAATATTTTAAACATGTTAATGTTGAGCCGCACTCGGCTCAATATGAAAATGAGGTCCATAGATAGCTCAAGTTGGATCTTTTACAAGTCAAGTCGAGTACTTTGTAAATTAGATAACCACAAACGCTTATTCGAGTACAATTTTCGGGTTCATCTGTATATATTACTTGCATGGTGTAAGGTTTCAGTTTCAAAACATTATCCAAAAAAAATGCTTCATAAATAATACAAATAATTAAACGTTAAAATCGAAAATTATATTCTAGGTAGTGGACCCCACGGTAGGGCCCACTAATACAATATGATTTTACCACTATGGTATAATAAATCCGATGAATATACGTAATATAATTGGCTCTTTATTTTCTTGTGTAAGATAAAATGATATAATCACTTTACTAAAAGTTATCGAATTGTCACTAGCTTGACACCCCTACTACATGAAAAATTATTTTGCCGTAGAAATTATTGGAGACACCAACTTTTTGTAAAGGGGTTCCACAAATGAAATGTCAAATGGCCAATAATACATCACAAGAAATTTGTACGAGTCGTTTTTCTTGTCTATCATTGAAAATGTTAGCATATATCAATTAAAATTTATGTTTTGAAAAAAGATAAAAATTGATGATCTTAATCTAAAAATAAATAAGTAAATTAACAATACTGAAAATAGTATGTGGTCCTAATGTCAAATAGAAACAAGAGAAACCAGCACAGATACACGTAGCTATGTTTCTTCTATTGGATTTGTTAATGGTTTAGGTCAATCAAACTAAGAAGCACTATGGTACCAGAAGAATTAAAATTAGGCAACATTAGGTAGCTACCAAATAAATTATGGTACTGAAATAATTGGAAAAAAAGAACCATCTATCTATATATAGGTGTGCGTACTTTACCAGTGAAATTTATAAGGTTTTAACATGTTGCGTCAATTTCATTTTAGGCTAACATTTTTACACCCCTAAATTTCATTCATGTTCCACCGATTACAACCCGGTACATATTACAAGTACAACATATTCAGGCAATAAATATGTTCACTCTATTTATCACACACGTTGAATACACTACTATAGTAATAATAATCTTCATCTTCTTGCTGGGAAACTATAAATCCTCAGTAGATATCAAAATTTAATGTCATTAAAACTCTGACATCCAATCAAGAAATTTATCATTCTTTCCACCTAATAGGAGTAATTCGACGTAACCATACCTCCTCTCCTTGATATTTTATTGCTATATTTATTCATCGGCCTATTAATCCATATCTATCTATATCTATATGAAAATAAGTCTATTTCAAGCCTTGTGGTTAAACCACGTGTCATGTTGACGTGGGATTATTGAGCATTCCTTGGTCATTTTTTTTCAAATGTATTTTGATTGGTTGTTAGAATTTTAAATTTGGTATGTTGGTGGTGGAACATTTTAAATATTTAAGACGTAGTGCACCATATAACTCACATGATTTATTTTTAGTATGTTGAATCCATAAATAATTTTTATTTAATCTCATATATATTTATCTACAAAACTCCAAAAAATATTTTGAACGTATATATAGATTCACCGCGACAAGACGAATCCATAGACACCAAACTTGAATATTTTAATAATTAATTAAATTATTTATATATTAAATTAAATATTATGTAGGTTTATTAAATGATAGAAATAATAAAATTTAAAAAATAGAGCATTTATTAAATACTTAATACCCCCTCTATTTATCAAAGAAATCAATATTTATTTAGGTATACAATTACAAATGTATACTTTAAAAATTAGCAATAAAGTAACGTATTTGATTAGATAAAATTCATCATCTTATCAGCATTTACGTGAATTCTCACACGTTTTCTACTTTTTACTCATTATTTATTCAAATATTACCTTCTATCTTATATACTCACTATATGAAACATTTTGAATATAAATTTTACAGATATTTACAAAACTCACCCCTCCAAGATGGCCACTTTGCAGATTGATACCTGATGTTTGAACAATTACAAAATCCGCCCTTACATTTTTAAAGTAATTACATATAAACCCAAAAAGTCAAAAATTTCTTATTTTTATTTTATTTTACCATTACCTTTATTTTCACTTTCTATTTTATCATTTATTTTTAATCATTCCATTTAAATATTTCATTACTTCATATTTTAAACCCCCCATTTTTCCTTCTTCTCCAAAACTCCTCACCTCTACTTCCACCATCATCTCCTCCACGGCTCCACCCTTCTTCACCGCCACCACGCACAAATACCATGGAATCTTCATCACCAGTCCACCACCACGAACCACCATGGATGCTCGAAATTGAGCTTCCATGGAAGCTTGGACAGAGCCTCATGTCCATGGAAGCTCAAATTGACGAGCTTCCATGGACATGAAGCTCTGTCCAAGCTTCCATGGAAGCTCAATTCGAGTTTCCATGGAAGCTCTTCTCCTACATCTTCTTTTTCTATTTTTATGTTTTTAAATTTTAATTTTATTTGTTAAAAAAATTCTATGGAAGCTCCGAACAGAGCTTCCATGGAAGATGGAAGCTCTGGCCGGAGCTCCAGACATTTTTAAATAATTAAATGTGGGAGTTTGTTGAATATTTATAACAGTCAGGCGGCTCACCTGTCGAGACTCATAATATAAAGGAATTTGTCGATTGTTTGTTACGGGTTGGAGACGGTAAAATTGATAATATCAATGACATCAGGGTAGAATTCAAGATGCCTGATGATATATTAATTCGTGTTTCCTCGAATCCAATAGGTGTTATTGCCAAGAGCACCTATCCCTCGATCTTAGACCATGTCGGGTTGGTTCCAAAATAGGGCGATTCTTGCTCCAGCTAATGAGATTGTTCATAAATTTATTGATTACGTCATGTCACTGTTGCCTGGAGATCCCACAAAGTTCATGAGCTCAGATAGTATATGTCCTTATGAGTTTGACATCATCAATGGAGAAGATGTGTATTCAGTCGAGTCCATCAACACAACAAGGATATCAGGAATATTGAATCATCTCATTTGTTTGAAATTTGGTTGTCCTGTGATGCTTCTTAGGAATATAAACCAGCCAGTCAAATTATGTAATGGGATGAGATTAATGCCACCGCCATTGGAAGACATGTCATATAAGTTAAGATGATACATGGCAAGAACGTTGGAGTCAAGGTATTTATTCATTACTTGGTGCTCACTCCGTCCCATGTTGCTAAGTTTCTTATCAGATTCCAGCACAGGCAATTCCCTATATACGGTTGTTATGCCATGACAATCAATATGAGTCGGGTAAAATCTTTAGCTCATGTTGGTCTGCATGTTGCATTTCCGAAGGCGACCACTAAAAAAGGACTCAAATTTTAGTGTTGGGTGAAGATGGAAATCCACCGATAAGATGGCCTACGTCGTTTACAAGGTCTTTAGGATCTTTGAGATGTGTAATTTCAATATAAAAACCTCACTATATAAACCTTTGATTTTTATTACTAATTATATGTTTATATGTTGTCTTGCAATTTAATACACTTCAATTCGATTGTGTAGATTGTATCATGTGCTACTTTGTTTTGATTATATGAATTGAGCATCAACTTTGCTATTATATTCCCAATTTGCTTAACTAAAGATATTTTCTTTTCATGAAGTAAATTTAAAGTTAATTAAAACCATGCTTCTCGATTGCCTTTTGGTGGCAAGGTTTGGTATTTGGTGGTGACTTTAGATAAATACTACCGGTCATCCCGAAAGTAAGTAGACAAGATATTGCGCATGCATCATTATTGTCACCCGTCTCTATATGGAGTCACTATCAAGTATTGAGGCTGACAAAGAATATGCGGTTACATGTTAGTCTATTGTATCATATTATTTTGAAGTTTACGACTATTTACTTATGCATGAATTAGTTTACTACAACCTGTCATTATGATCAATCTATCTTGAATATTTATTCATTTAGTATTATACTATGCGTTTTAGGCCGGCGGTTCTCCATATGATGTTGAAACTATTAGAGAGTTCGCTGAGTGGTTGTTACATGTTGGAGATGGTGACATTGGACGGGAAAATGATGGTGAGGTTGACTTCAAGTTACTTGATGATATACTCATCCGTGATGCAACCGATCCCATCGTTGCAATGGTTAGTATAGCACATATCCTTCACTCATTGATCATATTGGTGATGGTCGGTACGTTCAAGACAGAGCTATATTAGCTCCAACTAATGAGATTGTTCATGAGATCAATGAATATGTGATTTCTTTTTGCAAGGTGATATATGTCCATACGAGGATGACATAGTTAATCGTGAGGATGTATGTATAAATTCATTAACACCATCAGGACATCTAGAATCCCCAATCATTTGATCCATTTGAAAGTTGAGTGTCCCATAATGACGTTAAGGAATATAGACCAGGCCGTGGAACTGTGTAAAGGAACGAGATTGATTGTGACTGCAATTGGGAAACACGTCGTAGAGGCCAATATGATAGTTGGAATGAATGTCGGATCAAAGGTTTTAATACCACAAATGGTCCTGACACCCTCAGATGTCACGAAATTTCCAGTCAGGTTCCAGAGGAGGCAGTTTCCTTTATCTGTTTGCTATTCCAGTATTCAGCCACGATAAGCTTTATGCTGCCTACTTGAGGGTTACAACTTACAAGCAAAAAAGGCTTGAAGGTTTTGATTCTAAATGAAGAAGGGAAACCCACCGCCACTACAACCAATTTGGTTTATAAAAAGTTTTTTTTTTTTTTTTTTTTTTTTTTTTTTGTATCTTCTAAAAGTTAGTCTACTTTTGTATTTGGTTGATAGATCATTATTTTTACATTGGTTATTATTGGTTTTATTAATTACTTTGAACTGTTATATACATTCTTCAAGCACGGCTCATATGAAAAGTGAACTATTTCGGGGCATCGCCACGGATTAGTACTAGTTTACCTTAAAGAAAAGCTCTTAGACCAGCACTGTAGCAATTTTTCTTTTCATAATTCAATTTTTGTCATTTTTGTAATCATTTTTCCGGAAAAGGTTATGAAAATAATAACTGGGAAGCTTATTGTGGACGGGAGAAACTAACAAATTGATAAATGCCAATTTTAAATGTTTGGGGATGTCAAGAGCAATAATCCTTTTTTCTTTTCTTTATAAGAATGGTGCAGTATTAGTTTTAATCTTGCAATTTTGGAGTGTAGTTGTAACTTATAAATTGTTCACTAAATTACTTAATGTGGGACAAAACCGACTTGTCCTTTTGTGTGGATTTTCATTTTTATATAAGTTTGACTAACTTGATCCATTTCTAAAGACAACTTACAAACTCTGTAGAACTACAAATAGTCCTAATATAACATGATAAGTGTCCAAATTGAAGTCCAACACTGCATCGAAAATTCATTGGGACTATCACCCTCCAAAAAGAGTCGAACATTGTTCGTCTACATTAGCCACATGTATTGAAAATCCGGTGAGAAAGAAATAGAAAAATTAAATCTTAATAGTTGGTGATTGAAGATATCAATCCATGTCATCAGTTACATAAGATTTGGGATGCAAACGTTGCCAATGTGATGTCTAACATGAGGTGGATTCATGACCTTGAAATAGCCTATAGTGGAGTAATTCAAAACTTACTACTAAAATCGCATTAAAAAATTTATCATCTTCAAAGAAGTCGCTATCGAAAATCACTATTTATAGCTTGGCTGTTGATGACATGTAAAGTATACACATCACAAACATCCAATTGGTGCAATTTGTCAATATTTTGTACAATCATGACATTCATTCTTGTTAGTTGGATCTCCCAACTATTCTTTTCTAGAGCAGCCCAAGTAGAATTTCTTTTTCTAAATAATAATCCCAACTCAATTGACATTTATATATAAAAATGGAATCATAATTTAGAGGCATACAAACCATCTTTACATCCACCTTTGTTGCATTCATCAAATAAAATTCTTATAATCAATTTGACAAGCAAACTATCTTATTTTAGTTAAACAAGACTAACAAGGTGGTTGTGTCGTGTCAAAACAAGTTTAACTTTCTAATTTCATTTTACATTGTTTCCTCGTACTTTACCTATAACATATTCGATTTATCATCTATTTCATCAATTCCACCAAATATTATATTCTCTCATCTACTTAATTATTCATCTTACGACTAACTCACCTTCACATTTCAATGATAAATTGAAGTTTAATTGAATTTAGTAGAATTGTAACGCTATGATAACTAATTTAATGTTTGACAAGTACTCACATAAAATTGAATTACGATTCATCTGTGAAAGTCTTATATAAACGTTTAAGACAACTCTTTGATTCATGACAGTTACTCATGCAGACATTAAAGGTGAAAACACATTCTAACACATCTTTTTCCACAAGGACGGATTCAGAATTTTCTTCCGGTGGGCTAAGGTACAAGTTCCCACTGCATCTATTACTAATCTTCATTATCTCTTAAATCGTGATAAACATGTTTCGAAACATTTCACATCTACTCTCTCCGTTCCATTAGTACATTCCTACCGAGAGTGTGGAGGTGCCCCAAATTATGGACCAAGCTACCACCAACCAAAAGTGTCCAAAGCATACAACAAAAGCTTTAAAGGCAGCAAGCAGTCTAGACCGACCTTTGTTTTGTAGGGTACCCCCAAACACACACACAGCTAAGCCAAACGAAGCTAGCTGCTTCCCATTTTTAACAGCTCATTGCCAATTCGATTTCCCACATCCCCACATCTTAATTTCCTATTTTACCCTTCCCACGAGATTCTATCCTATGCAGCAGCAGAACCACAACTTCATTTCTCCGCGTCACGTCACACGTCACATGTCACGTGATAACCGACACGTCACGTGGGTCCAACTCCTGATTTTACTATTTATCATTTTGTTTGGGCTGCTTTCCTTTTCGTCATGATACGACATTAATCCAAGGTCGGTGGAAGTAATTACTTTATTAATTGCAATTTTCTCCCAACTTTTTCTAATAGTTGCTACAACTAATTAAATTAATTAATTGGGTTGATATTGATGTGCCGTTTGGATTGGTTTAACTCACAATTATGAAGTTCTAAGTGATTAAATTTTAAAATTAGCTAGGATTGACTAATGTTGCAAGACATTTCGCGTATTAATTGAGTGTTCATGGTTTCAATTTGATCATTAAAAAACATTATTAATATAATTCTGTACCCAGTAACCCAATCCTCACCACACTCGCTAAACCATTCCAATTCTACCAAATTATGCAAGCTTCTGATACGACTGATTGTGTCCGCTGATAATAAACAAGACTTTGTATTTATACTCCCTCCGTCCCGGAGAACTTCATACATTAGGGTTAGCGCGCAGTTTTATGTAAAAAGTTAAAGTAATGATAGAATCAGGGCCGGCCCGAAAAAACTGAGGCCTCGTGCGAAAATTTTTAAATGGCCCCAAATAATAGTATATGTGGAAAAACATAAAAGTTTTCATATATAATAATAAAATTAATTTCCTAATAAACTCGCATACGAAATATATCACTTTAAAAATGTAACACTTAAAATTATTTTGAAGCAAAATTATAGATTAAATTCTTTATCACATCATTTATTTTTATACTTTTAACACCCTATTAGTATCAGGATATAAAAATTGGGGCCCAAAAAATTTTGGGACCCTGTGCGGATGAACATCCCGCATGGGCTGAGGGCCGGCCCTGGATAAAATATAGAAAATGTGGGGAAAAGTGTACTTTTAGTGTCAAAATGTGTAATTTGAGTGTACAGTTGAGATTGTTTATTATTTATTGGGTGTGGGGTAGCTTCCTTTTTTGGTAATGTATGAAGTTCTGTGGAACGGTTAAAAATGACAATTGTATGAAGTTCTGCGAGACGAAGAGAGTAATTTTACCATATCACATGTAATTGGACATATAAAAGTATATCAACGGAACGACATAGACTACTAGCTATGTCGTTCCGTTTATCCAATATAAACATAAGATGAACAATTCATAACGGATTCTTTCCATTGGTGACTAGATTTTTTTTCTTTTCTTTGACAAATTTTCCTATGTTATCCCCCATTTATCCATCCTTTTTTCGAAGCACATAATCATATACATACACAATGCATTTTTGAAAGTAGTAGAAGTAAAATTGGAAAGTCGTTGTGTCAAAATCAACTTAACAATGTCTATATGTGTGGAATATAAAGGTCCTCCAATTATTGATTTGGGCGGCTTATATCTCATCCTTTAGTCGCCATCGTTCACCCTTTTCCTCCCCTTTCCTACAAAAGGCAAATCTAATTGTCCCAATACACATATTCGTCACATTAAAAACACTTTTAAAGTCAAGCAAAAGTCATTTTGTACAATTAACATCGTTTTCATTCAACCCACAAAGCTAATGCTTGATTCATTGAAGAACTACCACAAGCTCTAACAAGTGCCATTTCTTGCCCACCACACAAATTCCCAATTGAGTAATCTATCCCACCATTCGGGTTTTGAGATGTTATACGCAACATTTGTGACACTCGCCCTATATGTGGGACACGCACACTGTATGATGGAATCGTTTGCTCTCCTAGCATCTAATATAACCTGTTTCAGGGTTCAACTGTATGGCTCAATCAGCCTAACTCAAATTACCACTTGGTTGCACATACACAGCCAATTATGCATGTCACACATCTGAAAATATACCCCTGATGGCTTTCTAGAAAACTAGGTAGCTGGTCTACTACTGGTCATTTTACTAGGTTGTTTTTTTTCCAAAACACCAACTTCTCATATGAAATGAGACCTAGTTTCGAATTGGTTTGTCAGTAGTTGACTAGTGCAATTCGCACGACCCTCAAAGTTTGAAGATCAGATGACACTGTGCCCAGTGTACGGAACAAAATTTGACTACCATGTTAGAAGATGAACCAATATACCAAATAATAATCTCTTAAGAACTTATATTCTAAAAAAAAAGGAAGAGAGGAAAAGAGAGCAATACATTGTTTCTACTTTTCTAATAAAACAACAAATGAGAGGTGCTAGATGATGTCAAATGAAAAAGTTGTTAAAATTCATCCTTAATATGATATTTACTTGTGTACTCTAAATTCGCTAGCTTACATCTGCTTCTGTAACATGCATACATAACACTTTATGGTTTGAACATCTGGTGACAATAGTTTTGTTAATCTCAGCAACAGTTATTGACACATCAATTGGTATTTTTTCTAAAATATTTAAATTATAGTGGTATTTTTACGGTGCTTGTTTTTTAAAAAAAGTTCAAGTTTTTAATATTTCACACGCGAGTACCGCGTGCTATAATCGCTAGTTTCCAAAAATAAAAAAATTCAGCAGCTTACAATTTGAAGGCGTAAAAACATAAAAACATACTGGTAAATAAAATGTTCTAGTATTTCTCCAAATGGCAAGTATCTAAAGACTACGTATGAAACCCTAGCAACTTTGACACATGTACACATGCGCGCACAAGTCATCTATAGAATTTGAATCAGATATAGAAATTAAAACAGGAGGTATTAACTAGCTAGCACTCCTATCAAACAGCCATTTCTTTTGAAAATGCAGCTGAATGAGGCTTTGATTCTATTGCAGTGGCCACATAAGTAGCTTAAAGTGCACATGTGAAAATTAATTTGGGGGCCTTCAGGTTACTTGTTTGCCTAATTGGAATGCTGCTAATACTGTAGTATATAGTAATTCCCCCCTCCCTCAATTTTAGTTTAATTTTGTAAAACGTTTACTTTTTTTTTCCTCCACTCTACATTATGCTACCCTAATTGAATTACAATCGATCAACTCCAGAGCTCAAATATCTTATAAAATTCTATCAATATCACAATTTAATATTAAACATAAAAGTTAAAACCTCAACTCCAAATTAGTTACACTATTTATCAATTCCACAGCTCAACTCCAGTTGAGTTTGAAATTGAATTCTAAACGTCATTTTTTCTTTTCTGGAAGGTGGAGTTTTCTTAATGTAACAGCCCAAAAATTCGTTTTTCGAATTTAGGCGTTTTAGAGCGAATCGAGTGCTGGAGCGGAGTTCATTACTAAAAATCCAGCCCGTTTGTCATTAAATCCCTAATTAAAAACAATCATTAGTCCAACTTCAGTTATAAATTCTGGATTAAAGCCTCCCAGATAGCAAAAGCTGCTCTCCGTTCTTAACCATCCTGCGTTTTTCTTTTTCTTCCAAACCTCATAAGCCCTCATTAATCAAATGCTATCTCTATGGGTAAGCAATCATATATATGTCTCATTGTTCTTTCATTATTTCCCTTTCAGAACACTAAATTATTTTTTCTCCTCTTCTTTCATTGTCGAGTTTGGCCTGCAGCAGTGTGTATTTTCGATTAGTTGGCTCGACCAAGTGTTCTCTTTAGCTATGGGTTTTGATTGGAGATTCTCAAGGCAAGTTCCCCTAGGACCTGCATCACAAATGTTTATATGTTTGATGTAAACCTTGCGTGGTTGATTGCTATTTATGCTATGATATGAAATTGATGCGAGCCTATCTATTTGTGCCTACTTTGACTCAAGTTACCGTAGTCATATACTGATAACTGGTCCAATGTTATTCGAGAGATTTGGAGTTTGGTTATTGTGACTGTGAGGTGTATTGTTGCTTCATATTTCATGGAATCAGATCGGTCGGAAAATTGTTCACTGGTCAAATTAGTTAAACATGGCATGCTAGTTTAGTTTACTTGATTTCCAGTGTATTAATTAGTTGTTTAACATTCTAGTTATGAATTGTTATTGTATATGTTGTGAACTACGTACCACAAAGTATGATTACTGTCCATGCTTATTTCTACTTTGAAGTTCTAGTATCAATATTTTGTATGTATAATTGTACTATGTCATTTATGATGTTAAGTTGTATTACACACACATAGAATTTTGCATTCATGAGTTAGAGTATGGAAGCATGCATTCACTATAAAAAAAATGTTAAAGGTTTAAAGTAAAGTAAGTTTCAACGTTGAAGATAAGTAAAGGGCACGTAGGGAAATATCCTGGTATCTGTGGCGCAGTTATTAGTTAATGTTCAGCGGATAGGAACCAAGGTCCTGAGGCCATCAGTGTTTTTTTTTATTTATTCAACGGATAGGGCCACGAAAGTGACCTGAGGCCGGCAGATAGCCACCATGGCCAGGATAAGAACCTACGATGCCAAGTGAGCTTGCGATCATGTTAAGTTATCAAGAAAAGTTTTAAGTTCAAGGTCATGTTAAGAGTTTTCAAGAAGAACAAGATCAAGTGTTAAGAGTCAGGTCAAGTCAGGGCTTAGGGTTACATTGCACTAACCAAGATTAAAAGCTTTAAAAGACATAAAGATAGAGCTTTAGGTCATGGCACGTGCATGGAGTTTGCTCAGCCAGTGGTCACAGCTGACCCCTTTCTAAATATCAATTTTAGGTATGAAGCGGAGCTATTGGAGTGGAGCGTAGCCGGAGCAGTGATCACTACTAAGAGCGTCTTTACAATTTTCAGTTTCATGTATTTAGAACTTTGTATCTAAGCTTTTACGATTTTTAAGTTCCGCTGCATTATTTTACTAGTTCATGAATTAGAATCAAGAATTTTCATGTCAAGTTTAAGGACGTTCAAGGCGTCAAACTACGTTTTAAATTTTTAAAAGTCAAGTTCGTCTAATTTATAAGCTCACGAACTAGCATGAGTTATATTTTTCATAGTTCGTATTTTAAAAAATCAGGGCGCTACACTTACATAAAAGTTAATCATATTCGGTATCATATTATTATGTAATTGTTTTATTCTTTGAGAGAACTTTATATTATGTATTAAGTAGTACTGTATTATGTAAACTTTGAAGTGACATGGCTGAGTCAACTTGGAGTATACTTACTTTACCTTTGCCGTTAATTTTGCAACATGTTTTCTAAATCTGCTGCTCTTTCCTCCAACATCTAGGGTGTGGATTCCAAAATCTCATATTCATTCATCCATATTCATATATTCTCTCCGATCTTTTAGAAAGTTTATATTTTAATTTGGTATAAATTTTTAAAAAATGAAATAAAATATAGTAAGCAGATGGTAAAAAGTAAAAGATAATAAATAAAGAATGAAATAGAGTATTTAAAAGTTATTAAATGTATATATGAGTTTCCAAAAAAGGAACCGTTAAACTTTTTTAAAAACTTAAAAATGGTAAAACGTAAACTTTTAAAAAGAACGAGGGAGTATTATTAAAATCGGGGATATCTCAAATCTGAGCAATTCACCACTTGAAAATACTGATGTGGGATTTCTTTCAATTTAGTTGCAATTTACAATTAAAAAGAAAAATTGATATGTATGGAATCTTTCCTATTCAATTCATGGGTCAATTTTGACTTTGCAAATTGAGTAAATTAATAGAAGGTTTTTTTTTTTTTTTAATTAACAATATAATTTGAAATAGGCGGTAACCCCATGTATTATTTTTAAAGGTCGGTTAACCCCTTATTTTTGTTAAACGGTGCAATTTGTACCCTATATGTGAGACACGTACACTATATAAGACTACCCGCATTGGGTGGCGACAATAATGACGTCACCTTGATGACAGGATCCGCGCAGATTTTCTTTGCATTGGGTGACGCGTCATCGTGCTGTCATGAAATTTAATTTTTTTTTTAAAACATATTTATCATATTATAAGAGTGTTTAGAATTTGAAATTAATAAAATTGATTTTGTAGAAGTCGTTTTACAATGTTAAGTTTAATTAAGAGAGAAAAATGAGAGATCTCGAAAAGTCAAAACCGTTGGTGATTTTTATTTATTTTTTGCATTTTTATTTTTCGAGTTATTCGCGTTTGAAATTGGACAAAACAAAAAAAAAAGAATGAAGCAGGTGTCGGCTGCTGCCCCCCTTCTTCCCCCGTCACCCACTGACGGGGGAGGTGCGTGTCAGGCTCCACTGACGGCCTGCAATGCAGGCCATCTAATGGAATCGGTTACTCTCCTAGCATCTAATATACCCTATTTTAGAGTTCAACTGTACAGCTCAAATTACCACTTGGTTACACATACACAACCAATTATGTCGTCACACATCTCAAAAATCTACCCCTTCTAAGTTTCTACTATGTAGCTGGTCCACTAAGGGTCACCTTATGAGATTTTTTTTTTTTTTTTTCCCAAAACACACCAACTTCTCATACGAAATGATACCTAGTTTCGAATTGGTTTGTCAGTAGTTGACAAGTGCAATTCGCACGGCCCTCAAAGTTTGATGATCGGATGTGCCCAGTTTAAGAAACAGAATTGACCAACATGTTAATTAGAAGATGCACCAACTAGCAGAAAATTAAAGCAGCACAAGTAAATCAGTTGAGCCGTTCAATATGCCAAATAATAATCTCTCTACTACTAGCAAATCCGGTATGCCCAAACAAAACGATGGTCAAGAATCCCATCAAAGAATCAAGATTAAGTACACTATAATATCGAAACCCATCCCACTCGACAGATATATGGGGAGGCGACAATTTTGCAGTTGAAGAAGTTTCACTCTGGAATACTTTTGGGTTAGTTTAGCACACGTGCATCCACCCCCAGAAAAGCAAAGTTGGTCTCGCTTGAAAGATCATGAAACTGGTCGGCTATGGGAGGCCACAAAAACTCTATGTTGACTAGCTACTTGTCATCACTATGCCGGATTCTGTGATTGTGAATCTGATAAACTTACATGTACAAGAATGCGAAATAGCTTCATCAATACCTTACACTACAATTGTCTGTAGAATAGAACATATGCTTGGTCATGCTGAACCTTGCTTTCAGGAATAGGTGTAACTGAGGCATCATCGTATCGCAACCATTGGCCATTTAGATGGCGTGCATCTGCAGTGTAATGCCCTTTCGAAGGATCCCTCCCATGATGGGTTACTGTAGCAACAAGTTCGTATATTCTTCCCTGCTGTTTAATCAATAATAAAAATTCACTCAGGGGATGGAACTTTCAAAGATTTTAGCATCACAATGTGAGACTAAGAGACATTCAGAGATTCTGATTGATTTATTTATTTATTTATTTTTTTTTGGGGGGGGGGGGGGGAGATATAGTCGTACTTATAGATAGGAATAGAGAGCTTCTACTAACAATAAACAATAGCAAGATCAGCAGCACTACCAGTGCATGAGCTACTCCCTCTGTTCCATTGGATTGTACACATATTCCATTTATAATGTCCTATTGAATTGTACTTGTAACAAACAGACCACAAACCTCTTAAAAAAACGACCCAAAAGCAAAAGTATGAGTATCAACCAAGAGAATACCTTGCAAAATAATCCCACTTATTTTACCTCAAGCATTACCACAATCTAATCCTAGCAACGGATCCCAAACATAAATCTAAGATTCAGATTAATAGTTGAAAGAAGTGTACAAGTAAAATAATTGAATTTTGGTATTCATAATAAATAAAGGAACAAGATAGAGACAAAGAAAGACGGACAAACATCATGGCTTTTATTTAAACTTCAATACATTGGTGGTTAACATAAAGGCATGTGTTGAAAATTTAATTAATGTTTCACGTGAAATCACCAATTTTCACATCTAAAATAGCTGATGATGGAAAAATAACATTCAATGGCAAGACATCAGATGTCACATGCTCAAACGTCAGGGATTTTA
This sequence comes from Plantago major, assembly GCA_026545765.1. Taxonomy (NCBI): domain Eukaryota; kingdom Viridiplantae; phylum Streptophyta; class Magnoliopsida; order Lamiales; family Plantaginaceae; genus Plantago; species Plantago major. The sequence goes on along the minus strand of CM048841.1, from coordinate 100,770,665 downwards.
ATTAAAACTTCAGGGGTATTTTTATTTAAGAACATTGGTCAATCTTTACTTAAAAAAAGTTTGTCTCCCACTAGTTTTTGTGATTGGAAAAAGGGCAAAATTTTACCTCGGAGGATGTGGATGCTAACAATTCATGGCCAATAACAAGCTCCAATGGGAAACGGACAGCTTTATGCAGTTTGGTGCTTCCCTGACTCCCATAGCTAAAACGCATCAAGTGCAAAACCAATATCTTGGGGAGCTCCAAAATTTTAACGGACTTGCTGGCTGTAACCACCTCAGCCTAAAATGAACAGATTATGGTAAATTTATGAGTTATCGGAGTGAGATGCTGCATGTCATTATGTACATATTATTTCCTGTAACTTTAGCTGCTAACTGAAACACAACATTGCAGCTAAAGAACCAATCATCCATCAGTGATCAGTATACAAAACAATTAACTAGTAAATGACACGGTGTACATAATAACCCACAGATACAAATAGCACAAACGAGTAGGCTATTGAAAAAGAACAAGATCTGGAGACCCTTTAAACCAAGAGCTGAAAATAAATACCATAATTCACTAAAGCCAATGAAAGACATCAAGGGAAGAGGTAATGAAAAGACAAGATTTACATTTCCACCAGCAGATGTTCGGTACCCTTCGACAGTTTCTGGAGCAGAGAACATTTCAAGGGCGTCTTCTATCGTACAGACAGGATCAGGGCAAATATTGAGGTGTAGCAAGAGAAAAGGCTGTACAGTTGCTGAGGGCTTGCTGCCTGCTCAAAAACACAGCGCAAGGTGGTGAGTTGGCCGGAAGATAGCGAGAACATAAAATGAATGCTAGACTGATACATCCCCAGGTTTCGTTTCCAAAAACCTTGGAAAACTATTGCTAAACCCCTGGAAACAAGGCCTAAGAAACATAATCGTGTTTATTAAAAGACGGGAAAAAACACATAATGAGCTTTTGGTAAAAATGATTTCCAGTTACAAACTAAAGGTTGATATCCCCACCCTGGTAACCATGTATATCTTCGACTTCGATCATAAGGCTAAAATTGTGGCTTTTAACCAAGCATTCTGTTTTTCTGGCAAGTGGAAAGTATCACAAGCACATTTATTCATCTGAATTGTAGATATGTGATCAAAACATTAATCAACATCGTTTCAACCTAATAGAACAGATTGACAACAGCGAAAGCCAACTCATGATGAAAGTTCACAGTAAGAGACTGGATGAATTGCTTTCTTTATGAAGCATATGCCATTGATGATCAAGTACAGGTATTATGTTTACATGTGTGTGTATACGCGAATATCAATTCAACCTACCTTTTGCCTTGACAACACTCCTTAACTGACCTCCGAAAATTGAACTCAACTTTGAGGGCGTAAAGCTCTGAGTTCTTGTGATTGCAGTTTTTCTCTTTGGGCCTACAGTTTCCCAATCATCATATTCATCCTCCCCATCAGTTGAGGATACCAGAGATGCAGTTTTTCCATTTCCATTGAGAATTTGCCCATCAAGTTTGAGCAATTCATCGTGCATCTGATGCATGATAAAACTTAGAAATTCTTGAGCATCCTCTTGCCTGGGTAAAGAAAAGATTGAAGTTATTAATTTCTCAACAGAGCCACCTTTTGGACTTTTTGTCCCAAATAGTTTCTTTACCAAATTCAATTTCAATTTGTTTCTTTTCCCTGGAAAACCCACATTTGAACTAATGTTATCAAGCGAAGATAAATGAGAACAAAGACATGCAAATAGTGTGTTTACACAAACCTAGGTCTGCCTGATATGTTATCCGGAATATCTGGAGTGAAACTCTTCAATATGGAGTCAAACATGACAGGGCGAAATGGCAGCCCTGTTTTAGGAGCAACAGTTTCAAGGACAATCTTCCCATTTGGTTCGCATATTGATTCAGTGGGCAAGTCAAAATCAGAGATGAACTCGACAAATGCGTGCAGTGTTGGATAGTCAATCTATAATGGAGAAAAATACAACTAATGAGTTCATGTCATAGCTTTATATATTGTTCTACTGATTCCAGATGGTACCTGATGTATGCTGCAATTTCTTAGTTTGCGCAATAACTCAAAAAAGGGTGAACAGGATAGCAGAGCTTGGAGAGTTGCGTTCAGAAAGCAGAGATTCCCTAAATTGACTAATCCTCGAGGGACAAAGTTTCTAGGAGTTATATTTTGCCCATTTGGTGCATCAGATATACTCCCTTTTGTTACCAATTGGTGATTACCATTGGAGCAATCATTCAAAACCAGACCATCCGAGGGGAACGAGAAGTCACCCTTACTTTGGGAACCAGAATTACCGAGACTTGACTGACTTTCGTAGGTACAATCAGAACTAATCGATGATGAAGCACGCTCTAGGTGTCTTGGCTTCAGTTGTCCGAAATTATCAGTAGGAATTAGTCCAGAGCATCCATTTTCCACTCCCAAAGCAACTTGGTGTTTGTCATCACCATTTTTTGGGATCCTACAAACATTTTTCCTAGCTGATGAAAACTGGCATCTCTGAGTTGAATGAGGTTCAGTCAATCTAGCTTCAAATATGCCCGCAGATCTTAGAATTTCGGAATCTAAAGAACCAAATATGATCTGTACATCATTCTTTTGTGGCTCTGGCTTTAAGAATCTGACCTCTTCCTCCGTGAAGGATCCGAAAACCAACACCTGATGATAAAAAGAAAGTAATGTAAAATAAATAAACCACAAAGCTGATTATGTGAGCCATAGCATTCATACTCACTTTGGACTTTGCGATTTATGAACAAAAACCACTTCCCAAATACGGAGTACTAGATTTCAAAGTAAATCGATATGTTGTTCCGCCACAGACCCATTTAACAACCATTGTGGGTAACCAAATTCATCACTTGATAAAACCAGCTTACTGGTCTAACATGCTATACCACAATCCTTTCTCTCTTGCCTTTTCTTTTCCATCATCATAAGGAGTAAAATAGAATAACCATTTAGCTTAAGAAAACTTAAGATCCCATCATTTTAAAACATAAATCATTCTATTACCATTTACATAGAACATATGCTTTCGCCCAAAACACCTAAAAGATGAGCAACATCTACTAAGAAAAAGCAATGTTTAAATCTCATATCCTAAGAAACGAATGAAAAAACGATGCTCAATGTAAGCAATGCTTAAACCTCAAATCCTCCCCGAACTTTCCAAGCTTCACAAAGTCTGCAAGCCAGAGCTAACCGTTTCTACTATACTACTCTCTCGAACTGATCTCAGTAATTTTCACAAAATAAGCAAAAATTAAAACAACACATACTACAATCCTTAAATCGCTTCCACACCACACCACAAAATCTTCAGTTCAACATCCGTATCGAACCTATTGAAGATTCAGAAACTGAAAAATCCATATTAATTTACACCAAATCACTCGTCACCCTAAGCACAGAGCAGCAACATGTATCATAGAAAAAAACACACCATGCTTTAATCAAAGCTCAACTCACCTTCTCACATTGCCTAACAACTCAATCACTGACACCCAATTCAAAAGTCCGCCCCTTTCCCAGTTCAGATTAACAGTTCAAAAACCCTAGCAGCCGGATTTCTTAAACCTAAACCTAAACCCTAACACCCAATATACAGCAAAACAGTCTCTATTCACTTGCAAACTATCCATTTCTTCCCCAAACACATTACCTGACAAAAAAACCAATGATTTTGTTCCAAAAAAAGTAAAAAATGGAAGTGATGAAGACGAACCTGATGATGATCAGTCATGCTGAGAATGGCGTCATTGGAGAGCTGGAAAGTGAGCCATTGAGGAGAAAAGAGTCGGAGAAGGAGAGACTGATGAAGAGAGAAGACATGAAAATGGGAAAATCAATTCAAGAAATAAGCAGAGTGAGATGGAGAAAGAGGACTTTTCAGAAAAGTGCAAATCTGAGAGAACTCCAAATTATTGGGGTAATATTGCAGATAAAGGAAAACTAGTATGGCACATTTGTATGCAAAGATACTATTATCACACTTATTATAGTGGTCAAAATAGTTATACACTAACTAGGGAACTAGTTTAATGATTGTTGTTTCACAATACATACTATTTTTATTTAATAATTTGAGGGTGAGAAATATGGATTTGATTTTATGTCGAACACTCGATGAAATGATTAAGTCTGTTTGAGTTGGAATTCGATGTGAATAAATTTGCATTTAAACTAAAGTGGAGGTATGTAGTTGATATGGTTTGGTAATATTGAAATGTACAAATCAATTTCATTTTCTTAATGTGGAAATTGTAGGTAGGTGGTCAGTGTGTAATCGCAGGTGCAATTTAATTCAGTGATTTGCAGATTTATGAATGAGCGCAGGAAAACATGTTTGAAGAGGAAGTTGGTTTTTAAAATTTGAAGTAGGGGCGCGAAATTCGACGAAATACATTTACGGTTATTGTCTGGTTATGGTTAATGTCGTAATGTGTTAATATTGAGCATAATATCTACTATTTCTTGTGTGGATTGTTATCTTGTCGGTTATGTTATTTTTAAAATATATCTTTTTTATTATAAAAAGTAACTAAGGTACTTCAAATATGAAAATAAAGTACTTGGGGAAAGATGATACACTAGTCACCCTACCATGCTTAAAAATCAAGCCATGACCTTGTCTTACAAGAGTATATTTGTCTCCTTCATTTCTTTTTTCACTTGCATTTGAATTCAAAATAAGTGATTCATACATAATATATTTGTCTCCTTCATTTCTTTTTTCACTTGCATTTGAATTCAAAATAAGTGATTCATACATAATAATACCTTTCATAAAACCTATCAAAACATCGATCAAGTGGGTTGATTCGTTTGACTTGACAATCTCAATGTGCACTTTTTTTTTTTATGTTGTACAGAATACCTGATACACTCTAATGTAATATTTGGGTTCACGTACATACATTCTATGTGAGATGGTGTATTAGTGATTACGCCCCTAACATCCGATCACATTGAAGTAAACTTATATTTGTAATCATACAACGATACATTATACAGTAAAATAAATACGGTTAATAGATACGTACGGGTCAACTTTGAATTAATTTGAATTTAACTAGTTGAACTTAGTCTGTAATTTTAAATATACAATGTTACTATAGCATAACACGATTTTATGATTTATCTCTCTCATCCGATTGCAACGTGATTTATCTCATACAAATTCCTAATATATATAAGATAAGATGCGTATCTTGTACTATATATACTTATAGATTGTGTATCTTTCAAGCGTACAATAGGATTCCGTCAAAGGTTGTCGATCTGACTTGAAATGTATGTGAGAGATATTTTCGACCATGAGTTAAGCAAGAAGAAGAAGATAACAAGACTATTAATACGTTATGAAGACTTTGTTACGGAATAAGAGTTTGACCAAAGATTCAATATTGAAGAAGTATCAAATTAAGTTGATATCTCTCTATTCTTATAGAACACGCGCAGTAAAAGGTGTGGACCTTTTACCTTAATCCGCACGCACATGACATCTATATATCATGGATTTCATTAAAGCAAACACACCTCACATACTCTTTAGAAGAATTGAATGTGCGGTTAGTTTATTTTACTAATTAAGCCGTTATCTAACTATCGAGGTAAGTTGTCACGTACGATATATATGTAAAAAGTACACTTCATATACCACTAAATACATAATCATAATAATAATAATTTTGATTAAGATATTCACTAGACTTGGTAGACAAGGTAGTTGCTTTTGCAATGATGTGGAAAATGCACCAACCCTTGTCTTTGCTTTTCAATTGTGATAACATTCACTTGAAATAAGTTGTGCCACGAATGCGTTCATTTGGACTTCGTCTCTCTAACGCTAATTATATCAAATCCTTAATTGTGTGTTCTTCTTCTTAATATTCCCGTATTAGCCTATTAAAATACTCCTAAGCGTGTAATAACACGGTCATTATCAATACATAGCATTAAGAGTTACGTAATTCTCACAAAAACAATACTTACTCCATTTCAGAGAAATTGTTACATTTTGACTTTTACTGGTCAACTGTCTTCGAGTTTGACCACAAATTACTCATAAACGATAATAGTAAATAATTTAATAAAATCATATAATAAAAATTTAATTACTAAATTTTCATTATATAATTTTAATAATTTATTTATTAATATCGTTTAAGATAAATCGTACAAAATCGGAAGAAGTTTGATCGTACAAGAAAATTTAACACTTTTTCTGAAATGTAGGGAGTAGTAGTACTAATTATGTGTCACTGGTTTGTTAACTAATAACATGTTTATTAACAGATTACGCTCATTTAGGTGTTAGCTCATACGAATCACAATTAGAATATGTGTTTCACCTCACCGCCGACTCATAAATTAAGTGATTCCACGTCAGAGATAGAAAAAAGGTGATTTGATTATAATGACCACGTTCATAAATGTCAACACTCAATAAGGTGATTTTGCCAAACATTTCAAAAGGAGCGAAATGGTCCTCGAAAATTATAAGTTTTATAAGAATTTAACGTGATTTAACCACAGTACGGTGAATACTTTAACATTTATACAAGAATTTCGGCCATTTAAACATTTGAGTAGGAGCACCATTGAAACAAGCATTAAAAATCATGAGATCAATAGTTATTGCAGCACACGTGGCGGGTGTACAAGAAAGGCTACGTCATCAATAACGATAAACCTATAACTTGAAGAAGAAGAAGAAGAAGAAGAAGTAGAGTTTTTTGGGATAAAGTGGAAAATGGCAAGTCTGTTGATGCAGCTCAATTGTGCTGCCATTAGCAAAAACAGTCCTGCAATAGCAGCAACCAGACAAAACAGTGAGCGAAAAACTAGTTCAGGAAATGTTGTTGAGCTTCCAGATAAGGTCAAGAATTCAAGAGTTCTTGTACTAGGTGGTACTGGCAGAGTTGGTGGTTCCACTGCTCTTGCTCTCTCCAAATTCTGCCCTGATCTTCGCATTGTCGTTGGTGGTCGGAACAGGTGACCCTTTTTTCGCAGTTTCGAATCTGTTTTTTCGGGTTCAAATTCTTGGAGTTCTTATCTATGTTTCAAGATATTTGTCGAATGTTTGTCTAATTGTCTTTTGATAGATTTTCAGTGTAAATTTAATGAATGGAGGAGTTTCGGATTCGGGTTTGGTCGGTGTCTGATAATTTAGAATTTCAACTAATCTAAAAGCTTGGATAGTAGAGTGTAATTAATCATTTGAATTAATTGCCAATAGTTTCACTGCATGTTTGCGAATTGCAACCAATTCTTGTAAACTTATAACCCCTTGTCTGTAGCATAAGCAAAGGTTTATTTAGCTTAAAAGAAGCTTATTTATTGAAGCATTTGCAAGAAAAGGCACTCAGTTCCCATGTATTAAGGCAATTGAACCAAGCAGCCATTCACCCTAGTGGTTTCGAGGAAGTCTATCATAAAACCGTTTTACACTTAACAAGTTGTGATATTGGCTTGGTTGCCGCTTAACTGACAAAGCTGGTCGCTTATGTCACCAAGATGAACCAGTTTTACACAAGTTAAGTGTGAAACAGTTTTTCAAGAGAATTTGTATTTTGGTTATAGTGAGGATTAAATGCTGAATTTTATGAACTTTGCCCCACAGGGATAAAGGGGCTGAAATGGTGGCTAAATTAGGCAACAACTCAGAATTCTCTGAAGTTGACGTAACGGATAGTACATCGTTGGAGTTGGCACTGAAAGGTTTATGATTCTTCCAGTGTATTTTACTGATGGTACGTACATTAAGACAACTGGGATTTGAAACCTTAACATATTTTTTCGTGGAGGTTTGCAGATGTTGATCTTGTTGTACATACTGCGGGACCATTTCAGCAGGCAGAGAAGTGCACCGTGCTTGAAGCTGCAATTCGGAACAAGGTGAGAGAAAGGTAATGAACATGTCTGTGGTATTGGAATTATTGCGACTTAAATAGCCTGCCTGCCAATTTCTTATTGCTTATTGTTACACGATGGTAACAGTAGAAGGCTTGTTTAAACAGACTGCATATCTTGATGTGTGTGATGATACAAGCTACTCTCAGAGAGCGAAATCCTACATGAGCAAAGCCATTGAGGCTAATATTCCGGCCATAACAACAGGAGGAATCTATCCGGGAGTGAGCAACAGTAATGTCACACTTCCCTTATAAACCTGTTGAAATGCTTAACGAATATCATACGTTAGACAGATAGCTTTCCGGCCCTGTATAAATTTCTGACGCTTTTGTTTGAAAAATATGAAATTGTTGTAGAATAAGTGCGTTTATCTTGAATGCATGTTTAAAGCTGGTTTTTTCCTAATATAATGGGCTAGAGCAATTTGTTGCTGGATTTATCTTGAATAAATGTTTTACATATCGATCGTTTTCTTGAAGAGTCTTTCTCTCTTATGCCTGTTCCATGTATCGCTTAACTTAGTCCGTCAAGGCTACTTAGAGTAATTCAGGAAATGTATTTAGGAGTAGATCATTTTAGTAGCTGTGTAATCGACCATTTTCATGTGTGTAGCAATGCTAAATGATAAGAGGCTGGACTATTTTTTGTACGGCAACTGGTTTTAGTTCATCAAACTCAGTTATTAAATCGTTGTTACAGTTATGGCAGCAGAGCTGGTCCGTGCAGCTAAAAGTGAAAGCAAAGGTGATCTAGAGAGGCTAAGGTAACAGATTTTCCAAATAGTCCCGTTCTCTTGTCTTGTTCGATGTAAATATTAAACTTCGACATGATTTATTGTCCTAGGTTCTACTACTACACTGCTGGTTCGGGTGGTGCTGGACCGACAATATTATCGACCAGCTTTTTACTTCTCGGGGAGGAGGTAGTAGCATATAATAAAGGTTTGACGGCAGTTTACGAGATTTTTCTTTCTATCACTTCCCTTGGCCTTTAGTTTGATGAGAGACACTTTACAGGGGAGGAAATCAAATTGAAGCCTTACAGCGGAATGGTCAACATTGATTTCGGAAAAGGAATTGGAAAGAGGGATGTTTACCTCTTGTAAGCTCCTCAAAAATCATCTGTATTTATTTTCACTATTACTTTTGTTTTCTGTTTAATTACAGAACTAGTCCCCTCATCTTCAAACGCGTTTCCTTTACATGTCACTGAATTACGTTTGACTAGTTTCCTTACCAAATAATGGATGTAGGGATGTAGAGTGAACATATATATAGGATCACATGATGGTCCTTCACTTGATCCCTCCACCCGTTATGTAGTTATTATGTGTTCTAAAGAATCTTGGTTTCAGGAATCTGCCGGAGGTGACAAGTATCCATGAGATCCTCGGTGTTCCAACTGTCAGTGCACGGTTTGGAACTGCACCATTTATCTGGAATTGGGGAATGCTGGCCGTGAGAGAACTGTTTCCACGTGTATGTGAATGTAACTTACTAAAATGCGAACTGAGTTTTTTTCTTGCTGGATGTCCATCTTTTGGTAAAATGCTGAGCATAAAGTACTAGTGCTTTTTGAAGAGGTCATACTTTTGAAGGAAAATTCGTCTAGTTTTTGCAGGCGTAAACCAATAATACACCTGACTTCTGATGGTTTGTGTGCACTTCAGTTGAATGTATGATTGACCAAAGATTTATCCAACCTGCAGGAATTCCTGAGAGACAGAAGCAAAGTTCAACAGCTGGTCCAGTTATTTGACCCTGTAGTTCGAAAAGTTGATAAATTTGCTGGAGAGAAGGTTTCGATGAGAGTATGTTTCTGTTCTTCATGTTCCTTTAGTTGGACTATTTACGTTATCTTTTACAGAATGTTATAACCGAAATATGTGCATTTACATTACAGTGATTCTTTTGTTGTGTTTTATATCCATCCAAACAGGTTGATTTAGAATGTTCGGATGGATTCAATAGAATTGCAATATTCAGTCACAAAAGACTATCTGAGTAAGTTATGTTGTCCAGTACTGCTGTTAGTTACTTATATAGCATTTCCAACGGAACAACAACATACTTCTATGCTGAGATTTTGATCCGAGCATATACATGCGGATAAATTGTCTTTCAGATCAGTAGGAATATCTACAGCTGCATTTGCTCTGGCTATTCTCGAGGGAAGCACACAGCCTGGTGTCTGGTTTCCAGAAGAGGTACGCATGCAACAAAATCAAAAGAACGCTAACTGTATCATTCTTACTGCATTTTGAACTTGTTTCATGCTCCTACCTGTAGCCTGAAGGTATTGCAATTGAGGCAAGGGAAACTCTTCTCAATCGCGCTTCACAAGGAACCATCAATTTTGCCATGAATAAGTACTGTATTTGATTTTTCCCAGCCACAAAATATCGTCTCATCAATTTTTTTCAGTCTTCAGAGGTTAAGATTCCTCATCAATGTTTTCATTCTGTAGGGCTCCTTGGATGGTTGAAACAAATCCGAAGGAGGTAGGTCTGGGGATATACGTATGAGATGTCTTCAAGTTCAGTCGTGAACTGTTAGTTTTGGCTTCTGAGGCCGTAAAGGTAACTCTTTCACCCTCTTCTGTTTACAATCACATTACATTTTACAGGCAGTGAACACGCTACTAACACGAGCCCTTTGTTTTGTACAGTTGAATTTCGACCAATTCCGGTCATCTAATTCGAACGACACTTCATGCAAGTCGCAAGATAGACACACAGGCTTATGTTGTGAGAGCTGAAATTGATTTTGTACCTAGTGCTGCTATGAAAAGGAAACTATAGATCATTTACAATGTCTTGAACTCAATCAGGTCTGAAAACTGGAAACATGTTTATACGTCTGTCTATTCATTTTTCTGTTATAGGGCACTATGTATTCCCAAACAATAACACATGAACATTTCAACATTTACAAGACACATATACTAGTCCCGGTGCAGTAAGAATTTTCGACAACGTGCGGGTTCCTAGCTTAACACTGAAGAGAAAAATGAACCGTTTTACTGCTCACAAATTAGACTGATTTTTATCTAAAGGCTATAACAAAAGTATTTATTGTTGATGAATAATCAGTATAACACAAGTAGATTTATGTACAGCAACAAATTTAACAAGTACAGTAGCATGTAGATCAATACATGCACCACCTGTTCATTCAATAAATAAAGAGACACTACAGGAATCTGCCCTTGGCCTCTCCCAAAACTGTTGCTTCTGTGTTTGTACAAGTCGATAACACCAGCACCGCAGGACCTCACTCTGCACATCAGGGGCTACTGATGTCTCATGTCTCTGTCAGCTTAGATACACACAAACAATTAATGCCACGTTCTGTCTCCAATATGTATGCTCACTAAGTCCATGCGTCTTGGCACAAACCTAGGGAATGCTTCATGGCCTCGGTTTGCTAGTTTAGTCCAATACTCTCGGGTGCAGGTATAGTCAGATGAAGCACCACATCACGGACAGCCTACCAAGTCCCGCACTGATCTTGAGTCAAATATTGGAAACAGTCAGCACGATTAAGAATACCAGGTCCTTTCTGGCCCTCTGCGTAAGTCTTCATAAGTTCTCCTGACGTCTTGCCATTGTCTTCTAGGGCCTTCTCTCGCAAAAGAATAATTATGGTAATCCGGGTACATTTTTGAGGTACTGACTCCGTGGCCTCTGTTTGGAGAATTTCTCAGCTCTTCTTCCTGATCATACCGTGATCGCTGCAAGGGAACAAGCATTTAGCCATGTGAGTGATTACATTCAAATGCTAGTAGGCCAACACTTCAAACACGCTGTGAAAAGAACGAGTATAAAGGGCTCAAGGGGATATACAAGGATACAAATGTAAGAAGTGCCTATACTCAAGAGAGATCATTTCCATGGTCAGGCATTAGAGAACAATAACGAACTATCAAGGAACTATGGTATTTTAAGCCAAATACCTATGTGATCAGCATATTGATATGCAAGCTACTTGTTCAAATAAAGAAAATATTTATAAAGATGGAGAAGATGTGAAATGGACCAAGAGTGGAGTTTCATATGAGCAAGTACCTTGGCGGGGTCAGAAAGCACTGCATATGCTTCTCCAATCATTTTAAATAAACGTTCTGCATCTTTATGGACTACTTCTGCTATTTCTTTCCAGATTCCATCATCTGAATTTTCATTTCTAGCCAAAGACTGACCAGCCTATGCCAAAAGTAAAGGTTATATTTCATGGAAATAATGGCTTGGATCACGTGGTGTTTGCAAGAGCTTCAACTTATTTCAAGTAGCTTAGTTTAAGGAGTTGGTAAAATTAGTTCATTAGAAAATTTGGCTGGTGTTCGCAAAATTACTTAAAAGTTTAAGAAGACCGTTTGCAACAACTTTTTACATAAAACAACGTATAAGTTGCTTAAGGAGGTCCCGTCCAAGCCAACTTCTCCAACTTCAATTCATCCAGTTTAATTTAGGAGAATTGCCAACTTAAGCTGTTGCAAACACTCTGAATCCAGTTTATACATAAAGTAAGCTTTAAGCTTGCAGCTTATAAAGCTATTGCAAACATCCTCTAAAAATATACACATCCATAAAAAACCAAAGATTATATGAGTACCTTGTCCGGGTGATACTTGAGTGCAGCTTTTCGATAAGCTTTCCTAATTTCAGATGCAGCAGCTGATGGATCAATTCCCCTGGCATATATATACATGATGCAGTATGTGACTATTTAGCGAAATACTTGGAGTCAACCATTAACCAAATGATGAATAAAAAGAATGCAAAATGAACTTTTGTATCAGTAAAGGCAGCAGCAACTAAAAGCACAGCAACATTCACATCCATAGTTGCACACATTCCAGAAAGTAGATAAATTTCATTTGCATTATTCTACTCTTGTCGAAAACATTAGCAGATTTGTACATGAACACAGAAGACACGTCACGGTCTCATACAGATGTAGGAAACCAGGATTGGATAAAATACATTTGCACAATAGTTTCAGATAACTAGGATTTGATAAATTACCCCAATCTAGGATATCATATGAAGAAAACTAAATATGGCAAAAACCAAACAAGCAAACAAAATGGGGAGATACAACATTGATGAAGATAAAGGATCTTCCTAAAGGGGAGATAAACTATGTTAGCATATCTTTTGAGGTTTGTTAAAGTGTCCAGCTCATAAATTGATTTCTTCATAATAATTAAAATGCATAGTTGAATTGAACAGTAAAATTTCTACCAGAGGAGAAAGGAAAGAGTATGTGATATGGTCAACCTTGTATTAAAGTTTATAAATACTTAAAAACACAGATCTAAAAGACTAAAATAAGAACTTACAGTATGAGATACATATTCAGGGGAATCTCCTTTCTGTCTGCTTCTTCCATTTCGGAAAGCTTTACTCTAGCTTGTCTAAGCTCATTCACAGAACTCAGCTTATCAGACGGGGTGGAATGGCTACTCTTTTTATCTACTTCCTTTGTGAGGAGAGATATAAGCTTCTGAAGATCTGAAACTGCTTGACCATAGTCTCTTATCATCTCATACAACACTGCTCGTCTAGTGATTGCCTAACATATAATGAAAGAGTTCATTATGAAATGCATAAGGTGATTAGCAATATTCCATGTGGAATAATGGGCAAAAATAGGGTGCGGCTCACAACACTAATTGCTGAAATATTCCAGATTAAATAACAATCACGACTTCAATTCTTAATGAGGTTTAGCTGCTGACAAAAGTATTTTAGATCTCAATTAGGTGAGGTTCCAAACTGCTGGTAATAAGTATTCTATCTTTTTACCACTAAGACTATTCAATTCACATTTAAGTGCTGAGGTAAACATTGTTTCAAGAACATAAAGAATCCACCTTTTCAAACCTCTTAAAAGAACTAAAATCTGTCACACTCAGCCTATCTCAAGTGGTCCACACCTCATGAAGACCCAGTTGACACTGTGCCCTGGCCAGTATAGATCCCTAATGTTTAGAGCGTAGGTGTGGCATTAAACTGATGATGACACTAAATTTTACATTAAGAATTTGGAAGCAGACCTTGAAATAATTCCCATCAAGTGCGATAGCAAGGCTGCAGTCAGCAAGAGCATCCACAATTTGGCCCATAGCCCTATAAGCAGCAGCACGGTTACAGAAGCATATTGCAGCGAAAGGGCGTGATTCCACAGAACATGAAATAGAAGCAGTATAATGTTCAACAGCTTCCACATGATTTCCTGCCTGGTATGCCTCATTTCCTGCAGCCTAAATAGTAATGAGTTGACTGTTATATGAGGGGAAATTTTTTGAATTGTAAAATTTTATGCTGATACCGTCAGAACGAGTAGGATAAGGGAGGTAGAACAATACAATTTGTAAACAAAGAAAAACATTCTTGAAACTCAATGTCTAACAGTCATGATGATGACTTCTTGAGTATTAATTACTTATCAATTAGAGGACATCGAAGGTGTCTCTCTTACACATAAAAACATGCTGTGAGTACTTAGTATTTATTAAAAACGCAGAGAGGGTTCAAGCAATCATTTGATGATCGTTATACTGTTTTCCATACAAATGCTGTCATTTCATAGTAAATTGGTCGAGATGCACTTTGAGGGTGTGACTCCTGATGTGCATAAGTATCCTGCCTATATTCCATTTGGTTCTTAAAGAGTTGTATTGTTCTACTAATAGACTATACACAAAATGAGTGAAGGGGAAGAAAGAAATATTGTTTGAACCAATAATAGTCACAGTAAGCAGTCCCAGTACCAATCGAAGTAATTTTTCATAGAAAACCCATGCTACATGCTTGATGTGTTCTCCAACCATATATCGAAGTGTTTTGAGATAGAAGTATATCATTCAGGAAGAGTCAATCACTATTAAGTTCCTAACAAGTAGCTGGGAAAGATGTCTACTTACATGATAGAAAATCATAGCAAACCACATTCCCATATACTCCCTCTGTCCCGGACCAAATGTCACATTTGGTTTTGGGCACGGAGATTACGCATGAAATAAAAATAGTGGAGAATGGAGACAAAGTGAAATGGATAGCATGTGGGACTAAATGAGTGGTGCACATGGGTGTATCATTTACCAAAATTGGGACATATATAAATGGACTATGTGACATTTGGTCCGAGACAGAGGGAGTACATAGTAGAATTACCAAAATCCCAACTAAGTGTATAGCTTAACTTTTAATAAGTTCACGTGATTTATCCTGAAATCATGAACAAACTCACCTTATGGCGTAAGAGTTCACGTATAGTGCCAACTAACGGGATCATTGATTCCAGATTCTTACGTTCACTCCTGAAAGTCCAAAGATGTGTAGTGAATTATTAGCCAACAGTATATACAATCACTGAGACAAGAAATTTGGAGTGTGTTCCATATTTAGTATCATTTTCACCTTTCCATCAGAGACCGCGACTCCTCTTGCTTCTTAACGAAAACAAGGGCCTGCTCAAGCCTTCCCAGGTAAAAATAAGACTTGAGTATCAAAGTGCAGCACCAGACCCTAAAGGAAGGAGCTCTCTTTAAATCGGAACCATGATACTCTAGAGAGTGGCCAACACCAGATGTCAGAAAGTTTGAGTCCATGGGTAGAAGTTGTTCACACAACTGAATTATATCTTCATATTTCTTCAGCTATCAAAATAAGAATAATTAGTACGTCATAGAAGTACAATACTACAAGAACTAAAAAAACTGGGTAAAATGCACAAATGTACCTTATGTTCTTCGAAATATGCACGGATGTACCTCATGTTCTTCAAATTGCACAGAAGTACCTCATGTTCTTTCATAGTATGCATACTTGCTCCAATAATGGTGTGTGTATTACACTCTCAATGTGTGCAAGTGGATTTGTTTTTTCAAGCATACAAGTGTTAAAATTCACAATATATATTTATTTTTTTGAAATAAAGAGCAATAAAATAATTTTAAATTATTAAAACAAATAAAAAATTATAATAAAATGGAAAAAAATAGAAATATGTGAAAAATTAAAAGAAGTATAAATATATATATAACAACTTTGTTAAATTAAAAAAATAATTATATAAATAAAAAAATTATAAAAAACTATTGTAGTGATATTATAAAAATTTATAATAGCACTACAAAAAGTTATTTATTGAAGGCAAAAGAGTTATTAAAATATAGTGTATATTATGAATTATTATTGTTCTGAAAATATATAAGTGAAACTGTCTAAAAATTTTAGAAAATTATATTAATACATTTATATTAATTGAAAAAAATATATAAAGAAAAACATATTATTTTTTTCATTTTATTTTCATATTTAATTTGAAACTTTGATAAATTTTTCTAATTTTATATAATTCTTAATAATTTTTTTTTAAAACTACCATAATATTTGTTATAAACTCTTACATTATATAAAAGAAAATCAATTTATTGTTCATATAATTAGTGAATATTTAAGATTTCTATGAAAAAAATAAGTCCACTTGCACAAATGGAGAGTGTAATACACTCACTATTATTGGAGCAAGTCTGCATACTTTTAAAGAACATGGGGTACAATCGTGCAATTTCAAGAACATGAGGTACATCCGTGTATATTTCGAGGACATAGGGTACATTTGTGCATTTTATCCAAAAAAAACTACATATAAGAGTCACAAATTATATGTTGTGACTACTGCAGAAATACATACCATAAGAAGAACGTCCACCTTCATCTGCAGTAATTTTTCAGAACACGAACTTATGGTCAAAGCCTCAGCAATCAAACTATGCGCAAAATCTATGTCATGAGATGTTTTTCGTTCCAAGAGCCCAGCAGCCTGCTTCATGCATTCCGCAACTTTCTGAAAGCCAGACCACATGTTAAGAATCAGATGCATAATTAATTCATGTCAATCATCTATAGGCCCATAATTTTCAAATTATCACCTCACCTCCAATTATTATTATTTTGTTTAATTGCTTTCAATTGCACATTCATCAAATTGAAAAGTTTATCAGTTCTACCACCAGCTATCAATTATGTTGTCAGCTCTGTGAGATGAGGAAGCTTTGACACATTTAAAGAAGATTTACAATCAGTTCCGTTGAATACTAAACGAGACATAATTAGGATTTTAAGTATTTTAAGATCACGGAGAAGTCGGTGGATACAACATGGTAAAGCGGCACCCTGAAACGATTTGTGCAAAAATTTGTCACATTTAGACAGAACCTCTAGTTGATTGCATTTAATTAATAACATTAAAATTTCAGGGATAAGTGGGATATTGAGGAAGACCGATATTTATTCTCTATCTATGATAACTTGTCTTATGCCATGCATTAGCTTCAATGATTCAGAACCAGATCCAGCATGCATAACTTAATTTCATCCTATAACATAAATATATAGAAATTTACGGACATAAATAATGACAGGGAATAAAACCAGAATTGACCGCTTAGATTTTTAAAAAATATTCTACTTTGTTGGGCCATGGATCCAGTTGCGAAATCACTAAGGTGTTCGTAGTACAATGTCACATACAAAAAAAAAAAAAAACATAAATAATGGAAAATCTCAATACCCGTGTCTTCTCAAGACCCTCAGAAGCTTCTACCAAAATCTTCCTGTCTGCACAGGCTTCAGGCCCTGCTTGCAAACACTTCATATAATGCAAACTCGCATTCTCGACATCCCCGAGGGCAAGATAACAACTGAAAATTTCAAAAGGAGGTCAACAGGACTAAAACTCAGTAACCCAAGCGACATGAGAGCTACAATACAAAGGTAAGCAGGGACATGTTTCAATGATTCATAGTGTCGAGTGACATAGGCTATATACTATACTTTGATCAGCAACAGGCTTTTTACCAGATTATTTTTTAAACTGCTAGGCTTCTATAGCTAAGCAATTTTCTCCGTCCAGAAACAAATAAGTTCAAATTCTCTTTCTTTTATCTGTGTTTTCTTTTTTGGATGGGCTTTTCTTCTTTCTTTGTTAAATTGAGTAAGTCCACATTCTCATGGTAGGAGACTCATGCAATTAGTATGCATCAAATTAGTAGTAAAAAAGTACATGGAATAATGTTTAAGATTATCCAGTCCTAGCTTCTTCAAGAAGATTGAATTTATTAAATCTGTCACATTGTTTATATACTTTAACCCCAAGCAGCCTAGCCAACTACACAGGTTTTGCATTTTTAAAGAGGAGACCCCGCTTCCGGATCAACTGACTTAAATACGTAGATAGTACTAGTTCCCTACCTGATTGAGGCATATCTTTATGGTTTTCCGAGTAGGAAAACAACAACACAGAATGACAGGGAAAATAACTGAGTTAACACTGTAGGACCTCTTCACCGTCATCAAAATATAGGAAACCATATGGGACAATAATCAACAAGAAAGTTTACCTGCCAGCTCGAACTTGCACCCTGAGGAATGAGGGATCTAAAGCAGCAGCCTTCATACAATCTTGTAATGCTTCTTTCACTCTTCCAGATGACATGCGTGTTGCTGCACGGTTGCTATAGCACAACAATAAGGCCCTGAGACAGCTTCTAGATGCCTCACTTTCAGAGATACAATTAATTCCTTGAGTGTAGTAATCTTCAGCTCTCACAAACTCCCCCTTTGCATATGCTTGGTTACCCCTGGACATAAAATAAGATCAGTGGTGCAAAGACAACAAATGAATGTGAATATATGTAAGCAGGCAGGATGATTTACCAAAGTGCCTAATAAACTTATTGAAGAGTGAACACTTTGATAAAGTGGATTAAATCAAACCTCAGCCGCCATTTTTCACAGGATTCCTGAGCTGCAATGCTTGCAACTGTAGCAGAGTCTAGCTTGGCCCCTAGTTCTTCAACTTCCATATTACCCCTTCCGTGTCTTAAAGCAGCAGATAAGTTACTTTTCTGAGCATGATCAGGAGACGGAAATGATGATCCCGAAACTGGAAAAGGGGGTAAACCAGATGACATTTGTGAATTTTTCACATTTATTCCGGAACTATATGAATCCTGACCAACTCTAATCCGGTTTTTCTTCTTCAGGCTGATTACTGGTGCTGGAGATTCATTGTTATTAGGGGAAGATGCAGCAAATACAAAGCTAGTTGCGCCAAAGTCAGGTAAACTGGCATCATATTTGTACTGAGACGTTCCATCACTATCTTGTCTCTCAAGTGAAGAACTTGAACTTACTTCTGCATCTGCAGCAGTAATAAAAGAGTCACAGCTGTACTCTAACTCATCAGTTGCAGATTTAAAGCTTTCAGTCTCAACCCCTGAAAAGGCACCTTCTTCATTACTCTCAACCCCAGTACCTCCGTTGACACAGTATGAAGATTCTTCATCTTCTACACCACTATCCCTTACATCAGACTCATTTATATATAAGCGGTCTGTCGCTGAAACTAAATGTTCATCAACTATATCATTCGAAACGTTTGGGTGTTCTTCAGTTGAAGAAATATTATCATCAATGTGAGAGGACTCCTCTGAGGCCACAGAAGTCTCTCTCGAGAACATGCTATCAGCTGGTATTTCCTCGTACGGAGATACATCCATAGGTGAATACTGTTCTGGAGAATCAGAAGACTTATGCGAAGTCTCCTGGAAGCCAAATCCTTGCCCAAAACTCAAAGGAACTTGTGCAGGTTTCTTCCACTTCCCCTTCTTTTTCTTTAATGCAGTGTCCTTGGTAGACTCCCCTCTTCTGTTGAAGTTAAATGCAAAGTGACCTTTTGGGTCCGGTGTCTTAAACTCCACATTTTGTCCTGCCATTGTATCCAATTTGCTAGTGAAACTGAACTCAACTTTCTTTCCAGCATTGGCAACTGGTCTGGGACGGGAAGTGCTAGACATAGGGGTATTTTCACCGCCATAACTTACATCTCTACCACCATTATTACTCTGTATTCCTGCCTGAAAAGCAAACCCTGCGGCATGTAGTCCCGGTGCATTATACAAATTCCCAGCACCTGAATTATCACTCCTCATGCCATGCAAAGTTTCCTGACCACTATTGTTGCTAGAGGTGTTTCCAACTGAACTAGCAACATCCTCACGTGTACGGTCACAATCATTTCCACTCCTGCCAAAAGCAAACTTATTCAGGTCATCACCTCCCACCTTCTCACCCCAAGAAGCAGACAAAGACTCTTGAATCTTCAAATCCTTAATTTTGTTCTCAAGCACACTGTCCGAGCTCCCACTCAACGACTCAGCCACATTCCCCCCAAACCCAAATCTCTTCAGCTCATCTCCCTCCTCACCTTTCACATTCAACTTCTTCATCTTATTCGGAAGGTCTCCCCCAATATCCCCACCATCCCCTTTACCAAAATATTCACTTTCAATATACAACCGTCTCATCTCCTCCGGCAACTCAGAAACAACACTCTCATCCACACCTCGCAAACCACTACCCGAATGCATATTACTCCCAATCCCACCCCCAGCATTCCGACTAATCTTCTCCTTCTCACTCTCGATTTTCAACCTCATCAAATCATCAGCCACTTTACTCCGCTCCAAATCACTCAAAACACTATCACTAAACAAACTACTACTACCACTAACACTACTACTACTACCAAACACAAAACCTCCATCAGCATTCTGCTCAAAAGCCGAATGTTCCGAAATCGGCCGAGCCAGATTAGGTCGATGGCCAGTCAGAGGCTTCCGGAGCTTGGCGAGCCTCGGCGGTCGGGATAGACCGGATGCAGGCTTTGCCCCGAATCCGTAACTCGGATCCATATCTCGATTTTTACAAGCTAAAAACACAATGCTTCGTTTATGCGATTCTGAGACAAATTGAAACTTTGAGATAACTAGATAAGAGAAGATCACCGTCAGTTTACGGCGGAAGTTCGTCGGAGTCAACGACGGCCGGTGAATTGACCAACCGGAATGTTGGGAAAGCGGCGAAATGTGAAATTTTGAGGAGAAACTGGTAGATTTGCTCTTTTTCGTTTAGCTGAGGATCGATCGATCGATCGAATCGAATCGTTCGATCAATCGGAATTAGGGAAACCCAGTTTCGTGCTCGCAAAGCAGCTAGTATCCATCATCTTCACAAGAATCATGGTTTTGTGTAAACAGATTTTATTTTTTCCTTTTTCTTTATGAATCAGTTTTGGAAAACAAAAAACAAATTCGAAAAATATGAAAGTTGAGGGGCTATTTGCATTTTAATTATTCTTGACACTTGCATTTATGATTTGTTGTTCATTTAATTGAACTAACATTTTGCTAGTTTAATTTGTTTGTAAATTCTATATATTGCTCTCACTAAATTTTGGAATTACGTATTAATTCTCGAAGTTTAGATTTTCAATCATCGTTATATTAGTAGTAGAGTAGAATCGAGAGTGTATAGAAGTTTAACGGTGTAGGAGTGGAAAATTTAGGTGAGTCGAAGTTTGACTAAATGTAAATAAAAGCGATAAAAGAAAAGGGAAATTCATATTTCAAAATAACAATAAAAGAAAAGAAAATTGTGGGGTTTAGATAATTGGTGTGGAATTTTTTTATATTTAGGTTTTTAGACTTTCAAAGGAAGAATGATATGCATGTTACGTGATGTTAAATTGTATTTTTGTTATAAAGTCGGAACCGAGTGTGTGATGTTAAAATTGTCTTTTTGGTAAATAGTCGGGTGGAGTTTCAAAGTGTGTATCCGTATGGACTGGGGTACCGTCACCTAGGAACTAGTCGGAAGATACAATTATAGAGGGAAGAAAACGTTGGGTGGTGGGTTAGTATCATATAGAAATCAAAAAAAAAACCAGTAGCACTAGGACGGGTTTTTATCAAAATTCAAAAGGGATATAGGTTGATATGGAACAAGTAAGAAGGCTTTGGCCAGTTTAGTCAGTCAATTTTGGGCTTCAGTCTTCTAGGTTAGCTTGTTAGGGTTTTAGTTTACTTATTTATAGTCGTTAGTTGACTAGGGTTTTATGTATATCTGTTGATTAAAAATTATAACACTTAAATCGTCTATTTTGGTTACCAACCATATTTTTTTAGTTTGTAACACTATTATAGTAAACCATGTTTTTATCAGTTTCTTGTGGATTTCCGCGTGTTAGAATCAATGTTATCTTTTTTATATTGATTCCTCACATGTATTCAATTCAGTATAAATAAAAGGTAATGAAGGTAAAGAAGACATACGAGCTGTTTGGGTCGGAATTATAATTGAGTCCATTTTAATTGAGGTGAATTGATGAATAGTGATTAAATTTTAATTGAGTTGTTAAAATTTGTGTTTGGTATGATATTTGAAATTTTATAGGGTTTTGAAAAAGAGAAGAAACATAATTGAGTTGTACTGAATTATCTATTTGAAACTAATTGCCCTATTTTAATTGACTGGCCAAACATAATTATGGGTTCTCTCAATTAAAATGGAGATTGAAGTCAAATCCAAACAAGATATACTCCCTCCGTCCCGAAAAATTTCATACATTAGGGTTAGCGCGCAGTTTTATGTGAAAAGTTAAAGTGATGATAGAATATAAAAAAAATGGAAAAAAATGTACTTTTAATGGTAAAATGTGTAATTTGAGTGCAAAATTGAGATTGTTTATTATTTGTTGGATGTGGGGTAGGTTCTTTTTTGGTAATGTATGAAGTTTTGTGGGACGACTAAAAATGATAAATGTATGAAGTTATGCGGAACGGATGGTATATGACTCAAGATGAGTGGTGCATGATTAACCAAATATGAATATGTGATATTTGTATTAAAATGATATAACATGTGACATTCGATTTGAGACGGGTGACTAGTTGTTTGTCCTAGGATAATAGCAATAATTGATCATTGAATTCGGGCAGAGTAGCTAGCGGTTGGTATATGTCCACCCCAATGATTCCAAGACTAAGCTAAAACGGACCTGTCCTACAGTGTTCCTAAACCTATGCAAGTCAACAATAATAGTAGCAATAGCAGCCAGTCTCTGTAACTAATCTATCCTCCACCATCCGCTGTTAACTCAACTGACAAGTAGTTGATTTCACTTAAATATCGTATCGAATTTAAGCTTGAACCCCCTAGTTATAAAAAACGTCATTGGAAGAACCGCACATAAAAAAGGTACGAGACGATTCGTCCGGACTAGTCGCACTACGGGGTAAAAAACGTCACTGGAAGAACCACACATAAAAAAGGTACAAGACGGTTCGTCCGGATTAGTCGCACATAGTGGATACCGGTCCGGAACCAAAAAAATCTACTGACCGTTTGGTATAGAGTTTAAAAATTAATTTAAAGAAAAATTATAGTTGATGAATAATAACTGATGCTTCATTTGGTTTAAGGTAAAATGGGGGAAAAGAAAAAAATAGGGGAAAATAAGATTTTCCTGAAAATGTGAGGGAAAACAACTTTACTTATTTTGTGTAGATAGATGTATTTTGTATAGATTTTGATGAATTTTTCAGGATTTTCTGAGAACTACCAAATGGTGTAAAATAATATTTTCCCCAATTTTTTTTCTTTTCCCCCATTTTTCCTCAAACCAAATGAAGTCTGAGTTAAAGATGAGTTATGAAATAATTGAGTTAAAAACTTATAGGGTTGTTATATAGGGTGTAAGAATAAAATGATGTGTGTAAGAAGGAAGTGATGTGTTTGATACTCCCTTCGTTTCTGTAAAAGTGAAATAATTTTCCGTTTTGAGCGTTTCACTAAAAATGTTACATTTCCTTTTATGTAAATTACTTTCATAATACAATTCATTTTTAACCACACATTTTTTGGCCCACGTGTCCACTCATTTAATATATCAAACTCATTCTTAACCACATACTTTTGGGACCATATTTTTCTTAAAAATTGTACAAATCAAAATTATTTTACTTTTTACAGAAACGGAGGGAGTATTTTTTAAGATTATTTGATTGGTTTAAATGTTGTTTGATTGGTTTATGATTGTTAGTTTGATAGAAAAAAGTAAAGAGAAAGTAAGAGTATGATGTAAAGATAATGATGATTGTTTAGTGTAGAAAAAATTAATTTAAATTTTTTACTGTAAAAGATACAAAATAAATACCCGAAATATTTTAACAGATGAATAGTCGACTTTAAATGAATGCGAAAGAGGCTGCTATATTCCAAACATCCAATTATTGGTTTCCATTTTGAGGGATTCTGTGGTCACTAGTCACTACCTTGTTGAATAGAATATAGAGGAATATTCAACATATTGTACTAGTGTACTTAACACTCCTTTTCAATTGCACCACTAGTACTACCAGAGTTTCATTCTCAGACACCATCATCTTGCTGACCATGGGAGGAAGTAAGGACCAGACAGGTTCACCCAAATCTTATGCATTTCACTAATTTGTTGAGTTAATTCTAGTACTACTTTATATGATTGGTGTAGCTGTAGCTTCAAGTTGAACAAAAGTATAAATTTCTGCATTAGTTAATTTTGCTAACCACGTTGCTCTGATTTGGACCATTTGGTAGATTTGTTTTGTATTTTTATGAAAATGGTATCTTTCCTTAGGTATATGTAACATTCTTCACTTTTGGCACTACTGTCTCTAAACAACAAAAACAAAAAACAAGAAAAGAGGAAGTTGAAATTGTGATAATTACTACTCTCAGTTCAAGTGATTTGTTGAGTTTCAGACAATATATTGCGTTCAGAAACATCCGAAAGCAGTTCTTGATTCCTGAATCTGCTTCCTTTTAGGTGTATTTCATAGACTCTGTTATCAAAATTCAGACTTGATTAAGAAAATTGAAGCAGCAACATAAGTGTTTATACTCCCTAAATGTCATTTCTGTAGTACTAGTTAAATTGCACGATACCGGCCTTAGCTTCTTGTTGTTAGTGCTTGGGAGTTGGGATGATTAGCTTGTTTGACAAGTACAGCCGAAATTAAGTAATCATAAGGGAGAGTTTTATATCAATGTTTTGAGCTGGCCTTTTTGTTTTATTTCTAAGATTGATCTTCTTTAATTTTCTAATAAGAACAAAGAACATGTAATCATCATAGTATTGTATTCATTTAGTTAAAATATGATTCTGTTTTGCCGCATCTATAATCTTGAATCCAATGACAAACTTCCAATGCTGTCCTACTTTTTCTTGAGCTGATGTATTTAATAAATCGTAGTGTGGTTTTCGTTCTGTGTAAGCGTATTTATCTTGGCCTGGCATCTCCAGTAAGGTCTATTTAGCTTCCTTATGCTTTGTAAAACGTGTTTCTACCTTATTTCTGTACATGTTAGGTTCACCAGGAGTGTGAGAATTAGGATCAAGTGATGTCGGGCGTTGATGAAAATGTGAGCAAGGAGCAGTATATCAAGTCGAAAACAGTGGATATGGATGGAGATAAGGAGATGTCTGATAAAAAGAATGAGCAGGCTACAGTTACTGAGAAAGTTCCGTTCAGTAAACTGTTTGCCTTTGCTGATGCCACGGATTGTGCACTAATGGTTTTCGGGGTAGTCACAGCGATTGGAAGTGGTTTGGGTTTGCCTCTCATGACTATCTTATTTGGAGAACTAGCCAACTCTTTTGGACAGAATGCGAATACAAATCGAGTTCTTCAGGAAGTCTCCAAGGTACTATGTTTTGCACTGTTTCCTGATAGGAAAATACTTCACAAATTCGTATGCAGCTCATTCTGTGTAACGGTGCTATTCAACCTTGTTTAGGTATCACTGGAGTTTGTGTATCTTGCTTTAGGAACTGGTTTTGCAGCGTTTTCCCGTAAGTAATATGATCTTTCATGTTTGTATTTGATCGCTCGATAAAATCCGTCGTAACTAATTATGAACTCGAGAACTTTAACTTCTTGTCAGAGATGACGTGCTGGACAATCACTGCGGAAAGGCAATCTGCTCGGATCAGAAATCTATACCTGAAAGCCATACTAAGGCAAGATATTGGATACTTTGACACAGACACTGCCACTGGAGAAATTACTGATAGGATTTCTACTGACACTATTAGAATTCAAGAAGCCATTGGTGACAAGGTAAAATTTCGTGCTAAACAATCTTAAGCTCAACTGCCGTCATGGCGATCGCTCTAATTATATTTTCTTGATTTTGGAAAACACAGGTAGGAAAGTTTTTAGAACTTTCAACATCATTCACAGGAGGATTTATTGTAGCTTTTGTAAAGGGGTGGCTCCTCGCAGTAGTTTTACTGTCCGAAATCCCAGTTCTTGTTATCTCTGTGGCTTGTATGACTTTTCTTGTGGCAAAGTTGGCATCACGTGGACAGACTGCGTATTCAGCTGCAGCAGTTGTAGTTGAACAAACAATTAGCTCAATCAGAACTGTAACAAAATTTTAAAAAACAAACTCAGCATTTTCTTCTCCTGAGGTGTTTAATTAGTCCTTACTGGTGGCCTAATTCCATGCAGGTCGCTTCATTCACAGGGGAGAGGCAAGCTGTAGCTAGTTATGACCACTCTCTACGTAGAGCTTACAAAGCTGGCGTACACGAGGGCTTGGCTGTTGGATTAGGCTTTGGAGTATTCATGCTAGTTCTGTGCGGTAGTTATGCTTTAGCAATTTGGTTTGGTGGCAAAATGATTATAGAGAAAGCATACGCGGCAGGAGATGTGGTGACAATTGTAATGGCTATTCTGATGGGTTCCTTGTAAGTACTCTTTATAATCTTCGACTTGATTTTGATTGACTATAGACTTGATATTTCATCATTGGGTATAGAAACGTCAACAGCAGATTGTCGTAGTGTTTGTGCTAGTTGATAATTTGTCACTTTTCTACTAGTTCTTTAGGACAGATATCACCATGTTTGAGTGCATTCGCTGCTGGTCAAGTTGCTGCTTTCAAGATTTTTCAGACGATACACAGAAGACCAGATATCGATCCTTATAATATGGATGGGCGAGTGCTGACTGATATTAGAGGGGATCTAGAATTGAGGGATGTGCATTTTAGCTACCCTGCTAGACCAGATGAAAACATATTTAATGGGTTTTCTCTTGTTGTACCGAGAGGAACGACATTAGCTTTAGTTGGAGAAAGTGGAAGCGGAAAATCAACAGTTATCAATCTTGTAGAGAGGTTTTATGATCCACAAGCAGGTGAAGTTTTGATTGACGGTGTTAATATCAAAGAATTTCAACTCAGATGGATAAGAGGGAAAATCGGACTTGTAAGCCAAGAACCTGTGTTGTTTGCTGCAACAATCAAAGACAATATCGCCTATGGAAAGTCCGGTGCTTCTCTTGAAGAAATTGAAACTGCAGCAGAACATGCCAATGCCGCTGCATTCATAAATGAGCTACCACAAGTAAGGCCTAAGTTTGTTTGAAGTTTAATGCATAAAGCCATAAACCAAACCATACACGATGCACTAAAAATTGAATATCATTCTTTAGGGACTAGAAACACTGGTAGGAGTGAACGGAACTCAGCTGTCGGGGGGACAAAAACAAAGGATAGCTTTAGCTCGGGCGATTCTTAAAGATCCTAGGATTCTTCTTCTTGACGAGGCGACAAGCGCTCTTGATAGCAAATCAGAGAGGGTTGTGCAGGAGGCACTGGATAAAGTCATGATCAACAGAACGACGGTTATTGTGGCACATCGATTGAGTACTGTGAAGAATGCTGATGCCATTGCTGTTATTCACAGGGGAAAGATTGTAGAGAAAGGTGAATAGAATGGTGTTTAGTTCAGTATTTCAACTTTTAAAGGCCTTCAATTAAAGATCAAAAAAAAAAAAAATACTAAATTTCTCTGTCTACTGACCAGGTTCACATCCTGAACTAACGCTAAATCCCGCTGGAGCATACAGTCAGCTCATACAATTGCAAGAGGTCAATGGGGTGGTACAAGATTATGGATGTGATCAAGGCGGAGACGTGGTTAAGGTAAATTCTGGAAGGCATTTCTCGTTCTCACGTTCTATAAGCCAAGGATCAAATGGGAGCAAAAATGGAAGGCATTTCTCGTTCTCACGTTCAATACAAGATGATATGCTAGAGACTGATGAAATGGAATCTCCAGTTCTGAACCAAACCAAAGTTGAGAACAAGATATTGCTTTACCGCTTGGCTTGCATGAACAAACCGGAGATTCCAGAGTTACTACTCGGTTCTTTAGCTGCAGTGGTTAATGGAGCAATAATACCAATTTTTGGGCTCCTGTTTTCCATTATGATCAGAACTTTCTACGAGCCGATTCCAGAGCTTCGCAAGGATTCCAGATTCTGGGCATTGATGTTTATTGGTCTCGGTGTGGTGTCTCTTTTGGCGACCCCACTGAAGACATACTTCTTTGCTATGGCAGGCTGCAAATTGATTAGGAGAGTCCGGTTGATGTGCTTCGAGAAAGTGGTTCACATGGACATAAGTTGGTTTGATAATGTCGAAAATTCAAGTGGCTCTATTGGTTCTCGACTTTCTGCAGATGCAACGTCTGTGAGAAGTCTAGTTGGGGAATCACTTGCACTGTTGGTTCAAAATATTTCAACAGTCATTACTGGATTGATAATTGGCTTCGGAGCAAGCTTGGAATTATCTTTGATTATCTTGGTCATGCTGCCTCTTATTGGACTAAGTGGATATTTTCAGATGAAATTTGGGTTCAGCGCAGATATAAAGGTTAGATTCGTTGTACAAGAGCAATTGTCATTTAAGTGTTATAAACAAAATGTAAGTTGCTCAAGTCTGATAAGTTATTTGTGGTTTCGCAGAAACTATACGGAGATGCTACTCAAATTGCCAGTGATGCTGTTGGGAGCATTAGGACGGTTTCTTCATTTTGTGCAGAAGAGAATGTTCTGGAACTCTATCAAGAAAAATGTGTTGAACCAGTGAGATTAGGAATCAGACAGGGTATCCTTACTGGGGCAGCTTTTGGACTGTCATTTTTCTTTCTGTATACGGTTTATGCAACTAGTTTCTACGCTGGTGCTCGGCTTGTTGATGCTGGCAAAACAACCTTTGCCGATGTGTTTCGTGTAAGCTTCCGGACACTTACTTTCTGGTATCTGGTTCTCTGTTTCGGTCAGTATATCTTGTTTCAAAGCGGTTATTCCTAAATCAAACTGTCTGATTTTTAGGCTTTCTGCGGTCTTAGCATGACGGCAATGGCCATAGCTCAGTCGGGATCGCTTGCACCGGACTCTAGTAAAGCTAGCGCTGGTGCTGCTTCTGTTTTTGCTCTTCTTGATCAGACACCGAAAATTGTCTCTACAGAAAACCTGGGAATGACATTTGAGAATGTGAAGGGAGATATCGAGTTTCGTCATGTTAGTTTCACTTATCCCACTAGACCTGATATCCAGGTTTTCGCAGATCTGTGCTTGGCAATTCAATCAGGCAAGGTACATTGATCATCACCAATTCACCATATATACTTCTCAAACTAACACAGTAAATATAAGAATCAATCCAATAACAGTTCAGGTTAATTTCTTAATCAGACTGTTGCAATTGTTGGAGAAAGTGGTAGTGGAAAATCGACGATCATTTCCTTGTTGCAAAGATTTTACGATCCAGATTCTGGCCTGATCACCATGGATGGTAAAGATACCAGGAAACTGAACTTGAAGTGGCTGAGACAGCAGATGGGTTTGGTAAGTCAGGAACCTGTTCTGTTCAACGACACTATTCGTGCCAACATTGCCTATGGAAAGGAAGGCGATGCCACGGAAGCCGAAATTGTAGCTTCTGCTGAGTTGGCAAATGCAAACAGATTCATCAGTGGTTTACATAAGGTATCTCTAACCTGTCTAAATTAACACCATTCTATGTGACTCGACATAACTCACGTAAAATCAATGCGTATGCTTAATTCGTGAAAATACACAGGGATATGAGACAGTTGTTGGTGAAAAGGGGACTCAGTTGTCAGGCGGGCAAAAGCAACGAATAGCAATTGCACGAGCCATAGTGAAGTCTCCGAAGATACTGCTACTTGATGAGGCAACCAGTGCTCTTGATGCTGAATCTGAGAAGGCGGTTCAAGATGCATTGGACCGAGTCGTGGTGGACAGGACAACCATTGTGGTGGCTCATAGGCTATCTACAATCAAGAATGTGGACTTGATTGCAGTTGTGAAAAATGGAGTTATCGCGGAAAAGGGTAGCCACGAGAAGTTGATGAAACAGAAAGATGGCATCTATGCCTCTTTGGTGGCACTGCATGATGCTCCTGATGTTTCTTCTTGAACATGATTCACAGGCATCTGTTGTGAATGGTAATTACTGCCCAGAAATGTGCCTGCCTGGGTTGAACTTGATAGATTAACATGGCTCAGTTTATAAGTAGTGTACTTGATTTAACTTTGTTCGCGAGCTTACTTGGCACATAGGTTATGGTGGTTATACATAATGATGGCCGGGTCTCAGCACAATGTACTCTTTCCGAATGCGAATATGATTTGCTCGGTTTGAGTCGCACAGCAATATATCCAAGGATGTTACTATGAATTTGGAGCCACATGCTCCTGCGGCGTTGGAAAAATTGTATAGACCAAGTCTATTAGACCTAATAGATTTATGTTTGTGTTTACACGGTTTATTATACTTTGGTTGTTGGTAATGAACCATATTCATTGAAAAGCATATAAAGAAGTACAGTTAAGACGAGTTTACCGGCTTTGATTTTACGGTCAACTTTTCAACTTTGATTACGAATTAATCATAAACCGCAAACGTAAAATGTTCAATTTTTTTTATAATGAAAATTTAGCCCCTAAAGTTTTATTATATAAAAAAATTGAACATTTTACATTCATGATTAATATTAATTCGTAAAATGGAAAAGTTTGACAAAAAACAAAATAAACTGTTCATGAAAAGTACTTAGTAATGGTTAAACAAATTTAGAATCGAGATTATTTCATACAAGCTAGCAGCATGGAAAAAACAAGAATTTATTAAAATTACGAAAACTACAACCTGACTAATTAATCAAAACTGAAAATTATTAGGTATACTTAGTTTGCAAATGAATGGTATATGATGTGTCTACAATTCAATTGAAAACTATGTATGAATTGAAAACTATGTATACCTAAGAAGTTCCTCGTAATGAAATATAATAATCTACTTATTTTGAAGCGATTTGGCAGTCTGGATTGTATTGTACATATCAACTCGAGTGTTGTATTGTTGACACAAGTCCTCAAACTGTTTCATTCCCTCTGGATTTTCCTTCCTTTTCTTTTCGACTTCGACCAGCATAGCTTCTTTCTTTTCTTTCAGCTCCTGGATCCTCACAAGCCTCTCGTCATGCTCCATCTGCAGTTTCTGCAGCTGATCACTCATCTCCGGTGTGTTCGATCCTACAAATTAAACCATCCAGACACTTGTAAGTTAACTACAAACATTTATAAAAGTAAATTTAGTACGACAATTATTTGACCGTATAAGAAAAGCCTAAGATTTATTATTTTTGTGTGTGATGGAGATGAAAATGTGGAGTGGTATTTATATGGAACTTTAACGTACGATATTGGGTATGGATGTGACACAGGTCGACCATGCAGGACTGACCAACCTAGCCATTTCAAAAGCTCACCAACTCTCATCTTCATATATAGAAGACAAATTGCATTTACTACCATTCCAATCCCTATTCTACTTTTAGGTACCAACAATATCCAATTTAAGACGAGCATCAATAAAAAATCAGATGTACTATTTTTTAGTACCAACCACCCTAATACAATAACACTTCAAATTTTAAAGATGTTCTAAATGAGAATTTTTTTTAGAACTTTTTCCGAGTTTTGTACGTCGAGTCAGTCTAGCGGTGCATTGATCTTGATTCTCAACGACTCGACCCTTGCATGTAATCCAAAGTCCAGACTATATACGGCGATTGGGCTGTTTGGTCGTGCAAGTCTGAACACTGAACGTGGGCCGTTTTTCATAAATCTAGGCTGGCAGTCTACTTGGCAGTGGGCCTAAAGTACTATGTAGCCTACGTTCGAGTCAAATCTCTATGGCACACAAACAACTTTCAGGTCTTGGTCTTATTTGACTCTAGTCTACTCTGTCAATTCTTCCACACAATATCAGCTTTGTTGACTAATTTTCCCTTCCAGTTTTTTACAGAACAGTACAACTTAAGGACCAACTTTTCAGTTACATTTCCGAAAATACAACCTTTACGGACTGCTCACAGTGCCTTCAAATTGGTACATGGGCAGTGGAGTAGGGCAGTGGTGTTGGACATGGTTTTTTTGGATTTCTTGTTTACTGGTGGGAGGCGGCACATGGAGGCGGGGCGGTGGAGACTCCGATTTGGTGGAGGAAGACGAGATCCAGTGGTGTTGGCCATGGAGGCGGCGCATGGGAGGCGGGGCGGTGGGAGGTGGAGGTTCAACGGGGAGGCAGGGCAGTGGAGGTGCGTAATGGATCTGGGCAGAGGTGGAGAAAAGAAGAAGAAGAAGAAGGGCAGATTTATGAGGAAGAAGAGCTGCAATTGAAAGTGGATTTGGGGAGAAAGAAGAAGAAGGGACGGGGGCAATAAAGTAAATAAACAGCAAAATTGTGGACAATCATGTAATTTCACTCCAATGTTGCAGCAACTTGAAATGTTTTTTCTAAGTAGTTGGCAAGTTGATGTCATTGGTTCAATATTGCACTGGAATGTTACGGCCCCATTTTCTTTCTCTCTATCACACATGCGCCCTTAAATTCATCCAACCTTTTTGAGTACCACGTATTCAAGTATACTGCAATTCAATTTGACCCGAAATTGTACTAAATATGAAAAATGTTATTTGTTTTTAGAGAGAGTATGTATATATAACCTCAAACAAGTTAGGCTCTGTTTTTATTTGAAATTCTTGAATCGAATTGTAGATAAAATATAACTAAAATTGAATCGAATCGAATCGAATCGAATGAATTTTCAGTTGAAGAGAACAGAGCCTTACTCTCTATCCTTACCGACAAATTGTATGTATGTTTACTTATTATCGACAGGGAGAAATATTATTGGAGTGACATATCATCAATGTTATAAATATTGTTGAAACTTGAAACTGCGTAAGTAACCAAATTAAAGGTACGTAATAAACCTGGATTAAGGTTGTCCGGAGTGCCAATGTCCATGACTCGAATGAATTTCCTGAAAGAGCTAGTAACGCAAAATTGGTTAGAGCTGAATTACTCAATCTTCTTGTAGAAGATAAGTAACTTATAAGTTTCATGTCACATAGTTGAATTTAATGTACACACATATATACATAGGATGAGATGTAAATTATGAAAATGTGACGGACTATTTTGTACTAGTATTAATCCCATGCAGGCATATATTGAGATGAGAGCAAGGTTCTGAGTTGCTTGGTTTGGAATAAAAACAATAGGGTATGTGTTTGATTAGAGTTTACTGGCTTTCCTTTTACATGAAATGAATAAAAAGTAGTAGTATTCAACTTCCAATGCAACAAATCTTCGGTTGTCCTTGAGAATCAGTCCGTGACAAGTTGATATAACGACGAAAGGTGAATAATGCTGATGCCATTGCTGTTATTCACAGGGGAAAGATTGTAGAGAAAGGTGAATAGAATGGTGTTTAGTTCAGTATTTCAACTTTTAAAGGCCTTCAATTAAAGATCAAAAAAAAAAAAAAACTAAATTTCTCTGTCTACTGACCAGGTTCACATCCTGAACTAACGCTAAATCCCGCTGGAGCATACAGTCAGCTCATACAATTGCAAGAGGTCAATGGGGTGGTACAAGAGGTTAAGGTAAATTCAGGAAGGCATTTCTCGTTCTCACGTTCTATAAGCCAAGGATCAAATGGGAGCAAAAATGGAAGGCATTTCTCGTTCTCACGTTCAATACAAGATGATATGCTAGAGACTGATGAAATGGAATCTCCAGTTCTGAACCAAACCAAAGTTGACAACAAGATATTGCTTACCGCTTGGCTTTCATGAACAAACCGGAGATTCCAGAGTTACTACTCGGTTCTTTAGCTGCAGTGGTTAATGGAGCAATAATACCAATTTTTGGGCTCCTGTTTTCCATTATGATCAGAACTTTCTACGAGCCGATTCCAGAGCTTCGCAAGGATTCCAGATTCTGGGCATTAATGTTTATTGGTCTCGGTGTGGTTTCTCTCCTCGCGACCCCACTGAAGACATATTGTTAGAACTGTAGGACCGGGATTGGTACTCTGGACAAGTTTCAAACGATGTTGACTATGGTGTTGAGTCAACAGCGTCTTCAACAGTAAAGACAACAGTGAACAGTAACGAATAGAACAGAGCAGTTTGCAGCGGATAAAAATACTGAACACCACAGATAAATTCTAGCCAGCGGATAAAAATACTGAACACCACAGATAAATTCTAGCCAGTATATATAAAATATACTGACCGTGCCTTAAGCTAAATTTCCACTATCAATAAAAGTAGAATTACAAAAACTAGATTTAATCAATCACAAAACGAATAATTAAACTGCAAAGACTAGACCTAGAACATATAAACAAAAATCTATTCTCGTTCGAAGACACTAAAGTAAATCTCAATCCTTAGAGACTACTCACAGGTGAATTCGACAACAATGACTAGTAAACACAAGAAAAACTATCTCTCAATATGTTGTGAATTGATACTCTAGAGACGTTTTTTTCTTGCAAGCGTTCTTCTTGTATATATAGGTGCAACAAAGTCGAAGAGAACTAGGCAGCCAAGTCGAATAGAACAAGAAGAACGCAGATCTCTTCTTTCCTTCTTTGCGTTCTGTAACAGAAGAAGAAGAACGCTTCTTCTTTGCGTTTGGATTCAGAAGGAAATATTCCTTATTTGGATATCTCAAGATCTTTATTTCCTTCTTGCATCCAATGTGCCAATGACTTCACAAACTCTTCCTTTAACAAGTTGCCAGCGCCTACTTTCTTTCCAAATAGCGTTTGGAATTTTTCCAGCTCTTCCAGATTGTGTTTGTATTGTTCTTGAGTCCCAAGCTAACCAAACTCCTTCTTTATTCCCAATCCAAATTGAACAAAACTTTCCTTGTACTGGTTCCAAGAGCCAGCTTCTTTCTTCACGTTAGTTTGCTGGAAGCTTTCCAGATCTTTTCCTTAAGGCCTAATTTAGCCAAGTCCAGTCCATTAGCTTGAGTTACAACCCAACTTGTTATTTCCTACAAAATATCCATAGAACAAAAACAACTACAATTGTCGAACCGGTTCATAAATGAAGAAAGGCCGAATTAATAAACTGAGTGCAATAAATTGCACTTTCAATCT
Source organism: Plantago major (assembly GCA_026545765.1). Lineage (NCBI taxonomy): Eukaryota > Viridiplantae > Streptophyta > Magnoliopsida > Lamiales > Plantaginaceae > Plantago > Plantago major. The sequence continues at coordinate 100,735,473 of CM048841.1, read as the reverse complement.
CCCCCCTTAATTCTTGTCTTTCTTCACAAAACCAAAACAAGTAGTTATTAGGAAAAATAATACAATATCAAGCAACTCCCCCTTGCTACAAGAACTTCCCCTTAATACAAAATACCAAGAGTTCAATTGAACCAAACATTCTCCCCCTTTTTGTGAGGAAGGAAAGAAACCAGAGTTCTTTGAAAACTTCAACATCTTGGTAATCTGTTAAGGACCTGCAGAGAAAGTACCAATGCGGAAAAACGATGTTGACTCAACACTGTTGTCAACACTGGCAAAGGTGGTAGCAGAAACAGGAATAGAGGTTGGATCAGCTGGAGGGCAGTGTTAGGGTAAGAGTGGATGGTCATGATGGGTGTTGTTGGGTTTAGCTTAAAAGATCCTGCAAATATATATCAATGCAATGTAAACCGTACTGGCAAGTAATAACGGATTATTGTTGCAAGTAAAACAGTTAACTGTCAAGTCAAAGTAATCAGATTAAATTAGACAATCCTTAGGGAGGTTGACTAATAAACATGATTTTAAAAGAATGACTTTTTGAGCCAGAAAACAAACCAGGAGACCCAAACAAAAAAACCAAGGAATTCCTAGACCTATACTCCCCCTCAAACCCAAAACACACAGAGCAACACAGAAAAACAAACATTAGAAGAAACAAAGCAGTTAAAGTCTCTGTTGAACTGAACGTTGACTCATCATTAAGGATAACATCGAAAAATCAGACCACTATTATTGTAAGATGTCCAGAAAACCACGTAAAGAGAGTGCTAATCAGGTTAACACCACTTAATGCTGAAGGTAAAATAGAAATAGAGGGAAATACCAAAGAGACTCACTCGACATCACCTCAAATTTTAAAGCAGGTTAACACACGTCTCATGGCATAAAAAGACACTCATTAGCCACATTTGGCAATTTGGCACTCAATTTTGCAAGTGATCCAGCAGCATTACGAAGATCAACACTTTTGTGCGTGTCGGTTTAAAGTACAGGCCATCAAACCTCACGGACATATGACACATTGGTCATGCCGGCATGTGGATAGTATTTGGTCCTGCCCAACACGACCCTAGATGGAAACACTTCGAGCCCTTTTACTATGATTTCATTACTTGATGGAACAAAAGCAGGAGGTAATATCAAGTGCGAAACATGGTACGAGTATTAAAAGAACAAAAAATCAGCACAAGAGGGTTTTATACGAAAACAAACACACTCCTAACTAGAGTCCTTTAAATCTTGGTTTCAAGTAGTCTTTCAAATCCAAAGAACCCTTGTTGAAAAGCAGAGCAGCAGTTACAAACAGAGACAAGCACAGAAGCACATAAACCTAATACAGAAAGCAACCAAAACTACATCACTTTTCTGACTGCCAGTGTTGACTGTTATGTTGAGTCAACACTGGGTTCAACATCAAAGATCACAGAGAGCACAAACCAAGAGATCTTCTAAGACTGAAGAATCTCTCACTATCTAAAGGCTTGGTAAAAATATCTGCAAGTTGATTAGTTGTATCTATGTGTTGTATGCCTATTACTTGCAGATTGACCAAATCCCTAAGAAAATGATGCCTAATGTCTATATGTTTCGTGCGTGAGTGCTGAACAAGGTTCTTAGAAATATTGATGGCACTAAGGTTATCACAGAACATCAACAAGGTATCACTTTGAAGACAGTAGTCATGCAGCATATTTGTCAACCATACCAGTTGAGTCACACAAATCCCAGCTGCTACATATTTGGATTCAGCAATTGAGCGTGACACACAGTTCTGTTTCTTGCTATACCAAGACATTAAATTAGAACCATGATAAAAGCAACCTCCACTAGTGGATTTTCTATCATCTAGATCACCAACCCAATCAGAATCACTAAATCCCACTAGATTAGTGTTTGTATCACATGCATACTATAATCCAAGATTAACAGTTCCTGATATATATCTAAGTATTCTTTTAACAGTAGTCAGGTGTGGGATTTTAGGGTTAGACTGATACCTGGCACACACAGACATAAAACATGATGTCGGGTATGTTGGCTGATAGATACAGAAGGTTGCCAGTCATTGATCTATACAATGTTGGGTCAACATCCTCTCCAACATCGATTTTGCTCAGCTTTATAGAGGTAGACATAGGAGTACTGCACGGCTTAGAGTTCTCCAGACCAAACTTTTTGATCAGATTCCTGGCATATTTCTCTTGAGACAAAAAGAGACCATCCCTTTGCTGCTGAATCATATCTTTGTAGTTTCGCCTAGTGTTCTTCCTCAGATTCATCCCTTCATTCAGATCTCCAATCACTTGAGTTCTAGGGTGATTTCTTCGAATTCTAGGAGGAGGATCACATCTGATGTCATCCATAGTTCGGATGATGTTCGATTGTCTCTGCTCAGTTCTTCTCCTTTTCAGATCTGATTCATCCGAGGAGTCGACGGTGTTGTTTGGGGCAGTGTTGAGTCAACAATATTCTCAACATCGATCATTATTTCACTGACAGTCTCTGGAGCTTCTGGTTCAGTACCTGCACTAACCTGTTTCTGAGCAAAAGGGACAGAATCATCAAAAGTAACATTCACAGATTCCTGAATAGTTTGCGTCCTTGGATTGTAAACTCTAAACGCATGACTATTAAGTGAATATCCAACAAAGATACCCTTGTCACTCTTTGCATCAAACTTCCCTAGCTAGATGTTCCCTGTAGTTCACATGACCAAGCTTCTTATGCCATTTGTGGGGATCAGCCACCACATAACAATTGTCTGTTGACCTGACACCTGTCATAACAACATTTTTATCTTTGCGAGTATACACTTTACAGGCATGTTTATTAAACTTAACTTTCAAATAGTCATCACACAAATGACTGACACTAATAAGATTAGTAGTTAGACCTTCTACCAAGAGTACATTATTCGAGAGAGGAAAACCATCAAGGTTAAGTACACCATTTCCAAGTATTCTAATTTTGTGACCTCCACCATATGTTACCATGCCAGTGCATTGAGGAACAAAGCTAGTAAGATGGTCTTTAGCTCCAGTCATGTGTCTTGAGCAGCCACTATCAAAGTACCATTTTCCTGCATTGTCAGGTGAAGAAGAAACATAAAAAGCAACATTGCATACTATCTTTTCTTTAGGTACCCAACATTTCTTAGACTTTTCTGACATGTTTTTCCCAGTTCCAGTAGGTTTAGCTTTCTGTACTGGTGCAACTGATGTAAAAAGTCTTAGAAACTGACACTGTTGACTTCGATGTTGAGGCAACATTAACATCAACATTAGTTGTTTCAGTTTTCTTGTTCTTTCTCAAAACTTTTTGATACTGAAAGCAGTAAGGTTTGATGTGTCCATTTTTGAGACAGTACTGACACACAAAAGTTTTCCTCTTATCTTCATTCAAAACACCTTTTTCTTTTACAAAAATTGGTCCATCAATTAGTTCAGAAAGAGGTTTAACGGTTACCTTAGAGCAATCAGTGTCAGGTTTACAGATAAAACATCAGAGGTAAAAGAGTCATAAGAACCAGAATACCCCAAACCAGCAGTTCCCTCATTACCTATATCAAGAGCCTCATCAAGCATAGCAGTAGCAGAGTTCCACTTAGCAATGAGTTTCTTAGCACTATTTAGTTCAGAGGGTACCTTTTCAAACTCAGAGTCTTTCCGAGTCAAAGCCACTTCAAGTTTCACTGCGGTTTCTTTTAAGCTTTCATTCTCCCTTTCAAGATGCTTTGACTGTTTCTTGATCTTCTTCCAATCCTTTAAGAGTGCTTCATACATAAGCTTCAGTTCCTCCACCATTTGTTCAGGAGTGAACTCTTCTTCAAAAGGATAATCTACACACACATCAACTGAGCTAGCCATGCAAACAGTTATAGTTAGTAGAACAGGTTACTTCAGAGTCTGTAAATTCATCATCCAGTATCCTTTCACAGTTCTGAGAGTCGTCATAATCAAAGTAGATCATCTGCGATGATGTTGAGTTGTCACAGTTGACCAAACATTGGTTCCCAACATCGTCCAGAACAGTCGACAGAGAAGCAACTCGATTATCTGCAGTTCCAGTTTCCTGTTCATCACCTGAATCATCACTAAGACAAGCAAGAAAAGTTTTACCCTTCTTTCGAAGTGTGTTAGCACATTCACTTTGAAAGTGACCCCAACCTTGACATTCAAAACATCTAACCTTTTCTAATTTTTTGGGATCAAAAGTAGGGAGTTCAATGGATTTCTTGAACTTATTAGCAGTCTTAGGAGTACTTTGAGAGCTACTTCTTGGGTTAACCTTAAAATCGGTTCTGTTGAATTTTTTAAGAAGCTTGTTGTACTCTTTAGAAAACATCTCGTTAGTCATCTCATCAGATTCATCACTACTGCTTTCAGGCTCAGAAACATTCGACTTTGAGTGAAGGGAAAGACTATGACTTTTCACACCTTGTCGCTCATTCTGTTGGAGCTCATAGTTTTTCAAGTTGTTCATCAAGGAGTGAAAGTCCATAGTAGCAAGATTTTTTGTATCTTCTAAAACAGTGCGTTTTGTATCAAATTTTGAAGAAAGAGTACGAATAGCTTTGCTGATAAGTTGTTTGTTAGATATAGGATCACCTAAAGTCTGACATTCATTAGCAACAGTAAGAAGTTTATCAAAATAAGAGTCAACAGATTCTTCTTCAGCCATTCTTAAATTTTTAAATTTTGACATAAGCATCCTAAGTTTAGTTTGCTTCACACTGCTATCACATTCACAATGATTTTTAAGTAAGTCCCAAGCTTGTTTACAGTAGTACAATTCTGAATAATTTTGAACATATGAGAATCGACATGAGCAAAAATGGCATTTAAGGCTTTTTCATTATAGGAACATTCAGCATATTCCTCACATGTCCATTGATTTTCCGGTTTTGGAATGACATCTCCATCAGCATCCGGACCTACGGCAGGTGCCCTGTAGCCTTCAAGAACAGATTTCCAGTAGCGGACTTCAATTGATTTGATGTGCATCCTGAGTCTGATCTGCCAGTAGTTGTAGTTCGACCCATCCAGCACAGGTGGCTTGTTAGCATTAAGATTGACAGAGTCCATTGTAGCAATACCAAATCCAGACACCAATTAATTAGGTGGCTGGCTCTGATGCCACTTATTAGAACTGTAGGACTGGGATTGGTACTCTGGACAAGTTTCAGACGATGTTGACTATGGTGTTGAGTCTACAGCGTCTTCAACAGTAAAGACAACAACAATGAACGATGTAAGCAGCAGGCGGTTTACGGATAAAAATTTGAACACCACAGATAAATTCTAGCCAGTATATATAAAATATACTGACCGTGCCTTAAGCTAAATTTCCACTATCAATAAAAGTAGAATTACAAAAACTAGATTTAATCAATCACAAAATGAATGATTAAACTGCAAAGACTAGACCTAGAACAGATAAACAAAAACCTATTCTAGTTCGAAGACACTAAAGTAAATCTCAATCCTTAGAGACTACTCACAAGTGAATTCGACAACAATGCCTAGTAAACACAAGAAAAACTATCTCTCAATATGTTGTGAATTAATACTCTAGAGACGTTTTTTTTTTTTTTTGCAAGCATGCTTCTTGTATATATAGGTGCAACCAAGTTGAAGAGAACTAGGCAGCCAAGTCGAACAGGACAAGAATGCAGATCTCTTCTTTCCTTCTTTGCGTTTTGTAACAGAAGAAGAAGAACGCTTCTTCTTTGCGTTTAGATTCAGAAGTAAATATTCCTTATTTGAATATCTCAAGATCTTTATTTCCTTCTTGCTTCCAATGTGCCCATGACTTCACAAACTCTTCCTCCTTTAACAAGTTGCCAGCGCCTACTTTCTTTCCAAATAGCGTTTGGAATTTTTCTAGCTCTTCCAGATTGTGTTTGGTTTCTTCCTTGAGTCCCAAGCTAACCAAACTCCTTTATTCCCAATCCAAATTGAATAGAACTTCCCTTGTACTGGTTCCAAGCACGAGCTTCTTTCTTCACGTTAGTTTGCTGGAAGCTTTCCAGGTCTTTTCCTTAAATGCCCAATTTAGCCAAGTCCAGTCCATTAGCTTGAGTTACAGCCCAACTTTTTATTTCCTATAAAATATCCATAGAACAAAAACAACTAACAATTGTCGAACCGGTTAATAAACGAAGAAAGACCGAATTAATAAACTAAGTGAAATAAATTGCACTTTCACATACTTCTTTGCTATGGCAGGCTGCAAATTGATTAGGAGAGTCCGGTTGATGTGCTTTGAGAAAGTGGTTCACATGGACATAAGTTGGTTTGATAATGCCGAAAACACAAGTGGCTCTATTGGTTCTCGACTTTCTGCAGATGCAACGTCTGTGAGAAGTCTAGTTGGGGAATCACTTGCACTGTTGGTTCAAAATATTTCAACAGTCGTTACTGGATTGATAATTGGCTTCGGATCAAGCTGGGAATTATCTTTGATTATCTTGGTCATGCTGCCTCTTATTGGACTAAGTGGATATTTTCAAATGAAATTTGGGTTCAGCGCAGATATAAAGGTTAGATTCGTTGTACGAGAGCAATATGTCGTTTAAGTGTTATAAACAAAATGTAAGTTGCTCAAGTCTGATAAGTTCTTTGTGGTTTCGCAGAAACTATACGGAGATGCTACTCAAATTGCCAGTGATGTTGTTGGGAGCATTAGGACGGTTTCTTCATTTTGTGCAGAGGAGAAGGTTCTGGAACTCCATCAAGAAAAATGTGTTGATCCAGTGAGATTAGGAATCAGACAGGGTATCCTTACTGGAGCATTATCCTAAGGAATATGCGGGTCCTGTCTTTATAGGAACGTGATAGATCCTACCGACCTTTCCATTAAATTGCTTTCTAGGTTTCCATTGCTTCCGACTGAGATCCCACACATAATGCCTTGGAAACTCTGCATAAATACTTGCGCGCCCTTCGAATGATGTTTGTTGTATTTCATCCACTTCAAAAACTTTGACTTTGTGACAGTGTTGGTCTTCTCAATAAGGTTCTCAACTACATCACCATCCTTGAAAACCATAGTATGTTCACCATCCATGTGAAATGAAAGGTGCTCAACTGGTGGATCCTTATAATGTATATCATATCCCATAATACACCATATACCGCCTCGCATGAAAATATATACCGACAATCGACGTAATTCTTCACCTCGCTATCAACTGTTTCTAATTGCATGGTTGATTACTCGAGTATAAACTTATCATACAATACCAATTTCGCGCACTAAGACTCGAACTTTCTCGACCTAGAGTACTTTTTTCCCTCCTTTATAGGCACTTACATGCATCATATAATACAAGCATGCAAAACGAAACAAGCATCATATTAGTAAAAAATTTGATAATGAAGGATGTAGGAAGCTAGAGAGTTGATTATTGTGATAATGATGCTTGTATCAATTTGCAGATACTTGTTTGTTTCAACTGGCATATGGTGTGTTTGATTTAGTTTTCTATAAATAAGGGATTGATTTTATCAATAATATATTTAATTTCAAATTTACTAAACATTAATACAATCACTAATTTGTAGGAAGTTTTTTTATGTATCACTTTCTAAAGTGTAATAAGTTTTTGAAAGTTACACTAATTAGTAATTATCCTCCCATATAATAATGGAATTGCCGTGTTGAAATTGCGCTATTCCTCCTCCTGTTATCACAGAACCATTCTCTAGAAATAGTCCAGCAAGACCAGCCCAATTATGAAATTGGATCCATTAGCTTTTCACATCTATATCTATATAAAAAAGAAGACATTTTCAAGCCTTGTGGTGAAGCCATATAATATGCTGACCTTGCAAAATCCTTGATTCTGATTGGTCGAAATTTGTTAGTGTTGGCCAAACGAAATGTTCTGATTGGCTAGGAAAAAAATAAAAGGTGACTGTATTCCTCCAGCTCTTTTTTTGCGCCCACACATCGACTCCTCAGGGTGACGCTTATTCTTTCATTTAATTCTTCAGCATATCGATGCCCAAATCTATACTAAAAGCAAACCTATATTTGAAAGAAATATAAAACATATTTTAATTTACACCAAATAAACCAATTAAGGGACTAAATCTCAAAAGGTCCATCAATAACAAACTTATTGAGAGACCAAATCTTTGTAAATTTTCGGAGTACTGCAGTGCATCATCATTGTAAACCCACGATTTGAATATCAAACGCAACACATTCTTGATGAAAAATGTAGCCACATTCTTAATTACAAGTTTTATTTTGTAATATTCTATTTTTCATCATATGAGTAACACTCAATATTCATTGGCTAATAAAGGGAAAGTTTAAGGAGCCACTCAAGTTCAATCAACTATGACTTTCGTAACTAAAATAAGTACAAACAATAGAATTTAGTTTTTAAGTCAAAATTACATATACAGTAAAAATTCTATATAGTCATATTGTCGGGATCGAAAAAATATTCCTATAGCAAGTTTATTCCTAATTAGAGTTTTGTATCAAAAAAATTTTTTTTCTAAATAAAAAACACATGCATAACTTAAATGTTATATACTATCTTGTATAAAATCACTAACTTGTATAATAAATTTTTATTATATATATATATTTAAAAAATATATATAAAATATTAACAAATAAGTAAAAATATCTATTAGACAAGAACCAGAGGGGGATAACAAATTGTGGATGTTTAAACATATGACGAAATCCTCACATCAATTAGACAAGAAGCGGAGGGGATAATTTGAAAGACGATAGCACATAATTAGTAGCAGAAGTTTCATGTCAATAAACTTCGAACCTACTTGACAAGTTAGAGATGTTTTAGGTGCAACAAAAACGTTCACAAATCGATCAACTACTAATTACATGGAAGCTAAAATATATACTTATCACTCAAAAGTTTAAGTCAAGGAAACTATATATATATATATATATATATATATATATATATATATATATAATTATTTTATCGAATATTATGTCATTTATTAATATAAGGGGGTATAATTACTTAAGGCGAGATCTGAAAAGGTTGTGGAATATTACAATGTGGAGTTTATTCTTATTTAAAACTGGTCCCAAGTTGGGACCGGAATTTTTTATTACTATAAGGAGTTTATTGCTTTATGGAGTATTCATCTATGGAGTTTTTACTGTAGATATGACTATGTGTGCTTGAGCATCTTTTGTGAAATCATGACTCTCGGAGAGATCTGATAAGGCAAAACTAATTAAAAAATTACATTTTTAGATATGCAGGTGATGCAAGTATAATACATGCTTATTGAACACACACAATTTTAAGTTAAAATATATATTTGAAGTTGAATATGTAATGTTAGATCCAATTCTTCTTACTATTATCTAGACCAAAAACATCTAACTTTAAGCATAAACATAGGCTTCTGTGATACACACAAATAATAAAAGTTAAGAAATATTTAATATTTCGCAAATATTGTAATGCACCAAAGTTTTGAGATAGTTTCAAGGGGTCAAAAACGTTACCTATACGAACAATGTCACCTTTATGAAAATATTCATTAGAATTCAAGAGTTAAGCGTCCTTGTCCGGAACAATTTTAGAATGAGTGACACACTAAGAAGTTTCCAACGAACGTATGAGTATAATTTTTTTATTCACCTCATTTCCAAAACAAAATCTTTCCTTCCTGTTGTTGTGGCCTGATACACTACTATTTTAATATGTCATTCTTGGAGTGCATTGTATCGAAGCCAATGCAATGATTTTATGTATTGATAGTCGTTTTATGGAAGGTAAATGATAATGTTAGAGCAAGTTTTCTTTTATAGAATTTATAAATGTCACAAAACTTGAAGCGTGCAAAATAATTAAAATTGCTCTGTTGTTAGGAGTTTGCTATGGAATTATCATTAGAATTTATGGAATGGAGCAATATTTATTTTATTTCGAAATATGGTGTATGTAGAGACGTTTCTTCATGTACGTACATGATAAAATGCTCTTCTTTAAGGTTTCCATGCTTATCTTGATTTCCCAATCATTTCAACGGGGATCTGAGTATGTTATGAGATTCACATATATCACTACATAAATTCTAAACAAATACACAATACAAAAGTAGGTTAAGATTGTTGAGGATCCTATTTGATAAAGACACATTACAGGGTGAAAGTTATTGTGTAAATTATGACATTTTTAATTGTATTTACTCCCTTCGACTAAAATAAATGATACATTTAATTTTGAAAGTGAGATTAAGGTACAGTATAAATAATAACGGGAATAAGTCCAAATGTATTATAAATTGTGGCAAATAATAATATGTCACAATTGGGACGGATATAAATGAAATGTCTAACATTCATTATAAGACGGAGGGTGTAGTTGTTGGGAAGTTTAAGAGATTGTATCTTGGAAACTAATATACTCCCCACGTCAATTTCTCTAGATTGTAATGTTAAAACTTCAATTGAATTATAAATAAAATTTTGGATGTAAAGTATCATTATATACTTTAATTGAAAATTATATCATTATAACTTGAAATTAATTTGTAGTGAAAGTTGAATTTTGTTGACTATAAAAAAGTCAAATCTGGACAACTTCTCTAAGAGGGAGAGAGTACATGTTTTCCACTTATTGTTGTTGTAGTATTCTTTTTTTGGTTTGAACGAAAATGATAAATACCGCAATTAATTTGAAGCAAATCTAAACAATAATATGGTTGGGTTTGATGGGGTTTGTATTATCCCATATCCCAAATCGATTAACAACAAGTAGGATAGATGATATATAAGTGGACCACTACTCTCACATTTTGATTCCATAAAACAAATCTGTGAGGGTTTCACTTCAAATAAATCAAAATAAAGAAACAAACTTGATGGATGGGATAAATGTACTATAATATTCTCAACAAGGTGTGTTTGCTCTCAATTACATAGTGAGAAAGAAAGGACATGGGACAGTTTGGGGTCAACATATCACCCGGAACGTAGACAATGAGTAGTTGGGCTGGTAAAAAAGGGACGAAATGTTACAAATAGTAACAGAGCGTACCCAAACCCGAAAAGGGTGTAAGTTGTTTGTCCTAGCTACAACCTGGTACACTGCTCCCTGCAATTTAAGGGGTAGATGTAATACCTCACATAACATAGATTAAGAGCGAGTGTGATAAATAGTATATGATTACGTCACCATTGATCTCACATAGTATGTGGACCTTTGGATGATTCCATAAACATATTTGTGAGGGCTCATGTTCAGCACAAACAATATTATACTACAGTAACATGTACTACCCAAGTCATCAATTTTGCGCCTCTCTAGAGGATCAAGTATCAATTGATTGGTGGTCGGATTGTTTTCAATGGCATCTAAGCCGCAACAATCCAAAACACACAAGGGGTGGATGGTTGGTCTAAGTAAGAACTAATACACAACAAGACGTTGGTAAAATTAAGTGGGGGTGAGCGTGATGTCCCAAAGTTTCAAAGGGTTTAAAGGGGTTGAGAACTCTACTATTCACAACAAGGGGTGCTTCCTCCTGAGCAATGTTAGGGCAGGTAATCCACTAGAAAGTTTCTGGTGCGCGCAAGAGTCAGTACAAATTGTGCAAGAAAGAACATGTGTTGGATTGTGAGCAAATCACATCAAGTCATGGCCAGTTTTATGTTCCCCTCTACATTCATGAGCAATAAGATAATAAAAGCATGATTTGCAACAATTAGTGTAACATATGTGATGAAACAACTCACGTGGTGTATAAAAAAGTGTTCGGCAGATTATGAGGTAATATTTTGTTTTGTACATAATTGATAAATGAGGCTTTTAAGTACATTATGTATTTTATAATAGTGTTCACATTCACTAATAACACTCTTTTGATTTCTATAGTTATTGGGAAGGTTTTAAATGAAATGGTGATGTTTTAATCATATATTTTTACACATTGTAAAATTACATGTTTGTAAAAGTTATATATCGTCCATACTAAATTATATTCCCTCCACCCTGGATTCAATTAACCGCGAGCTCGGACATAAGTTTTAAGAAAAAATTAATAAAGTATGAGAGAAGGTAATAAAGTAAGAAAGATAGTGAATAAAGTATGAGAGGGAGAGAGAGAGAGAGAGAGAGAGAGAGAGAGAGAGAGAGAGAGAGAGAGAGAGAGAGAGAGAGAGAGAGATTTCCCATTAAATGGATGAGAAATTAAAATTGAGACGTCCCAAAATGGAATGCTGGAAGTTGAATTCGAGACGGAGGGAGTATATCCATTTCCAGTCGATTTACTTGACGGGCCATTTACTACAGGGGTAAGTTTTATAATATTTATTTCTTCGTAATTTATTTTTTTATCTATATAAATCTTATTTATTTTCAAAGGTGCATGGCATATAAATTATGTTTATTTGAATAGGTGGCATGCCGAGTTTTGTGTCGATAATTGATCCAAATCAACTCTCGATTGGTTAATTTTGTTTTATAATTTTTATTTCTCACGAAATATTAAAGTAATATCCAATATTAACTTTTATATTTTCACATGAATAACACACTATTTCCGCCCATGTACGCGGGTCAAAATCTCAGTAAGTGCATCAAGCAGGATAGCTAAAAGGTTGTCATCAAGTGGGATTGCATCACTCCTTCCTATGGGTAGGATGACGCTTCGAGATTCGAGATACCACTCAAATCCATGAGGACTCAACATGCAATAAGCTCAAGCATGATTTAAAGGTCACGGGACTACTCCAGGAGACTCGACTTATTATTTGGGACGAGGCTCATTGACAAACCAACATTGTTTTCAAGCGCTTAATAAGAGTTTGAGAGATGTGATGGGTCGTCTAGATGGGCAATTTGGTGGGGGTGTTTATTGTCATCGGCGGGGACTTACGACATATTTTACCTATTACTCCACGAGGCAGTAGGTATTATATTGTGAACAATGATATGTGCTCATCTAGAACATGGGATGCACGTGAGGTGCTTCGACTGACAAAGAACTTGAGATGGCATGGAAATGGCATGTCGTATCTATATTCCAAGTCTACTTATTTCATATTCAACTTATCTTTTTTAACGTCCAATTCAATCCTACACAATCTGGTTTGTTATATTCCGAGATTCAAGTGATGAAAAAATTGCGGAGTCATACAATTCGGTGATGGCACTGCCGATGAAGCTAATCATGGTGGGGTTGATGTCAAGACCCCGAAGAATTACTTATTCGACAAGTAAGTCATCAAATTTCAACCATTGTCAACAGTACATAATCTTCGTTGTTTGATCACTTAGTTGATCCATCACTAGACCCTAAACATTTTTTTATCATCGGGATGTTCTTGAACCTACAATGAAATAGTTGATGAGATAAATCAATTTATCATGTCGAAGATGCCCTAAAATAGTGTTGAATACAGGAGCATTGGTAGCATTGTTAGGGAAGATGACCAAGAGAATGGTCTCAAAAATATTTTCATTATAGAATATATCAACATCATTAATTGTCTAGATTACCGAACCATAAAATCATCATGTAGGTTGGGTATATGATAATGCTTCCGAAAAATATTGATCAGACTTTCGAGTTGTGTAATGGACTAATGGTACAAGGCTTATAGTTACGAATTTTGGGAAGCATATCATCGAGGCAAAGATGATATCAGGTATCAACGGGGGCCAAAATATTTTAATTACGATGATGAGACCATCCAACGAGAAGAAGTTCCCTATCAATTTTGATAGGAGACAGTTCCCCATATTTTCCTGCTTTGCTATTACCATTAAAGAGTCAGGGAAAATCTCTCTCACACGTCAGCCTCAACCTCCTCTCACCCGTATTCAACAATACTCAGTTATATGTCACTACAAAAAACCCGACATTTAGCGACGGATTAATCCGTCGCTACACAGGTAGCGGTCCGTCGCTAAATCCGTAGCGACAGATAATAAACCCGTCTCCTTGGGCTTCGTCACAAAGCTTCTAACGACGGATAACCTATCCGTCGCTAATTAGTCACGGATTTAGCGACGAATAGAGTGTTGCCTTTTAGAGACGAATAATTATCCGTCTCTAAAAAGCTGATTTTCTCTTTTTTTAAAAAAAACCAAATTCTCGGCTATTTAGCGACGGATAGGTGTTTTTTGTCTTTTTTATAATTATAATACGGATAAACCGATAATTTTATACGGATATTCAATACGGATATACCAACAATTTTATACGGATAAACCGACAATTTTATTCAATACGGATAAACCGACAATGATACAATAAATCGATAATTTTATATAATATTCAATACGGATATACAATAAATCGACAATTTTATACAATATTTAATAATACAATATTCAAAATTATAGAATTATAAGAATTAAAGTAAATCGGATCTGGACTAAATTGGATCGGTGATCGGATCTGGACGGATCTTGACCAAGCTTGGGAAGATCTTGATCGTATCTTGATGGTGGATCTGGGCAGTGGTCGGAGGGCAGTGGTGGTGGATCTGGGCCGATGGTGGTGTGAGGTTGGTGGGGATGGTGGTGTGGAAGGAGGTGGGTGGAGTGGGTGGCGGAAGGAGGTGGAGTTGGGAGTTGAGTCGTGGGAGGCAAGGGATGAGTGATGGTGGTGGTGCGGTGGGGATGGTGGTGGATCTGGTGGTGGTGTGTGCCGTGGTGGTGGAAGGGAGGTGCGTGGTGGTGGCGGTGGAGTGGAAGGGTGGTGGGTGGTGGTGGCGGAGTGGAAGGGTGGCGGTGGTGGTGGTGGAGTGGTGGGAGGATGGAGAAGTAATTGTGAGTGATGGGAGGAAGAGGTTATATATTAGGGTTTATGCAGAATTTATCCGTCGCTAGCTATTTAGCGACGGATAGATTTATCTGTCGTTAAATTTTAATTTTTTTTTTGTTTTGTTTTGGTCAACATAATTAGAGACTGATAGATTTATCCGTCGCTTATTAGAGACGATTCGTCGCTATTTATTCGTCGCTAAATCTATTTGCAGGATTTCTTGTAGTGTGTTGCTCTCTCTGAAGTTACCAGCAGGAAGGGATTGAAGGTATTGATTTGCGATGAAGAGGGTAATACATATGACACAACAACCAACGTGGTTTATAAAGAAGTGTTCGACAAGTTATAAGGTGAATTAATCTTTTATGTGTATAAACTTGAATTTTTTTAACACCGACTAAAGTTTACATATGTTCATGTTCAATTTCACTAATTTACATATACACTTTACAGGTAGGGATAACTTCTGATGCAATGTTGAAGCGATTAGATAAGTCATTTTCACATTGTAGCTTTTGTATGTTTCTCAACTTCAATATGTTATTATAGAATCTATTGATTTTTTATTTTGAATTTTGTCTCCATTGCTCCGTCGAGTATCGACTGGCCATTGACTAGTTATCAAGAAATGAAGAAAATAAAGAAAAAGTTTACTCATTCTCTGCTTTCCTTTGCTTTGCCCTAAATTGTCTGTCGTCTTTTCCTTCCTCACAAATCGAATCCCCCATCTATGTCTATCCAAACCCACTCTGTTACGATCAGCTCTATCACGAGAACAATGATCGATTGACATATTAACAGATAGAAACTCACCAAACGGTTGAGCAGAGAAACTGTATTCCTTCAAATGATTTATGATGCTTTACAAAATGAACAGTTGAGCTACTTAAATGGAAGAACAAAGAGTAATGAATCAGTTGTTCAGTAACTGTTCGATCACCAGGACACATGTCTAAATCTCCAGCCACAACTTGTTTAAAGTGCAACCATTAAGTTGTATTTAATAGAAAACACAATTTTCCCTATTTAAAGCCAAGACGATTCTCTAATCCTGACACACTCTCCTCCTGGTGGACTTCGTTTCAAGTCTAAAGACGCGTTTTTTTAATCCTTTTGAGGTAATTTCTTGGACTTGAGATTCTTGATTTTCATTGTGCTGTTTCAATTGTTGTTTTGTTAGAAAAGATAACTTCTTTTATGGATTTTTCTTCGTCTGTTGTTGCACAATTCAAGAAAATATAATATCAATTGGTGTTTTTATTCATTTATTGTTTTAAACGTGCATTTAACTTAATTGTATTGGCACAATTCATTTAAAGGAACCTAATTTTTTCTCCATCTCCAATCTTACTCCTGCAGTATCACAAGAGTTTCTGGAACTTATTAAAAGTGCTCTTTTAGCCGCATTGGAAGGTTTGTTGTGCTGTGATGATACTAATAAGCTACGTTTCAATTGCTTGCGTTGAGTTTTTGAGTAATCTTCTCTCAATTACAGCTATTGGACCGGCATCACTTTTTGGTCTTGCCACAAACTAGGCATGTTCAGGGGGCCGTTCCAGTGGTAAAAATTGTGTATGTTACTCGTTGATATTCTTCACTGTGCTACTGTTTACTATGTACATACTCCCTCCATTCCACTAAATTATTTCCATTTTGTGCATTTCATTAAAAACTTTCCATTTACTTTTATGGAAACCCACTATCTCCATTATTAATATTTTAATCTCTCTTTTTCATACTTTTTCAATTCTCTTTTTTACTTTTTACTATACACTTACTACTTCATCTATATAAACCCATTTTTTACTCAAATTTCTTAAAATTTGTGCAAAAACAAAATGGAAAGAATTTAGTGGAATGGAGGGAGTATAAGTTTCTATCATTTTGATTTGTGAGTTCTCTAAATGTTTTTGATGTAGTTTGCATTATTTTAGGTTGATACATGTAAAGACCGTATCGCATCCAGCTGCGGGTCAGGGAGTAGATGGTGTTTTACATGGTGGACGAGGCTTTGGAGCGGCAATGGAAGCTCCTCTTAATGCCCTCAGCTTCCTAATGAATCCTCTTCTTTGCCTCGCCTACATGAAGAAGGTGTTCATCCAGATCACAGAATCTATCTGCAGTGCCTGTTGAGGTAATTTTGTTGAGTCATCCTTTTAGTATGGGGCTTTTTATGAACTGAACTAATCATGTGGTTTCTGCTAACAGTGCTCTGGAGCCATCTTCGTGCTATGTAAGCTAGAATTTCCCCGCCAGCCGTGCAGCATTGATAACAAACGGCAGCCCCATATTTGCAATTTTCACATACATTGTGCTCTACTTGTCCACAGCTGGCCTTGGAAAACCAACTGAAGCAAGAGGGAAGGTCAGGACAAGCAACTGCATTCGAGAACAACCTTTGGTTATATCCAAATATGGGACGTGTAAAAGACCCAAGTATCGTCCTGTGATCCTGGTTCAGGTAGGTGCTTTTCTTCTTCTGCCTTATGTCATGGCCCAATTCTCTTGCAGTCCAAGCCCAACATTTCCATTTCCAAGACCCAAGTCCATGGAGGTTCTCTAGAATATTCCCAAGCCCATGGAGGAGTAACATTCTCTAGAATGTTATTGTATATAGTAGAAGCATAGAAGTTTGTAGATAAGAGAAGCTTGTAGAAGTATCTAGTTCAACCTAGAAGATCAACCTAGAAGGATCTCCACCATTCCTAAGGGAGGTGGTTGTGTATATATAGGACTTTGACCATTCCATTTGGAATCATCAAGCAAATACAAGTAATCAAGCATTCTTGCAAACTTTCTAGCTTTCTGCATTACTCTTCTTACACACTTAGCACTTTGGTTGGAAGTATTACTAGCTAGTCTCGAGGCAAACTAGTAACACTTAGCCCATAAGTAGCTAGCTATACTGGTGTTTAGTGCAATTAGTACCTCCTATCTAGATCACGTAATTCGAAAGCGAGATCGAGAGCGATCGTGTCAACTAAGTAGCAAACCCTAGTCTCTCTATCCTCATATTCCATTTATGTTTTCTTCTTAGCTGGATCTTGGATCTGCTCTCTTTAAAATTTACTAACATCTCTTTAATAATAATTCTTTCTCCATCTCCACACATCCTCTTCTCTGTTTTCTCAGTCTTCTACGTTTTCTCTTCTTCTTCTAGTTTGAAGTCTCTTCTGTTTTCTCAGTCTTGAATTTAAACAGGATCTCATGGGTTTTATTTCTCATACATGTCTCAATTCATCTTAAAAGAAAGATTCCTCGTTCTGATCTCCGTTTCCATTCATTCAGAAAAAACTAAGAATTCACCTAATATAAGCTAGACGAACTAAACTATAAAATCTTAGTTCTTGTTAGAGCGCGCTTTCCGCTCTGGATTCAAGATCGGAACGCAGAGCGCTGCATGTATCTGGCGAATTATGTGACCTAGCCTCCTATACTTAAACATATATTTGTCCCGTTGACAATTCGTGATTTAAAATTTGTGATTTAAAATACTACTAATTCGCGTAGACCAAGACCAACCCATCCAGGGCCCATCCAAAATCCTAGTCCGTTTATTTTGAGTCTGCTTATCCATGTTTTATTTATTCTGAGAAAAATCTCTTCCTCTCTTTTCTATTCTCTTCTTCCGAAACTCTTTGTAAAATTCTCTCAATCTCTTCATGAAGAAACTCCCCCTTCTGAACATGTTTTCTTCAAAAAAAAAAAAAAAAAAAATTAATTTTAATTTCGCGCCCTCAAACGCACATACACTACTCTATGTACACTATAAATGATCCTTTTCTCCACCTCACAAAACAACAACATCTAATCCTTTCTTTTTCCTTCCATTTTTCCTTCCAGAATGAGTACTAACCCTCCTAACAAGGTTATTCCTAACAAGGTTATTCAACGTGCTTCCGACCTCGCCATATGTGTGGAGTCGACTGTTGAGGCTGTACACAATCTCATCCAATCCTGGAAGCTCTTTTTGATAGTGAGTTCATTTTTTTTATTTTTCTCCAGATCTCTAGATCTGCTGTTGTTTCACCTTTTTTTTCTTCAGAGGATTGTAGTGAGCAGAAGAAGCCTGGTGATGTCTCCGATACGCCTGAAGCCTCTTTTGCAGCTGCTGTGGATGGTAGTAAGGATGCCTCATCTTCTACTGCTTCTGCTGGGAATAAGAAGAACATTGCTACCATCTCTATCTCTTTTGATGGTGAGAAGCTTATTTTGGATCAGTTGGCTGATGTTTGATAGAGAAGCTGTTTTTGATGATAGAGAATGATGAGACTTATGGTGAATTCTGATGAAGTTACTAAAGTATAGTTTAGTTAGTATTGTACTTATTACTAGATTGGTTGCATTTCAACTTCAACTTCTCATGTAATTTTGTCTATTATGAAATGAAATGCGAGCTTGGTTCCCAACATCGAAATTGTTTGGTTGCTTCCGTTTCGATCTGTTTTTATGTTGTTGTTGTGAGTTTATTGTTTTTGCTCTTCCTGTTATTAATCAATCAGTGTTATAGATTCTGGCAGTCAGCGATGTGTTATTAGTCTAGGGTCACTGATATAGGCATGTAAGAAAGAAATGAGCCATTCAAAGTGACTGTAATACACAATCATCTCTAAATTAATAGGGGATACTTAGTTGTTGGGAGAGGGCGATTTGGAGAAGAACATACTTGTGAACTTGTCTATCTCCTCTCCTCTTTGTCATTTCCCACGTCAGCACATTGTTGGGTTCAAGGCTAGGTAAATTCGTCATAACAGCAAGGAAATTAGTTACTCTGACTTTGAATGGCTCATTTCTTCCTTCCATGCCTATATCATATATTAGTGACCCAGATTAATAACACATCTGGCTCGAATTCAATTTCAACCTAATCAAGGCTGACTGCCAGTCTATAATACTGATTGATTAATAACAGGTAGAGCAAAAACAATAAACTTGCAACAACAACATAAAAACAGATCGAAACGGAAGTAACCAAACAATTTTGATGTTTAAAACCAAGCTTGCATTTCATTTCATAATAGACAAAATTACATGAGAAGTTCAAGTTGAAATGCAACCAATCTAGTAATAATAACAATACTAACTAAACTATACTTTAGTAGCTTCATCAGAATTCACCATGAGTCTCATCATTCTTTATCATCAAAAACAGATTCTCTATCAACCATCAGTCAACTGATCCAAAATAAGCTTCTCACCATCAAAAGACATAGAGATGGTAGCAATGTTCTTCTTATTCCCAGCAGAAACAGCAGAAGATGAGGCATCCTTACTACCATCCACAGTAGTTGCAGAAGAGGCTTCAGGCGTATCAGAGGCATCACCAGGCTTCTTCTGCTCCCTACAATCCTCTGGAAAAAAAAATGAAACAACAGCAGATCTAGATCTGCGAGATCTGGAGAAAAATAAAAAAAAAATGAACTCACTCAGACTGATAAAAAATCGAATGGAGTCGTGATAGAAGATGGTCAAAATAATCGTATTCTCGAGGAGTTGTCTTCTGATGTCGATGCAATGTTGGATGAGCATAGCCGTCTTTATCCATGTTTGGCCGAAGAGCAAAGAAATATGTACCATAAGATTCTGAATGTTGTATATGCTGGTTCTGGTGGGGTTTTCTTTCTGTATGGATACGGTGGTACAAGAAAGACTTTCTTATGGAAGACCGTATGCTCTACTTTGCATGGAAGGTGTGATATTGTTCGCCTGGTTAAGTCAAGCGGTATTTCTTCTCTACTTCTACTTGGAGGTCGTACTGCTCACTTGAGATTCAACATCCCTTTGAATGTTGACGAGACAATCATATGTAGTGGTATTGTCCCCAAATCTGACCTTACGGGATTGTTGAAGAAGACAATGCTGATTATATGGGATGAAGCCACAACGACAAACATGTTTTGTTTCGAGGCATTGGATCGTAGTTTGCGAGACATTATGATAAGAGCTGACGGAAAACCATCTGACATGGCATTTGGTGGACTGGCAATCGTATTTGCTGGAGACTTTTGACATATATTGCCGATCATTCTAAAATGTAGTAGGCAATACATTGTGCATGCTTCTCTTTGCTCACCTAGAAGACTATGGAGTTCATGTCGTGTTATGAGGTTGACCAAGAACATGCCCATTCAGGTTTGAGTCATTTTATGTTTTTCTATTTCATATATAAAATCCTATCTAGGTGTTACTCATGGTTTTCCTTATTTATTATATGTATAACAGTCAGGCGGATCACCTGCGGAGATTCAGACTATATATAAAGGAATTCGTCGATTGGTTGTTGCGAGTTGGAGGTGGAGAAGTTGGTGATATCAATGGCGGTGAGGTAGAATTCAAGTTGCCTGATGATATACTAATTTGTGATGCCTCCGATCCAATAGATGATATTGTCAGGAGCATATATACTTCGATATTAGATCATGTGGGTGGGGCCAATATTTCAGGATAGGGCGATTCTTGCTCCGATAATGAGATCGTTCAGGATGTTAATGACTACGGCATGCCACTACTTCCTGGAGATGCCACCCAGTTAATGAGCTCAGATAGTATATGTCCAAATGAGAATGATATGATCAATAGATAAGGTGTGTATTCAGTAGAGTTCCCTAACAGTATTAGGACATCGGGTATACCGAATCACCTCATTCGTTTGAAGGTTGGTTGTCCTATTATGCCCGTCAGGAATATAGACGAGTCAACTGAATTATGTAATGTAACGAGATTGATTGTCACTGCCATTGAAAAACATGTCATATAAGCTAAGATGATGCATGGCAAAAATGTCGGAGTAAGGTATATTTATTCCTCGCATGGTGCTCACTCCGTCCGATGTTGCTAAGTTTCCTATCAAATTCAAATGGAGATAGTTCCCTATTTATGTATGTTATGCTATGATAATCAATAAGAGTCGAAGACAATCTTTAGCTCACGTTGGCCTGTATCTTCCGAAGCCGATTTTCAGCCACGGACAACTGTATGTTGCTTTTTCGAGGGTGAACACAAATAGGGGGCTCAAAGTTTTAGTACTGGATGAATATGGAAATCCAACCAATAAGGCAAAAAACGTTGTTTACAACGAAGTATTTAGAAATCTTTGAGGTATGTGATTTCAACATATTAATATCATTAATCAAATTTTGAAATGTACTTAATACTGATAATGTATTTATATGTTGTCTTGCAGATTAATGCACTTTATTGCGACGATGAAGATCCGACCGTGTGCTACTTTTGTTTTTAGTATATGTATTCAACATGAACTTTTAATTTATATTCCGAATTCGCTTAATTTAGTATTTCTTTCGTTCATACATACAGATTTAAAATTGACTAAATTCAAAATTCACTTACACTTTAATATTTTAATTTGTTCACGTATATTTAGAGAATCACTATACCGTGGCATCGCCATGGGTTTGTACTAGTAACATACTAATTGCATGACATTGATTGTTAACGACATGGCGGACCTAGGATTTTATGTTCGGGGTAAAACTATATATATAAGATTATTTCGAATGTAGGGGCAACTCTAAAATTAATTATCGAAAATATTACATATAAAAAGGGAGAACGCTCCCTATGCCCAATCTGAATGTTAACATACATCTTACATTCAAGAGTGCAATTAAGGTCTCATTAAGTCCTGAGCTGCCATCATCAGCATTCATAATTTCATATTTATTGAACATCACCATGCCACTTTCCTCTACTCCAAAACAATTATTTTCTTTAGGTATTATTCTGTAATAATCGGACTCTTAGATCGAACTCAAAATATTACTGCTATTAGGTCGTCTATCTGTCGTAGTCGAATTTGAGACACTTAAAGCTATTACCACTTTAACTAATACTGAAAAATACAATTTTTCTCCTTTTACCAAGCGTGACCCCGAAAAGTTTAGTTGAGCAACTAAACCGATATTACATTTGGTTCTCATTAAATAAGACTATATGTCGTAAAAATAAAAATAAAACTAGCTAATTTGTCTTTGTATGTTATTGGAGATGGCCCAAGTAATTCTTTATATGCTTCTTTATATATACTATTTTTCCAGCGCCGTAGGAGCATCTGGCTCCAAATTCATAGTAACATCCTTGGATATATTGCTATGCGACTCAAACCGAGCAAATCATATTCGCATTCGGAAAGAGTACATTGTGCTGAGACCCGGCCATCATTATGTATAGCCACCATTGACGAAGGTAGAACCTACGTGCCAAGTAATCTCGTGAACAAAGTTAAATCAAGTACACTACTTATGAACTGAGCCATGTAAGGAAATTAAATCCAAATCATGTTAATCTATCAAGTTCAGTCCAACCCAGGCAGGCACATTTCTGGGCAGCAGATTACCATTCACAACAGAGTTCAAGAAGAAACATCAGGAGCATCATGCAGTGCCACCAAAGAGGCATAGATGCCGTCTTTCTGTTTCATCAACGTCTCGTGGCTACCCTTTTCCGCGATAGCTCCATTTTTAACCACTGCAATCAAGTCCACATTCTTGATTGTAGATAGCCTATGAGCCACCACAATGGTTGTCCTGTCCACCACGACCCTGTCCAATGCATCTTGAACCGCCTTCTCAGATTCAGCATCAAGAGCACTGGTTGCCTCATCAAGTAGCAGTATCTTCGGAGACTTCACTATGGCTCGTGCAATAGCTATTCGTTGCTTTTGCCCACCTGACAGCTGAGTCCCCTTTTCACCAACAACTGTCTCATATCCCTGTGCATTTTCACGAATTAAGCATACACATTGATTTTACGTGAGTTATGTCGAGTCACATAGAATGGTGTTAATTTAGACAGGTTAGAGATACCTTATGTAAACCACTGATGAATCTATTTGCATTTGCCAACTCAGCAGAAGCTACAATTTCGGCTTCTGTTGCATCGCCTTCCTTTCCATAGGCAATGTTGGCACGGATAGTGTCATTGAACAGAACAGGTTCCTGACTTACCAAACCCATCTGCTGTCTCAGCCACTTCAAGTTCAGTTTCCTGGTATCTTTACCATCCATGGTGATTAGACCAGAATTTGGATCGTAAAATCTTTGCAACAAGGAAATGATCGTCGATTTTCCACTACCACTTTCTCCAACAATTGCAACTGTCTGATTAAGAAATTAACCTGAACTGTTATGGATTGATTCCTATATTTACTGTGTTAGTTTGAAAAGTATATATGGTGAATTGGTGATGATCAATGTACCTTGCCTGATTGAATTGCCAAGCACAGATCTGCGAAAACCTGGATATCAGGTCTAGTGGGATAAGTGAAACTAACATGACGAAACTCGATATCTCCCTTCACATTCTCAAATGTCATTCCCAGGTTTTCTGTAGAGACAATTTTCGGTGTCTGATCAAGAAGAGCAAAAACAGAAGCAGCACCAGCGCTAGCTTTACTAGAGTCTGGTGCAAGCGACCCTGACTGAGCTATGGCCATTGCCGTCATGCTAAGACCGCAGAAAGCCTAAAAATTAGACAGTATGATTTATGAATAACCGCTTTGAAACAAGATATACTGACCGAAACACAGAACCAGAAACCAGAAAGTAAGTGTTCGGAAGCTTACACGAAACACATCAGCAAAGGTTGTTTTGCCAGCATCAACAAGCCGAGCACCAGCGTAGAAACTAGTTGCATAAACTGTATACAGAAAGAAAAATGACAGTCCAAAAGCTGCTCCAGTAAGGATACCCTGTCTGATTCCTAATCTCACTGGATCAACACATTTTTCTTGATGGAGTTCCAGAACCTTCTCCTCTGCACAAAATGAAGAAACCGTCCTAATGCTCCCAACAGCATCACTGGCAATTTGAGTAGCATCTCCGTATAGTTTCTGCGAAACCACAAAGAACTTATCAGACTTAAGCAACTTACATTTTGTTTATAACACTTAAACGACATATTGCTCTCGTACAACGAATCTAACCTTTATATCTGCGCCGAATCCAAATTTCATCTGAAAATATCAACTTAGTCCAATAAGAGGCAGCATGACCAAGATAATTCCCAGCTTGCTCCGAAGCCAATTATCAATCCAGTAACGACTGTTGAAATATTTTGAACCAACAGTGCAAGTGATTCCCCAACTAGACTTCTCACAGACGTTGCATCTGCAGAAAGTCGAGAACCAATAGAGCCACTTGAGTTTTCGGCATTATCAAACCAACTTATGTCCATGTGAACCACTTTCTCAAAGCACATCAACCGGACTCTCCTAATCAATTTGCAGCCTGCCATAGCAAAGAAGCATGTCTTCAGTGGGGTCGCCAGGAGAGACACCACACCGAGACCAATAAACATTAATGCCCAGAATCTTTGGCTTGACCTACTACTTCTTCCAGGCGCCATCTACTACTTCTTTTCTCCTATTCCTTTCTTTTTGCTGCACCTCAATTCTTCACCACTATGTCGACCTCCAGCGACACCCCCACTCCAACTATCATTCCGATCACTACTTCTTTTTACTGCTTATTCGGACTCGGACTTTGGTGGAAGTCCAACTGATGGTCGGTCGACAGCTGCCTATGTGGTCTTTTTAGGACCCAACCCCATTTCTTGGCGCTCCCGTAAACAAACAGGTGTGGCACGTTCATCTACGGAAGTTGAGTATCACTCCCTAGCAGCGGCTGCGGCAGAAGTGTGTTTGGATCAAACACTTATTCCGCGACCTTGGTATCCAGTCTCACACTACTCCAAAGCTTTTGTGTGACAACATTAGTGCTACACGCCTTGCACTTCACCCAGTCCTACACTCTCGGATGAAGCACATAACCATTGACATCCATTTTGTCCGTGATCTCACTGAAAAGGGCTTTCTTTCTGTCTCTCATGTTAATACCATGGATCAACTTGCGGATGCTCTTACAAAATCTCTTCCTCGGACTCGATTTCAACTGTTACGTTCCAAAATCTCTGTTGCTGATGGAACGGAACGTTGATTTTACGGGGGCGTATTAAGGAAGATTCTTCACAATCTCCTAATTATGTGTAATATCGAAAATCATGGGATTAGATTGTATGTCATTAGGAGTCTAGAATATTAAGTAAAGTGTGTATATATATTACCATTGAGACGTACCATGTACCATGTACTCGATTAAATTCATCCAAACTTTTTGAGTACCATGTACTCGATTAGTATACTGCAATTCAATTTGACCCGAAATTGTACCACGTACAAAAAATGTGATATTGTTTTTAGACGGAGTGTGTATAAACTCAAACAAGTTAGTCTATGTCCTTACCGACAAATTGTCTATATGTTTACTTACTATCGACAGGGAGAAATATTATTGAAGTAACATATCATCAATGTTATAAGTATTGTTGAAACTTGAAACTACGTAAGTAACCAAAGGTACGTATATACCTGGATTAAGGTTGTCCGAAGTGCCAACGTCCATGACTCTAAATGAATTTCCCGAAAGAGCTAGTAACGCAAAATTGGTTAGAGCTGAATTGCTCAATCTTCTTGTAGAAGATAAGTATAACTTATAAGTTTCATGTCAAATAGTTGAATTTAATGTACACACACATATATATAGGATGAGATGTAAATTATGAAAATGTGACGGACTATTTTGTACTAGTATTAATCCCATGCAGGCATATATTGAGATGAGAGCAAGGTTCTGAGTTGCTTGGTTTGGAATAAAGACAATAGGGTATGTGTTTGATTAGAGTTTACTGGCTTTCCTTTTACATGAAATGAATAAAAAGTAGTAGTATTCAACTTCCAATGCAACAAATCTTCAGTTGTCCTTGAGAATCAGTCCGTGACAAGTTGATAAAACGACGAAGAAAATCATCAAGAAGGATCATCATCTCAACAATTTCATGTTCAATTATCACGTATTCTTTCAAAATGTTGGTCTAGCACACGTACTCACAAATATACTAATATGATCAGGTTTATTCTATTGGTTTGGAAATAAGTATGTATGTGACTGGAATAGTCCCGATTTCACGGTTGTACTGGAAAAAAAGTTGAGAATGGCTATCGTTTATTGTCTTGAGAAAATAGCCCAAATCGCGTGGTTCCCACGTTGAAAAATAACTTCTCTCGAACTCGAATCCGACCAACCCGCAAGTAATTAATGGGCCGGGCTTGGGTATGAATTTAGGCACATGGCCTTGTCCATGACTAACATCCTGGCATTTAGACCGACTCCATCAGAGTTCCAAAATGATTTTGGGACTCTGATGGAACTCACTTTGAGACTCCAACAGAGTCTCAAAGTGAGTTGCATCTTTGGGACTATGGGGTGAAGCCCAAAATTTAGGGCGCGTTTTACCCTCTTTTTTTAATTTTTTTTTTTGATTTTTTATTTTTTGTTTTCTTTCCTACTTCTAATTTCACCAATTTCACCCTCTTGGTCTTTCTTACTTCTGTTCCGTCTGGCTTTGTTTGCTTTTATTTTTTTTCATTTCTTCATTTTGTTTGATTTTATTTTTCTAAATATTGTAAATTAAAATTTCAAGTAATATATTTTTTCTGAAATTTCATTATTATTGAATATTTTCATATATTTTCAATTTCAATTATTGTAATTTTCAATTTCAAGTATTGTAATTTTTTAAGTATAATTTTTATTTTCAAGTAATATATTTAAAAATAATTAATGTGATTTTGTTATAATTAATTAACGACGTTTAAAATAAATTCAAGAATAAAGTTTAAAAGGAAATGAGAAAAGAAAATGAAATGAAAAATTAAGTTTGAAAGAAATGTGAAAATAAAATAAATTTGGGCCTCAACTGTTGGAGTAGAGAATTGCAAAGTGAGTTGCAGTGAGTAGAATGCTGACGTGTCAAACAAAGTGAGTTGCAGAGAGTTGCAACTGTTGAAGATGGTCTTATCGTGCATCTGTCCGTCTCATGTATACTCGTAGATATAATAACTACATTATTAGTTGTTTTTTTCGTAAATCGAAATAGATTGAGTAAAATAATTATCCAAATTAATCAAGATAATACTAATAAGTTGCAAGTGTTTAATTGACATGAATGTTTATAATAATGGATTGGAAGTATTACATCACAAAATCTAAATTTATATCATCCCATTTCAAGGTATGAATGCATTGCTTGAGAGTAAAAAGAAAACAAAAATGTGTGGTGGGCCGAATAGCAGACTCGGGCACATAGGTTAGTCCTGGGCCCAAGCACAGCCCAATTTAGTCTCGGGCGATGAACCAGAGCTTAACAAAAGTCATTGACCGGAATCAGGCCTCATAAGACTCGATCCATTGCATCCCAACTCGAAGCAAAGGCTACACACCCTCCCTACTTTCTTATTGATTTCGAAAGATGACTAAAAAATATCGGATATACGATAAAAGTAAATAAATAATAAAATTCGTACATGTAGAATATGTAGGTCTAAAAGTACAAGTCTAGCGCAATAGCTCACTTCAATGGGACTGCAAATCTACTTGAGGGGGTACAACTCGAAGAAAGGCTCATCTCGCGATCCCACAAATAACTGTAATTTAAAAACCACTCATAGAAAAGTCATACTCGAGGAGGTAGTCCTACTCGAAGGTCGAACCCAATAGGGGTATAAGACCACTCCCACGGCCGTGCCTCACGGCCGACCGTCGGTGCTCCAATGGAGCACCACGGCCGTC